>OV743716.1:59900175-60500175 GCA_928272305.1 Volucella inflata
ATATATAATAAAAGCGTTTGATTAGAAGTTTTAATCAGCATTCATCCAACCCTTATATATCTTAACTTTGAAAAACAGTTTACACTTACGATTAATCCATCAAATCATGCAATTGGAGCTGTTTTGTCATAAGAAGGGCACCCCTTTTATGCTATGCATCAAAGATTCTCAATAATGTGGTCAACAAACTACTTCAGACCCTACCTTTACGTTAATAGATTCAAAATTCTTGCTGACCATCAACCCATTTAATATGTTTATGCTTAATATAGAGGAAAGGATCTATCCCCAAGCATCAAAGATGGTTGCTCATACTAAAGAAAAACAGTTTGACATTGAGGAGCTTAAAGGAAAAGAAAACAGTGTAGCTAACTTTCAAGCAGAATAGTGCATAACGAGGACCTTAAACCCGAGGAAGGAGAGGAATTAACAAAAATTGTTCACTTATCTACCACGAATTTAATTCAACCTCTGATTTTGTACTAAGCGAAGATGAAAGTATCGTGAGAGTACATTCAGTGGAAGAGAAGGCTGTTTATCATATTCCGATTACAGAAAAAATTGTAAACAAGTAGAAATTATTTTGACAAATAATAAAGTAAAGGAAATATGAAATCATGCATGGAAAAAGAATAATTTATATTGCGGAGCATGACTTTGATAGATTAGTAGATTTATTAAGAAAGGAAAGGTAGCTATTTATTCAGAACTTGATGATCGTAAGTACAATATAGTACAGGAAAAAATAAGGGAAATATTTTCGAATGGTAACTACAATTCGTAAAATGTTCCTAAACGGCACAAGTTTTGGAAATAGAAGTAGAAGTAGTAAAAGAAATTTCTTCTAATCACGTTATAGAAATTAAAAATTCTGGCATACTAGAGACATGTAATCAAATTAAAGACATTATATATTACCCAAAACTTATGGAATATATTCAAACTATTGTCAATCAATGCTAAACTTGTCAAGAAGTAAACCCCTTGCGAGTTAAATTTAATTGTGTATACATAAAAAAAAAACGCTGTGGCGCTGACAGCCCGGTATGGGCCATGGCCTAGCTTCTTCACACTCGTTTGTGTTGCTCATGTTTTCATTATTGCCACATCTGCGTGGGCCTACGGTTTATCGCCGAGTCCGAATAGCACTCCTTAGAAGCTTTTTCGTAGGCAATTTTTTACTTTCGGGAGTTTGCCATTGCCCGCCGAAAGGGTGATGGCGATTTGAAAAATTGTTGGTGACCCATCCAGGAATCGAACCCAGACTCTCTGCGTGATAGTCCAATGAGAAAACTATCGCGCCATCGCCATCATACGAGTATGTAATAAGAAAGTTTAGTTTTCTGACTACAATATATAAACTCTCTAAGTTTCGATCGACATGTAATTTAACAGATATGAATCACATAATAATAATAGAGCAGTAAGAGGAACACTTTGCAAAGATAACAAAGCCGAGCCAGTTAGTAGCCTTAAAGTAATTCAAATTAAAGAACTTTTACACGATGAAGACGAAGATCTACAACTAACGAAACCTAATAGCCACACAGGTTTCGCAGATATGTGGTGATTCATAACACAAAAAATCAGAATTTTATCAATTACTTAAAAAAGATATTGAGTTAGACGATTAATGCAGAAGCAATCACAAACTATAATGAAAGATTTCACTCGAGTTTTAAATGCAATTTATAAGCAGAAAATCATAAAGTAGATACGTCAGCTTTTAGAAAGATCTTAGAAAAAAATAGATTTCTTTAAACTCAGGCAAATAAAGTTAGATGTTGCCAGTTACCAGGATAATATGTTACTCGTAGTTGTTGGAATTAAAACCCCAACACAATACCACTTAAATTTTTTATCTCTGTACCCAATAAAGACTTTTTTGAAATTGATGCAGAAAAAGAATTTATTATAGAATATAAAAATAAAACATACAAATATGAACAAAACAAAGCATCAAATTAATTAATTGTAAGCAGACATTGCATAGTAAAATTGTATGTGTGTTAATAACAAGCAACCTGAAATTATGTCATTGGATGACGAAACTATATTTTTGAAATATGTAAATGCAGATGTAAGACAAACTTTCGATGATAAACATATTAAACTTAGAGGAAAATGTCTTATACAATATATTTAACAGAATTCAGGAGAATTCTAATCATAAGGCTCACTAGCACTCTTCAATTTTACTTACTTACATTAAGTGGCGCTACAGTCCGGGGTGGACTTGGGCCTCAGTCAACAAGCGTCTCCAGCCAGCTCGATCCCTGGCAGCTGCCTCCAGTTTCGCACGCTAAGTTGGCTGAGGTCCCCTTCCACTTGCGTGTGCCACCTGAGTCTTGGCCTTCCTCTACTGCGCTGTCCCTCGGGAGCGGATTCGAAGACTTTTCGGACCGGAGCATTGGTGTCCATGCGCTCTACATGACCCAGCCTTCTCAGTCTTTGAATCCTCACTCTTCTGGCTAGGTGCATGTCGCTGTACAGTCCGTACAGTTCGTTGTTGTATCTCCTCCTCCACTCACCATCAATGCAGACGGGACCAAAGATCGTCCGAAGAATTTTCTCTCGAAGCATCCAAGAACAACCTCATCCATTTTTGATAATGTCTACGCCTCTGCGCCATAGAGCAGGACCGGGATTATTAAAGTCTTATAAAGGGTGACTTTTGTTGTCAGAGAGAGGGCTTTGCTAGTCAATTGCCTTCTTAGCCCAAAGAAACAGCGTTTGGCAAGAGTTATTCTTCGCTTGATCTCAGCGCTGGTGTCGTTGTCTGTGTTTATAGCAGAGCCTAGGTAGACAAAGTCCTTAACTACCTCAAAGTTATATCTGTCTAAGGTGACGTTCTGCCCGAGACGTCGGTGTTGGTTGTCCTTTTTGCTTGTCAGCATATACTTGGTCTTGCCCTCATTGACCGCTAAACCCATTTTCGCCGCTTCCGTCACAATACTCGCGAAAGCGCCACTGACATCACGCTACTTTCTCCCGATTATGTCAATATCTTCGGCGTATGCGAGTAGTTGGACGGACTTTTGAAGGATAGTGCCTCTTGTGTTTGCTCGTGAGTTTTGCACTATTCTTTCAAGTACGATGTTGAAAAAATCGCACGACAGCGCATCGCCTTGTCTAAATCCTTTCTGGCCATCAAAGGTCTCGGTGAGATTTTTACCGACCTTGATGGAGCAGCGTGCATTCTCCATCGTCATCCTGCACAGACGGACGAGTTTGGCAGGGATGCGAAAACTAGACATTGCTCTGTATAGCTCGTCTCTATAAATGCTGTCATACGCGGCCTTAAAATCGATGACTAGGTGGTGGGTATCGATCTGAAGATCATGGGTCTTCTCCAAGATCTGCCGTAGCGTTCACAGGAGACTGATGCCTCTGTAGTTGGCGCAGTTCAATGCTGAGGTTCCATTCATCGGGCATACTTTCGTCCGACCATATGTTATAGATGAGTTGTTGTATGCTCCTTACCAAGTCATCGTCTGCCGCTTTGAAGAGCTAGGCTGTCAGGCCGTCCGCTCCAGCAGCTTTGTTGGACTTAAGCTTTGATATAGCTATCTCAACTTCATCCAGGTTGGGTGGACAGAATTGTTGATCAGCATCGTCCAGGTTGAAAGGTTGATTCTGCCTGACAGCGGTATTTGGTTCGTCGTCGTCGTTATACAGTCTACAGAAATGGCATTTCCAAATCCTCAGCATCGACTGCGATTCTACTACGATGTTCGCTTGTTCATCTCTATAGGCTTCGGTTCGGAGTTTGTTTGCGTGACATGTTATTTTTTACTTTTGGTAAAACTTCCGAACCTCATTTCTGGAGTAGCATCTTTCAATTTCTTCGACCCCGCGCTTCTCATGCTCTTTCTTTTTCCTCCTGAGCAGCCGGTGTTCGTCTCTCTTCTTCCGCTCATAGAGCTCATGAGCAGCTCTGGTCCTTCCAAGCAGCGCCGCTTTATATGCATCTTGCTTAGCTGCATGTGCTTACCGGCATTCATAATCGAACTAGGGGTTTCGTTGTGGTGGACGATTGAAACCCAGCACATCAGAAGCGGCATCTCTGATGGCATTTTGACAGTGTTTTCAATGCTCTTCGATGCCTGATTCTGGTGGTATTGGACCTCTCAAGAGATTAAGAGACACTCGATCGGAAAAGGACTTGGCGATCTCTTGTGATTGTAGTCTGACGTCGAATTTCCTCACAGCATTAGCTTGTCTTGGCGTAGTTTGGGATATCCGCAACCGTACAAGGTAATGGTCCGAGTCGATTTTGGCTCCTCCGAACGTACGGATATCCATATTACTGGAGGAATGTCTTGCGTTGATCGCAATGCGATCAATCTGGTTGACTGTTGATTGATCAGGAGTTCTCCAAGTCGCCTTGTTTATGTCGAGATGTGGGAACCTCGTGCTAGCTACGACAATGTTTCCCCCCGCCATAAAGTCGATTAGCCTGAATCCGTTATCGGAGGTGGTGTCGTGCAGGCTATATTTTCCTTTCGTTCCACCAAACAAACCCTCTCTTCTTAGCTTTGCATTAAAATCACCGAGGGCAATTTTAATGTCATAGCTAGGGCATTGCTCGTAAGTCTTGTTATGGAGCTCATAGAAGGCATCCTTGGTGTCGTCATCTTTCTCCTCTGTGGGGGCATGCGCGCATATAAGGCTAATGTTGGTGAATTTAGCCTTGATGCGGATTGCTACGAGGCGCTCGCTCACATGCTGGAAACTCATGACTTCTTGTCTTAGTCTGCCTCCGACAACAGATCCGCATCCAAATAAGCGCTGCTTTTGCCGTCGATAGCAATTTCCGTAGTAGATGTCGCAC
The DNA here is from genome assembly GCA_928272305.1 of Volucella inflata. NCBI lineage: Eukaryota > Metazoa > Arthropoda > Insecta > Diptera > Syrphidae > Volucella > Volucella inflata. Next base: position 59,905,010 of record OV743716.1, read on the forward strand.
TTTGTTTTCTTCTTTTTTTCCGGCCTATCCCATCGCATTTTTTGATTGGGGTTATGTCTGCTTTGCAGCAGTCTAGGGCCTCCGCTAGTTGCTCAGCTGCACGTGGTCTGTTAAGGCGGACCCCGGCGGCACAACCCCCAACCTGGAGGACCCTGAGATGAGGGGTTGGTTACACCGTAGCCATTAACCCGTTTCGGGATGTGAGCGCTGCCGTTGGCCCATGTGGGGCTTATCCGCCACCATACCTTTTACAAGACCCTGACTAAGTCCTGGAAATCCATACCGGCCTGGGCTCCAAATATGTCGGAGTAGCCCGGATAAGGTCTTGTTTAGTTTTTCCGACACAAATACTGATTTATGGCGCGGCAAACTCGCCATTTGTCCCCTTCACCTCGCAATCTCCAGTGATATTCCCAGATGCCGGCACGGGGAGGCGTGAAGTAGGGCTAATTAGCAGAGCTGCAAGTTGTTCGGCTGCAGAGGCTCATTCTCGTTATTAAAGGAACCAGCACCTATCGGAAGATGCTACTTCTACGAGGCCTTATACTTATGCCATCCAGAAATCCAGCACTCTTCAATCAGAAATAGATAATTATGACAGCTTTGCCAAAAATTCATTGAACTCTAAATAAGCAATTTTTATCTTTTTTTCTTTGTTCATCTCCAAAGAATAAACTTTCACGGACTCCTTTCATGTAACTCCTTTCAGGAATTAGTTATTGATTTCATAGATATGTTTTTGAGGAAATGCAGGCGATGAAAAGCATTAACTTGTTATTTGACTCCCCTCTTCTATTTGCGGTTTATTTCCTAAATAAAGTAAGATAGATAGATAGATATTTTATTTGGCATATAAATTACATGGATTTTGTGATGACACAGTTGGTAGAATTTATATCTTTCTCCTGGAACATTTTTTATTATAATTATATTTTATTATTAAGAAAAAAAACAAAAAATTCAATTCTAGAGGGAAATACAAGGAAGCCTCTAATACTAATATAAAAAAATAAAATATCTATCTCGCCAAACACACAGAGATAGCTGTACTCTTGCCTACGTAACTTTTGCAAATGTCAAGCTATGACGCTAAGATTTAGAGGAAATATTAACAACAGATGTATCAACTTAACAAAAAAAAACCGAACTCAAATCGGAACAGTGGGAGTGCCACATTTTATTTTTTATAAAGAAATAAATAACAAGATTACTGATGACTGATGACTTTGGCAACTTTGCTCAGAATTCTGTGAACAAGGTTTTGATACTATTTTAATTTTTTTATTTATTTTATATCATATTTTTATATTTTTTTTGTTTTATTTCATGCCAAACTTTATAATAAGTCACAATTATATTGATCGGACGCATGATTGATGAGTTACAATCGAAAATGGTTATTTTTTGATCTATTCATGCAAAAAGTAATAAGTAATGTAGGAAACAATTGTTGGAAATATTGAAAGCTATAATTTTTGTGAAGGCATTTTTCCGATTGTAGGCACGAGTGACGAAATATAGAGCAAAAATACTCGATATCAAAAAGAATAATTCGATTCAGATTTTGTGAGTTTTTAATACAGCTTTCCCACATTAACCACAGACCTGTATCTCGGGCAATCAGTGCCTAAGGCGGATTTCAGTTCAAATTCTAATATATATCTTACACTGGACCATGCCAAATAAACGCACACAAACATAGATGATAGTGTTTTGATAATAAAAATGTATCCTTAAGAAGTTTGATTTGTTATTGTGATTATATCAAGACTGCAAAGATAATGACCCGAAAACCTTATCTCGGGCACTGCTAACTGCTTTCAATATACTATCGGCACTGCGATGACATAAAAAGGGTATTTATGAGTAGTTTCCGGTCGCGAGGGGGGTAAACCGATCATTAGATTAGTAATTAGATAGATGAAAAGAATCCTAGACAAGCAGATCCGCTAATTGAAGTTGAAGATTGAGTAAAAGGATTCATTTAACACAAGAATTTCGAGTGCGAATTAGCGAGTTAGTGCAAATAACAAATATTTTCTTTTATGGCAACTGGAATTTTGGTGGGATACGTGTCTATGGTTAAATCATAAGTGCTTTGCTCTGCTTTTCAATTTTGAATTTTTGTATTTTTTTTAATTGATTTGAAAACATTATTGTTGACAACAATGATAGTCCTTTCGGTTTATGAATACACATATGGGATGTACTTTTCATCTACTTTTGGTGCATTTGTTTTTTGGTGACTTTTTCATTAAGTTTTCCTACATTGCATCGTCAATGGATTTAAATTAAATTTTAATTACTTTCCAATGCCTAATTTTTGTATTCCTTTCAGTTGATTTCAATCCATTTGGCGATAAAATTCGTCAACAAGGTTTCTTTCAATTGCTTTACAATAATACTAATTTTAAGTATTGAAAACGGTGGCATTTTAGATTGCGATTTATACTTATAAAATATGCCTCCCAAACGAGCAGCGATTGGTAGAAATACACCTCAAGCAAAAAAGAAAAAGCAGTTGCGAACCTCAGAATCTGACGAATAACGTGAGCAAAGACTTGAAACTCAACGATCACTCACAGTTGAAGCTCGTTCATCTGAAACAAGCGAGCGACGTGAGCAAGAACTTAAAGTTCAACGATCACGCACAGTTGAAGCCCGTTCGTCTGAAAAAGCGAGCGACGTGAGCAAAAACTGAAGATCAACGATCACGCACAGATCGGTCTAGAAGAACACTGAATGATTCATGGATGTCATTATTGGAGCTGGCTGCGTTTTATTGTGATCAAAATGATGATGTACAATATTCATCCGCCACCGCCTGATCCATTATCGTCATTGGTATCAGGTAACACAAGCCAATCGAAACATTTGGTAGTACAGTTCGTGTTTCCAAATAACATCGGTCGGCGCAACAAATTTTATACGCGAGAATTAGATGCAAACCTTCAAAGTGGAGGGCCAAATTTATCATCATGCCGGGTCATTACTATCACTTCCAGACGCAGATCACAGATTTCCTCAGATTTATTTCATGTGAAATATAGGTGAACAAATCGATCAACGTTGTCGATTCAATAGGGACACTAGAAGAGAAATTGTCGCTGAACTCCAAAATTTATTCGATCAACACAGCGAATTGATTCAACTGTTCAGAACTGCCCTTGAACGAACGCCAGCTGACGACTACAAAGTTGTAATTCGCGCAGATAAGGCACCCTTTGGTCAACACGCACGACAATATAATGCTCCAACGATTGATGAAGCAGCAATCGATATAGTTGGCCAAGAACTCGAGTCACGCGATATTATTCTCCATCGCGGAAATGGTAAGGTCCAACGAGACCCAGAAACGCATCGCTCATACGACGCATCTAGAAACGAATAAGAAAGTCAGCGCTATGAACTTCTATTCGTATCGGCTAATGATACGTGATAATCATATCCTGAAATGTCGTCAATTGTTCCACCAGTATGGTATATTGTCGATATGTATGTGAAAATCGAAACCGAACGACTTCTCTACATTCGATTGAATCAAACTAAGCTGCGCTCGGAAGAGTCAATCCCAATGAATAAGGCAAAATGGTAATACTTCCATCTACATTCATATGATGACATATGTTCGCTCATATAACTGATCTGATTTATTCATAACGTTCACGTGCAATCCTGCATGGGATGAAATTAAAGAACTTTTGTTGCTCGGACAGTCACCTTCAGATCGTCATGGAGGAAATTGAAAGCTTTGATGAATTTCATCGTCAAGCATCAAGTTGGATGTGCTCAATCGATTGGCAAAAAGGGAATTGCCACATGCACATATTTTGCTCTGGTTATTCGAAAAATTCACGCCAAATATAATTGACCAAGTCATCTCAGCAGAAATACCAAATGCCGAAGCCGATCCAGGATTATTTGAAGTCGTTACCAAAGATATGATTCACAATGTTCAGTTCTCTCTGGATTTTCTATTAAACATGGACATTCTATTAAACTTCTTTAAAATTAATTGTTCGGTGTGTTCACAGAAAATTGATCGCAATTGCCCAACTAAAATAAATAGCAGCGATTGTAAGCATTTTTTTCACTTCGCGTGTGTTAACATCACAGAAGAAGAAGCTGTTTTTTTTAAACAGTCAGCTCGATCCCTGGCTAGCTGTCTCCAGTTTCGCACGCTAAGTTGGCTGAGGTCCTCTTCCACTTGCGTGTGCCACCTGGGTCCTGGCCTTCCTCTACTGCGCTGTCCCTCGGGAGCGGATTCGAAGACTTTTCGGATCGGAGCATTGGTGTTCATACGCTCTACATGACCCAGCCTTCTCAGTCTTTGGATCATCACTCTTCTGGCAAGGTCCATGTCACTGTACAGTCCGTACAGTTCGTCGTTGTATCTCCTCCTCCACTCACCGTCAATGCAGACGGGGCCGAAGATCGTCCGAAGAATTTTTCTTTCGAAGCAACCAAGAACACCCTCATCCATTTCTGATAATGTCCATGCCTCTGCGCCATATAGCAGGACCGGGATTATTAAGGTTTTATAAATAGTGACTTTTATTGTCCGAGAGAGGGCTTTGCTAGTCAATTGCCTTCTTAGCCCAAAGAAACAGCAGTTGGCAAGAGTTATTCTTCGCTTGATCTCAGCGCTGGTGTCGTTGTCTGTGTTTATAGCAGAGCCTAGGTAGACAAAGTCCCTAACTACCTCAAAGTTATATCTGTCTAAGGTGACGTTCTGCCCGAGACCCACCGGTGTGGTGGGTATCGATCTGAAGCTCATGGGTCTTCTCCAAGATCTGCCGTAGTGTGAATATCTGGTCGATGGTGGACTTTCCTGGCCTGAAGCCACACTGATGTGGACCTATCAGGTTGTTGACGAACGGCTTCAGGCATTCACACAACACGGCAGATAAGATCTTATATGCGATGTTAAGGAGACTGATGCCTCTGTAGTTAGCGCAGTTCAGAGGGCCTCCTTTCTTGAAAATCGGACATTGTTTGAGGTTCCATTCATCGGGCATACTTTCGTCCGACCATATTTTACAGATGAGTTGGTGTATGCTCCTTACCAAGTCATCGCCTGCCGTTTTGAAGCGCTCGGCAGACAGGCCATCCGCTCCAGCAGCTTTGTTGGACTTAAGCTTCGATATAGCTATCTTCACTTCATCCAGGTCGGGTGGACGGAATCGTTGGTCATCATCGTCCAGGTTGAAAGGTTGATTCTGCCTGAGAGCGGTATTTGGTCCGTCATCCCGTTATACAGTCTGCAGAAATGGTTCTTCCAAATCCTCAGCATCGACTGCGATTCTACTACGATGTTCCTTTGTTCATCCCTACAGGCTTCGGTTTGGGGTTTGTTTCCGTGGCATGTTGTTTTTACCTTTTTGTAAAACTTCCGAACCTCATTCCTGGAGTAGCATCTCTCAATTTCCTCGAACGCGCGCTTCTCATGCTCTTTCTTCTTCCTCCTGAGAAGTCGGTGTTCGTCTCTCCTCTTCCGCTCATAGAGCTCATGAGCAGTTCTGGTCTTTTTTTGCAGTGCCGCATTGCGTGCTTTTTGCTTAGCTGCATGTGCTTGCCGGCATGGTGAAACATGGTGAAACCCAGCACATCAGAAGCGGCATCTCTGATGGCATTTTGGCAGTGTTTCCAGTGGTCTTCGTTGCTTGAAGCTGGAGGCATTGGACCTCTTAAGAGATTAAGAGACACTCGATCAGAAAAGGACTTGGCGATCTCTTGCGATTGTAGCCGTCTGACGTCGAATTTTCTCACAGCATTAGTTTGTCTTGGCGTAGTTTGGGATATCCGCAACCGTACCTTGGCTACAACAATGTAGTGGCCCGAGTCGATGTTGGCTCCTCGGAACGTACGGACATCCATAATACTGGAGGAGTGTCTTGCGTCGATCGCAATGTGATCAATCTGGTTGACTGTTGATTGATCAGGAGTTCTCCAAGTCCCCTTGTGTATGTCGAGATGTGGGAACCGCGTGCTAGCAACGACAATGTTTCACCCCGCCGCAAAGTCGATTAGCCTGAATCCGTTATCGGAGGTGGTGTTGTGCAGGCTATATTTTCCGATTGTTCCACCAAAGATACCCTCTGTTCCTAGCTTTGCATGAAATCACCGAGGACAATTTTAATGTCATAGCTAGGGCATTGCTCGTAGATTTTGTTAAGGAGCTCGTAGAAGGCATCCTTGGTGTCGTCATCTTTCTCCTCTGTGGGGCATGCGCGCATATAAGACTAATGTTGGCGAATTTAGCCTTGATGCGGATTACTACGAAGCGCTTGCTCACATGCTGGAAGCTGAGGACTTCTTGTCTTAGTCTGCCTCCGACAACAAATCCGCATCCAAATAAGCGCTGCTTTTGCCGTCGATAGCAATTGCCGTAATAGATATCGCAGTTTTTCATCTTCTTTTTGTCCGGCCCATCCCATCGCATTTCTTGAATGGCGGTTTTGTCTGCTTTGCAGTAGTCTAGGGCCTCCGCTAGTTGCTCAGCTGCACGTGGTCTATTAAGGGATCTAACTTCTTCTTCTTCTTATCCTTTTATTAGCCCTTTCCTCGTTATACGAACTTATGCGTAACGATCTAACATTCCACGCATATCGCATATCCGAAGCTCATTGTCCTTAAATCGTTTGCGTGGGTTGTCCACAGTAAATCCGTCCATATCCAAGGCTTGTTGATGCTTCGTAACTTCCTTTCTTTTAAATGGCCGGGCAGTTACCCCGTCGGCACAACCCCCAACCTGGAAGACCAGTTCCATTTTTAATGCCCCTAGGACGAGGGTTCGGTTACACCGAAGCCAGTAACCCGTTCCGGGATGTGAGCGCGGCCGTTGGCCTATACAGGGCTCGTCCGCCACCATCGCTTTTCCTAGACCCTGACTAATACCTGGAAATCCTTACCGGCCTGAGCTCCAAATATGTCGGAGTATCCCGGATAAGGTCTTGTTTTGTTTCTCCGACACTAACCCTGGTTTATGGCACTTTATACAGCAAGTGAAAAAAGGCAATGCAAAAATAACAGCTGATGAGAGCAAAGGAGAATGCACTCTACAGATGATTTACGCTAAGCTTTCGAAGTTGGAGGAAAAAAACTCTTGTTTTCTGCAACAAATTAACGAGCTGCGAGCAGAAAACTCGCAACGAAGGTCAATGTTCTGAAGAGCAAGATTAACTGACATCAACAAAACCTCCTCGGCAATTCCATCGAAATTGTGGGTGTGTCTAATGTCAATGACACAAACGCAATCTGCAAAGCAAAGCAGATCTTCACCAAAGCCTTGTCCATCGATGTTCCCGACGACAAAATCGAGAGATGTTATATTAAGAAAGTACAAGCATAATCCTCTCCAACATTTAAAGCTATCACCTGCGTGAGATTTTCCGATCTAACTACGAAGCAGCGAATAATGTGTGCAAAGAGGAAATGCAAAAACAATCTCAACACACACGTGACTGGCATTGATGGTGTTGGCAACAGCGGCAGTAACAGCAATAGCAGCAGCGACAGTGGCAAGGGAAAAGTAAGCGGCACTGGGATTTTCATTAATGATTCTCTCACGAAGTATACGCTTGCTCTTTTCTTGAAGACAAAAGAGGCAATGAAGCAGAAAGGCGTAAAGAATGTTTGGTATCAAAACAATCAAATTCTTGTGAGACAGGTTGAGGGGGGAAAAGTCACTTCTATAAAATCTTTTGATGATCTTGCACTTAATTAAGTGCATTAATTTACATCAAGAAATAAATGAATTTTGATATTGATTCTATTGATGACTTTTCCACCCCTATTCCTTGTAGTACAAATTGTGATAATTTTTTTTTATGAATAGTTCCTATTGTAATAATAAACTTGTCATTGTTCACCAGAATATCAGAAGCTTGAGAGAAAACTTCTCAATTTTTGTCACACATCTTGATTCTTTTGCGTGCACTCTGGATATTGTTTTTGTGACCGAAATTTGGATATACGACGTTGAAAAAAACGATTATTCTATTCCCGGGTTCAATTTCTTTGCTAATCCAAATGAAAACTACGCTGCTGGTGGTGTTGGATGTTTTATTAAAGAGAACTACAAGATTATTGATTTCTTGTTTGTTGATTTTATGAGTGCAGATGTTCTAAAGGTTTCCCTTGAAATTAATGGTGAAATATATGTTTTTTTATGTGTCTATAGATTGCATATGTTCAATGTTTGTAAAAGAGTTTTCAGATTTGTTAGAAAAGGAAAATTCCAAAAACCTAATTATTGTAGGAGATTTCAATATTAACATTATGAATAATAGTGAAATGGTAACTAGTTACTTTGCATTACTAACTTCGCATGGACTGGCATGCTTTATCATTGAGCCCACTCGGACTGTTTCGGGTATAAAATTATAAAATTTCAGAATCCCCTCAAAGAAAAATTAAAATTAACTTCAGGAAGCTTAAAAACCAGCTGGCTTATGAGTATTGGGAGAATATTTACACTTGTACTGATGCTTCTGCTGCTTATAAAGCTTTTATTGATTCTCTAAGAAAGCACTTTTTACGTTGTTCCTCATTTCTGCCCTCCAAAAAGCTGGTAAAAAAATTTAAACCTTGGATATCGAGGTTCCTGTTAACGAAAGTTCTACGAAAAAATAAACTCAGATTAAAATGCAATAAGTATCCTGATAACCTGGGTTTAAGTAGGAGGTATAAGAAATTGTGCGTGGAACTTAAAAAGGAGATTCCGATTTGTCGAGATACATACTACCGTACTCAATTCAGCTCAGCAAAGGGAAACCTGAAAGATGAATGGAAGATAGTGAACAGCATACTAAATAAATCAACATTTTCAAAAAAACCTATTGTTTTACGTGTCGATGAGTATGATTTGTCTGATAAGCGTGCTGTTGCTGATGCATTTGATTACTATTTTTCCAATACAGGCTGCAGCTTACAACCTTGCTCAGTCCAATCATATTGTTCTCTTTGTCCGTCAGTTTGTGCTGAAACATTGCAATGTACTTGTTTTGTTTTTCAGCCCACAACTCCTCTTGAAAAAGTTTAAATTAAAAGTTATTGGTACCTTAAAAAAATCTAATTCTTGTGGTGCTGATGGTATTAGTAACTCTGCACTTAAACAGATTGGATGTTTCATAGTGGATGTCTTGGCATATATTTTTAATCGTTGCGTGTTTTCGGGAGTCTTTCCTGCTGGCCTTAAATGCGCAGACGTCATTCCATTGTTTAAAAAAGGTTCTGCTACTGAGATCGGCAACTATAGACCCATTTCACTCCTTCCTACTTTTAGCAAAGTTTTTGAAAAACTAATGAAAAATAGGATAGTGAGTTTTTTAACTAAAACAAATTTTTTTAATCCCGTCCAATTTGGATTTCAAAAAGGTAAGTCGACATAGGACGCGCTCTTACAGTATTGTTCTCAAATAATGTCGCACCTCGATGGAAAAAAATGTACGGCTGGTTTATTTATTGATATAACCAAGGCTTTCGATATGATTAACCACAATTTTTTGTTGAGAAAACTGGAAAACGCTGGTTTCCGTGGATTTATCCTTAATTGGTTCAGGTCATATCTGGAAAATTGGAAGTCGATAATCGTTGGATTGTGCCGTATTCGCCGCTACTGCCAAAGACATTTAAGGCACATATCAATGTCGAGTATTGCAATTCTATCAAATTGATCAAGTACATTTGCAAATATGTCATTAGTAGCAATGAAGCAGTATGGCACATTTTATCATTTCCAATCCACGAATGACATCCAACAGTTGTTCATTTGGCAGTGCACCTTGAAAATGGACAGCGCGTCTATTTCACAATAGAAAGTGAACAAGCAAGGTCATTGTCACCGCCGTCAACACTCTTAACTGCATTTTTTGCATTATGCACGGAAAATACGTTTGCGAGAACGTTACTTTACTCCGAAGTAAAGTATATTTTACATGGAACGGGTCAGCGAAAAAGTTTCAACGTCGCAAGCAAGGTCAAGCAGTTGTAGGACATTCCAATTTGTATTCGACCGACGCACTAGGCCGTCTGTACACTGTTCACCCAAACAATACAGAATATTTTTACTTGCAATTACTGCCAATCAATGTACGTGGGCCCACATCCTTCCAAGAATTGAGAGCAGTTAACGGTTAACGGTGTGCGCCACTTATCGTGAGCTTTGCCAAGAGTTAAATCTTCATGAAAATGATGCACATTGGGACATTTCACTCGCTGATGCATCGAATACTGCTCGACCAAAGCTAATACGTACATTATTTGCGATCATATTGACAACATACTTTCCATTCAATCCTAAAGATTTGTGGGAAATGTATAAAGACTACATGAGTGAAGATATCCTACACCGATTGCGTACCACAAGTTAAAATCCGGACATTTAATTCACACCAGACGTTTATAATGAGGCATTGGTTTTGATTGATTATATATGTGTGGCAATCGCTAACAAAGCATTGGTCTATTTGGGAATTCTTGCGCCGAACCGACCTGCGGACAACCTTTTCGATCGCGATTTGCAACGAGAAACACATTTTAATGTCGTAGATTTGGATATGTTCGTTCAAACGAATTTTCCGAAGGTAATTCCAGAACAAAGTATAGTGTACGACACGATTATGGATGCAGTTACAAGATAAGGCGATGGATTGTATTTCATAGATGCGCCCGGAGGCACAGGCAGAACATTTCTGATTTCTCTTATATTGGCAACCATACGATATCGAAATAATATTGCATTGGCTATCGCTTCATCTTGAATTGCGGCAACACTTTTGGATTGTGGTCGAATAGCGCATTCTGGACTAAAATAACCGTTAAACATGCAAACCATTCAGGCACCAACATGCAATATCACCATTCTAGAATGGGTAAAGTACTCCAACAATGCCAAATGATCATATGGGATGAATGTACAATGGCACACAAAAATCATTGGAAGCGCTGCATCGCACACTAAAAGACTTAAGAGGAAACGAACGACTTTTCGGTGGTGTGCTCATTTTATTGTCTGCTGACTTTCGACAAACTTTACCAGTCATTCCACGTTCAATACCGGCTGACGAGCTTAATGCATGTTTAAAATCATCCATTTTATGGGGACATATGCAGAAACTAAGCTAACAAACCGCTAAACGTTTTGCAAAACAATTGTTGGATATTGGAAATGGTAAAATGACCATCGATGAAGCCACACCATGTATCACATTGCCACCAAATTTCTGTATATTCCCAGCAACTACAGACAAGCTAATACACCAAGTTTTCCCAGATATCGCAAGAAATTACAAAAACCATTTATGGCTTAGTGAACGTGCTATATTAGCGGCCAAAAACAATTATGCTAACTCCATAAATTTCACTATTCAATGCGAAATACCACGCGAAGCGAAAACATATAAATCCATCGATACTGTGATGAATCAAGACGAAGTTGTCAACTTTCCAACTGAGTTCTTGAATTTACTTGATTTACCTGTCATGTCTCCGCACGTTTTAACATTGCAAATTGGCGTGTTTATCATTTTGCTTTGAAACATTAATCCGCCACGACTTTGCAACGGTACCAGGCTCTGAGTGAAAAAAATTATGGCCAATATCATCGAAACTACTATTTTGCTATTTTGAATGGAAAATTCAAAGAAGAAGATGTACTATTGCTTCGCATTCCAATGATTGCAACAGACTAACCATTCGAATTCGAACGTTTGCAGTTTCCGGTGCGACTCGCCTATGTAATGACCATCAGCAAAGCACAAGGACAATCTTTACAAGTGTGTGGCCTAAATTTAGAAAGTCCGTGTTTCTCTTATTGCCAACTATATGTGGCCTGTTCACGCATCGGAAAACCTTCTGATTTGAATAAATTAAAGACAATCTTCTGTTACCAATCAAAGTTTTATTTCACATTTATTTAACTTTGGTTTTACAATTTTATTTATTTTAATTTCACATTGTTCATTTATTTTATTTGATAGTATTGTCTTTTTATTTCCTATGGAAACCTGTTATACAACCCAGTGGATATGTCGTTATGTTTCTTTGTACATTTGCGCATTTGCGTAAACAACTTGTTTGCGCCAAAGTTAGCTGTGTACCTAACAGTTGGGTGTTAACTGCTCCCCCTTCAAATTCAGTAGTCCTCGGCGGACTAGATACATAAGTTATTATAATCATTATTGTGGAGTGCTATTTTTAATTTTTTGTTCCTTAATCTAAATTTAGTTAACTTACTAATCTCTGTAGTTCTTTATACAAAAATATGATTTTTGTTTTAATAAAAAAAAAATTAATACATATACTATAGTACATAAGCATTTAATTGTTAACACATATTTTTTTTAATTAATTTATTTTTTTTTCTATGTGTTTATTTATTTACTGTTACTGATCTACATATATATTTTCCATGTTTTTTATTTTATATATTTTTATCTTATATTATTTTTATATACACAAATTATTCAATTTATTAACTATTAAATTATTTGTCTATACACAAAAAAAATTGTTTACAAATGAGGGGTTTTTCCTAATTAATTCCAATAATATTTAATAATAATACATACTATAAACATATAATAGTACATAAATCGAATTAAAATTGTTTAGAACCAAAAAATAATTCAATATCAAAATCCTTCTGAACGCATCTGTCATTCCGCTGCAAAGAGGCGAAAAAATTCGATGGAAATAACCTCATCGAAATACATAAAAAATGCGACGGTCGCTTATTAACAAATGAAAAGGAAATTTGTAACCGGTGGCAAGGAGTTGCTTAACCAACAGTTTCCACGTTATCACGTGCCGACAGCTGGTCTATTCGAGGAGGAAGTTTCGGACTTTTCAAACGAAGAAATAAGTATAGCAATTGGAAAAATGAAGCGGGGGAAAGCGGCGGGACCAGACAGCATTCCATCAGAGTTTTGGTCGAAGATGGAGGGAATCGGCAGCGATTGGCTATACAAACTTTAAAATAAATTAAAATGTGGACAACCTATGCCGAATCAATGGAGAAGTAGCTTCTTGGTTCCATTGTACAAAGGAAAGGGCGACACTCGAGAATGCAACAACTACCGTTCAATCAAGCTTATGTCACACACAACGAAAGAGTCTTAAACGAACGTCTTCGGCAAATAATAAAGCTCGATAATAGCCAGTGTGGATTTGTTGAAGGAAGATCGACGATGGACGCTATCTAAAGCCTATGAATAATAATGGAAAAGCATCGAGATTCATCTAAGGATTTACACATGGTATTTATCGACCTCGAGAAAGCATTCGATCGAGTGCTAGGGATCTCATATGGGCCACGCTGAGGTCTCAAAACGTACCGGACTGTTAGAATAATACAACACATGTACGGAAACGTGAAAATTGCGGTTAAAAGCTCTGCTGGACTAACGAGAGAATTTCCAGTTAATGTCGGAGTGCATCAAGGAAGCGTACTTAGCCCTTTCCTCTTTAACGTAGTATTCGACTATCTTTTAAAAGACTGAATGCGCGAAGCAAATGTAACGCCAATTCTCTTCGCTGACGACGCAGTTATACTTAGCGATAACGTCGAAGATTTATAGAACGCCTTAGATTCATGGAGAAATGCGCTAGAGAGAAACGGGTTTAAAATAAATCGTTCAAAGGTGGAGCATTTGACGTGCCCATTCGCGCATCCATTGCGACCTGTTCTGGATATAATGTTAGACGGAATAGTTCTTCCGAAAAGCACTATCTTTAAGTACTTAGGATTAATCGTTACCATGGAAGCGAAATGTGACGACGACGTAAACCACAGAGGAGTGTGGGATGGATGAAATGGCGGGAAAATTCGGGAATATTTTGCGACCGAAAATTTCCACTTAAATTAAAGGGGAAACTCTACACCACGGTTGTTAGACCAGCTCTTATATATGGTTCACAGTGCTGGACAATGTACGATGCGTTTTAAAACAAAATAAGGGGAGGGGAAATGAAAATGTTAAGGATGTCTAGTGGAGTCACTAAACGCGATTGCATTAGATCTACGCGTATAAGAGGAAGTCTACATATAAAAAATTCGGTAACCGAACAGCTTGAGGCAAATAGAATAAGCTGCTATTGCCACGTTCAAAGAAGATCTGTGGAAAATCCGGTTAAAAAGGCACTATCAACTACGATCACTCCAACTAAAAGAAAATGAGGTCGGAAAAAGAATTCCTGGATTTCTCAGATGGCATATGCGCAACAACGCCTGGGGCTAACCACTGAAGCGATCCAGGACCGAGCATTATGTAGACGCGTTCTGCGGTCTGCGACATTAGCCAACCCCATAAGCGGAGCAGCAGCGATGCTTTAAAAATGGGAAACTCGTTACGCATAAGTTCGTATAATGAGGAAAGGGTTAATAAAAGAATAAGAAGAAGAAGAAGAAGCATCTGTCATTAGTGAAATTAGAGGCAGCACATTGTCTACCTAAAACTGTTTTTATGAATTTTCCTGTTCTCATTAAGGACCGTACTTCCTAGAAACGAAAAGTTTTGTAAATTTATTACCAATTCGCTTATTCGTTCGCACATACACTTTATCGCCAGATTTATATGACCTTGTTTGCTTGCTTTTATTGTGGTACCTTAAATCTTTAGCCTGTTTTTGCATAATGCTTCTCCTAATTTCATTTTCTAATGCTGGCACTTTTGAATGTATTATGTCAATCGGTCTTTGTTTCGTTGTTGAGTGAATGCTTCTATTGTATTTTACAACAGACAATAAAATCAGTTCACTTGTGTCATTGATACCCTGTTCCAACTTAGTACATCTCGCAATATCTGTCAACGTGCTATGAAATCTTTCAATTTGTCCGTTAGATGAGCTATGAAAGGAGGTATGGTAAAAATATCTATTTTGAAATAATCTTTAACAAAGTTTTTATAGTCTGTGAATTGAAAGATTTTTCATTGTCACAAACTATAATTTTTGTATCCTTAAAAAAATTAAGAATTTGGAGTAGGTTCTTTTATATCAACTATTGCCCTAGATTTTATTTGAGATACCGAAGCGAATTTAGAGAACTTATCCAAACAAGTAATGAAATGCATCTTATCAGTCGAATAGATGTCGATATGTAACATTTCACCTACATACGATGGTGTGGGAGTTTTCCCCATTTCTTCCCTAGGGGGGTGCCTCTGATACTTTGCTTCGTTACATATTGAACAGTTCGTGATAATCTGCATTAACTTTTAACGTATGTCAGGGAGGAAGAAGTCTCAAAGGACTTGTGTGTTCTCGCGCAAGGATCGATGAGCTTGATTATGTTTTACAGCTTTCTGGTCACTTTCATTAAAAATATCTATCACAAGTAGATAGAAAGGTTCTGACAAGTTCATCTTGAAAAAATGCAAGATCTTTTAATTCGCAATAAATACCATTAGCGACGTTAGGGTTAATAACCTCTTTTAGCATCTTCAATAAATTATTTCGATCGCAAAATGTTATTATATGCCGGGATTTTTCTCTAAATATTATTTTTCTTACTATTCTGTTTTCTGACCCTTCGCTGATAATAATCTGGTTCCTAAAGCAGTTTACAGGATTTTCTACAGTACGTATCGTTTGAGTCAATGATTCTTCACTGTGTACAGTTGCTGATTCAGATTCATTCGTTAGTTGCATGATATTAATATGCTGTCTTGACAAAGCATCCGCAAAATGGTTTTCTTTTCCTGGCTTATAATGGAATGTTTGGGAAAACTCCTCCACAAAGCCTTCCACCTCTTTATTTTGGTGATGATGCCGATGATCCGTAAAAATATTGAGTCTTTTAACTCCATATAAATAATTAAGAAGTTTGCGCAAGGACCAAACTATAACGAGAAGTTCTCGTTAGTTTTCCTCTCTTGTAGATGAAGTCCTAGAGATCATCGTTATTGGCCTGCCATTTTGTGACAAGACAGCACCTAATGCACAAGAGGATGCATCTATCGCCAGCTCAAAAGGCTTATTATAGTCTGGATAGAGAAGCAAAACGTCCTCTGAAGCTAAAATGCTCATGATTTTCTTAAAAGCATGACTGGCATTTTCATCAAAATCTACAGGGATATTTTTGGACTGCCCAGGGCTAACATTACCATTTTTTCCGCGCAAAAATTTTATTAACGGCTTTGCTATTTGAGCATAATCTTTTATAAACCTCCTGTAATACCCAGAGAGTCCCAAAAACGATCGTAAGCTACGAAGGGTTCTTAGAGTTTTATAGTCAATGATATCCTTAACTTTATCTGGGCAGGTCTTAATGCCTTGTGCGGAGACCAAGAAACTCAAAAATTCAGCTTCTTTCCTGAAAAACGTTGACTTTTCTGAAGAAACGCGCGTATTAGCCTCAAGAAGTTTGCTGAGAATCCGATCAACATCTTTAAGATGTTGCTGCTTCGTTTTAAAACATATAATCACGTCGCCGATATAAACGTGACAACACTTGACGATCTCGTCCCTCAGAATATCATTAATAGCTCTTTGAAAAATGCATTCTTCAGGCCAAACGGAAGTCGACAAAATTCAAAATTACCGTTGTTTACGGAAAAGACTGTTTTATCCCTGTCACGCTCAGATAGCTTTATCTGATGGAATCCAGACCTTTAATCCAAAGTTGAGAAAAATTGCGATTGTCCTAAGTTTGCGAGAATAACTGAGGTGTCCGGAATGGGGTATTTGTCGTTCGTTGTTTTGGTATTAAGTTTCCTAAAGTCAACTACTAACCGCATTTTCCGATTGCCGTCTTCATCAAACCCATTTTTATCGACAACCCAGATAGGATTATTATAAGGGGACCGCGATGGTCTTATAATATGTACCTCCGTTAAGAAGGTCTGAAATTTCTTTGTTGACAAATTGCGCTGATGCCATTGGATATGGGTACGCTTTTGAGTAAACTGGCTCATTGTCCGTTGTTCTGATGGTGGCTACAACCTTTTTGTAATATGGCAATGATTCATAAGAATCAGCAAATACAATAAATGGGGGTACAAATTTATTATCGATTCCGATGTAGTTTACGTCTCTGCAAAAGAAAGCATTTCCTCTCTACCACTTCCTCTCTACCCTTTTCCAAATCAAGTTGTGCCCCTATTTGGTGCAAAAAAGTCGTACCCGATTATACCGTCAAAACTATCAAGGCGAGAAAGAATGAAAAATGGAGCATTTTTGTTAAATAAATAAATTGTATCTGATCCGTAAAGAGATTTTACAATAAATGGTGTCCCTCTCGGCTTAATATCCTTTAGATCACTATTGTATTTAATGTAATTTTTTGACGCGCTTGTGTCTATTAGAAATTTTATTTCCTTCCCTCGTAAAGTTCTGCTTATGTACGGTAGGAGGCACCTAAAAAATTTATTTCATCTATTATTTCTGGATTTTCGTCTTCATTTTTTTTCATATTCGTGTAAGGATGGCTCATCATATCTGTTACAATAATTCGCATTGTCGTAATAATGTCCATAATTCACTGTTTCCTGTTGTATTGGTTGATCTTGAACTAAATGATTAAATCTCTGAATTTTCTGTTGTGGTTGACATATGGATTGGTTATTTTTTACAAATGATACATTGTGAGAATATTTCACTGAGGGTCCAGATCTTTTAAGTGGTTGTCTATTGTTCATGTTCTGATATGGCTTTCCAAATGAATTGCTAAGGTTCTGAGTCGGATCTAATTTTTGAGATTTGTAATTAGATGTTGAAGGATCTACTTCCATTGGATGCATTTTAGGTTGGTTGATCTGTTCAGGTATGTAATGAGGCAAATTAAACAATCCATATCTATGGCTAGATTGAACCAGCAGTTTATTTGATCGCTCACTGTAGTTAGCAAATGAGTTTGCGAACGTATAACGCATTTGATTAGCCTCTAATTCCGTAGCAAGTGCCAACGCAGTTGGCATGTCTGCATGCCTTGATGCAAATAAAACGTCACACATTGGTTTCCGTAAACCAGAAATAAATGTCCTAAGTGCATCTTGCCTATACTTTTGATTGAGTGAAGCTATGAGCTCAGATTTACCTTCATGAGTCTTTATTGTTTTGTTAATTAATAATGCCAGTTTCTATTCAACTGTATCATAAAATTCAAAGATAGACATTTCCCCTGTTTGAGGGTGGACATCTCTTGTTCGATAAGAAAAATTGGTCGCTTATCACAATACGTGAAATCTAACCGACTAATTATGGCTCTAAAATTAAGAACAGTGTTGAAAGACGATAACACCGAATTTGCAGAACCTACTATTTTGTACCTAATTATAGCTACTGCCTGGTAGTACTTAGAACTTCCATCAAACATTTTATGGGCGCCGAATACAGCTTGTCGCCAGGAAATATATCTTAATTGGTCGCCGTGAAATTCTGGGAGCGACTTAATAAGATCAAGTGACTCTTCACATCTGATTTGAGGATTAATTATCTGTTCGTAAGCTCACTGATTGTGGATTGAAAAGATTTTTGCATTTGTTCGACTGCAGCATTAACAGCTGCTGTGATAACTGCGCTTAATTTTGATTCATCCATTGTTTGTAAATTAAATTATTTCTTAGTTCTTTACAAAAAGTTTAAGCAGAGAAGGAAAAATATTATGTGTATAAATGGTTAACTTTCTTTTTAATTATTATTCACAACTTCAAAGAAAAAAAAATAAAAATAAATAATAATAATAATTAAATGATAATAATATTGGCTTCCAATAACCTTTATACATATATTAAAATATTTTTACTTATGTTAGCTAGATTTTTCTTAAAACTAAATCTAATCTTATATAATGAAATAACAAAGCATTCAACTTACTGCGCTTAATTTCGATTCATCCATTGTTTATAAATTAAATTATTTCTTAGTTCTTTACAAAAAGTTTAAGCAGAGAAGGAAAAATATTATGTGTATAAATGGTTAACTTTCTTTTTAATTATTATTCACAACTTCAAAGAAAAAAAAAAAAAAAAAAAAAATAATAATAATAATAATTAAATGATAATAATATTGGCTTCCAATAACCTTTATACATATATTAAAATATTTTTACTTATGTTAGCTAGATTTTTCTTAAAACTAAATCTAATATTATATAATGAAATAACAAAGCATTCAACTTACAGTTATTAATTTATTCTGCGTTCCTTTGTAGTTTTCAGGTTCTGAAGCTTTCTTGATTTCACTTCCAAACTGTAGATGCACTTTAGTTATTAGTTTATTCTGCATCCCTTTCGTAGTTTTCAGGTTCTGAAGCTTTCTTGATATCACTTCCAATCTGTAGATGCACTTTTTGTTTAGTTATTTGTTATTCGTTTCACTATTGCAGTAGTTTGGTGTGAGCAATTCAAATAAAAACTAGGTTCTTATGCGGCGCGTTTAAAGAGGCCTTTTTCGATCGATTCGATTGTTTCTTTACAACAAAAAGACTGGCGTCGTCCACCCGTTGAGCGCCAATTAAAAACAATCTTCTGTTATCAATCAACATTTTATTTCACATTTATTTAACTTTGGTTTTACAATTTTATTTATTTTAACTTCACTTTGTTCATTTATTCTATTTGATAGTATTGTCTTTTTATTTCCTATGGAAACATATGTAGGTGGCTTATTGTTTACATGAAATGCATGGTATGGAACAAACCCATGGCAGTGGATATGTTGTTTACATAAAATGCATGCTATGGAAAAAACCCATGGCAATGGATATGTCGTTATGTTTCTTTGTACATTTGCGCATTTGTGTAAACAACTTGTTTGCGCCAAAGTTAGCTGTGCATCTAACAGTTGGGTGTTAACTTATATGTACCAGACGGAAAAACAAAAAATATTGTATATCCAACAGAACTTCCATAAACAAAATAAAAAATACGAGTAAGTATTCTTATACACACTCATATATGCAGACTTTTTTTCAATTTGATTTTTTTTAATATGCGTAGCAACGCGCGCCGGGTTCAGCTAGTACAGAATAAATAAATAAATAACAAAACAAACAAACATCAATCAAATGTCGTAAATAAAAATGGCTAAATATTTGTCAAATAATATTTAAACAATACTATGAATTTAGTGAACATCTTATTTTTAAAGATATTTGTACTAAGTTTGCTTACGAGAGGATTATCAACAACGCTCAAGAAATATCGCACTAGATATCGCAATCTTATAAAAGATCAATTCAACATTCGTTTGATACTAAGGCAAATTAGGCATCATTTTTAAGATTTTGTTTTGAGATACTTAAGTTTATTGATATGGCATTTTGCACATTCTCCCCATATTTGGAATCCAAAAAGTAAAATTGACTGATTATTACTTTATGAATGATTATTTTGTTTTCCGAAGATAAAGACGGTTTTCTATTAATAAAAGATTAAAATATTCTAAAAGCAGTATCAATTTTCTTAAGTGTGCGACTTATATTATATAGGTATGATCGCTGCAAGTTAACTTAATGTCCACCCCATTCAAATTTAATTCTGTATGGGGAATATAACAAGCTTTTCTTTTTCTCGTAAAAAAGATGGCTTGCATTCAATCTTCATTTAATATTTCCATCGCATTTTGTAAATTCCTTTCAATGTTAAGAGCGAACTCTGAGATGAAAATATTGCCATGGCATCTGCAAGTACTACAGCCTCACAACCTGGAAGTGGTGAAATCAGACGCAAAAATGTTGTACTATATAACATTATACAAAGTGCTGAATCTTGTGGAACACCAGAGCCAAACAATACTAGGTCGGAGTCGCCACTATTTACAAAGACTCTAAAACAACGACTGACAGAAAACTTTGAATTATTTTACAAATATAGGAAGAAAATTGAAATTAATCATTTTATATATACGGACATTATGCCAAACTATATCGAATACCTTTTCTATATGAAGCAGAACCATTTCAGTAAAACTTCCTAGTGAATGAATCCGTTTGACATAATTACTGATCTTAAGAACTTGGTGAGAGGTATTGCAATGGCGAATAAATCCAAATTGTTCACTAGGATATATATTATTATCAAAGATAAACTTTGAAATTTTTCTTTTAATAACTTCTCATAAATTTTGCTAAAGCTGCTTAGTAGTCTTATTGGTTTGTACCTCCCAGGATTTTCAGGGGGCTTACCAGCTTTGAAAATTTGTATTACTCTTGCCAGGCTCCAGGCATCCGTTTATTATAAACGCTAAGAATTTTATTTGAAGTGTTTTATGTATATATTTTCGGTATGACGAAGACCACCTGCTTTTTTGATTGATACATTTTAAATAACAAACTCTATGTTCACCAGTTACGAATTCACAAGTAAAGATTTAACTTGAATTGTTTGTTATTGATAGCGTATTGAACCAAAATGTTTATGTTTATGTCGCCTAAATTGCTCGAAACGTTATGGTTTTTTGAAGAACTTAACACTAGTGCGCTTGGTTTTTTAAAGACCGTAAGGAAAGTTATTCCTGAATTCTTCAAATAATGCACCTGTTTACTCTTGTTTTTTACTATTTCGGCAATGTTCTATACTGGCTTTCCGTTTCTTTCAAGGGAACAAAGTTTTCGATTCCATTCCTTACTGTGATGATCAGAACTGTGTTTTGCAATCATTTTCTTCTCCTGTTGTCGCTAAAAGGGTCGGCGATAACGCTTCAAATCTCTTCGGAACAAGTTTCTAAGTTTAATAAGTTCCAAAACATAAAAAGGGAGTTTTTTCAGAAATGTTGTTTTTGGAACTTTAGGCACGCATTTCTGAGAAACGGTATCCACAAAGTGACGCAAAATTAATCCCCCTTTTTTTCTGAAATACTTTTTTACTAAATAAAAAACAAGGATTTTGAGAGATGGAAATCTTTACTTGGGCCTTTACATTTTTTTCTGTCAAGTGGAAAGGATGATATTCGTCAAGTGATTGCCGCCAATGTTAATACACATTTCTGCCCGTTTTATGGCATTTTCCATGACTTTCTGCAAGATTTCCGATGATAACTGTTCGCATTCCTGTCGAAAATTATCCTTAATGGCTGCGATTATTTGAGGCTTGTTGGAATAAACCCGCGACTTCAAGCAGCCCCGAAGAAAGAAGTCTGGGATGGTTAAATCGGGCGATCTTGCTGGTCACACCAAATCAAAATATTCATTGTGGCTCGTGCTGTTTGTGAACTTGCACCGTCTTGTTGGAACCACATGTTCACCAAGCCCAGCTCATCCAATTCCGGCAGTAAGATGTCTCTTATCATGGCACTGTAGCGTTCGCCAGTAACAGTGACCGTATTGCCGATGGCAATGGCGCCACACAGTGGCTTTTAGTGGATGTAATAGCTCTTCGTGCATCACACGCGGGTTTTCAGGACCCCAGAAACGAAGATTTTGCTTATTGACTTAACCGCTTCGACACAAAATTGTCCTCTTGAGATTGAGGATGGCTTTACAGTAATTCACACGCGACTGACGGTCAGGAGGCATTAACTGATGCACTGTTTGTACTTTGAACGGGAACATGTGTAAGTCTTTCACTAAAATTCGTTCTTGATGTTTCTTCATTCTTTAGCGATATCGGCACCAGTCCGGTGGCAGCCACGCCCTGCATGGTCTCCTGTGGTTCCAGTCTGTTGGAGTCGAGTAGCTAAGCGCCGGAATCTTTGTTCAGTTGGCAGGACACGATTAGGAAATCGACGTCGAAATTCACGCTGCGCTAACACCACCGACCGATTATTAGTCAAAAAATCGACACAATTGCTTGTCTGTTTGTATACTGCAGCCGTCTAGTTCACAAGTGTCAAATAGGATGTATGACGTGCGACACCATTTGCAAAAATTTTAACAATTTCCGATAGGATGATTAATTTTGCGCCACCTTGTACATGTTCTTTACTAGAAATATTTTCTATACCGACAGGAAAATTTCTCAAATTTCATCTAATTTCTGATCGCAAGTGATTCCAATTTACGTTTTTTACATTATGCAAGTATTTCACGCTTTTTATCCCAGACTGAAGATGTTTGCAAAAAATAGGGTTGTGCTCAGAATTCATTTAGACAGAATGGTTGCGTAATAAGACAACGAACATTAGTAGAAAACAGATCAAGAACAGAAGGAGCGCTACGAGGACTATCTGGAATGTAAGATGGATTAGGGAGGTAAAAGATAGAAATTGGTAGTGTAACACTATTACAAGGCTTCGCCCTAAAGTAAGCAACCTCATTAAATCGGTTTTTAGGATCCTCTTTTTTTCATCAGATGCGGTTCCGCCAGGGAAATATACACAAATAATTTTAATAACTTCGTGATCTGCTAAGGTAATCTCAATACATATGTTTTAATCAAATTTTGTTTTCACAATAGCCAGGAATGAGTATTGAATTAATCTTTTCAAGAGAATTGCGACGCATCCATCTCTTCTTCCTTTTCTATCATTTCTATAGCATTTATATTAAGCCTTCAAAAAACTTAAATTGTTATTAATCATCGTTTCCGTAACCAAAGCAACATGAATGTTACTGTCATTAAGAAAATTCAAAAATTCGACTGTTTTGTGGCGAATACTTCTCCCATTCCAATTTCCAAGTAATAATGTTTATACATCTATTGGCCATATTATTTAGAACAATACTGGAACATAAATTCTTAGTAGCTAACAGTGTGACAATATTTAATTGTTGGGCTTTCCTTTTACAAATAGATAATTTAATAATCATCTCCATAGCAAGATTATTTAGTTATTTATATGTGAAAAGAGTATGAGGGAAGTTTTTTGAAATGTTGCCAGCAATAATACTGTGAATTTGTGTAATATTATTAAGATTGGAGTGATTTTGGAAAAAACTCTCCCATCTCCCATCTTGAGGCTCATACGAGAAGCACCTACTCTCTATTCCATTTGTAAAATGCTGTTGATGGCGCTCTGCCAATGGAAGAAATTCGGCTGGTGATTTCATGAACAATACGCTTATGTATGTTGCATGCAGATTTGCTTTTCAGCTCCATATACGTTGCTTTGTCTTTGCATGTAGCATCCGTGAACATGTGAGAGCCATTGCAGTTTGCACTTTTTTGTTTTGCACTGTTGGTCTGCACATTAAAATTCTTCTCTCCATGGCCAAATATTTGACAATTGTGACACTAAGTTATCTTACCTTTAAGTTTTCTTTTGAGAACTGCAACTCATTTTTCAACTCTGTTAATTATATACTTACTTACTTTAGGTGGCGCTACAGTCCGGGGTGTCCCTGGGCCTCAGTCAACAAGCTTCTCCAGCCAGCTCGATCCCTGGCTAGCTGCCTCCAGTTTCGCACGCTAAGTTGGCTGAGGTCCTCTTCTTGAGTCTTGTTCTTCCTCTACTGTGCTGTCCCTCGGGGCGGATTCGAAGACTTTTCGGACCGGAGCATTGGTGTTCATGCGCTTTACATGACCCAACCATCTTAGTTTTTGGATCTTCACTCTTCTGGCGAGGTCCATGTCGCTGTACAGTCCGTACAGTTCGTCGTTGTATCTTCTCCTCCACTCACCGTCAATGCAAACGGGACCGAAGATCGCCCGAAGAATTTTTCGCTCGAAGTAAAAAAGAACACCCTCATCCATTTTTGATAATGTCCATGCCCCTGCTCCATAGAGCAGGACAGCGGTTGACAAGAGTTATTCTTCGCTGGATCTCAGCGCTGGTGTCGTTGTCTGTATTTATAGCAGAGCCTAGGTAGACAAAGTCCTTAACTACGTCAAAGATATATCTGTCGAGGGTGACGTTCTTCCCGAGACGTCGGTGTTGGTTGTCCCTTTTGCTTGACAGCATATACTTGGTCTTGCCCTCATTGACCGCTAAACCCATTTTCACCGCTTCCGTCTCAATACTCGCGAAAGCGCCACTGACATCACGCTGCTTTCTTCCGATTATGTCAATATCGTCGGCGTATGCGAGTAGTTGGACGGATAGTGCCTCTTGCGTTTGCTCGTGAGTTTTGCACTATTCTTTCAAGTACGATGTTGAAAAAATTGCATGACAGTGCATCGCCTTGTCTGAGTCCTTTCTGGACATCAAAGGTCCCGGTGAGATCTTTACCGACCTTGATGGAGCAGCGTGCATTCTCCATCGTCATCCTGCACGGACGGACGAGTTTGGCAGGTATGCCAAAACCAGACATTGCTCTATATAGCTCGTCTCTATAAATGCTGTCATACGCGGCCTTAAAATCGATGAATAGGTGGTGTGTATCGATCTGAAGCTCATGGGTCTTCTCCAAGATCTGTCGTAGTGTGAATATCTGGTCGATGGGGGACTTTCCTGGCCTGAAGCCACACTGATATGGATTAGGTTGTTGACGAACGGCTTCAGGCGTTCACACAATACGGCGGATAAGATCTTATATGCGATGTTAAGGAGACTGATGCCTCTGTAGTTGGCGCAGTTAAGAAGGTCTCCTTTCTTGAGAATCGGACAAACAATGCTGAGGTACCATTCATCGGGCATACTTTCGTCCGACCATATTTTACAGATGAGTCGGTGTATGCTCCTTACCAAGTCATCGCCTGCCGCTTTGAAGAGCTCGGCTGTCAGGCCATCTTCTCCAGCAGCTTTGTTGGTCTTAAGCTTCGATATAGCTATCTTCACTTCATCCAGGTCGGGTGGACGGAATCGTTGGTCATCATCGTCCAAGTTGAAAGGTTCCTGGAGTAGCATCTCTCAATTTCCTCGATCGCGCGCTTCTCATGCTGTTTTTTCTTCCTCCTGAGAAGCCGGTGTTCGTCTCTCCTCTTCCGCTCATAGAGCTCATGAGCAGCTCTGGTCTTTTTTTGCAGTTCCGCATTGCGTGCTTTTTGCTTGCCGGTATTCATCATCGAACCAGGGGTTTCGTTGTGGTTAACGAGCACATCAGAAGCGGCATCTCTGATGACGTTTTGGCAGTGTTTCCAGTGGTCTTCGATGCTTGGTGCTGGCTGCATTGGACCTCTTAAGAGATTAAGAGACACTCGATCGGAAAAGGACTTGGCGATCTCTTGCGATTGTAGCCGTCTGACGTCGAATTTTCTCACAGCATTAGTTTGTCTTGGCGTAGTTTGGGATATCCGGAACCCTACCTTGGCTACAACGAGGTAATGGTCCGAGTCGATGTTAGCTCCTCGGAACGTATGGACATCCATAATACTGGAGGAGTGTCTTGCGCCAAACGCAATGTGATCAATCTGGTTGACTGTTGATTGATCAGGAGTTCTCCAAGTCCCCTTGTGTATGTCGAGATTTGGGAACCGCGTGCTAGCCACGACAATGTTTCGCCCTGCTGCAAAGTCGATAAGTCGAATCCGTTATCGGATGTTGTGTCGTGCAGGCTATATTTTCCGATCGTTCCACCAAAGATACCCTCTCTTCCTAGCTTCGAATTAAAAGCACCGAGGACAATTTTAATGTCATAGCTAGGGCATTGCTCGTAGGTCTTGTTAAGGAGCTCATAGAAGGCATCCTTGGTGACGTCATCTCTCTCCTCTGTTGCGGCATGCGCAGATATAAGGCTAATGTTGGGGAATTTAGCCTTGATGCGGATTGCTACGAGGCGCTCGCTCACATGCCGGAAGCTCAGGACTTCTTGTCTTAGTCTGTCTCCGACAACAAATCCGCATCCAAAAAAGCGCTGCTTTTGCCGTCGATAGCAATTGCCGTAGAAGATATCGCAGTTTTTCATCTTCTTTTTGTCCGGCCGTGGTCTATTAAGGGATCTAACATTCCACGTGCATATCCGAAGCTCATTGTCCTTAAATCGTTTGCGTGGGTTGTCAACAGTAGATCCGTCCATATCCGAGGCTTATTCATGCTTCGTAACTTGTTTTTTTTTTTAAATGGCCGGGTAGTTACCCCGGCGGCAATTAATTAATTATATAAAAAAAAAACACTGTGGCGCTGGCAGCCCGATATGGGCCATGGCCTAGCTTCTTGACACTCATTTGTGTTGCTCATGTTGTCATTTTTTTCACATCTGAGCGGGGCCTACGGTTTATAGCCGAGTCCGAAGGGCACTCCTTAGAAGCTTTGTCGTAGGCAATTTTACTTTCGGGAGTTTGCCATTGCCCGCCGAAAGGGTGATGGCGATTTGAAAAATTGTTGGTGACCCAGCCAGGAATCGAACCCAGGCTCTCTGCGTGAAAGTCCAATGAGCTTACTATGGCGTCATCGCCATCGCCAATTAATTATATAGAACCATTAAATAGAAGCTATCGACATAGTGCTTATATTTTTTAGTAATTAATTTTTTATTAAGAATGCATTTAAAGCCAATTTTAGTTAAGTCGTTTTTAAGAGAATTAGTTGCCATATCACACAGATCGTATAAGACGACCTTGAAAGCCTTTTTACTTTTCCGATCGTGCGGGAAGAAATGACAATTTTCTTATTTTAATTTACTTAACGATTATATACGATTTAATACGATTCTACACTATCACAAATGATTTCAATACCAATAGATAGTTTTTTGATGCGATAGTCATTAATTTTTAAACAATTCATTAAGCTATAAACGTAGTCATTAGACTTCTTCAATTGTTTAATGGGAGGAATATGTTTTGTTGTTATTGAACTTCATTGCGTAATTACTTCATCCATATCACCCGAACCACTATCCGGTAGGCATGGAAGAGCTCTATTAGTAATTTGATCGATTACCATAGTTTTGAACACTTTTTTTTGAATCCATTTTACTTCGAAATTTTTTATCATAGAACAAAAAATTGTCCTCAGAATCCGGATCGACTGACTTTACTTAACTCTGAATTAAAAACATTCGTTGCATCAAATGATCTGGCCGGCAGAAAACCGATTTTCACTTAATAATTCAGTATAAATATTATAATAGCGTATAATATAATATAATATATAATATGATAAAATATATTATAATATTATGTAATATAATTAAAAATTGTAGAATATAATATAGTATATATAATATATATAATAAAGTATAGCACTCGCGATAATATGGACACCGAATGTCGTCAACACTACTTAACATAAACAAAACATACATAGCGTCTGAATATCATACATTTTTAATTTCTCTGAGTTTCAGGGATTCCTCTATATTGGCATACATGCTTTTTTGGTAAAAAGAATTTGTATTGAATGGTTTGATAAGGGGTGTTCCAGAAAACTTTAACATTTTTTAGTTTTATTTTAATAATAAATCCTTACCCTTGCTATTTCATAAAAAGTATATTTAATTAAGAATACTTCTCGGTATTTTCTCTGATGGCAGTAAACGTTTAAAATTCGGAAACGTGAAAACTGTTGATTTTAATTATCTCACGTTTTCGCGAGTGCATTGTAAAAAATATATTATTTGTATTGTGCGGTACAACTCCAGAATCACGTGTGGCATTCATTTCCAGAGTCTATCAAGTACAAATATTCAGTTCCCAAACATTATTTTAACCGTTGCTCGTGAACTATTAAACAGCTTGCGTCCCAAGCGTTCAACATTCGCGTAATGTCAAGAATTTGTCGTTCAGGTTAGTGAATTCATTAAAGATTTGCATTTTGTCTTGTCCAACGTCTAAAGATGCTTAAAATATGTATTCCCGGAGTTGTAATACGAAGTTTATGACTGAACTGAAAGGTTATAGATAGATAGGCTTTTATTTCGCAAAAATATTCTTTACATTTTCAAAAAACTTACATTCATTGAGATATCTGAAACTAGAATATCTTCTATCTTGAACATTGTTTACAATCATAACAAGAACATAGTATGGTTAGGAGAAGATAATACAAAAAGAAAGGCGAAAAAACTTTTTATTGAAAGAACAAAATTTGTTTTAATAAAAAGAATAGTAGTAGATATTCAATGAGAAAAAAAGATTCGACATTCAAAAGTAATAAAAGTATATAAAAGTAAGAAGCAAATGACAAGTAACAATTATTATAATATTTATTTATCATTATACTCGTTTTACAATTTACAAATAATTTCTAAAAAAAATAACAAAAGTATGTTGCAGCTTAAAATGCGAGAATAGTTAGTGACATTTTGTATTAAATAACATAAATAGAGGCAAATGTCACTTTATATTAAACTATTAACAGTGGGGTGAACAATAAGAAAAAGAGAAAAAATAAGAACCATTTTATTCTAGATGCAAAAAGGAAAAAAATTTCATAAGGAAAATTTGTTTAGAGTATACTCGTATTAAAAGCTATTAGTCAATGTAGTGTAGCAAAATCTCGATTTCGTTCTGATTGTAGCTAAAAAGCCATTGTTTAACTCTTTTCATGAAAGTACGCAAATTACCTACGAATCTTGTATCTACAGGGAGACTATTGAATAATTTGCAGGATAAAATAGAATATGAATTTTTGTAGCAGGTGGTACGAAAAGCAGGAATAGCGACAAGAGATTGTTGATGACTCCTCAAGTTGTAAGCGTTGCATATAACCACCTCGGATGAAAAATATTTTAAAGACCTTAAAATAAAGCAGATGCCTAACTGGTAGGATTTGCATGTATCTAAATAATTCCATGGAGTGGGCCAGACGAGAAGAACCACAGATCTGTATGACACACTTCTGTAGAACAATCAACGGCTGAATTTTACTCAGGTAAGCACTTCCCCAACATCCTATACCGTACTGCAATTTCGATTGAAATATCCCATAATAAATTGATTTTAGAGTATTAAAAGAAAAAAAATTCTTTAGACGGTAGAATGGGCGAACGGTAGATAACAGATATTGCTTTAAACTTAAAATATGGTTAGACCAACCTAAATTTCGGTCAATAATAACACCTAGGTATTTAAAATGGCTTACATTTTCAATTTGAAAGCAACTGTCCTGGCAGGGAACATTCACGTCGAAAGACATTTTAGAGCATTGGACAGAAGATGGAATGTGAAACATGTTAAACCTTGCACATTTAGAAGCATGGAATACGACCTCAATATCTGGAGACTCGTGCGTGGTAAGACTGAAAAACATAGCTTACTATTAGCTTATGCTCCGTGAACCAAAGTCTTAGCAATTCAACATCATAGTTTATATCAGCCACTAAGTTTAAGGGATTGGCGGAATCATATGCGATCCCAAGGTCATCTGCACCTGCTTCGGCTTCATACGGGTGTAAAGACGTGAAGAATGTAAAGTACTGCCATTGATTATAGAATTTTTTTATAAGCAATGTTTGTAGCTAAATTTTGGTTACACAATACGAACAAATTTTGTTTGGAAGTGACGCGCGAAAGAGCTACGTATAGCTGTTCATTGGAAAAGCACGCAATGCTTAGGCCTAAGCCCGCAACGTTAAATGTCTGACCTTGTGATTTGTTAATTGTAATTGAAAATGACATTGTTATTGGACACTGCAATCTTTTGTATTGAAACCGAAGATCCGTTAGTATAAGTGGAATCCGGGAAATAAGCAAGGATTCTCCAGTTCCACACCTGGACGGAATTGTACATCCTATAGTAAAAGTTTTTAGGCGTTTACCCTGGAGACGTGTACCATTGCACAATTTGGGTGAATTAAGGTTTCACAATAAAACAACAGATCACCCTTCTTTTAAGACCAATTTATGTGGGGGCGATCCGGAAGGCGGCATGCAATTATGAAATTCTATTGGCAAATGTACAGCCTCTTCCTGGTCCAGCATGGTTTCTACAGAGTAGTAGGTTTGCGCCTGCGTATTAATTTTAGAGATAATCAAGTCGTTCACTTTACCTACTTGATTGATAGTAGGTAACAAAATAGCTCTCTCCAAGTTATAGTCTTAGAACTTATATTATTCATTTCTGAAAAAAAATCACATAAAATGGGTTTAAAGGCCCAATAATGGAATAAAAACGATCCTATTTAATACCGCTTCTCACGACAAATCGATTGATATATATATTGTTGAGGTATCGTTACGTACCTACTCCCTTCTCGCGGACAAACAGGAAAATGTGTTCTCTTTTATAGAGAAGAGATAATATAATAACAATCCAAAACATAAGTAGTAAACAAATATATAAATAATGTGGTTATTAATGAATAAGAAATTATTATTAATTGACTAATTAATAAACAAACAAATAAATAAATGCACTAATAATAAATAAGTAAATTATTTAATTAATAAATAAATACATATTCAAAGATCAGATAAATAAATAAATAAATAAATAAATAAGTAATGTATGATAGCAAGAGAATTATCTAAAATAGAAGTGTTTCGATTTTGTATGTTTGACAGTTTATTAGAGAAAAATGCGATAGCAGCTATTGCGAGCTGTATTTAAAGATTAACATAACACGGGATTTATATGTTACGTTCTAAATGGCGGGAGGATCACACGATCAGAGAAAACAACTTGTTTCCATTTCTATGTACCTTATGCTGCGAGTAAACAACTATGTGTTGTCCAAGAGCACTTACAGTAAGGAAAACAATGAATGCCCACAGCTCGGCCATTCTGACCGTATAATCGTCCCGATTACAATTTCTTCTTATATTAATTCTTTAATTTATAATTCACTTGAACCTGCATTAGTACCATTAGTTTTAAAATAAAGTGCGTATTTTCGTAAGTTTTGTAAATTATGTTATACCTCTAAGTTTAATTTTGCAAATGATAACAAAATAAGGTTTTTCTTTTATATTCCAATACAGTGGACGTCCAGTTTAACGAATACTCGATATAACGAATTTCCAATATACGAGTATATTACGAATGATGCAAAAATTTTACGCCCGATTTAACGAATGCCGAAAAAATATGTACAACAAACTTATGCGACATACACATGTAGATATGTATTTATGTACAAACATACTCTTATATGCGAGTGCAAGATTACTTTTGTTGCATTTTGGCTTTCTTGTGCATTCATCACTACAAACCTACATATGGTATGTATGACGGTGATGCACGACTGTTTTTTTCTGTTGCGTTTTTAATATTGCCGATCTCATCGAGTGGAACAGTGTTGACTTCGATGATGATTTTGGACAGGAAGAGGATTGTTAGTGCAAGCGAGGACGAAAGTAACCTACCTGAGTGCACAAAAATTAAACATTCGGAAACAATAGACTGCTTTAATAAATGCATCGAGTAGTCAGTACAGAATCATACTGACTATTCAAAGACCATATGTTTCAGAGAATTGCTGGGGGAGGCTGTTCAGAAGAGCTTAGAGGGAACAAAAAAGCAAACAAAAATCAAACACTTTTTTTCGAAATTTTAATTTTTAATTCCTTTTTTTTCTGATGGATTTTTTATTTTCTATAAATACATTTTTACATATGTTTCATTGTAAGTCTTTTATTACCTCATTCTCTTGTATTATTAAATATAAAAAAGAACGACCAATTTAACGAATTTTTCGACTTATGAAAGGCTGTGCATAATATAAGGTGCAATTTATCGGCAGGTCGGTAGCCAGCTCAGCATTCAATGCCAATAAAACAATTTAACTCACTCCAAACGTCATTTGACTTGTTGAATAAGCTTGCGGGTGGGTTCGCAAAGTTGCGAATGTTTTTTTAACTCGCATTTAATTTATACGCCTGAACAAATAGAATTCGGTTCGTAAAAGGCATGCGCGAAATTCTTCAGCGAAATTTTTGTACTGAAACTTAAGAATGAAGTAACAAAAGCAAGCAATTTTTTTAACTTTCACAAAAAAGTTAAACATGTTTATGTACAAATTTAAGATGAAACGTATTTTTCTCTCTATTATTTTTTAGTTCGAGTAAAAATAAACACATAATTAACGGACGCAACCTTCATAAAACAAAATCATTTCTTATAGCATACATTGCGCCATCTGAACTTCAATTTTTAAAACTTTATCGGCAGCAATGAATGCTGGATTATTTATCGCCAGCATTCGACTTGTTGTTGTTTGCAATGTTCAATTTTACTGTGCTGGTCACTGACATGCCAATGAAATGCACCTATAATTCGTTATATGGGACGTCCACTGTATTTCATTTGGAAAAAACAAGTTGATAGATTAATATGTTATTTGAGAAATATGGGATAAATAGCCATCGACATTATTGGTATAGCAAAATCATATTCAATTAAACTTTAATTCAATCAGCTTTAAGTCCCTGTTTTAAAAGACCATTTTTCAAATATAGCCGTTATTGAATATATTTAATGAGTTTAAATTCTTTATTTATTTGATTTCTTTACTTTATTTATTTATTGTATTATTATTGTCTTCATTTTCATCATGGTTCAAATCAATTTCAGGAACCTCATATAACCTCATATTTTTTGGAGAACTAACACCTTTATATGGCAATCTGGTTATATGTAAACCCTCTATGTCCCCTATAGCATACCTGTCATTTGGTAGAACGGTTTTAACTTCGTACCACGTAACCACGAGACTTAGCTAACAATTTTTTATTTCTACTTGGGGTAGTGTCAATATTCTTGATCATGACATAATCTCCTAGCTTATACCTTGTCGGACGTTTATGATGTAAATCATAATATCTTGTTTTTCATTTGTTCCTTTTCAGTGTTCCCCTCAGCTTCATTCCTAACCTCTTCAAGAAACAAAGTTCTTGTTGTAAAACCTGTGCTTATATTCACGCTGTTATTAATTTCAAACACAACCTTATCTAGATTCTTGTCCCAATTACTGGTAGTGAATGATTCGCATTCTTTCCCTAGCATTGGTGTTATTATGCGATCTAGCTGTTCCACCTGACCATTAAATTGCGGTGAGTGGGTGGCCACCTTGAAGTGCTGAATACTGTTATCGTGCAAAAAATTCGAATATTCCTTAGAGGTGAAACAAATTCGGTTAGGTCCTAGAAAAATTTAGCAAAATGTGTTTTCAAACATCCTATAGTTTCCTTACTTTTTGTACTTTTGGTCGAATAAAGCTTAGTAAACTTAGTCAAGCCATCTACCATCACCAGGATGTAATTCTTGTTTGAGCGAAATGTAACAAGCGGACCTAGATGGTCGATATGAAGGGTATCGTATAGTAACTTTCCTTTATAGATTGGATGGAGAATTCCTTTTGTTTTTCCAGATTCGGAGGAAAATTAATGCATTTAATGTCCTTCATGCTTGGAAAGCAGTATAAGTGCTCAAAACATTTGTCAGCACCTACATAACGAATCGACGTGTGACATTCGATCGCTTTTCCTATGGCCAACTCTAATGCCCATCGTGATATACGAGGATTTAACGTTTTTTTGTTTAAGGTTAGAACAAGAGCTTGACAATCTCTTACGATCTTAAATGGAATCCCTAGTAAATATATTCGGAATCGTCTTAAAGCATATATTATTGACAAAGCCTCAAGTTCATAACTATGAACCTTGCTTTGGGCATCAGAAGCACGCTAAGAGATATAAAATAACGAGTAGAATTTCGCATCGCTCTCTTTCTGAAGCAAAACTGCTCCAAAACCATGCATTCTGGCATCACAGTGTAATTCTGTTGGATTATGTGGGCTATAGATCGATAGAACTGGAGTTGGAATCAATTTACTTGTTAACAAATAAGAAATTGCTTTTCTTTAGGTCCAAACATAAACGTAGCGTCATAAAGGGGTTTTGCAATGTTAGCAAATTTCCTAAAGTAGAAACAAAGTCCCAAGTAGGAACAAACTATGAATATCTTTAGTAGAGGCTGGTAAAGGAAGGTTTGAACGGCTTTTAGATTTACATCGTTTGGATTTACACCAGCTTCGGTTATTCTATAACATAACTCGTAAATATGTAACCTCATTTTGTAAAAAGGCGATTTTATCTAATCTGAATTTCAATCCATAAGTGATGACTTTTTCAATAACTTCTTTCAGAATATCTGCATGTTTCTGTTGCGATTAAATTAAAATTTAAATAAGTTAAAATTTTCGATTGCAAAACCGATCAACCGACCAAATGCTTCATGTAACGTTTGAAAACAGAGGGGCATTCTTAAGCTTAAAGAGCATCCTAGTTAATTCATATTGACCAATCGGGATGGTATACGAGGTATTTTTCAGTGATTCCTCGTCAAGCGGAACATTTTTTTTTTTTTTTTTTTCCCGGCGAGGGCAGGTGAAAATTTTCCATCAGACACTATGAGGATCAGAAGCGCGTGCTCATAGTAGTGTGAGATTCTTACTCACTAAAAACACCTCCCTTCATTGTTGATTTTAATACCGCAACTAAGTAGAACTTATCAAGCAGTTTTTATTTCATAAGTTAGTCACGATTGGAAGGACACTTTCCAATGGAAGACCCTACATATTCCGCTTTCTTAATGCGGTTTCAATTTATCGCGCAAGGTCCAACGGTTTAGTTCGTTGAAGACGGCGTAGTATGTTTCGTTCGTCCAAGACTTCTAGGACTGTATTGTTGATATGGCCGCTTAACCGGACTTTATGTTTTCGTGCGCAGTTCCTGACTTCATCTTCCACGAAAGGAACTCCGAGGTCTCGATGCAGGTCATTATTTCTTATAAACTTTATTTTCAAAAGTTTGTATTATATTTACATTTGATTTCTTAGTACAACCCCAGAGTTGTATACCATAGGTCCACACCGGCTTTAGCACTTGCTTATAAAGAAGCAGCTTGTTTTCTAAGCTTAGCTTGGAATGTTTACCAAGTAGCCAGTACATTTCTCTGTATTTGGCCTCTAGTTCTTTTCGTTTCTTTCTAACATGCGTTTTCCATTTAAGCTTCGCGTCAAGTGTCATTCCCAAATACTTAGCCTCGTTTGCAAAGGGGATACACACCGAGTTTATAGAAATGGGCAAGTGATTTATCTTTCTGTAGGTGAAGTCGACATGTACAGATTTTGTCTCATTAAGGGTAATTCGCCAGATCTTTGTCCACTCGTAGACTTTATTTAAAGCAGTCTGGAGTTTCGCCGTTGAGTCTTCTATTGATTCTCCAACCGCTAAGATAGCGGTGTCGTCAGCAAAAGTAGCGAGAACAGTATCCTCGACGTGTGGTATATCTCTTGTATATAAAAGGTACAAAAGTGGGCCCAGTACGCTTCCCTGCGGTACTCCGGCTAGGATATCTTTAAATTTCAAAACATCATTTCCGTATCGAACGCGAAAAATTCTATTTTCAAAATAGCTTGTCAATATATTATAAAGCTTTAATGGCAAAATTCGTCGCAGTTTGAACTTCAAACCTTCATGCCATACTTTGTCAAAAGCTTGTGAGACGTCAAGAAATACGCTCGAACAAATCTTTTTTTCTTCCAGGGATCTTTCAATTACATCAGTAATTCTATGCACCTGATCAATTGTTGAATGCTTAGTCCGAAATCCAAATTGATGGCTGGGAATAAGATTTTGGTTTTCGATAATTGGGAGAAGACGTTTAAGCAAAATCCTCTCAAAGATTTTCGACAGGATCGGTAGAAGAGAAATGGGTCTGTATGATTTTTTATCGTTTGGAGGTTTTCCTGGTTTTAGTACCATAATGACTTCTGCAACTTTCCACTGGCTTGGCACGTATTCAAGCCTCAGAGCCGCGTTAATAATGTGTAAGAGCTTTATAAGTGCTTTTTGGGGTAGCATTTTCAGAACTTCTCCGGTAATAAGGTCATACCCCGGAGCCTTCTTTGGTTTTAATTTCCTTATTACAGTTTTGATTTCAGCAAGAGTTGCATTTGTCATTACAAAATTACTTTATGCTATTTCTAAAGAATTGGTGCCGGGTGCCAGTGTCGGGCCGTCGGAGGGCTTGAAAATTTCTTCAAGATAGTCGGCAAAAACCTCCGCTTTTTCCTTATCCCCCTTAGCCCATTTGATTGGTGGCGCGGGGATTGGGCCTTTTTAAGCATTTTAAAGCTTTCCAAAGCGAGTAATTTGTTTCTTTTCCTACCGTCAGGTTTTGAACATATGTATTTACTTCGGAATTTCTGTAACTTTTAAGAGTCTCCTTGAGCAGATTACAGAGCCTGTTTAAGCGTGTTTTATCCTGCGGCGCTCGAGTTGTTTGCCATCTTTTGCGAGCTTTTCTTTTTTCTCTTATCATATCTTTTACCTCAGGCGGGTAGTTTAAGTTACGTTTAGCCGTATTTTTTCGTTGACAAGGTGTATTGTTCCACGCAGCACATTGGACTATTTCAACGAAAGAATCCACTTCGATTTCGAGTTCAAGTGCTGCTTTAAGTGAAACGTCTAGTTCTAGGTTATTATTAATCTCATTTCTGAATCCTTCCCAATTAGTATTTCGTCCAGTTAGTCTTAATGGTCCTTGTTTTTTGAAATGGGACATCCTTAGACAACACCATCTTCACTTTAAATTGGTTCTCCTCACGAATAACTTTTCCTAAATCTAAATCCTATCTAATTCAGATTTTTCATCACTCACGTATATATTGAGAATTTGTTCAATAAAATCAACTTCTTCATAAAATGTACTCACATGAGGACGACGACACTGACTTGAAGACGATAAGGACAATTATTCATGCAAACATGCGTTTCTGGATAACTACTTGATGACAAAAACGTTACACTTGAAGTGCGATCACACTTGACGTTTGATGATTCTCGCAAAACTCCATTATGTTGGCTTTCAGTTTTCTTTCGTGCTCTTTGTAAATTCCTCTCAAGAACAATTGGAAAACTCATTAAATGATTTTAAACTACAAGTAAACATAAATTAGTTTCTGAATTATCAAAAAAATATAAATGCATTAATACTTCCCAACACTTTTGTGTACTCCACAATACGAGTGACTTACTTACTTACATAACGGGCTCCCAACCCGTGGAGGGTCCCTGCCTGGGACAAGACTGCCTTCCTCTTCGGTCCAGGGCGCGCTGCTTCCAGTTTTCCAGACAAAGCGCTCTGGCATCCGCGATAGCTTGGTCCTTAAAATGGAGATTCGGTTTTCCTTGTCGTCTCGATCCTGGGGGCTAGGATTCGAGGATCCTCTTAGCTGCAGCATTATTGTCGATTCGCTTGATGTGGCCGAGTCAGTGTAGTCGACGTGTTTTGGCTTTTCGGACTACACCCACATCTTAATACAGTTGATAGAGTTCGCGTTTATATCTTCTCCTCCATTCGCCCTCCTCACATATGGGACCAAATATTCGACGAAGAGTGTTCTAAATCTGCTCTCCTTTTCTGCTTATCGTCCAGGCAGGATCAAAGGTTTGTAGAGCATGATTTTCGTCTTTTCAGTTAGGAGTTTTGAACCCAGTTGTTTCACCAAACCGAAGTGGCAGCGGTTTCCTAAGGTTAGACTTCGTCGAATCTCCACTAAGGTGTCATTCGTGGAGTTGATATTTACTCCTAGGTATGTAAACTCCTTAGCCACTTCGAATTTGTTGTTGTCAACAGTGACGTTTTGTCCTAGGCGGTGGACAGGTGCTGTATTATTTGTTGACAACATGTACTTGATTTTGTCCTCGTTTACTTCAAGGCCAACTCGTTTCGCCTGTGCTTCAATTGCCGTAAACGCTTCTATAACGGCACGCTGGGAGCGACCGATGTTGTCGATATCGTCTGCAACTGGACGGATTTGTGGAAGATAGTGTCTTCGGTGTTAACACCTGCCCTACGCATTATCTGCTCCAGTACTAGATTGAAGAAGTCACATGATAGCGTATCTCCTTTCCGAAATCCAGTGCACATTTGAAATAGTTAAGATGTACTGTTTTAAAACTGCACATCGCGTGTTTTCCAGCGTAATGCGACGCAATTGGATCAGTTTCGACAGGATCCCGAATTCGGCCATCGCATTGTAAAGCTCTATGCGAAGAATGCTATCATATGCGGCTTTGAAGTCGATGAAAAGATGGTGGGTCTCGACTTGAAATTCGATGGTCTTTTCCAGGATATGTCTCAGTGTGAAAAGTTGATCTATCGTCGATCTGCCGGGCCGAAAGCCACCTTAGTACGTGCCGATGAGTGTGTTGCAGAAAGATTTGAGACGTTCCGTTGGATAGGATTTTATACGCGGCATTTAGCAGGGATATGCCTCTGTAGTTTGAAGAGGACATAGGATCGCCTGTTTTGTAGATGGGGCATATGGAGCTGATTGTCCAGTCGTCGGGCATGCTTTTATCCCCCATATTTTGTTGATGATTTGATCTATCAGAGCCGGCGGCCTTGTTATTCTTAAGCTTTTTGATAGCTGCGCCGACCTCTTCTATACTTGGCGAGGGACTGCATCTTCATTGACTGGATGTGGGTGTTCTTCTTCCTCTAGCACTCTCTCTACATGATGCCCATTTAACAGCTTCTGGAAATGCTGCTTAAACACATCTTCGATTCCCTGTGCCTCGGTGACTAGATTTCCTTCACTTTTTCGAAGAGCCTGCGTTCCGGGCTTGAAGTCAGCTGCGAGTTGCTAGGCTTTTTCATAAAAAGTCCGGATGATGTTTTTATAGCGGGACTCTTCGATCTCATTGAGCTGGGAGTCTGCGTATGCTCTTTTCTTCCTACGCAGGGCTTTTTTCTCCTCCTTTCTTCCGGTTCGAAAATCTCTCCATGCTGCTCTCGTTTTACGCTGCAGCGTTTGTTTATGTGTATTTTCTGTCACCATTTTCCTGCGTAGGCATTCATCATCATACCACGGGTGCTTTTTCGGGGGTGGTTGGTAACCAACGGTGGTCACGGCTACCTTTTTGATGATGTCGCGATACTGGTTACACAGATTGTTGGTGTTTGTGGGTGGTGAATGCACAGCGGAGAGTCTCTCGCTCAGGCGCTCACTGTAGTCTCTGGCTGCTCCATATGTGTTTAGGCGTCCAACTTGAAATTTATTTTTCTGAGCGGGTCGTAGCTTTTTCTTGTTAGACAATCGAGCTCTGAGTTTTGCTGCTACAGAGTCGACGTTTGGCCCTCTGAATGTTAGTACATTCAGGATGTTGGATGCGCGTCTCGCATTAATTAGCACATGGTCGATTTGGTTGGCAGTTCGACCATCTAAGAGCGCCAGGTTGCCGTGTGGATTCTTAGTCTTGGAAATCTAGTTCTATTTATCACCGTATTACGTGCTGTTGCAAAGTTGATTAGTCGGAAGCCGTTATCTGTTGTCGTATCGCAGAAGCTGTGCTTTCCGACTAACCCGGCAAAGATGAATTTTGGCGTTAAAATCCCCGAGTATGATTTTGACATCATACTCCGGACAGGCTCCGTCCAGGAGGTCATAAAATTCCTGTTTTATAGGATCTTTGGCCTCATCGGTAGGGGCGGGTGCACAAATAAGGCTGGTGTTATAGAATACGCCCTTAAAGCGAATAACAGCTAGGCGATCACTTAGCGGCTTAAAGTCAATGACCTTTGGCCTGAGCCGATTTCCCATGGCGAATCCGCATTCTAGTATGTGCAGGCTTTTGTGACAGCTGTAATAAATGTCGGAGTTTCGTCGTTTTGGTATACCTGATCCTATCCATCGTATCTCCTGGATCGCGGTAAGATCTACTTTATACCGCTCGAGGACAGATTCAAGTTTTTGACTAGCACCCACCGTATACAATGTACATACATTTTAGGTGCATACTTACATATATATATTAACGTTCCGGGTTTTGTTGATTTTTGAGGGGGTCCTTTATACGAGGCATGGCGTGTCTATCTCATAACTAGATTTCTTTACGTGACAGGGAAGTTACGTCGATGGCACAACCCCCAACCTGGAGGACCGGTTCCAGTTTTAATTCCCCTAGGACGAGGGGTCGGTTACACCGAAGGCAGTCACCCAGATGTGAGTGTTGCCGTTGGCCCATATAGGGCTCGTCCGCCACCATCTCTTTTCCAAGACCAGAGACTAAGTCTTGGAAATCCTTACCGGACTGAACTCCAAATATGTCGGAGTAGCCCGGATAAGGTCTTGTTTTGTTTTTGTTTCTAATCCTGATTTATGGCGTGGAAAACTCGCCATTTGTCCCCTTCACTTCGCAATCTCCAGTGAGATTGCCAGATGGCGCCACGGGGAGGCGTGAAGTAGGGCTAATAGCAGAGCTGCAATATATTCGGCTGCAGAGGCGTATTCTCGTTATTTAAGGAATCAGCACCTGTCGGAAGATGCTACTTCTACGAGGCCTTAAACTAATTGTTGCCATCTCATCGCAATACGAGTGACTGTTTTTTTCCAAAGGCGAAACCATCGACTAAGGTAAGAATTTTTCCTGAATGAAGCTAATCGGACTTCCAGAGTCTTAAAGTGTCCTTAGCGTGCACAAACATTCGAAATGACCATCGGAATCGATATAAAGTTTACTTCTGAAAGTCTTTAGAATCTGGTTTACACTTTGGTTTAATGCGGCTGCTTTCCTGCTCGGAGACATTGTTAATATTCTCTGAATAAACATTGTTTAAATGTGAACATTTAACAATTTGCTGCTATTGTCACTGTTGTAGGCCTTGAGTGTCAAAAGTGGTTTATGGTTTGCATGATTTTTTACAATATGTCCACGAGAACCACACGTGATACAGGTGAAGTTTTCTTTCGCACATAAACCTACAGCAGGTGCATAGCTCTTGTGTGCTCTTTTTCTTGAATGGGACATTCTTGTACCTGTTATGAATTTCGTGAGACTGCGATGTGCTAGCTGGTAAATTGTCACAGCTATTTTTCTTGAATTTTTCGTATTTCCTAAGCTCATTCTTTAGCTGTTCCATGTTGCTAGCGTTATACAGTATACTCTTGTTGACTTCGGTATCAGATATGCCGTTAAGGTTGAACTGGATTATATGATGCTTTTCCTACATTACAGTACGGTTTCGTCACGGCGTCTCTTTCTTGCATTATGTAAACTCACTGAAAATATCTGCTTTAGTAACGACACGTTTTAACCCACACACAAGTGCATCTCTCAGCTCAATCCAGTTTCGTTTTTGCAAACCTAACGCACAGCCTTGCAGTGCCACCAAGGAGCCTCTTTCCATTGTGCTTTCGATCTGCAGTTCCTTTAAGTTTCGCCTTAGCAAAATAATCCCTTCCTTCTTCTTACATGTTTCTCTTAAGTTGTTAAGCTCTTCCTCGATTTCGTTACTGTGCCGAAAAGCTGGTTCTTCCTCTTGCTCTTGGTCACACTTGTAGTCATCAGTTGACTCTGAGCTGTTTTGCTTACCTTCGGGCATGAAATCCTGCACAAGCTTTTGAAGATCCTCCCCTGTATAACCTCGAACTGCTTCCTCGACTTTTAGATATAATACCGCTTTAGTGCCATAACTTTTCAAATCAATAGATCTCAATATTTTTTTTAAGAGTAGCAATTGTTGCCGTATTTATTGTAGAAACTGATTAAAATCATCCGGCATTTTTTCACACAACCAATTTTAACACTCGGCAAGTAAACAGTACCGTTTAACTTTACTTAAGAAATCAGTTTCCATTTTTGACTTTGTTGGATGGCAAGAGAATTATACAAAATAAAAGTGTTTCGATCTAGCATGTTTGACAGTTTATTAGAGAAAAAAGCGATAGCAGCTATTGCGAGCTTTATTTAAAGATAAACATAAGACGGGATATGTGTGATATACTAAATAGCGGGAAGATTACACGATCAGAGAAAACAACTTGTTTCTGTTTCTTCTTACCTTATGCTTGTAGTAAACAGCTATGTGTTGTGCAAGAGCATTTACTGTAAAGAAAAAATTATTGCCCATAGCTCGGCCACTCCGACCGTATAATCGTCCCGATCACAATTTCTTCTTATATTAATTCTTTAATTTATAATTCACTTGAACCTGCATTAGTACCATTAGTTTTAAAATAAAGTGCGTATTTTCGTAAGTTTTGTAAATTATGGTATACCTCTAAGTTCAATTTTTCTAACGTAAACAAAATAAGGTTTTGCTTTTCATATTCCAGTCTTTCATTTAAAAAAACAAGTTGATAGATTAATATATTATTTGAAAAATATGGGATAAATACCCATCGACATTATTGGTATGGATGTAAGCAGAATCATATTCAATTAAACTTTAATTCAATCAGGTTTAATTCTCTGTTTTTAAAGGCCGTTTTTCAAATACAGCCGTTATTGAATATATTTAATGAGTTTAAATTCTTTATTTATTTGATTTCTTTACTTTATTTATTTATTGTATTATTATTGTCTTCATTTTCATCATGGTTCAAATCAATTTCAGGAACCTTATATAACCTCATATTTTTTGGAGAACTAACACCTTTATATGCTTCTTTCCTAACCTCATCAAGATTTATCCCTTCAGATCTTACGTTGTCGCAAAATTTTCCCTTTTGATCCCTACTAAAAAGCAGAGCACTTGGTGTAAAACCTGTGCTTCGATTCACGCTGTTGTTAGTTGTAAACTCAGCCTTATCTTGATTCTTGTCCCAATTACTGGTAGTGAACGACTCACATACTTTCCCTAGCATAGGTGTTATTATGCGATTTAGCTGTTCCACCTGACCATTAGATTGCAGTGAGTGGGTGGCCACCTTGAAGTGCTGAATATTGTTAAAGTGCAAAAACTTCTAAAATTCTTTCGAGGTGAAACAATTACTACCGTCGCATACTATAGTATTCGGTTAGGTCTAGAAAATTTTTTCAAAATATGTTTTCAAACATTCATAGCTTCCTCACTTTTTGTACTTTTGGTCGAATAAAGCTTGGTGTGACTAACACCATCTACCATCACCAGGATGCATTTCTTGTTTGAACGAGATGTAGGAAGCAGACCTAGATGGTCGAAATGAAGGGTGTTCGAAGCACAGAAAAAGGCACGGGATGGTTCGGTTGTAAAGTTCACGTAGATAATGAATCTTTATTTAATTTCAACAAAAATGTAACAAAACAAAAGTTTGATGCAATCTGATATGCGAGACGCGCATTCAGCTAATTTTGGTGTGAGAAAGTGAAGTTTAACAAAGTACGTACGGCAACCTGAGATGCGAGACGCGCACTCAGCAGAATTAAGTGTGAGAGATATAATGTTTTTTGTCTGCTTGTAGACATTCTGCCGGCACCATGGTTAGAAAGTTAAATTTGTGTAGAAGAAGTTTGTGCATCATCTACTTGTTCTAGAATAAAGTCTTCTTTGGCTGGTCTGGTTTTACTTCTGTTATTCTTCGTCTAAAGGCTTTTGCACTTTTCCAAACAATAGCTAATATCAGCAATGTTGTAACCGACAGACCAACCGCTGCTGAATGGTATGCTACATTCTTCCAATGTCACAGCTCGTCACTGCTAATTTCTTGGTTAAGGTTATCCCATGAGTCTGCTTATGATAAAATTAACTCTTTGATTTCCGTCCCGGAATTAAAAATCTCAGATTTCATATATAATGAATAGTTTAAACTAAAGTTTATTGGTTTTATAAAAGTGGGTTGGATATCCATCGGTGGGTTTCTTTCCGTAAAGAGAGTATTTTCCCTAGTCTGGATAAAACACGATTGGCCTAGTTAGATTATTCCAATACCGTCTAAGGCAATGTCCTCCCGCTGCCCGCTACAAATAATTGCAGCTT
Organism: Volucella inflata; assembly: GCA_928272305.1. Taxonomy (NCBI): domain Eukaryota; kingdom Metazoa; phylum Arthropoda; class Insecta; order Diptera; family Syrphidae; genus Volucella; species Volucella inflata. Next base: position 59,949,395 of record OV743716.1, read on the forward strand.
CAATTGCCCTGTTTACCACGAAGAGCCATGTGTTTTGAAGGTGAAGATGTTTCCAGGTCGTATTAGGTATCCAAAGTTTTTTCATGCTGCAAGTGTTTTTTGCTATCCGCCGATATAAGTGGTCGATGACACAAGTTTTACTGGCAGCAATCTGAATTATTTCTCCGCGCTTACACAAGAATGTGAATCGTTTCAATGTGCTTCATCTGCTAAGTGCGTTGTCCGTTAATTGAAAGAAGTTCTGGTTATTGTAGTCTATTGCCATAAAGTCAGCTGAAACTTCCGGTATTGCATAAGTATCATTGTTTATTCTTTTAGGTATTGGAGTTATTTTGACTAAGTCGTATGATGAGAGTTCTGTAATATGCAAGAATCCGCTAACGATTGCGTGAGTGCCATTAAGTTCTATTTGTATCCGATCAGAAGGCCGTTCTACAATTATTAAGTTCGGCGATAATTTAGTCATCACATTTCTAACTACTTCATGGAGGTGTCCTGGCGTTATAAGTTCCAAAAAAATTGCACAGCTCAGCTGTTATGAATTTGACATAGCGCGATTCCATTTCTCTAAGAAGGTCAATTGATATTTGGTATGCAGCAAGGATTTGCAGCCCAACCCTGTTGGCATCAATTTTTTGAAACCATGTATACATCTTGTTTATCTCTGAGATAACATGGTTTTGTTTGTGTGTGAATATGTCAAATCTTCCATCTGCTTTCTAGTTCAGTTTATTTAAGGACGTTGTTGTCGACATCATTAAGACCTTTTGCTGTTGACTTTCTTGTTTCAATAAGCCTTGGTTGTGGTTTAAATTGTCTATGTTTGCGTAGACTTCGTTATTGACTCCAAAAACCATTTCCAACAACTTTCCGAATAATCATGTATTTGAACGTTTGTTATTTTTATCGATCATTGTTCCAAGTATTTCCAGTTTATGTCCTAACGATGCCCCTTTCATTTTGAGATGATTGAGAAAAGTGAGGCAATGGGTTTCCTCCCGAAAGTCCATTGATATGCTACATGATCGTTCCATTCTTTGTATGATGTCGTTTATGTTTCTATATTCATCCGCTGTATTAAAGTTAGATATAACTTCCATCCTTAAAGTTCCTCGACTAAGTTTTACATATAGGCCTGGCTCTGGGTGTTTGATAGTGTATTGAGAATTAGTTTTAGTCACGCAATGCATTATCATAGTTGTTTAAAGTAAACCCGAAAAAATCTTTGAATAATTGTATTTTTTCTTTTGGTCTGTGATCTATAATTCTGAGGTGTGTTACTCCGCTTCGGGGTTATGTCACCCCTTTGTATTTCTTCGTTAGTTTTCGTATCGTTTTCAACAGGAAGCGGACAAAGTTTTACAACAGGTCTTTTGCAGATAATATTTCCTACCGTTCTTAAAGTTACTACCCGTAATACCATCATCACCTGCGTGCACTTGTATTATTCTTGCTAAAAGCCATCTAGTTGGAGGGCAATTCTCGTCTTTAACCAGTACAAGATCTCCTACGTTAGATAAACATTCGGTCTGCCATTTCTTCCAGAATCGCTGTGTCATTTTCTGAATAAGGTTCCATCTTGTTAATTTATGTATTTCTATTTGAAATTTGTTTGGTTCTGGTGGAGTAACCAAAGCTTGGCCAACCAGAAAATGTGCAGGTGTTAATATTTCTATATCTGGGTCATCTGTTACTGGACAAAGTGGTCATGAATTTAAGCATGCCCCTATTTGCATCAGCAGAGTGCTCATTTCTTCAAATGTAAGTGTAGTTTCTCCTATTATTCGTTTTAAGTGATTTTAATGGACTTAACACCAGCTTCCCACAGTCCTTAATAGTGAGGAGTTGCCGCTGGAATGAAATCCCAGCAAACTCCCTCAAAGGGAGAACATAGAGCTACAGTTGAAATTTCGTTTACTGCTTTTCGTAAGTCAGTGTCTAAAATTCTTTTCGCACCCGTTAATGTGGTTCCGTTGCCACTGTACAAGTCGGAAGCCCTCTCCTTGAAGAAAATCTTCTAAATGCTGCTAAAAATGCTTCCTTCGTCAAATTATGACGATTCTATATGAATTGCTTTTGTAGAAAAGCAGACAAAGATTGCAATATATCCATTTTACGATTTATAACCTCTGCCTTTTGTTGTTCTTATCTGTATTGGACCCGCATAATCAATTACGGCTTATTAGGTCGTACTCGTGAAACAGGTAGATCGGCCATGATTTGATTAAATGTTTTGGGTTTGAATCGGCAACATTTAACGTAGTTCCTGATTACATTTTTGATCTCATTCCTCCCATCCATTATCCGAAACTTACGTCGCGTATAGGCAAGTGTTGCCTCGTTTCCTCCATGCAAGGTTGAAATGTGTGATTCTGTTATAATTAGTTAAGTTACAAAACCGTTATTTGGCAGTATGATGGGATGCTCCTGATTGATCGCTGATCGTTCAATTTTTCCACCTACTCATAATACGATATTCTCATCCAAAAATGGCTTCAGTGATAAAAGCTTACTAGATTTGGATAAATTTGTTCCCATCTTTATTGAAACAATTTCGGAATGAAAATGTTGTTCTTGTATCAAACAAATGATAGTATTTAAGGAATGCTCCAACTCTACTTTCGTTAGTTCAAGTGTTAAAAATTCCTTTCGGTACCTACAAGCCTTAGCAAATCTGATACAATAACCAACTACTTTTGTTAAATGTCTTATCGACGAATATTTATCCAGTAGCTCCCATCTCCATTTCAGTGTCTTTGTTGTCATAGCTTTAGTTGCCAAGTCTTTTACCTCGTTCATTTTAACCATCTATTCTCTATTTCCGATTTGTATGGGTATTGGTCGTCGTAAAGCCAGGAAGGCCCTTCCCACCATATCTTACAGTCTTTGAGCATTTTCGGTTCTACCCCCCTTGAAGCCAACTCGGCGTGATTGTCTTCTGATTTTACGTAATGCCAATCGTAATTTCTTGTATTTGCTTAACTCGGTTAGCAACAAAACATTTCCATTTGTCCACTGCTCCATTAATCCAGGCTAAAGTTATATTTGAATCGCTCCAAGCATAAATCTTTGCTTCCTTCCTCTTTACTGATACTTGAACTTGTTTTAAAAGTTTAAGCCGCAGTACACAATTCAAGCTTAGGCAGTATTATTATTCTATCATTTAAGGTTTTTTATAGGGACGTGATACGAATGTCTCCCTGAATTGTTACGATTTTGCTGTATACAAATCCAAATCCATGTATTTCAATATGATTAACATCAGGAACATAATGTACCCAGCGGGGAATAGATATTTGTTCAAATATATGTAGTTCATCACGAAATTTTATCCAATTCTTGGCTAGTTCATCAGCAATAGGTTGATCCCATCCAAATTTCGCAATCCAGAGATCTTGCATTAAAATTTTCGCTTTTATAATAATTGGTGCCAACCATCCCAACGTGTCATATAGTTTCGCGATATCTGATAAAATTGTTCTTTTTATTGGTTTACCTTAAAATGAAAATGGTCTGCTTCTGGCGACCAGTGTACACCTAGGGTTTTGACTGTCTTTTCTTTATTTATTTCGATTATTTTTGCGTTTAAATGTCTTAATATCTCAGTGTGAGTTGCTCCTGCATTATTTTGGCTTTTACCAATGAATTTGAGCCTGACATTAAGTCATCTACATAAAAGGCTCTTTTAATTATTTTTGCTATATCTGGGAATTCTGCTGATTCATCATCGGTCAATTTCTGTAACGTTTTTATGGCCAGATAAGGAGCAGATCTAATGCCGTATGTTATAGTTGTTAATTTAAATTTCTGCAGTTTTTGGTTTGGAGACGGTCACCATAGTATTCTTTGAAAGTCCTGATCATCCTCAGTAACATATATCTGTCGATACATTTTTTCTATATCCGCCGTGTAAACATATCTACGAATGCTCCAGCGAAGCAAAATGCTTTGAAGATTCCGTTGTAATTTTTGTCCGTTTAGCATTAATTCGTTTAAGCTTAATCCACTACTTGTCTTCATCGATGCGTCAAACACCACGCGCAATTTTGTAGTTGAACTTTCTTCTCTTATAACTGCCTGGTGTGGCATGTAATATACACGTTTTTCGTTAGTATTCTTGATTTCCTCTCCATTTAGAGGCTTCATATGACCAAGATCTAGATATTCTTGCATAAAGTTATTATAGTTTTACTGTAAAGTGTTATTCCTTGATAGTTATTTTTCAGTTTGAAACCAACGCGCCATTTCTCTTATTTTAGATTCTCCTAAGTTAAACTCTTTATCGTTAAATGGAATTTTTACAGCATAAGTTCCATTTTTATTTCGAACAGTATTCAATTCGTAAATATCTTCATTCATCTATCTTTAAGTGTTATCATTGACAAAATATTTTTGTTTGTAATTTTAGTTCTTAGTTCTGTTTTTCCGGATAAAATCCATCCAAATTTTGTGTTTTGAGCCAGTATGCCTTCCTTTGTTTTATTTACTCCTTCTAAAATTATTTCCGGAAATGTGTCAGCTCCAATTAAAGATCTATTGGGCCTGGTATGTCAAACGTTGGATCCGCTATAACGTAGTTTTTGTTTAAGAAATGGTTTATACTCGTATTACCGATTTTTGAAAATTCTTCAGGCTGAGTGTTCGTTAGTGTTGTAAGGACTAGTGCCTCGTAATGTAATTTGTACTTGGAAGGGTATCTTGAAGTTAATTCAAGCATTACTTTGCTCTTGCAGGTTCCAGCTTTGCAGTTCGGAAATACTCTTTCCTCTAAATTGAGCGCATGTATATATACTATGTTGATCGTTACAATATCTGCAAGTTCTCGGGTTTGTATGGTGATTTTTAACCTGCTTCTTTTCAGCTGGTTTATTTTGCACTGGTTCTTCTAGCCCCTGACTTCCGGGGCTAAAAACATTAATACATTTTTTGCATGCATACTTTCTTGTGTTATGTCATGCATTTGTTTTATCAAATATGCCGATTCCCCTGATATGTTCTGTTAATTTACATATCAACTTGCCAAGATATGCTGAAAATAGTATTGTTTTATTGTTATATTTGCTGTTTAACATTTTCCATGCTGCGTCATAGTTGTTATCAGACAAAGTAAGATGTTGAATTAGTTTTGCAGCCTCACCCTTTATTGAGCTTTTGAGATAGTGAATTTTTTCGACTTTTTCCAATTTATTATTATCATGGATAATCTTTTTGTAAATTTCCCTAAAAGCTATACAGTTCTTATATTTCCCGTCAAATGTTGGAATATTTATTCGGGGCAGTTTAACATCATAACTGTCGTTGCGATCATCTTCGTTTTTCTTATTTGTTTTTCTTTCAATGCAACTTTATCGTGTATTGAAGTTGAAATCTTGCTTGCTAGTTAGCTTATCTTCTTGATTTTCTTCAATTGTATATTTCTCAATTATTCTAATCCGGTTGTCTATATCGTTCATCATTTTGTCTACAACCGCCTGAACCTGTTGCTTGAAATTATTTGTAAAATAATTATGATCAGGAAACTTTTCTTTCAAGTCCTGGATTTTTACGTCATTATCCAGAAACCTTTTCCAATTTTCCTGCAGTGTCTCTTTTCTCGTTATTAAATATTTTATTGTCTTCCTAGGTTCACCATCTTTCTTAAAATTAACATACTGAGTTTGGATCGACTTACCGAGTTCAAGTTGGATGCTGAATTCTTGATTATCCATTTTAAAATATCACCTTGAGTTTAATTAGTTTAAAGTTTTTTCACAACACTATTCCAGTTCAAAATTTGATAGGGTTCGCAGTTAAAGTCGACTAAACAGTTCAAAGTTCGGCTAGGGTTCGTCGTTAAAGTCCACTAAACAGTTTAAAGTTTGAAAATAGGTAAAAAATTGTTAATTTTTTTTTCACTTCTTTACTACAGAGCCGCTAGTTTTACTTTAATTTCTTTCGAAGGACCAATGTTCGAAGCACATAAAAAGGCACTTGATGGTTCGGTTGTAAAATAGAAAATGAATCTTGATTTAATTTCAACAAAAATGTAACATTTAATAAAAAACAAAAGTGTGATGCAATCTTATATGCGAGATACGCATTCAGCTAATTTTGGTGTGGGAAAGTGAATTTAAAAAAAGTATGTACGGCAACCTGATGCGAGACGCGCACTCAGCAAAATTAAGTGTGGAAATATCATGTTGTTTGTCTACTTGTAGACAAAGGGTATTGAATGGTAACTTTCCTTTTGGGATTGGATTTAGAATTCCTTTTGTTTTTCCAGATTCGGAGGAAAAATAAATGTATTTAAAACATCCTTTAATGACTTTACTTATTTTGTCGCTCATACTTCGAAAAATGCCAGATAAGTGCTCAAAATATTTGTCAACACCTAGATGACTACTGGCCTCATGATGAGTTCTGTTTAACTGTTCCTCCATGTGAGATGGGACATAAAAAACAATCTTATCCTTCGCTTTTCGATATATCAATACGTCAACCATTTCATAGTACGGACTTTCAGACTTACTCAGCTCGGAAGCAATTGAAATTATTTTAGGGTCGTGCCTTTGGGCGGTTGCGAGAACAAATTCGAAAGATTCATTATAATAATAATAATAATATATAAAATATAAAAGGATCTACTTAACGAATCGACGTGTGACATACGATCGCTTTTCCTGTGCTCAACCGAATAATCATATGATTTAATTCTAATGTCCATCGTGATATACGAGTACGAGAATTTAACGCTTTTTTGTTTAAGGTTAGAAGAAGAGCTTGACAATAATTAATAAATAAATAAATAAATAAATGAATAAATAAATAAATGAATAAATAAATATTAGGTATATAACATAATTGCGGTTTTTTTTTTTCAAAATTTGAACGTTTATTTAAGAAAAACATGTGCAAGATTATTCAAAGTATTGCCCATCTGAAGCTATCTATTTCCCATCTTTCTGGCAGTTTGTGGATCCCATCCCAAAAGAACTGCACCGGCTTGGCAGTCAAGAATGAATCGGGCCAATTTTTGATATTCTGCTCTGATGTGAACCGTATTTCACTGAGGGCGTTCTGCATCGACCGGAGCAAATGGTAGTCAGAAGGGGCAAGGTCTGGGCTATAAGGCGGGTGGGGTAAGACTTCCCATCCACTGTTTTCTTAATAGTTCTTAACCGGAATAGCAACGTGGGGCCGAGCGTTGTCATGATGGAAAATTATTGCCTCGTGTCTGGTCGCATATTCCGGGCGTTTTACGGCTACTGCTCTCTTCAAATGGATTAATTGTGTTCGGTAGCATTGTCCATTGATGGTTTCACCCGGTTTTAGCAGCTCATAATACAGCACACCCATCTGATCCCACCAAATACAGAGCATTACCTTCGCGCCATGGATATTCGGCCTTGCTGTTGATTTGGCTGGTTTTGTTAACCATTTTATTCGCAGCCTTAAGTATAGAAAATAAATATCCGAAATAAAATGTAAATAAAGTCGAAAGACATAGATATAAGAATTTAGAGTAGCTTAGAGTGCCTGTGTAGGGCCAGTAAGTTAGTATAAGATTCTTTAGTAATTGTAAGCTAGCATCTAAGCATTTTTTGTTAGTAAGTAAGAATTAGTGATTAAGAAAATAAAATGCATTTAAAACTAAACTAAACTTGATTTGGCTGGTTGCCCGGGTTTCACATATGATTTTTTGGGCTTGGAGTTGTCGTAATGGATCCATTTTTCATCACTAGTAACAATCCCATGCAAAAATGACTTCCTTTAGTGGCGTTCCAGCAGCATATCGGACATGTAAAACCGCCTTTCGACGTCTCTCGGCTTGAGTTCATGTGGAACCCAATTTCCTTGCTTCTGAATATATCCAGCTGCTTTTAAACGTTTTGAAATGGCTGCTTGAGTGACACCCAAAGATTCTGCGAGCTCTTATTGTGTTTGGCAACAATCTTCATAGAATGCTTCCAGTTCTTCATCTTCAAACTTTTTTGGCTGTCCAGGACGTTCATCGTCTTCCAAGCCAAAATCACCATTTTTAAATCGTGCAAACCACTTTTAGCACGTCCGCTCAGCTAGCGCACTAAAATGCGATGACTTTCGGCAGCAGTTTTCTTCATATTAAAGTTATGAAGAAAAATTCCCCGCAAAAACACTTTTTCAGGCACAAAGTTCGACATATTTGAGCGAAAAAAAATTATTGTTGGTTACGCTTCAAATGAATGACATATACTGAAATGACGTACAATGACAGTAGCTTTTTAACGCATGTTCCAATAGAATAATACAAGTTACGTCATCTCTTAGCAAACAGCACGTTATAGACCCAATATATAAATAAATTTGATTTGTATCTCGCCATAATGTCAGATTGCTCGGTTACGTCGATTTTGCCTTCAATTTTGCTTTCGTACGTGAATTGCGATCCGGATCGCATCGATCGGCACGAAAATTTGACAGCTAATCAGCTGTTTCCAATTAGAATTTCCAAAAACTGTGTTTCTTATTTCCGAAAAAATTATAATTAATTGTTAAAAAACCTTGATATTGGAAAAAGATCAGGATATTGTACAGCTCTAATCAGGTAAAGTGTTTATACAGCGGATTTGTGTTTTTTTTTTTACCAAGGTTGTGGGAGGAATTTTGAAGTCCATCAACTGTTTTTTGATTATTTTCTCGAATATTTTTCCTAGCGAGCTAAGCAGACTTATAGGCCTATAGCTTTCAGCGTTTTCTGGAGACTTGCCTGCTATTTTTAGTTGAATTAGTTGAAAATGAACGGCATATACTCTACACCAGCCTTGGGAAGATGCTTGAGATGGATATTTCTGATTTCATCAAGACCGTGAGCTTTTCTTGATTTTAGTCTTTTTATCAAAGAAGCAACCGTGCTAGTAGAAATAAAAGCGGAAGGAGGGGTTAAGGAAGTTGAAGCATTTAAGTCTTTAATTGCACGGTCCATACTTAAAGTAAATAAGGGATCGCCCAAATTAGATGCCATGGAATGATTCCTCATGAAAAAGTCCGCTAAGGCGTTAGCTTTATACTTATCGGTATATTAAAAAGATGAAGAACTTTTTAGACTTGGAATAGTTCTTTTTTAATACTCGCATTTTATTTCAGAAGGGTTTTCAAAGTTTTTTTTAGAGTACTAAGTTTGTAACTCCAATCATTGTTGCGTTGATTAGCATAGGGCTGTGAAATTAATTTGTTTAAAGTACGAACATGTTCTTGAGGCTTAGGGTGCCGGAGTATTTGCCAGTTTCTTTTCTGATTATTTTTTATCTTAATTAGTGCAACCGTAAACAGAGAAAAAATATTGTGTTGAATGTTTTGACAATCATTAAAAGCGCTTTAAACTAAACTAGTAAATGTTTTAATTGAAGTGTCCACATTTTCACGGATAAGGACTCTTTCCAGGGTAGTGGGGATATCACAAAAACTTGTTTTAATAGTACTGCAAAAACGATGCCAATTAGTATTTTTAATGTCTTGGACATACTGGACGTTTACCTGAGCCGAAAGAAGAAGTCGACAAAATATAACACTATGATCAGAGCTAAGTTCTTTTTTTGTTAAGGGACTTGAAAAGTAACACAGATGGACTGCCACGCGATGAGGAGGGAAAGTATGTAGGACAAAGAGGAAACAAAATAGCAAAATGAAGAACAAAAGAAAGACCTGATAGAATATTACCCCAAGCGTTAGCCCTTGCACAACCCCAATCTCTATGTCTACAGTTCCATATATCCCTCTGAAAAGCCCTGTTTTTAATGTTAGATGTTACATCACACGATAACATTTATATTCAGAGGTAGACAGGTTAATGTTAGCGCGAATTATATTATATATACATAAAAAATGCAAGAAAACAACTCATTGATTGCTTATGTCGGCTTTATTTCTTAACGTCACTTCTCAAACTGAGAGACTTGAAAATAATTACATACATCTAGTCAAGTACACTAGCTTTCTCTAAAAGCTTTTAGTAACAGTATTTTTATTAATAACAATATAAAGATGAAAACATACGTGTACAATACATTTGTATGTATATACTCGTACATATCTCGCGAACCCAAGTTTCAGTTACAAGCGCGAGTCAAAATTGTTGCTAAGCAAAAAGGTGATATATATTTTTTTACGGATTCCCCTAGCATTCTAAGTTACAATCTCCAAATAGGGATTACTTGCCGTTTGTAGCTTATTGCGAAATTACATTCAATTGATCAACTTTTTGCACATTGAAAGTTAAGTTATCATCTCCAATGCAAGAAGATTTAGTTCGTCGGCAGAGAACAAGTCAGAGTTGTTGTTATTGTTGTTGATGCTGGACGCTACGCCTTTCGATGGAAATACGGTTGATGGATTTTTGATGGGCCACGTAGGAGTAGTATGTTCAACAGCAGACACAGGAGCTGTGAGAGTGCGAAAGAGCCGGAAACTCAGAGAGAAAACTGAGTAAAACTGTTTTTTGTTTAGCAGAGTTCGGCTGTGGATCCGCATACGATATTCTCCTGTGAGCTTTTGGCACAGCAATCATCTTCTCCGACAATTGCCTGATCTCATTGTACTTGAGATGGACAAATTTTTATTGCATAGTCTGTGATATTTTGGATGGCAACGATTAGTATAAGGCCTCGTAGAAGTAGCATCTTCCGACAGGTGCTGGTTCCTTAAATGACGAGAATGAGCCTCTGCAGCCGAACATCTTGCAGCTCTGCTAATAAGTCCTACTTCACGCCTCCCCGTGGCGCCATCTGGGAATCTCACTAGAAGTTGCGAAGTGAAGGGGGCAAATGGCGAGTTTCCTGCGCCATAAACCAGGATTAGTGTCGGGAAAACAAAACAAGACCTTATCCGGGCTACTCCGACATATTTGGAGCTCAGGCCGGAAAGGATTTCCAGGACTTAGTCAGGGTCCTGGAAAAAAGATGGTTGCGGACGAGCCCTATAAGGGCCAACGGCAGCGTTCACATCCCGGAACGGGTTACTGGCTTCGGTGTAACCGACCCCTCGTCCTAGGGGCACTCAAAGTGGAACTGGTCCTCCAGGTTGGGGGTTGTGCCGCCGGGGTAACTGCCCGGCCATTTAAAAAAGATTAAGTTACGAAGCATCAACAAGCCTCGGATATGGACGGATCTACTGTTGACAACCCCCGCAAACGATTTAAGGACAATGAGCTTCGGATATGCACGTGGAATGTTAGATCCCTTAATAGACCACGTGCAGCCGAGCAACTAGCGGAGGCCCTAGACTGCTGCAAAGCAGACATAACCGCCATCCAAGAAATGCGATGGGATGGGCAGGACAAAAAGAAGATGAAAAACTGCGACATCTACTACGGCAATTGCTATCGACGGCAAAAGCAGCGCTTATTTGGATGCGGATTTGTTGTCGGAGGCAGACTAAGACGAGAAGTCCTCAGCTTCCGGCATGTGAGCGAGCGCCTCGTAGCAATCCGCATCAAGGCTAAATTCGCCAACATAAGCCTCATATGCGCGCATGCCCCCACAGAGGAGAAAGCTGACGACACCAAGGATGCCTTCTACGAGCTCCTCAACAAGACCTACGAGCAATGCCCTAGCTATGACATTAAAATTGTCCTCGATGATTTTAATGCAAAGCTAGGAAGTGAAGGTATCTTTGGTGGAACAATCGGAAAATATAGCCTGCACAACACCACCTCCGATAACGGATTCAGGCTAATCGACTTTGCGGCTGGGCGAAACATTTTCGTGGCTAGCACGCGGTTCCCACATCTCGACATACACAAGGGGACTTGGAGAACTCCTGATCAATCAACAGTCAACCAGATTGATCACATTACGATCGACGCAAGACACTCCTCCAGCATTATGGATGTCCGTACGTTCCGAGGAGCCAACATCGACTCGGACCATTACCTTGTTGTAGCCAAGGTACGGTTGCGGATATCCCAAACTACGCCAAGACATTAGTTTGTGTGAGAAAATTCGACGTCAGACGGCTACAATCGCAAGAGATCGCCAAGTCCTTCTCCGATCGAGTGTCTCTTAATCTCTTAAGAGGTCCAATGCCGCCAGCATCAAGCATCGAAGACCATTGGAAGCACTGCCAAAACGCCATCAGAGATGCCGCTGCTGATGTGCTGGGTTTCACTCGTCCACCACAACGAAACCCCTGGTTCGATAATGAATGCCGGCAAGCACATGCAGCTAAGCAAGATGCACATAACGCGGCGCTGCTTAGAAAGACCAGAGCTGCTCATGAGCTCTATGAGCGGAAGAGGAGAGACGAGCACCGGCTTCTCAGGAGGAAGAAGAAAGAGCATGAGAAGCGCGCGATCGAGGAAATTGAGAGATGCTACTCCAGGAATGAGGTTCGGAAGTTTTACCAAAAGGTAAAAATAACATGCTGATGTGCTGGGTTTCACTCGTCCACCACAACGAAACCCCTGGTTCGATAATGAATGCCGGCAAGCACATGCAGCTAAGCAAGATGCATATAACGCGGCGCTGCTTAGAAAGACCAGAGCTGCTCATGAGCTCTATGAGCGGAAGAGGAGAGACGAGCACCGGCTTCTCAGGAGGAAGAAGAAAGAGCATGAGAAGCGCGCGATCGAGGAAATTGAGAGATGCTACTCCAGGAATGAGGTTCGGAAGTTTTACCAAAAGGTAAAAATAACATGCCGCGGAAACAAACCCCGAACCGAAGCCTGTAGAGATGAACAAGGGAACATCGTAGTAGAATCGCAGTCGATGCTGAGGATTTGGAAAGATCATTTCTGCAGACTGTATAACGGCGATGACGGACCAAATACTGCTGTCAGGCAGAATCAACCTTTCAACCTGGACGATGATGACCAACAATTCCGTCCACCCGACCTTTTGCAGCATTTTTGGGTGTCCAACTATAATTGTTATGGAGCCCTTGCACCATCAACCGGCATCGCCATCGGAAATGATTCTTGGTCGGCCTCCAAAATTACTTACACAAACAACAGTTCGGCATTTTTTATATCGTTAACTGTTGTTTTACTTCTTTTAATAGTTCAGCAAATTTACGACACGAGTGCAAAAGTGTCTGAATAGAGAATTTTTTGTTTTTTGTTAATTTTTTTTTAAATAAATGAATTTTTTCTGGTTTTTATAACGGAATTTTGGAGAAAATATTTAATTGAATAAATAAATTTAAAATTAACTTCCAATTGCTATAAACGTACTCATTTTGATAACACTACCATGGAGATGCAAAACATCCTGACAGATTTGCTCCCCACTGTACTGTATAGTAAGATCTTTTTTTTTTTGACTCGTTAATTCTAATTCCCTCTCACTTTTTAATACAAACAAATTTTTGATTTGTATGTACCTTCCTATCGTTTTTCAATTAGCTTTAAAAAATGAGTTCAATAAAACGCAAATCTCTTTTGAGTTGGGTAAGAGGCCCCGAAAAAACCTTTCCACGTGGGCCCCGTAAGGTGAAGCTACGCCACTGATAATATAATTAAGGTAGAAGTGATATATATATACAATATATAACAGTATTTAAAGAAAATTTAGAAATAGCATGAAATAAAATTAAATTACGTAAGACAGCAAAACTTCAATTTGATTGTGATCAAAACTTAGAAGCCAATTTTTGATTTTGTTTAAGAAAGATGAACGTGTTGTACGTAGGCGAATCGAAACAGGAAGACGATTAAATTATTTAAAGCTTACGACAGAGTAGAAGTCTCTAAAATGAGTGGTTCGGAATGAAGGTACTCGTATGTGTAGGAGCAGATAGAGTTGGTATAATTTTTAAACTTCCCGCGGAAGTTAAACCAATCGCCATATTTTATGTATTTTTAAAATTGGTGACTAAATAAAACTTATAAAAACTGTTGTTCAAAGAAGCTTATAACAACATGGATTAAATAAAGAACTTTCTTAGCTTTTGTAAAACCACATTGGTGGAAGCCTCGCCTTTTGTTTCGTTTCGATCGTTTTGCTTGTCTATTCACGGCTTAGGGTTGCACGGTTTGATTGTGCAGTATGTTTACCAGGGATTTAATGTTGCTGCTTCGACTGCGGGCATCTGAGATCTGCAAATAACCACTTCTCATAAAGAAAATTGGTTTTTGTAGTTATTTACTATGTCAATTTTAAAATAGTTCGGATGACACGCTATATCCGCATCAAACACAGTTTCAGGAATAGCTTGATACACGTGCAAACCGACACTTTATGGCGAGTACAATTAGTGGCATGAAAGTGAAAATCAAGGCCCGGCACAGAATGCAACCCAGGGCTAAAAAACATTAGTTTCATTTTACTGCTGACGATAAGTTTATGTTTGGCGAACCACACTCTCAATAGTTGTACATCATAGTTTATATCAGCTACTAGCTGGAGGTGGCTAACAGAGTGGTAGTGGTAGAGTAGTAGCAAAAGGTTGAATAAACAGGGAGACTAGGGCCAAATACAGACCCTTGGGTAAGTTATAAATTCTTTTAATAAATTAAATAAAAAAATTTATTTCTGAGACAAGGGTCTCGCTTTATTGCCAACTTAAATCTAATTACAATTTTAACATTTGGTTCAATTTATTGAATTTATGGTGGGAAAATGTATAACAAATTTGTGGGAATGGGTTATGGAATTTATAATGACTAAGCAAATATGTTGCAGTCGGATATTCGATCCGTATCCGCTGCAGTTCACAGGTTGCTAGCGCGTGTGCTGACTTAGCTATCTTGATGTTTCAGCTTTGCCGGCGCGTGTGCTGACCAATGCTTGGTTGGTGTGATAACTCTTCCCTCCTTAAAAGTCCATGTCTCGTGGATCAAAGGTTCAGCTTGATGGGTTGTTGCGGAAGGTCATTCACTTGTGGAACAGCTGATGATAAATTGATCTGAAATGCTGCTTGCTTCTTTTTGGATCTACATCTATTAACAATGAATACAATGATGATACTTAAAACAAGAAAGATGATTACATCTGGAACGATTGAGAACTGATTAATTAATGCAAATTTTTGAATTTTTTTGATATTTTCAAGATGCAAACTATGAAGATATTCTAAATCTAGTTATATTTCTCTAACTATCAAGTTAGCTTGGAGGATCGGAGGCAGAATCTGGTATGTGGTAACTTCTTGGTTTGTATACTCTTTATCGTTGATAAATACTGAGTCGTTATTAAGCTGCAACACAAACGTTCCATTTAAAGTCCTGGTTTCTTCTTGATTTTTGATGATCCCGTGGAAGTTGGTTAGGAATATGGAATTTTCATTGATTAGTTCAATGACTTCTTTGTTGTGAAACTGGTAATCGCATTTTGCGCTAATTCCCTTAAGCAGCTGACTTATACAGTGGGTTGAAGATAGGGAAGAGTAATCACACCAACCAAGCATTGGTCAGCACACGTGCCGGCAAAGCTGAAACATCAAGATAGCTAAGTCAGCACACGCGCTAGCAACCTGTGAACTGCAGCGGATACGGATCGAATATCCGACTCCAACATATTTGCTTAGTCTTTATAAATTCCATAACCCATTCCCACAAATTTGTTATACATTTTCCCACCATAAATTCAATAAATAGAACCAAATGTTAAAATTGTAATTAGATTTAAGTTGGCAATAAAGCGAGACACTTGTCTCAGAAATAAATTTTTTTATTTAATTTATTAAAAGAATTTATAACTGTACCCCTAGATTAATAATTCTATTATCATTAAAACAATCTCCAATTTTAACTTTTTGCTCTCTATCTTTGAGATACGATTCCAACCAACTGTAAATAACTCCTCAAAATCCAGCCCGATGTAATTTCCCCAAGAGAATTGTATGGTTTACCATATCAAAAGCCTTGGTTATGTCAACAAACACACCGGCACAACTTTTTTTCGAGTCTAGGCGTTTATTTATAATCGAACCATAAGAGCATCTTCAGTAGAAAGTCCCGCTTTTAAGCCATATTGCAAGGAACTGGAAAAACTTATTCTCTTCAGAAACCGCAGAATTTTATTTTTGACAGCTTTTTCGAAAATTTTCGATGAAGAAGAGAGTAGTGAGATAGGCCTGTAGTTGTTTTTATCTCTTTTGCTGCCCTTTTTAAAAATTGGTAGAGCGTTTGCATATTTTAGCCTGTAAGGGAATATACCAGTGGAAATACTTAGGTTAAAACCGAAAGCGAGTAGGTATATCTACTACATTCAGAGCGATGTGCTTTAATATGTAATTAGAGAGGCCATCATCTCCACAGTAAGGTGAGCGATTAAGCGAGTTTATAAGTGATAAAACTTCAAGACCAGTGATTGGACGAAAGAAGAAAATGTCTCTACAAACCGGATCTTCCACCAGATTCTCTGCCACATAGTTCGAGCAGTATTCAGATTCCTTTTTGTGTTCCCTTGAGCGTTCCGCATTTTAGAAAAATAGTATCTATCACGACACAATTGAATTTCGTTATTGACTTTAATAGATATGTGTCATCAAGTGGATGCTTTACATATTTCCGGCGCAGCTTGTTTTTATGCTTAATTTGCTTAAGAATGGAGTTGCTTATCCAGTTTTATCTCTGAGCGAGAGATAGAAGTGCTTAAATGAGACTGCAGTATCTTTAAAAAGGGATTATAAACGGAAGAAGAATCATTTTCAGCAAAAACAGCCTCCCAGTTTTCAGACCGTAGTTTGTAGTTCAAAACTCATTTTAGTAACGGTATGAGTAGGAATTCTTACTTCGCCTCTCAGTTCTTTTAAGCCCCGTAACCAAATACCTGTCATGCAGTGATCCGTGATGTAGAGGTCAAGATTGACACCGACACACTGATTGGGAGATATATTTCGAAAACGACAGAATACTTGGTTTAGACAGGTATTTGAAATAGGTCTTGTAGATTCATTCACAAAGGAAGTAAGACCATAGCTGCAAGGCACAGAAGTGACTCCAAGACTAAGGTTGATGCTAGGATGTCAATATTAAGATCACCTAGAATAATATGGTTTTGAATCTTAGTTTTTGTCAGAAATAGAATTTATTCATTTAAAAATAACTGAGTATCGTGGAATTGCAGTCTGTATATGCAGACTGTATATGTGTTCCTTTCACATTCAAATATCCATATTTCCGAAACAAAAATCAAATCGGGTAAATATAATACCGCTTCGAGATTGCATACCAATAAATCAAAGTTTTGTCGCAGGCTACGTAGGATAATCGCGGGATAGATGCCGCGTCGGGATAGATGCCGCACCCAACCAAATTCATACATCTAGTCATCCGCGGAAAAAATTCTGTTTTGCTTTTAGTCCGTTAGGTATTCAAACAAAAACGTACGAAAAAAAAACTATTTACATACGACACATAACGGGAATGTTTTTCTCTTATTTTATTTTTCACACCCCTTTAAGATATGGAAATTTTTCAGAATGTTGCTATTTGTCGATCTAGAAACAGGTCATCGCCTGTTTACTCAAGTGTAAGTATTTTTTGCCATTAATTAGTGTTAAAAGAACTGGATGGAGTGATTTTTTTATTTTCGTTTTTTGTTAGTTATGAAGCATGGTTTTTTGATAAGATGCCGCATGTTGAGATGATGCATGGGAGAAAGCAGCATCCATTGGAAATGGAGCTTCAGCTAGCAAGCTATTCCAGATCACTTCTTCAGCATATCAGACTCGGTGCAGTGGAAGTTCACCAATCAGCAGTTTCTTCTTCAGAAACGATGACTTTATGCCCTGAATCGGACTTGAAACCTGCAGTGCAAGCCACCAGCAATACCTCGAATTTGGAACTGGTTATTGCAAGAACCAGCAATACATCGCACAGCTGTAATCACTCTGAAAGTGATGCGCACACCTTATCATGTTGCAAGCATACGCCAACAAAACTCCTTCAAGAAATGTCACCACTACTAAAAATTCCAGCTCTGATTTTTTCAAGACGAAGGCAGAAAGCAGAAGTCTTAACATCACTCTGTTCAATTGAAAAAAAAAGAACGCCAAGTCTCCGGAAACCCAGCCAGGAAAAAAGTCTTCAAAAAGAAAGATTGAGCCGGCTGAGAATCCTAATGTTTGTGCCGAATGTTGGGAAAATTATTTTTCGACCTAAAAACGGGAGGATTGGATCCAATGCGCGAAATGTAGAATATGGTAACATGAAAACTATACACGCTACAAAAAACCAGAATTCTCCCTCTGTACAGATTGCACCATGACGAAGAGCGAAAAAAGATACTCGTAGTAGACATTAAAATTAAATTAAATTAACATGCGGCATCTCTCCCACACATGTTGGGAGAGATGGCACACCTAACATATTTTATTTTTCTATTAATAGTTATCAAATTTTTTTTATTTCCTTATTTAATTTATTTAAAAAGAAAGAGCATGAGAAGCGCGCGATCGAGGAAATTGAGAGATGCTACTCCAGGAATGAGGTTCGGAAGTTTTACCAAAAGGTAAAAATAACATGTCGCGGAAACAAACCCCGAACCGAAGCCTGTAGAGATGAACAAGGGAACATCGTAGTAGAATCGCAGTCGATGCTGAGGATTTGGAAAGATCATTTCTGCAGACTGTATAACGGCGATGACGGACCAAATACCGCTGTCAGGCAGAATCAACCTTTCAACCTGGACGATGATGACCAACAATTCCGTCCACCCGACCTGGATGAAGTGAAGATAGCCATATCGAAGCTTAAGTCCAACAAAGCTGCTGGAGCGGATGGCATGACTGCCGAGCTCTTTAAAGCGGCAGGCGATGACTTGGTAAGGAGCATACACCAACTCATCTGTAAAATATGGTCGGACGAAAGTAGGCCCGATGAATGGAACCTCAGCATTGTTTGTCTAATTCTTAAGAAAGGAGACCCTCTGAACTGCGCCAACTACAGAGGCATCAGTCTCCTTAAAATCGCATATAAGATCTTATCCGCTGTATTGTGTGAATGCCTGAAGCCGTTCGTCAACAACCTGATAGGTCCATATCAGTGTGGCTTCAGGCCAGGAAAGTCCACCATCGACCAGATATTCACACTACGGCAGATCTTGGAGAAGACCCATGAGCTTCAGATAGATACCCACCACCTATTCATCGATTTTAAGGCCGCGTATGACAGCATCTATAAAGACGAGCTATATAGAGCAATGTCTAGTTTTGGCATCCCTGCCAAACTCGTCTGTCTGCGCAGGATGACGATGGAGAATGCACGCTGCTCCATCAAGGTCGGTAAAGATCTCGCCGAGACCTTTGATGTCCAGAAAGGATTTAGACAAGGCGATGCGCTGTCATGCGATTTTTTCAACATCATACTTGAAAGAATAGTGCAAAACTCACGAGCAAACACAAGAGGCACTATCTTTCAAAAGTCCGTCCAACTACTCGCATACGCCGACGATATTGACATAATCGGAAGAAAGCAGCGTGATGTCAGTGGTGCTTTCGCGAGTATTGAGACGGAAGCGGCGAAAATGGGTTTAGCGGTCAATGAGGGCAAGACCAAGTATATGCTGTCAAGCAAAAAGGACAACCAACACCGACGTCTCGGACAGAACGTCACCCTCGACAGATATAACTTTGAGGTAGTTAAGGACTTTGTCTACCTAGGCTCCGCTATAAATACAGACAACGACACCAGCGCTGAGATCAAGCGAAGAATAACTCTTGCCAACCGCTGTTTCTTTGGGTTAAGAAGGCAATTGAGTAGCAAAGCCCTCTCTCGGACAGCAAAAGTCACCCTTTATAAGACTTTAATAATCCCGGTCCTGCTCTATGGCGCAGAGGCATGGACATTATCAAAAATGGATGAGGTTGCTTCGAGAGAAAAATTCTTCGGGCGATCTTCGGTCCCGTCTGCATTGACGGTGAGTGGAGGAGGAGATACAACGACGAACTGTATGGACTGTACATCGACATGGACCTAGCCAGAAGAGTGAAGATCCAAAGACTGAGATGGCTGGGTCATGTAGAGCGCATGGACAGGACCTCAGCCAACTTAGCGTGCGAAACTGGAGGCTAGCCAGGGATCGAGCTGGGTGGAGAAGCTAGTTGACTGAGGCTCAGGTCCACCCCGGACTGTAGCGCCACCTAAAGTAAGTAAGTATTTGATTTATTTATGATAGTAGAAAATAAATCCATCTTTGAGTTTTTTTGAAAATTAAAGAAAAGAATAAGCCTTATCAGAAACACAATGTGGTAAACTGTCATTTAAACTACATATAATGGAAGTTGAATTGTTGCTAGAAGGATCATTATCTTGCTCTTAATATCTTGGGAAGAAAGATGTACACAAAGAACATCTTTGCTGTTAATGTTGTTGCTCGAAACTTTTGGTGATATACACAATGGTGTATATCAGCTGCAGCGACAGGAACCTCTAATGTGTCACGGAAAATTGTTTGCGCACACTCTTGCGCATTGTTGTTGTTTATCCAAGGTATGCCAACGATCTCATTGGGCCAGCGCACACTGGACTAATTACCCCGGGCTTACCCCGCGGTAAAACTGGTTTTATTGAAGAGGGAGATGAAGTGCGAAGAGAAAACGGGGTACAATTTTGAACCAGAGGTGAAGCGGTTGAACATCGGGGTAAAACATATACACGCATAAATCGTAAATTTTAGGGGGGAGAAAATTATCAGAAGTACCACTACAAACAAAATCGGTTAATATGTATAAAAAATTTTACCCGGAAATACGCCTTACAGTCCGAACAAGCAATTTTCAATTTTTGTTGCACAGGAGGCAATGCATCTTGCAGGAAAACAAAACAAAAAAATAGGAAAATAAAACACAATAAAAGCAAACAGTGACTATTTAAGGCTCAATCTAGAGAACAGTGGCGACACTCGATAAAACACGTTCGATCACTTTCACTATCCTATAACTGATAGGTAAATCGATTCATATTATTAAAAAACAATATCTTTAGGTTAATAACTCTTTGACTACCACAATAAATAAAAGAATAAAAATAATGATGACATTCTGTATTTGTCATAAATACCTAGGTATTAAAATTGTGTTGAACGTCATTTATCCTTATTTTAATTTTGGGTGGAGTGATCCAATAAAAGCGATTCGTGTGTCAGCAAGAAGCTTAAAGTTAAAATTATTAAAAAAAAAAAGCATCAAATAAAGGATTTATGCAATTAAAATTGAAGATACGAGTAATATTTTCAAACAAAGAAGAAATAAAACTAGATCAAAATATCAAAATGAATTGATTGAATGTTTACTGCTTCTTATGTGAGATGTCGAGGTGCAACGTTTGCTATCCCATCGGTTTCCACCGATTTCTAACTTCTTAATGATTCGAAAATCGTTTTCGGCTTTTCCTTCAATCAACGTTGGGAGCTCAGTCTCCTTGACGATGTAATTATTTGACTTATTTTCGTCAATGAAGATTTAAGCCTGAGTTGTTGAACCGTCAGATATTATCACCATCCAAGATAATATTCTAAGATCAAAATATCAAAAAGAATTGATTCTAAGCTAGTGTAATTGTTACGAATATTGAGCAGCTACAACCGTACTTGATGAGAAAACACTATCTCGCATACGCCGATGATATTGACATGATCGGAATAAAGCAGGGTGATGTCATTGGCGCATTCGCGAGTATTGAGATGGAAGCGGTAGAAATGGGTTGAGCGGTCAACGAAAGCAAGACCAAGTATATGCTGTCAAGGAATAAAAACCCTCAACACCGACGTCTCGTACAGATCGTCAACTTCGGTAGATATAACTTTGAGGTAGTTAAGGATTTTTTCTACCTAGGCTCCGCTATAAACTCAGACAACGACACCAGGCTAAGAAGACAATTGGGTAGTAAAGCCCTCTCTCCAACAACCCTATATACATAAAACCGTTATAATCCCAGTTCTGCTGTATGTCGCAGAGGCATGGACAATGGACATTATCAAAAATGGATGAGGGTGCTCGTGATTTGAAAAGTTTTGGAATCCGCCTCCGAAGGACAGCTCGGTAGAGGAATACAGAGACTCAAGTGGCGGACGCAAGTTGAAGGGAACCTCAGCCAAATAGCGTAAGAAATTGGAGGGGGTAAGCAAAAGATCGAGATAAATGGAGACGACTGTTGAGTAAGGCTCAGTTCCACCCTGCATTATAGCGCTACTTAAAGTACAGTTAGTAAAGTATCCACAACCTTATGTGTGTAGTTAGCTTGTAAACAACAACAATCCAGCTCTTACTAACAATTTAGTCTCCCCATTAAATATTGGATGTCACCCATATAGCAAAATAACGACTGCGTTAGAAAGGAATTTTTCGAGTTACGTATGTCTATTACTTTTTCTTTTTTTGACAGAAATAAGCATTCGGGCGGTTATGAATACACTTATTATGCCTCAGTATGTGTTAAGATGTTTATAAAATTGGACAGAGAGAGAAGATAGATTTTTGGGCTAAGTGGTTATTTTGCTCCATGGGTGGCAACCAGTATTTAATGGAGAGACCAAATTGTAAGTGAGAGCTGGCTTGTTGTTGTATTCTAGTCAACTACAGATCTTATTTGATTTTTGTTGATTGAAAAAATGCAAGTCTTTCGGGCACTGCTGGAATTTGAACACCGAACCTTTCGATTTGGAGGCCAGTTCACTACCACTTGAGCCACGGCTATCCACACCTCCAAAGAAGTAATTGCTTCGTTCACAAAACTGATTCTTTGCCAAGGCTCAGCACAGTTATCTAAGGGCAAGTATCTCGAGAGCTTTGAATCTCTTTTTGAAGTTCAGCACACATTTAATGATTATTAATTTTTACTACTGATTTCCTGCACTAAATACTTAGAGATCTATCTTAACTAGAAATGTGCTTATTTAAAGATTATAGTATATGATGTCGCAGCATCTCCGAATGCTCTCATTACTAGGTGCTTCGTACTCATCGCTCGCTCATCGGAGAATCTAAGACATATTAGGAGTGTTTTGTTGGTATTGTGGTATATATGTGATTAAATCAATTATCCAGTGTTGCATAACTTTAGGATCATACAAACTCTCCACGTTGGAGAGTTCAGTTATTACCCCAGTTCCAAACCAGAAGTTACCAGAAAGAACTAGAACCCGACAAATGTGGTATAAATACAGGATGAGAAACTGCGGACGATAAGTTGATTTTTGGAAAGCGATTGAAAAGGAGCTAAGTCTTAATAAGTGAAAGATAAGAGATTTGATTTGTGAAATAGAAGTGAAATTGTTTGTGAATTAATTGGAAGTTGTATTTAAATAATAATAAATAGTGTTTTGAAACAGAATAACGTTTTATCATTTCGAACCCTAGCCGAAATATTACAGTATTCTATAAAAGTTAATAAAATTTTGCATCAAAAAACACATAACGTAGCTTATTCATTCCATCTCCATCTCCATCTCTCGTACCATTACTCAGTATTTTTTTGTTGTTTTTTAAAAAAAAAACTCACCTTTTGTAGAATACCAAAAACCATGCTTAATCACACATGGCACTACGCATTATTCATTTTTCTTTTAGTCGAAATCATAGTTAAAATCCCCAACCTAAAGACTAGTACGGGAACCACTACGAAACCCATAACACCGTAAAAGCATTATAACCAATAACAACCTCTTTAAAGCAATATTTGTGTGGGATTGGTTTTCCCAACACCGTTTTCCCTACCCTTAGTCTGCTGATCCGAAAGTGTCAATTCGTCATCGTGGTCAACAATTAACTTGTATCCATCAACTTTATGGAAAATTTTGTGTAAAGATTTACGATCTTCGTTTGTGACGTACATTTGGTGAATGGGCCGAAGGGAACATTACTATTGATATTTTTGATTAAATGACAATGTCAATAAACAGAATTGCCTCATATAGAGCGACGGTAATCTACAAGCCATTACAGAACGTTACAGTTAACGGTGAGTGGTACAGAGAAAAATAACTAACTTTTTTGTGTCTCAATTTGACACAAGGCGCGATACAATTTATTTAGTGAAAGAAACATTTGACGAACCTGTTAAGTGGCTAGTTCATTCATGCGATTTGACGCCATTTACCTTAATCAAATATGAAACTACCTCTGTATGTGTCAGACGAGGGTTGAACATGTATGAAAATTAAATGAAGAACTCAGTCTTTCACAGTACGGATGACAATCTTTCCAGATTTTTATCGTTTCAAAAAGACACTTTCCACCTATTTCCTTTCTTCGTGTCTGTGAAAATGTGTTATTGTCAACAATGTCAATTCCCTGCTCTTTTTGCAAAAAAACTCATCAATATTACACATACATAGTCAACTTACCGTGAAAATTGCTCTCATTCTTCCAGTATACAGGCTTGAACAAGCCTATTTGTAAGAAGTTAAAAGGATTGCAAAAGTATAAGTAGAGTTTGTTAATTTACCCGCAGCAGATTATGTTAAAAATTTATTGAGCTCGCAATATCATGGCCTGCCCTAAGAGTGAACTAATTATTTGGAGCTGTATTTTGGCACTCAACCCACTTAGTCTGGCCTCAATTACTAACTTTTTCGAAAACCTTACTGATATACGGAAGGACACTCATCAACCCCATATTCGCTTCTTTGCACGTTTCTTCATCCCTTTTATAAATCGCTGCAGCACCGCTGTCTTCAAATGCGCTTAATAATCGGCATTATTCATTGCACTACTAAACAGTATGGTGTAAATGTTTACTACTTCTTATGTGACATGTCGAAGTACAACTTTTGGTATCCCATCGGTTTCCACCGTTAGATATTATCACTATCCAAGATAACAAGATATGCCGAGAATATAAGCCCCGAACCGAAGCCAGTAGAAACGAAGGTAACATCAAAGTAGAGTCGCAGTTGATGAAGAGGATTTGGAAAGACCAGTTCCGTAAAAGTAACACACTAAACAAATTGAATTCAATAGTAAATTTAAAACTCGCGCAAAAAAAACAATGTCCGCCATTTTTTTTTATTACCTTTTTTTTCTAAAACATGACACCATATGTATATGTATTAAGCTCACATTGTACGTTTAACATGAAAAATCTGAGCAGCAAAGCTTTTATTCTTTTATTCTTTTATTCTCCCAAGTTTCGTCGTTTTGTTGTAATATTTCGCAAGTTGTCTATGTTCTACATATAGGCAAGTCTCGATTTCGATCAATTTTTAGTACGGACACACATTTTTTCCGGGTTTTCCTAATATTTGAATTTCGCGAGGGACTTTTATTGCAGTGGGAGACCATCTAAACTACACCGACTACAGTAACATCAGATATTTTTAACATCGCCTTCAAGACCCTATCTGATTTTTGTGTGGATGCCTAAGGCCGGCCAGGAAGTCACCAAATACGAGTATTACTAAATATTTTACTTGGAATGTACATGACATTGATTTTGTTATCACACAGTTTACATACAGAGATTGGATAGAATCCATATGTACCTCTCTACTGGAACATTCTTTTATTATAATTATATTTTATATTAAGAAAAATAAAACAATTTAATGAAAAGATACGTATAACATTAAAAATGAATAGTCTTACACATTAAGAAACAAATCAATAAATTCTTAATAAATATATTAATTAATTCCAAAATAAATAAATAAAGAAATATAAATATGAAAATGAATAAATAAATATAAAACAGTGAACATTTATAAGAATGATAAACAAATGAATACGTATATACACATGTGTATAGTAAGTATGGATATAACAAAAAAACATGCACATGAAAATCAGCATCAGTGTACGCTTAATGATCGTCCGATTCGTTTAATTTTTATTACAAAAGATCTCGGTAAGATCTTTACCAACCTAAATGAAGCTCCACCATCGATCAAATCAATGCATACCAGTTATTGGCCATTCATTACAGCATTTATAGACGATTTATAGAGAGCAATGTCTAATTTTGGCATCTCTCCCATTGAGATAGAAAATGCATACTGCTCTATAAAGGTCGATAAAGATCTCACCGAGATCTCTTGTTATATTACTTTACTTACTTTAGGTGGCGCTACAGTCCGGGGTGGACCTGGGCCTCAGTCAACAAGCTTCTCCAGTCAGCTCAATCCCTGGCTAGCTGTCTCCAGTTTCGCACGCTAAGTTGACCCTTCCACTTGCGTGCGCCACCTGAGTCTTGGCCTTTCTCTACTGCGCTGTCACTCGGGAGGGGATTCGAAGACTTTTCGGACCGGAGCATTGGTGTCCATGCGTTCTACATGACCCAGCCTTCTCAGTCTTTGGATCCTCACTCTTCTGGCTAGGTCCATGTCGCTGTACAGGCCGTACAGTTCGTCGTTGTATCTCCTCCTCCACTCACCGTCAATGCAGACGGGACCGAAGATCGCCCGAAGAATTTTTCTCTCGAAGCAACCTCATCCATTTTTGATAATGTCCATGCCTCTGCGCCATAGAGCAGGACCGGGATTATTAAGGTCTTATAAAGGGTGACTTTTGTTGTCCGAGAGAGGGCTTTGCTAGTCAATTGGCTTCTTAGCCCAAAGAAACAACGGTTGGCAAGAGTTACTCTTCGCTTGATCTCAGCGCTGGTGTCGTTGTCTGTGTTTATAGCGGAGCCTAGGTAGACAAAGTCCTTAACTACCTCAAAGTTATATCTGTCTAAGGTGACGTTCTGCCCGAGACGTCGGTGTTGGTTGTCCTTTTTGCTTGACAGCATATACTTGGTCTTGCCCTCATTGACCGCTAAACCCATTTTCGACGCTTCCGTCTCAATACTCGCGAAGGCGCCACTGACATCACGCTGCTTTCTCCCGACTATGTCAATATCGTTGGCGTATGCGAGTAGTTGGACGGTCTTTTGAAAGATAGTGCCTCTTGTGTTTGCTCGTGAGTTTTGCACTATTCTTTCAAGTACGATGTTGAAAAAATCGCATGACAGCGCATCGTCTTGTCTAAATCCTTTCTGGACATCAAAGGTCTCGGTGAGATCTTTTCCGACCTTGATGGAGCAGCGTGCATTCTCCATCGTCATCCTGCACGGACGGACGAGTTTGGCAGGGATGCCAAAACTAGACATTGCCTGTATAGCTCGTTTCTATAAATACTGTCATACGCGGCCTTAAAATCGATGAATAGGTGGTGGGTATCGATCTGAAGCTCATGGGTCTTTTCCAAGATCTGCTGTAGTGTGAATATCTGGTCGATGGTGGACTTTCCTGGCCTGAAGCCCTACTGATATGGACTTATCAGGTTGTTGACGAACGGCTTCAGGCGTTCACACAATACGGCGGATAAGATCTTATATGCGATGTTAAGGAGACTGGAGGACTGGAGGAGGAGTTCAGAGGGTCTCCTTTCTTGAGAATCGGACAAACAATGCTGAGGTTCCATTCATCGGGCATACTTTCGGCCGACCATATTTTACAGATGAGCTGGTGTATGCTACTTACCAAGTCATCGCCTGCCGCTTTGAAGAGCTCGGCAGTCAGGCCATCCGCTCCAGCAGCTTTGTTGGATTTAAGCTTCGATATAGCTATCTTCACTTCATCCAAGTCGGGTGGACGGAATTGTTGGTCATCATCGTCCAAGTTGAAAGGTTGATTCTGCCTGACAGCGGTATTTGGTCCGTCATCGCCGTTATAGAGTCTGCAGAAATGGTTCTTCCAAATCCTCAGCATCGACTGCGATTCTACTACGATGTTCCCTTGTTCATCTCTACAGGCTTCGGTTCGGGGTTCGTTGCATTGGCATGTTATTTTTACCTTTTGGTAAAACTTCCGAACCTCATTCCTGGAGTAGCATCTCTCAATTTCCTCGATCGCGCGCTTCTCATGCTCTTTTTTCTTCCTCCTGAGAAGCCGGTGTTCGTCTCTCCTCATCCGCTCATAGAGATCATGAGCAGCTCTGGTCTTTTTTTGCAGTTCCGCGTTGCGTGCTTTTTGCTTGGCCGTATGTGCTTGCCGGCACTCGTCATCGAACCAGGAGTTTCGCTGTGGTGGACGAGTGAAACCCAGCACATCAGAAACGGCATCTCTGATGGCGTTTTGGCAGTGTTTCCAGTGGTCTTCGATGCTTGATGCTGGCGGCATTGGACCTCTTAAGAGATTAAGAGACACTCGATCGGAAAAGGACTTGGCGATCTCTTGCGATTGTAGCCGTCTGACGTCGAATTTTCTCATAGCATTAGTTTGTCTTGGCGTAGTTTGGGATATCCGCAACCGTACCTTGGCTACAACAAGGTAATGGTCCGAGTCGATGTTGGCTCCTCGGAACGTACGGACATCCATTATACTTGAGGAGTGTCTTGCGTCGATCGCAATGTGATCAATCTGGTTGACTGTTGATTGATCAGGAGTTCTCCAAGTCCCCTTGTGTATGTCGAGATGTGGGAACCGCGTGCTAGCCACGAAAATGTTTCGCCCAGCCGCAAAGTCGATTAGCCTGAATCCGTTATCGGAGGTGGTGTTGTGCAGGCTATATTTTCCGATTGTTCCACCAAAGATAGCTTCTCTTCCTAGCTTTGCATTAAAATCATCGAGGACAATTTTAATGTCATAGCTATGGCATTGCTCGTAGGTCTTGTTAAGGAGCTCGTAGAAGGCATCCTTGGTGTCGTCATCTTTCTCCTCTGTGGGGGCATGCGCGCATATAAGGCTAATGTTGGCGAATTTAGCCTTGATGCGTATTGCTACGAGGCGCTCGCTCACATGCCGAAAGCTCAGGACTTCTTGTCTTAGTCTGCCTCCGACAGCAAATCCGCATCCAAATAAGCGCTGCTTTTGCCGTCGATAGCAATTGCCGTAATAGATATCGCAGTTTTTCATCTTCTTTTTGTCCGGCCCATCCCATCGCATTTCTTGAATGGCGGTAATCTGACAGTGGATCTAACATTCCACGCGCATATCCGAAGCTCATTGTCCTTAAATCGTTTGCGTGGGTTGTCAACAGTAAATCCGTCCATATCCGAGGCTTCTTGATGCTTCGTAACTTCCTTTTTTTTAAATGGCCGGGCAGTTACCCCTTGTTATATAGTCAAAGTAAAATGAATCTGACAACTGTTAACGACAAGTTAAGGTATACTAATGTATACCTAAACACGTGCATACATATTTTTGTTATTAATTTATTTATACAAAATTATATTTATACAGGGTGTCCCGGAAAGAATGAATAAGCCTGAAACACCTCATAGGTGGGCTATCGGGTGCTCAAAATAGAATACAAAAAAAGATCCATTCCAATTAGTAATATTCCAATATGTATTTTTTTTTTAAAAAAAGTCTATTTTTTGTCACATGAGTTTACGTTTCTTAACACTACGGCATTTATTTATTTTTTTAATTACATGTGTATTTATTTGTTTTTTTTTTTTTTTTTTGTGTATATATTTACTTCCTATTTATTTATTTATCAGTTAATTCGTTTATTTATTTATTAAGAATTTATTGATTTCTTTATTAATGTGTTAGATTATTTATTTTTATTGTTATTCATAACTGTATACTCGTAAAGTTATTCATTCAAAGTTCTAGTCAAGACCATTTTGCTTTTGTATCATATTAGAGGTTTTCTTGTATTTTCCTTAAGAATTAATCTGTTTTATTTTTCTTAACATAAATCATAACAATAATAAAAAACATGTTCCAGTAGAAAGATGCATAGAAATTTTATCAAATCTCTGTATGCAAACTATGTGATAACAAAATCAATGTAATTTATATACCAATTAAAATATCTATCTATCTATCTATCTATCTATCCTATGTTATACATGTGCGTGTTCTTTAATTGATGTGAAAATTGGTATAATTACTGAAAAAGTACTATAATTTAAACTTCCACTGTTGTAATTCTATATGTACTACTAATTTAAGTAAATTGTTTACATTGCATAGAAATGAATGTAAATTACCTTTTTGAAAACCAATCTTCTCTTTTAACGGTTTAAAATTTGATTTTAATAACGATTTTAATAAGTATCTAGTATATCAACAATCTGTTCTTTGCTTAAACCTATAGCAGACTGAACAATCCTTCCTGATATCTCTGGGGTCTTTATTAGCTTCACCGCACTCTGGTTGTCCATATTAATTAATGGTTCAGTTTTATCTCTTGAATTTCTTCAAAACGTGTCTTCATCTAAATAAGTTCCTTAACACCGTCAGCAGCAGCAAAATAAACGGCATCACATTGCTGTCGTGAAGATAACCAAGTGATAGCACACCACACGTCATCGAAACATATCCACATATCTGTAAAACATTTGAGAATAGAATTGGTTTTTCTATAAAAGAAAAGAAAAAAGCAAATACTTGTACTAAAAAAATCGCTTAACGGTTAGAACGTTGCTACTGCTAGGATTTTTCGAGTGACGGCTAAGAAAATTAGCATCAAAAGCAATATCAGGTCTCGTTGCTATTGCCAAATACATTCGCTTGCCCCTAAATCCAAAAACCAGCTGTCTCTCTCTGTTCCATTCGAAATAATTGCTGAATCAACAAAAGCACCCCCGATTCTGTTACCACATTGTTTCCAATGCCCTTCCTTTCTACATATAAAATATTTCCTGAGCATATTATTCTCGTCTACTTCCTGAAAAGACTTTTGTTTAGCTATAGGACACTAAACACACCCTAACCTCGATTCGACCTTTGACGTAGACTTCCAAGAAGTAAAAAAATTACCAACATTTTCGGGAAGGGTCATAGGCATTTTTGTAATTAATATATTTTCGGAAATGTCTTACCCAAAATCCTTTAGTTGTTGTGCAATTTCTGAAGTTTGGATATCTGTACTGCTATTGTGTCTTCAGAGTCTTTTAAATAGTTAAAAAAAACTGCTGCTTCAGCAAATCGATGTTTGTTTCCGGTTTTTGCTCATTCACATTTTCCAGTGAAGATGATTTTTCTGAAGATGTATGATATGCAGCATCGGCTCATGTCCGATTGTTGTAACCATCAATTTTTGTATTCTAATCTTATCCTGCCCCTGCCCCTTATAAGCACATTCATTTGGAACTTCTAAAGTGTCCGTGTTCCATGTTTTGTTGAATTATTAACAGGTGACGAGGAGAAAACGAAAAATATGCCTGAGAAATTGAGGCTTAACTCGAGGAGTTCGAATGCGAAATTAAATATAGTGTAACAAGGGATATGAAAATGTTGAAGCCGATGAATTATCTAAGAACGTACGAATGGTGCAGCAAGAAGAAAAGCAACAATAGGGAAAGTGTTAATCTAGGAATATAACTTTTTCAAGACGAAGACCAAATAAATAATAGAGATGATTAGGAATTATTCAGAGTTGAAATATTTGATTTAGATGAAAGGAAACGTATAATACGAGAATGTTACATTGAACTATTGAGGGGACATAGAGGTCAAAATGCGTCCTACGCAAATATGAAAGATAAATTCTACTGTAAGTGCAAAAAGATGTAGAATTGTATGTGAGGAATGTGAATTTTGCCACTTCGAAAAAGTTATCCAGAAGCCAACCAGAAGTCCAATGAAAATAGCCCCAACTGCTGATATAGTAATAAAAAAAAATTGTGTAGACTTAATATGACCACTTAAAGACACAAAGGATCATCCCGGTTGATCTCTCAAAACTTATCAAATTTATAGCACTCAAAACTAAGGAAATGTGGGAAGTAAAATATTTTTTACAGACAATGGAAGGACGTTTTGTAATGGTTTGTTTCAAGATTTGCGTAAAATCTTTAATAAAATATGGAGCAAATAGAGCAGTCGAACGAGCACATTGTAGGTTGACTGAGGATTTGAAAGTTACTGGTAGAGAGCTAGGTGACGAAGACGAATGGCAAATAAAGAATGCCATATGCCAGCTTCAGTTACAACACAAGTGTACACAGTACAACTGGGTGTACACCATATGATAAGAGCAATATGCAATAAGAGCTAATCAACCAAGTGAAGTCGAAGATTTAAGTGAAAAGACTATGTTCGATTATTTTGTAAATTTAGAGCCATTCTATTGGATATAACATCAAAGGCAAGGGTGAATATTTTAAAATTCAAACAGTGGTCTAAAGTAAGATACGATAGGAAGAAAAACAGAATATAAGGTAGGACAAAAGCTTCTCATTCAATGTTGTTAAAGGAAAACTAGAACCAAGACATAAGGGCCCATATGAAATTTTAGAAGTAAGGAACGATTACATGATATTTAAAATCAAGAATAAAAAACAAATACAACACAGCTAAAGTCAGACAGGAACGTCGACATCAGGAACTTGAGCGATAACAGCAGTTTATATTTCAATTTTAAAAGACAAGTCAGTGAGATAGAAGGTAAGTTGACTCTAGTTAATAAAATTAGCGTATAAAACATAGTCAGATTACATAGACAATATTAAAGTAAAAGTAAACACGATTGATAATGCATGTCTAAGCCATTTAAGCAACTGTAAAAGGTATCAGGAAATTGTACGAAGTAATCTGATAAAATTGGAAACCAGGGTCAACATCTTTATACAATATAAAAGGTAAGAGAGCAAGCGTTCCTAGAGGGTAAGGTAATTCTAAAGGTTCAGAATTTAGGACATTATTCGTTCTTATGGATAACAAGGGTGCCGAGTATTATTCAGAAGCTGTTAAAACAATAAAATCAAAAGAAATTAGGATTAAAGATGATATGGAAGAAAATATAAGAATAATAACCAACAAATAAATAAACATGTAATTGATGTTAGAACAATGCAAAATATGACAGCAAATAAAATAAACAAAATAATAACTTCGATAAATGTTGTTAAGGCAGAAGGTAAGGATATTGAGGAAAATAATTCGATACACTCTTATTTTAACGAATTAACTAGAAAGGTGAATTTTAAATTAATGCGGTTGGAAATGGAGGCAGAGCAAATTTAAAACAGTCTCCTCTTTGTTCAAAATGGAGTTATATATCCCAGAATAATTGAACCTCTGCAATTACTGGACGAATTAAATCATTTTCATTTAGATAACTCTCTTATATTTGAGCCGACATTTGAAAATTATGCAAATATTATAAAGGAAATTTAAATAAAAGCCTATGCTGAAGACGAAGACATTATGATACTTTTGCAAATATGTATCAATTGTAGAAGAAGGAAAATTTGAATTGTATAAAATTTCATCAATACTGGAAGTTGTAACAAACCGCGTTGCTTTAGTCGATATTTCAAATAAGTTGTGAATAATAAGTATGGATAAGTAACTTTATTGTTTAAGAAATAATTTGGAAGATTTTAAAGAAATAAATGTCAGTTATATTTGTAAAACTCAAATTTATGAGAACACCGTCGATTATACAATTTGTAAAATAAGTATCTTAGTGCGATAATTCTGGTGTAGAAATGTTTTGTAAAATTAGAGAAAACATATTCCTATTTGTAGTCACTGAAAAAACTAGATTTAAGTGCAATTGTAATAAAGAAAATGGAATTGGAATATTAACCTTAAGTGAAAATTGTACATTTGAAACAATTGATACTACAAGATGGGGCAAAATTAATCATCCTATCGGAAGATGTTATAATATTTGCAAATGTCATCGTACGTCAATCATATTTGACATTTGTGAACTAGACAGCTGCAGTATACAAACAGACAAGCAATGGAGCGCTATACTTCGCTGTCAAGCTACCTTCAATTTCAACAACGAAGAGAACGAATTTGTGTCCAAGCTTACGTGGTTAAGCAAAGTCTTCGTTTCTGGGGCACTGAAACTGCGTGTGTGATGCACGAAGAGCCATTATATCCACTCAAAGCCACTGTGAATATGTGGTTTCAACAAGACGGCAACCATTTGGCGAATACCCTCTTTTCCACTAAACGGAAAAAATTGTAATTGATTTCCATAACTCAAAATAATTTATTTTGAGCCATCTTGTAGTATTAGAACAATTAGTAAGCGAAGAGAAGTTCAATTGAAAGACAGATATTATACAAATGAACTTGAAGATTGTTGTATATTAGTATAATATATTAATATTATATTGTACTGTCAAATTTGATAATAAAGCCCTAAGTAATTTAAAAAGAACTTAGCGAATTAGCCGTTAATATACAAAATTATAAGCATATTTGGACAAATATCATAGATCGAATTCCGCAAAGAACAAAAGGCGTTGCTTCAGGAATTGTAGGCATTTTAGTACTTATCATAGTGTTTGTCATTGTGTATAATGATCTGGATGTAAAATAACTGTTGCCGTTCTTAATAAATGTTTTAATAGAAAGAATAAAAGATATGTTCAAGAACTTTTAGCTCCATCAAGATCAACTTCAATATCATCATCAGAAAGCATCGCAATAGAACATATTGAACCTGGTTTAAGAGTAAGGTCTCCATAATCTCATCTAAGAAGGGAGGTGTTGCGGAGTTCAGTTACGCTCAGATACCAAAACAGCAGAAACCAAAACTGCAATAGCCAGCAGATTCCCACGGTACAATAAACTTTATCAAGGTTCCCACACTCAACATAGAATACAAATAGAGGTGCAAAACGACGCGGCACGTGAGTTTTTTTTCAGTATCTCTTGGATCATATCGTCTAGTACAGTTTTGGACGGAAAAAAGTCTTGCTTTCATGCATAGGTACAAATAAGAAGACCATATAGTCTTTGATGTAGAAAAGGATTTAGACAATGCAGACGAATGATTTTCGGTTCCGTCTGCATATACAGTGACTGGAGGAGTAGATACAAAGATGAACTTTACGGGCTGTACAGCGACATCGACTTAGCCAGAGGAATGAAATGAACGACTGATATAGGTTGCTTTTATAGAGCGGATGGAGACCAATGATCCGATTAGAAATTTCTTCTAATCCGCTCCAAAGAGAAAGCGCAATAAAACCGTCCAAAACTGAAGGTAGCTATCTAAAAATCGAGCTGGCTGAAGACACTTGTTGGTTGAGGCTTAAGTCGACACCGGACTTGTACCGTCAGCTTAAGTAAGTAAGTATATAAATTCGATGATACCTTTTATTTTTTTAATAATTTTAATTGTATTTTTTATTTTGTTAAAAAAAAAGAATAAATTGGGTTTTTATAATTAAAAAAAATTATACTTAATAATGTGTTTTTGTGAAAAAAATGATGAAATGAAATGAGTCAAAAAAATGGGTTTGATAATAAATTGCGGATAGACCGTTTTCCACATAGAAAAATCAAGCTGGGAGGCATGCCAGAATTTCGGCCCAGTATTGATATATATACTCGTAAGTCCAATACTGTACTAGACGATTTCATCAAAGCGATACTGGAAAAAAATGCAGGTGCAGCGTCGTTTTGCACTTCTATTTGTATTCTATATTGACTGCTTGCATTTTTCGGTGTCAGCGATAAGATTTTCCTCCTTGATAATGTTTATTGTACCGTGAGAATCTGCTGGTCATTGCAATTTTGGTTTGTGGTGTTTTGAAATTGAGCGTACTGAACTCCATAACAACCTTGATATAGTTTATTGTACCGTGGAAATCTGCTGGCTATTGCAATTTTGGGCGTAACTGAACTCCGTAACAATATATACAATGTATACACTATAAATCATCAATTGTATACCCTTAAAACATATAGCTTTCGTTAAAAAGCTTCATATCACATCTTTATTGCTTTCGATCATTGTAAAAAAATTTTGTTAAACTGTAAAACCCACGCGAAACGACAAAAAATTCAAAAAACAAATTTCATTTAAATGGGTTTTTCAGTTAAGGGGACCTCGGAAAACCGAAAAAAAAATTTCAACTAAGCGGATCTAGGATAAGTGAAAAATAAATTTCATATAAGCGGATTTTAAATAACTGAAACAAATTTTAGTTAAGCAAACCTCGTATAACAAAACAAATCTTATAAAATATTCAATTTTGTAAGGAAAGGAAACATTGTCATGTTGAGAAGTGGATAACAGTGGTGGAGGCGCGTTTACAAATTTTTTGTTCTGTCCGATTTTAAAATTTTCAGTTAAACCGGTTGTTTTCCATAGAGAAAAAGAAAGTTTGAAGTTATCCGGGTTTTTCACTTTTAGCGAGTTTCAGTTAAGCGAGGTAGTTTGTATGTAAATATCTATACGCGTGGATTTGTCAATCTTTTCACTTAAGCGGGTTTTTCGCTTAAGCGGGTTTCACTGTATCAATTGATGACTATTGAGTCACGACAGAAATGAGTTTAAATAATTCAGTAAGCACTTACATAATTCGATGAAATAAAAAAAATTGTAAAAAACATACGTCAGACCCCTATTGTTGAGCCGACATTTTAATTTTAGTTATATATTGTTTTTTTTTAAAGGGATTTGATTCGCCAGTTGTGGGGTCAATGTGACCTAAATGATAATCGATAGTACCACAGAATCAGTATTAGAAGGCCAAGAGAGGCACTACTATTCTGATAAAATTAAGAATCTCTCGGGTGAACATTTTGATAATTATGATAGGGAATTGGATTTTTCTGAGGATTTGCATGGCATGCAAATATATCCGCTTGAAATACACTGAGACTGTCTCCCATTGGTTGGGAAATTCTGGTGTTTAGACCTAATGTGACGGCACCCACTCCAGTATCCAACTTTGATCCATCCGTATACCACTTGAAAACGTTAATGTTTGAGGTGAGATTTTTTTAATTCCATGATTCTTGGGTTGGGTGCACTTTATGGCACCTTCTGTTACGCAGATCATGCTAGGCTCTGGGATTTTAGAGAAAAGATTAATTTGATCCATGTGATCTGAGTGATAAATTTCTCGGTTTGTAGTAGCCTGACTGCGCTGCAAATTGCTATCTTTTTTACAAAAATGCATTAATGTTCTTTACTGGCAATGATCCCAGGAGCCAGCCCGGCCCGGATCATTACCTTGTTGTACCGCTGTACTATTGCGGATATCCCGAACAACGTCAAGACACGCTTATACTGTGATTATTATTTTATTTACGTTAGCGGATTTCCTACTATTCTATGAACGAGCAATTAATTTACAATTTGATAGTGTGAATTAAGATATTGGGTGATGTAATTAATTCATATGGGGAAAGGCTACTTTCATCTTTAATACTTTCATCTTTAATTACTCTGCGGGGTAAGTCATCTATTAATTTTCCTAAATAAACAAAAAAAAACAAAAAAAAAACAATAAAAGACAACTGCAGCACCTAATCATGGACCGGGGGACAGCCCCCATCGCCAGAACTGGTTTAAGGGTCTACAGCCTGATGTGGACTTAAACCAGAGAAATAGTACCCCAAATAAACGCAAAAATAAGCGCACTAGACATGACGAAGGATATCCCGAATTACCTGTAATTAATACAGACAATAATACCCCGCACTACAGAGTAGTAACAGGAATGGAAAAAACTGGAGAACAAATTCGGCCCCTTTCATCATATAACCCAATCCAAATTAATCGTGGTTTGGAACATATATCCAAAGATATCTTAGAAGTAAAAGCAATGAGGTCAGGAGATTTACTTCTTAAAGTCATGAATGTCAGTACAGCCGACAAATTCCTAAAAGCAAAACGAATTGACTCAATTCCAGTGAAGGTATCAAACCACATAAGTCTTAATTCCACTCAAGGCAGAATCTTCTCAAAGCATATCGTCGAATTAACTGAAGAAGAATTATTGACAGAGCTAAACAATAGTTATTGGCGTCAAAAAAATGCTGAGAAAAAAAGAGAACGACCTTTTAGTTCCCACAGGTGCGGCTATATTAACATTCGACTTGATTCGTAGGCCAAATGAGGTCAAAATTTAAAGGGTGAACTGCAAGGTGGAAGAATACATACAAAATCCTATGCGCTGTGTAACATGCCAAAAACTTGGGCACACTAAAAACCATTGTCACAATACCTCTCTCTGCAAAAACTGCTGTCTCCCTCCACCTCATGATGAATGCAAACGTATATACTGCATTAATTGCAACGAAGAGAGCAACACTTCATACGACCCTGCCTGTCCTGCTTTCCTTCGATACAAATCGATCAACAAAATCAAAGCCGATCGTCGTTGTACTGCTCGCGATGTCTGGGCTATATACAACAATAATCCCTCTCTTCACCAACTACCGACTCCGCAGAAGCGCCGTGGAGGCAACCCAACAATGGCAGAGATTATAAAATCTCGATTGGAGAAAACACGAAAACAAGAACAACAAAACCGCTCAGAGAACACCCCTGTATCCGAACTCCCCACAGCCGAACCCAACTCTCTACAAAATAATCTTTTAAATCCTAAAAAATCAATTCAACCAAATAGTATCAAAGAGGGAAACGGTATCACTATTACAAAGGAACTCTTAACTCCGAAACAACCAAAGTATCAAAATATCGAATCCTACCAAACAAATAAAACACCCATTAACAGCACCTCAGATCAAGCTCCAACATTAATGAAAAGAATATTACTGTCATTAAGAAAAAAGAACAGAAAGGTATCGAAATGGATATAATTCCTCAGTCTTCCGCATCCTATATAAATCAACTAACCAGTCTTTCAAATAAATTAAATAACCTCCAGCAACTACATGGAAAACCACCAAATCTACTCCCAAATGTTCTCTTAAACGAACACCAAGAACCACATTAATGTCTCGATTGACTTCAGATTCACTCCAATGGAAGCTCTCGAGCGCTTAATAGCTAAATACAAGCCAGATATTATTGGGTTACAAGAAACTCATATCAATGAAAAAAACAAAGAACTTTTTAAAGTAAAAAATTACAAAACATTTCCTTTTAACAAAGCTTATGAATACGCAAAAGCTGGTATAGGCATGCTTGTTGAAAATAACATACCAATTAACTATCATATAACCTCTGATACGAATCTACTACATCAAACCATTGAAATTCTTGGGCCAAATCCAATAAAAATTACAAATATATATAGAGAACATGACGTACAAATTTCGCTAGATTTGTTGAATAGCATACCTACTGTTAATGACAATTTCCATCACATAATTATGGGTGACATTAATGCCCACAATACTTTATGGGGTTCAAACACTACAAATAATGCAGAAACTATGTTTGAAAACTTTGCGAATGATCGTTGTCTTATAACTTTGAACGATGGATCTCCCACTTTTTTCAGCACTAGAAACACTTTTTCTGCTCTACTTTTCTGATCTATGTCACCTTCGCATCCCAAGATCTTGCTCCTTTCCTGCGTTGGGAAGTACTGTCTGAGGCTATAAGTAGGGATCATTTCCCGATCATTTTACGCACCCCAGAACAAAGATTGGGACCTAAGTTTTCTCCCCGATTCAAAGAAGAACTTGCAAAC
Organism: Volucella inflata; assembly: GCA_928272305.1. Lineage (NCBI taxonomy): Eukaryota > Metazoa > Arthropoda > Insecta > Diptera > Syrphidae > Volucella > Volucella inflata. The sequence continues at coordinate 59,988,591 of OV743716.1, forward strand.
TGGAAATTGTTCCAGGAGGTAACAAAAAATCTTAATTCACAAATAGCTTCAACTTGCAACATTAACCAAGAAGCATCAAAAATCAAAAAAATCATTAGAACCGCTGCTGTAACAGCTATGCCTGTGACGCAGCCGAAATTTTTAAAGACCAACCCTATCTGGTTCACAAGAGCTATAGCAATTTTAGTTAAGGAAAAGAACAAGGCTTGGAAGAAAGCCCGCAGGTACCCGACCACCGAATACTACGTTGCATATAGAAAAATATTTGCCAAAGTTAGGCGGGAATCCATTATCTCAAAGAGATCCTCATGGGAAACCTTTATCAACACTATGAACCCATCACTTGATATGAAAACATTATGGGGACGGATTAGAGCCATTCGCTACCCAAACACAGAGAGAAAATTTCCCTACATGCTAATAGATGAAAAACTACAAATAGATCCAGTAATTATAGCAAACATATTCGCAGAGAAATGGAAACAATACAGCGCAGATAGTACATATCAAGAGAGTATGATTGAAAATAACCTAAACTTCAGTCTACAAAATCTTCAACCACCTTCTAACCAAAGCTCGTGTGCACTTCTAACGGAAAATACTCGTATTTCCAAAACTGAATTAGAAATAACTCTGAAGATGGCCAAAGGCAGCAGCCCAGGCGAGGACAAAATCACGTATAAAATGGTAAAACTGAGCGATGAGAGCCTTAAAGACAGAATTTGCTAGCTTTATAATAGTATTCTATCGACTGGAACTTTTCCACACGACTGGAAAAGAGCAAAACTTAAGCCGATTCCGAAAACCGCAAGAAATCAACATGATTTTAATAAATATCGCCCAATTTCTCTTCTTCCCGTTCTCTCCAAAATTTTCGAAAAAATTATTGCGAGACGAATAAGTTGGCTGATGGAAGGAAAGGCTAGCACAGTGCAGCACGGTTTCAGACCCAATAGAGGAGTATCCACACTCCTGCACCTCTTAGAGCATACACTGGCGGAGAATTTGTCGGGAAAAAAACACAGTGTAGTAATGTTATCTGACTTAGAAAAAGCCTTTGAAAGAGTTATGATGGTACCTGTAATTAAGCAACTATATCAATGGGGTGTCCCAAACACATTACTCAAGGTAGTAATGTCATTTATGAACAACAGAACTTTTAGAGTGAATGTCGAAGGGTACAACTCCTCCATTGTGAGATTGGACAATGGTACGCCACAAGGATCTCCTCTTTCTGTTATCTTATATAACGCATATATTGACTCGCTTATTGTTAAACTCTCCCAACCGATTAACAAACTTGATTTCATTGGAGTATAGGCGGATAACGTTTATGTTGTTTCATTTTGATTTGATTTGACTATGTTTAACTGGGCTCAAGAAGTGGGTGCTGTTATTCCTTCATCTAAAGTGGAAGCGCTACATCTCTGCAGAAAAAGAAAATGCATCTGTAACCCTCTTGTTTTACGAGAAAAAAAAGAAATGAAGATTCTCGGAGTTACTTTCAGCGAAAATTTGAAATGGGACATACACGACATGGTTAATCAGCTAAAACGACAAAACAACGCACTAAAAATGATTTGTTCAAAGCAAAAAGGGCCACATATAGAAACTTCCCTCCAAATTGCGAAATCTCTAGTCGATGGTACGTTTCAACATGGTATTACCATTTATATGTGGACAACAAAAAAAAATATACATAAAATTGATGCAGCCATCAACGATTGTGTTAGAACAGCATCTGGAGCTTTGAGAGCTACAAATATAGAAGCTCTTTGAGTGGAAATAGGCTACACATCATTTGAACACTTAGCCAAAAGAAGGGCAGTTAACCATATCAGTAAAGCATTAGTGAATTCGACACATCCGCTGTTTGAAACGATTGAAAAAACAATCTGTTCAAAACAAAAGACACGAAAAAATTTAGTAAGATAATCTCCTTAATACCACTCCAAAGCTCATTTGCATTTGACATGCCTATAACAGCAGATATTCCACCTTCTTGGAAACACCAATCTCGCAAATTTCAAAAAAGCTAATACTTCCAATGATATGTACAGAATGCTTCATGAAGAAATGATCTCAACCATAGGATCAGATAGAATCTTGTACACGGACGGTTCACACAAAGAAAATCACTGGTGCTCATATGCGGTTATTCAATTACAACGAAACGCACAGTCATCTATCGTTTATCAAGCACTTCTACCTGGTTCTGCCGACAATTACATTGCAGAATTAGCAGCAATTTATAAATGTATATCCCATGCTGAACAATTTTCTGATCGATCCTTGATTTTAACAGATAATCTTGGTATTCTCATGGGCCTTAAGAGTGAGACAAATAAATGCCCTTCGCTGGAGATAATTCGAAGTTGCTTGTACACAAAAAAAAACATTACGCTAGCATGGATACCTGGACACTACGGGATCAAAGGAAATGATGCTGCAGACTTAGCTGCAAAAGCTGTTATTAACTATCCGCTGATTGTGGAGTACCCCAAATTCTACCAACTCTTGCGCAAAACATTCCTCCATCACCAAAAGAAAGAACTCATAGAAACCTGGCAGAACTCTAAGACATTTCTACGAAAACATCAATCTTCCTACGACCGTATCCCGTACAATCAATCTCTTAGCAGAAAAGAAAGCATAAAAATATTGCGAATCAGAGTAGGAAAAGCTCTTTTCAACACCAAACATTTCTACAATCGTGGACTACCGGAGGAGTGCGCGAATTGCCAACGGTTCTCTCCATTTGGCATATTTTTGTTGAATGTCCAATATCTCGCCAAACTAATGAATCATCAGACAACATTCCCCAGAAACTAGCCGAAATCCTAAATCCAGCAGATGTAAGGACCACACAACGAATAAAAATGGCCATAACCGCTCATCAGAAATTAAATGAAATATGATTTTACCCTAATTTGAATTATTAAAATTTGTTTTCTTTAAATATTCAGCATGTGTCATATGTTAAATAAAGAACTTTTTCTTTTCTTTTTTAGTATGTAAAACTTTAAATATTAGACGGCATCATATGGCCTGGCTGCCCTGATGCCCTAAAAAAAAAAATAGTTTGTAAATTAATTTTGTAAATTATTTCAATAAATAAATAAATAAATTTAACGGCAACGAATTAGGCAGTTTACAACCTCTATAAACAATGCTATTTTGAGAAAAAATATCAAGATATAATGGCAATCTGAAGTCATTTCTATTTCTAAGTTGGTAAGGCTGAATATCTGCAACATATGTTGTGTTTCTCTTTACGTACCTAGTTACTTTATTTTATTTTTAAAATAGAACATAAACTAGAATTCTTTGATTAACACTTAACTATATTAGGGAGTTTAACATAAAACATATTGTTGTATACGAATATCTATTGCATTTCAAAATTATTCTCATTGCTCGGTTTTCTAATGTTTGCAGTCTTTTTATCCCACAATCAATTTACATGTACAACATTGAGGAGCTGTAATCGAAATGCGGTTTGATTATCACATTATTGGCCAGAATACCAAACAGCTGAATGCTCACAAGAAACCTCACAAGACCAGCATCCCAATTTTAGCATTACTGATATTCGTGAGTTCTGACCACATCACAGTCAAAATTGGGGCATTAGACTTATTTACATTTAACTTCAGTTTGTTGCATTTCAACCATTTACTTAGATTTAACAAATCCTCAACCATCGTCGTAGTAATACTTTTCGGAGATACTCCATTGATAGATGTTATTTGGGATCTATCACTAAGATATGATTTAAATCACTTTGGTTCATGTTTTTGATACCTAACACTCGCAGTTTATGTATAGGGACACCCTCTCGATGGTCTCAAATGCTCTTCTTAAGTCTAGGAAAACAGCGATGACATGCTTCTCTGCTGCTATTTCCTCTTTCCATTTAATCATCACATCATTCAGAGTCGTTTCACAGGAGTGTTTGGCTCAATTTAAAGATTAATTGTTTCAATATATTCATCCAACTTTAATGTTTGGCTAGGCATATTGGGTAATAAGCGAAATAATGAGAGCTTTCTCAAGCACTTTTTCATAAGTTTGTAAGGCGTTTACAGGTCTGAAGTCTTCACATTGTTAAAACCTTTTATTTTTACAATTGATGTTATAACCTATTTTTTTCAAGTGTAGGGGAATATTCCTGTGGTCAATGATTGATTAATTAGCCTGACTAAGACAGGACCAACCACAGCCATTGGTTGCCATTTAATATGACTCTCAGTTTATTTATATCAATTAGTCGGAATTCAAAATTGTACTTAAGTAGAATGCCATAAAGGAAACTAATTCATTTATATCTGAGATACTCTTTATGAAAAATTTAATAAACACGTCAGAAATTAAGTTTTGGTCCTTAATACATACATTATTAAAGTATACATTTTTCACTGTGTCCTTTTCTTCATTTGCCTTAATAATTCTCCACATTGCTTTCTGGTCTCTCGCTTTGCCAATTTTTTTCTTAATGCTCTCATCTATAGTCTTTTCCAATTTCTTTCTGTACCTTTTAGTGGCGCTAAAGTCACTCCAGCCAGCTCTATCCCTAGCCAGCTGCCTCCAGTTTCGCATCCTAGGTTAGCTGAGGTCCCCTTCCACTTGCATGCGCCACCTGAGTCTTGGCCTTCCTCTACTGCGCTGTCCCTCGGGGGCGGATTCGACGACTTTTTGGATCGGAGCATTGGTGTTAATACGCTCTACATGACCCACCCTTCTCAGTCTTTGGATCTTCACTCTTCTGGGATGCAGATGGGACCGAAGACCGCCCGAAGAATTTTTCTCCCAAAGCAACCAAGAACACCCTCTACCATTTTTGATAATGTCCATGCCTCATGCGCTAAGGTAAATGCAAGACCTTAGTAATCCACAGCATTACCAATAATAATGATGTACAGAAAATTCCCAATATAAATGATTGTAATTAAGACTCAGTATATTGCATACCTTTTGGAGATATACCAAATACATTAAAAATTATAACCAAACGAATCGGATGTGTTTAATTTTTTCTCCGCTCTTTTTTCTTGGTCCGTGTGGTGATCTTTTATAGAATTTATTAATTCTTTTATCGATTTTCATGGTCCTTCGAATCCTTACGATTGATAGTAAATCAATCAACGTGTGTGAATAAGCTTTAAAATAAAGAAAAACAGTAGACATTAACTTAAAGAAACTATAGACGAAAAGTGAAGAACAATTATACCAGTGAGTTTTTTTTTTAAAGTGCAAATCGGTTTCCCGCGTCGTGCAATTTCTTCCTTTCATGGATAAACTTCAAGCAACAGTTCAGGCTCCGGTAAGTAATAATATAAGTACCTCTAGCGATAAGAACATCATTCGACTGCCGAAAATAAATTTACCGGTCTTTTTGAGAGAATATGAATCCTGGAGATCATTGCATTACCTTTTTGTATCTTTAATACATACGAATAAAGCATTAACCGAGGTTGAGAAATTGCATTATTTGAAATCTAGTTTGGGCGGTGAAGCCGAGCGTCTCCTTCAACATTTAGTCATTGATAACGGGAACTATAAGCCAGCATGAGACATTCTCACATCTCGCTATGACCATAAGCGTGTTCTTGTTAATGCACAGCTGAAAATCTTTTTTGCACAAGAGAACATAAGACATGAGACAGCTGCACATCTGAAAAAATTATTAGAAACATCAGTGGAATGTCGACTTCTTCTTATCCTTTTATTAACCCTTTCCTCGTTATACGAACTTATGCGTAACGAGTTTCCCATTTTTACTGCATCGCTGCTGCTCCGCTTATGGGCTTGGCTAATGTCGCAGACCGCAGAACGCGTCTACATAATGCTCGGTCCTGGATCGCTTCAGTGGGAAGCCCCAGGCGTTGTTGCGCATTTGCCATCTGAGAAATCCAGGAATTCTTTTTCCGACCTCGTTTTCTTACAGTTGGAGTGACCGTAGTTGATAGTGCCTTTTTAACCGGATTTTCCGCAGATCTTCTCTGAACGTGGCAATACCAGCTTATTCTATTCGCCTCAAGCTGTTCGGTTACCGAATTCTTTATATGTAGACTTCCTCTTATACGCGTAGATCTAATACAATCGCGTTTAGTGACTCCACTAGACATCCTTAACATTTTCATTTCCGCTGCCGTCATTTTGTTTTTAAACTGGTCTAACAACCGTGGTGTAGAGTTTCCCCTTTAATTTAAGTGGAAATTTTCGGTCGCAAAATATTCCCGAATTTTCCCGCCATTTCATCCATCCCACACTCCTCTGTGGTTTACGTCGTCGTTACATTTCGCTTCCATGGTAACGATTGATCCTAAGTACTTAAAGATAGTGCTTTTCGGATGAACTATTCCGTCTAACATTATATCCGGAACAGGTCGCAATGGATGCGCAAATGGGCACGTCAAATACTCCGCTTTTGAACGACTTATTTTAAACCCGTTTCTCTCTAGCGCATTTCTCCATGAATCTAAGGCGTTCTGTAAATCTTCGACGTTATCGCTAAGTATAACTGCGTCGTCAGCAAAGAGAATTGGCGTTACATTTGCTTCGCGCATGCAGTCTTTTAAAAGATAGTCGAATACTACGTTAAAGAGGAAAGGGCTAAGTACGCTTCCTTGATGCACTCCGACATTAACTGAAAATTCTCTCGTTAGTCCAGCAGAGCTTTTAACCGCAGTTTTCACGTTTCCGTACATGTCTTGTATTATTCTAACATACGTTTCCGGTACGTTTTGAGACCTCAGCGCGGCCCATATGAGATCCCTAGGCACTCGATCGAATGCTTTCTCGAGGTCGATAAATACCATGTGTAAATCTTTAGACGATTCTCGGTGCTTTTCCATTATTATTCGTAGGCTTTGGATAGCGTCCACCGTCGATCTTCCTTCAACAAATCCACACTGGCTATTATCGAGCTTTATTATTTGCCGAAGACGTTCGTTTAAGACTCTTTCGACGATTTTCATTGTGTGTGACATAAGCTTGATTGAACGGTAGTTGTTGCATTCTCGAGTGTCGCCTTTTCCTTTGTATAATGGAACCAAGAAGCTACTTCTCCATTGATTCGGCATAGGTTGTCCACATTTTAATTTATTTAAAAGTTTCGATAGCCAAACGCTGCCGATCCCCTCCATCTTCGACCAAAACTCTGATGGAATGCTGTCTGGTACCGCCGCTTTTCCCCGCTTCATTTTTCCAATTGCTATACTTATTTCTTCGATTGAAAAGTCCGAAACTTCCTCCTCGTCTATTCGGCTGTCGGCACGATATCACGTGGAAACTGTTTGTTAAGCAACTTGCAGTATTCAAGCCACCGGTCACAAATATCCTTTTCATTTGTTAGTAAGCGACCGTCTGCGTTTTTGAGGTTATTTCCATTGAATTTTTTCTCCTCTGTGCAGCATTTTAGTACTGTACGACGTTTGAACTTCTTGGATAGCTTGCCTTCTATCCGCCGATCGTGAGGATATTTTTTCCAACTCCTGGTACAGGTTTTCCGCTTCTGCCGCTCGAGTTCGAGCCAGGACTTTCTTTGCGATCTTTTTAAGACGCTCGTATTCAAGAGCCAGTCGAGCTTTTCTGATATCGTCGCTCCGATCGCATTTTGTCCACGCTTGGAATGCACTCTTCTTGTCGGCCACAGCTCGTTTGGTTTCGTCATTCCACCACCATGTTTCTTTGCCGACGTGATGGTATTTCGATATAGTCCCCAGATGGGACTTTGCGAGTGTTATGCATTCCTCGTGCATGCTGTTCCACATTTCTTGCGGGCTAAGTGAGTCTGCGATACCGTTTATATTGTGAAGTACTTCTTTAGCCAGTGCGATAAATCTTGCGCTTCGTTCCTTCGATAGATTATACAACCGGATTTTTGGCTTTCCAAACGATGCCCGTGTTTTCGGTGGTTCTGCTGTGAAAAATTCTGTAATGAGCAGACGGTGTTGGCTTACTAGCGATTCTCATCTCTCGGTTTCTCATCGCCATTTTGCAGAGGTGATAATCTATTTGCGTTTCGTGGCCTCCGCTGCTATAGGTGATAAGATGTCGTTGATGTTTAATAAAAATTGTATTTAAGACGGTTAAGCCGTACAAGGATGCCTTCGCCAGCTGAATTTCTGGTTCCAAAGCCTTTACCGCCGTGGCAGTCCTCATAATCAAGATTTGTTTCTCCGACGTGGCCATTTAAATCTCCGCCTACGAAGAGCATCTCATCGATAGGTATATTTCTAAGCAAATTGCCGAACTCTGACCGATGTATCTTTTTCCGATTGGCCGCATCCATTTCGTGGAGCGTACGCGCTAACAATGTTCCACGTTTCATTGTGATGAGTTTAACACTCATCAAGCGGTCGCTTATTTTCAAGATACCAACGATGTTGTTTAGAAGATCCGCTGCAACAACGATTCCAATACCGTTTCGTCCATTGACCGTTCCATGGTAGAACATCTTAAATGCCTTAATTTTTAAATCTAGAAAACGCGCTTTATTTCCTGTATTACACCACTTCGTTTCCTGTACGCACAGGATTTGTAGTGTTCTGCGACGCATAATCGCTTCCAGTTCTAAACTTTTTGAGGTCATCGATCCGGCGTTCCAACTTGCAAACCGAAGTTTATGAAAATATTTTGGAAACTTCATTTTGCCCGCCCCCGGAATCCGTCGAGCTCTGACACAAGCACTTCTGCTTGCTCTGAGATCACCCGAGTGCGTTGCAATCGTGGTGCCCAGCGGGGTAGTGCTATTAATTGCGATCATTTCCATGAAGTGTATCTAAAGTTTGAGTGGTTTGATACTTGTATGCTCATTTCGAATTGATTTACTGTTCTTTTACCCCACCGGTAGTCTCCAGACGTGGGAACCCACTGATTGCATACAAACTTGTGGGAAAGTTTTAAGGTGTTAAAGTGTCACAGGCTCATTTTTGGTGTCATAGTTGCCTGTATATGATTGGTGTCCCATTTAGTCGCCTCTTACGACAAGCTGGGACGCACTGCGGCACTATTCTTTATCCGATGCCGCACAGTTATCAGTGGAATGTCGACAAGCTTTGAAAAATCCCGATGTACCGGTGGAACACAGGGATGTTATCCTTATCTTTTGTTTAGTGAAAAAACTTCTCACAATAACACAACTTTGGGAAGAAAAGCTAGGGACAGATAAGGAATTACGAAAGTTTGAAGGTTTCACTGAATTTTTAGAAGCGAGGTCTAGGACATTGGAGGCAGTTGGTCAACGGGTAGATATAGGAGTCAGTAAGATCTCTAGGGCACCATTAACAAAAAAAAAATCGTTTTACTTGAAGCAGAATCAAATCATCAGCTGTAAAGTGTGCAATAAAGGGCCTCATTCACTGCGGACCTGCAACCGGTTTTTAAAAATAGATATCGCGTCTCGCAGGAATATCGTGAATAAAATCGGCATATGCGAAAATTGTCTGTCACGCAACCCAACAGTGTCCCAGCAGAGTCCGATGCTACTTTTGCCAACAGCTTCACCACTCCCTTTTACACATTAACCCCCCTTCACACTCACAATTCAATTCACACACAACAAATACCCAATACTACACAACACATGCAGCGCCTAATTCAGTCACCACCACCCAACACACATGCACCCCCACACAATCTCATTTATCTACAGTAAACTTAAACGCTACCCCATTTCAGCTCACACAACAGGTCAACACTTTTCACGCAGTAGAATCTCATGTAGACGTGTTACTCGCAACAGCGCTGGTGAAAGTAAGATCCTCTTCGGGTATAGACGTTACACATCGCGGATTGCTAGATCCGGGTTCAGAGGCCACCTTTATTACTGATCGGGCAGGCAAGAGATTAGGTATGAAGGGACAGTCTTTGCTTTGTCATTCAAAAAGTTCAGACGTGCTTAAATTTCGCTCCGCTTATTTATTTTCATTTATTTTTCCTGCCTAAGTTGCAATAATTTCGCACAAGCTATTTCTCGGTCATCGCCTTTGTTGTTTATTGAGTAAAAGTGCCTAATAACCCCATTCTCATTCACCGCCCTTTGTATTTTGCTGACTCGATTTGTTTATTGACTAAAAGACCCTAATAATATTAAATTTAACCCAATTCTTATTCACCGCGTCTTACGTAAATTTTCAACTGACCTACCCTTACTTCATCGTCATCATGTCTGAATTATGTGGAAGTGCAAATTGCGCCTTAACAAATGATCCAAATGCTGTTATGGTGATCTGCAGTGGTCTTTGTTGCAAGTCGTTCCACGCCCTATGTATTGGCTTGAGTAAGAGATCCATCGCGTATTTAAGGGACTTTAAAAACAACTTTTTGTTCTATTGTGATGAGTGCAAGGATATCACTCCGTCCCACATCTTGCTTGCTATTAAGTGTCTCAGTGATTCGGTCAAAAATTTTGCGGCGGACAACAACCATGCATTGAAATCGATTCAAAATCAATTCACCAAATATGATGACATTTTAAAAACAGTTGAAGACTTATCAATTTCCCTCGAACAATCTGCAAGCTATATAAAGAGTCAATTTAGAAACTTATCTATGCAGTTGGCTCAAAATAGTGATTTAATTAAACGAAACGATAAACACGAAATAAGTGAAGACTTAAAAAACTGTTATATCCCATAGTGTTAAATCTATAATTAAATCGTACATCCCCACAATAACAGACTCTTTAAGTTCTCTACGGTCTTCCCTCGATTTTCATCTCCAAAATACGTCGCGAAAGAGCGTTCCCTCTACTCCAAAAAATGATCAGTTGCTCCTAAACATCATATGCCAAATGAGTGATTTAAGCAACGTGTTAACCGAATCACGCGCGCTTTTAAACGAAATTGCTGATCACATCCGGATAGCTTCCAGTAAAATCGACGATATACCGGTGCAATCCCAGGCTCTACGGACTGCATCATACAACACCTCGATTCTGACTGAGATGCTTGAATCTGCAATAATGGAACCACCAATAACTCCTGGGTCATCATCTTCTCCACCACAACCCGCTCCGGAAATTGATCCAAATACACCAACTCCTGAACCCACAATCTCACGATTTGGCACCTTGTGGACACTTTCGGAGTGGAACAAGAGAATCAAAAAGTTGAACAATTCCAACAAAGCCGAATCGGTTAACTTTTTAATAAGAGGTACACATCTCGATCGAGCCAGGCTAACTAGTCTCTTCAAATCTAAATTTAAAATTGATGTCATCAACTGCCGTAAGATCTCCACCAACACCCTCAAGGTAAGCATCCCATTAAAATATGAATGGATGTTCATCAACCCTGCTTCCGACGTCATCAATCTGGGTGGAATAACCATGGAAAGATTAAAACCAAATAGAGGAAACAACAAACATCGCAAGGATACTACCTTTAACCCTTTACCGAAGCCCAACTCTCACAAAAAAAATCCAAAGCCTAACAAACAAGCTCCTGATCCAAACTGGAGTTTTAAAGTTGGGACATTCCCTTTCTTCACTCCTTCTTCACTTCATACTGCTAATCACGTTTCCACAAAACGTTCTTCCACACCGTCCAACCCAATTCCCAAACGTGTATCTTTTAATCTTGATCCTCCTCTCAGTCATTTAAAAACCCCAACAACTTCTTCTCATCCCACTCAAACAAAAACGACATACCCTAACTTTATTCGCTCCCATATTTTAAATCCCTCCCCATCGTCTAAGCTTGAGTCCCACCCTGATTCCACACCACCTTCGTTTTTAGACCCCATACTTCCTCCAAAGGCAAAGTTAACCAAGCACCTTATCGATTCAGGGGAAGATGGCCGGTATGTTCTCTCTCGACTACGAGACCGCAGACTATACGATAATGTTCGTTTATATCTCGCATATCTTCATGATAAGCCAGACTCTGTCTGTATAGACGGTATAACGAAAACCAATGCAATGGTTTCCATTCTGCAAGAAGGCCTTCCCACTAATCACAATGAACTGCGGTAACTTTTTATACGTTTTCATGAGCAATTAGATATGACTCCTGATGATGTGGTTAATGATTTCTCCTCTTTTGCGTCTCACGTAAGCTCCAAACGCACACTACACCTCCAGCGAACGCGGTCTAGTTTCAAAAACTACCATCGCTCCTAACCCACTACTCAATTCTTTGCCGAAGCCTCCCAAATATCTGTCCCTGTATTATCAAAATGTAAGAGGATTACGAACTAAGATCTCTGCTATATTTCTTAATTCGCAGATTCTGCCCTACGACATTTTTGCACTCACAGAAACCAATCTCACCCCTGATATTAAGGATAATGAATTATTTTCCCAAGACTTTGATTTACACCGTGACGACGATCTAGATAAGGAGGAAAATTTGTATGGCCGTGGGGTACTTCTAGCTATACACTCTCGTCTCGAGTCTAAACCCTTTCAAAAATCGTCCACTGCATTCTTTGAATTTGTTTGCGCTAGAATTCCTATTTGCAAGCGCAACCTATATATTTGCTGCTGCTATATTCGCCCCTCTCAACCAATTCAAGGTTACCAGCTAGCTGTTGATGCAATCGACAGCATTTTTGATGCTGCTGATCCCAGCGACGTAGTTATTTTTTTGGGTGATTTTAATCTACCTAAGCTTGTATGGGCTCAGACTGACCAGTCCTACTTTACTGCAACAAATCCCACCTCTGATAAAGAAAACCTTTTCATCGACTGCCTTACTGACTCTGGTCTGCATCAATTAAGTGGTGTCACCAATAACATTGGCAGACAACTCGACCTAGTCTTCGCCACTGATACAGATAACTGCATCGTTTTAGAAAGCAGACATCTTCTTTCTAAGTTGGATAGTTACCATCCTCCCCTTTCTCTTACATTGGCGTATGACAATGGTCTTAATCGCGCTTCTTATGAGTATTCTTACAGTTTTAATTTTCATAGGGCTAACTATGCCGAACTGAATAACCTTCTCAGTATGGCCAATTTTGACTTTCTTTACGATAATCCCAACCTCACGGTTAACGATGCTCTCGCATCCTTCTATACCGAAATTTTCAAATGTCTCTCCCAATCCGTACCTTTTTTACCCAAAAAGAATCCCTCATCATCGCCACCCTGGTATAATAAAGAGTTGCGATCTATTCGTAATAAGAGAAATAAGCTCTGGCGTACTTACTTAATATCGCGTTCCGACATCGATTTCTTTTACTACCAGTCTGCCCAAATAAATTTCTCTGTACTTTGTCAAACTCTATATGACAACTATTTGAACCAAATGGACCGCACACTCATTACCGACCCCAAGCGGTTCTTTCAGTTCATCAAAACTAAAAGTAAATCGGATAACTATCCATCATCTCTGAATTTTCTAGATAAGTCATCGGGCGATCCCCAAATTATAGCAAATCTCTTCGCAATTTTTTTTAGCCAAGCGTTCGCCACCCATTCGCAAGAGCCAGACCACTCTTACTTTTCCTACTTAAATTGCTGTCCACAAACAACTTTAGAATCTGTGTCTATAACTTTAGAGCAAGTCAAAGAAAAAATTATAAACCTCAAAGATGATTATTCTGCTGGCCCTGATGATCTTCCCCCTATATTTTTAAAGAAATGTGAAATGCACCTAGCCCAACCTCCTACAGCTCTCTTTCAGCTTTCTATCACCCAGGGATTATTTCCCTCGACCTGGAAAAGGTCATTTATTATTCCCCTACATAAAAAAGGCCGAAAAGATGATATTTCCAACTATCGACCAATTGCTAAGCTGTCCTGCATACCCAAGCTTTTCGAGAGCATTATTTATGACACGATGCTTTTTCATTGTAAACCTATTGTTTCCCAAAACCAGCACGGATTTCTCAAAGGTAGATCTACGACTACCAACTTAACGGAATTCGTATCAAGCACTTTATGTGCACTGGAATCTGGAAATGAAGTTGATGTGATTACCACCGATTTCAGCAAAGCCTTTGATAGGATTTCACATGAAATAATCGTTCTGAAATTAAAAGCTCTTACTATTCATTCTGGCCATTAATGATGTTGATTGCATCATAAAAAAATCATACATATCTGTTTACGCAGACGATATGAAAATCTTTAGATATATATCTTCTTCCTCAGACAGCCTACCACTGCAGGAAGATCTTGACAGATTTTGTACTTGGTGTCAGAAGAATTTTCTTGAGCTTAACGTCAATAAGTGTCAGGCTATAACGTATTCCCGTAAGCGGCCCCCGACTTCACCTCGCTGCTATCTAATCTTTAATCTTCCTGTTCCCTTAGTGAATGAGTTGCGGGATTTAGGTGTTATCTGTGATAAGGAACTCAATTTCCGTTCTCACATTGATAATATAATAAAGAAAGCCAACTCTGCCCTCGGCTTCATCAAACGCTGGTCTAAGGAGTTTTCCAATCCTTATGTTACTAAATCTCTTTACATAACCTTTGTTAGGCCTCTTCTTGAATATGCAAGCCAGGTTTGGTCACCCTACTACAGAACACACATTCTCCGAATAGAAGCTGTTCAACGCAGGTTTTTACGATTCGCTTTACGTGGTCTTCCCTGGGATGATAGCCAAAACTTACCACCTTATACTGATCGGCTGAAACTTATAAATTTACAACCCCTTTCTATACGTCGAAAAATTGCCGACATTCTCTTTATTCATCAAATTTTAGTTGGTAATATCGATTGTCCTTCCTTACTTCGACTTATTTCTTTTAATACAAACCCTCGCAATCTTAGGTCTGTGCCACTTTTCCGGCTAAATCTTCACCGAACGAATTACGGACACTTGGAGCCAATGTCTAGAATGCTTCGTGAAGTTAACGTTATTCTGCCTCTCTTCGACTACCATCTCACCAAACTCTCTCTTAAAAACACTCTTATTTCCACCTATGCCTCACATCCTAACTTTTTTTTAACCGCTCCCACCCTTTAGTTTTTATCTTTAGTTTTAAGTGAAAATTGTTAGTTCTAAGAATTAGCTTGCAATAAGCATTAATAAATCTGTCCGGGTTTGACCCGGGCCGCAAATACTAAAATACTAAAATACTAAATGCAAATACAAAGTATGTAAGGAGTTGTACAAAGCAATGACGAAAAGGTTGGATAGCGGACGATACGAGGTATCGCTATCATTTAAGGAAGGGAGCAGACCCGAGCCTGGATCCTCGAAGGAAGGAGCCTTGCGTAGGTTTGCTCAGCTAGAACGACGATTCAGATATGACCCTACACTATACTTAGAGTACAAAAGGTGTATAAATGAGTACTTACATTTGGGACATATGAAAGAAGTCGAAGTCAGCAAGGACAAAGTACTCAAAACTCCTTATCACTACTTCGTGCCGCACCATGTCGTGTCCAAAGCATCCAGTTCAACGACAAAACTCCGGGTCGTCTTTGATGCTTCAGTCAAAACTTAAGACGGAACTTCGTTGAACCAGCATTTAATGAGAGGACCTAAACAACAGACGGATATTATTGAAATTATATTAAGATGGAGAAAACATAAATATACCTTTACAGCAGACATTGAGAAAATGTACAGGCAAATCCGTGTCAGCTCAGCCGACCAGATGATTGTTTGGCGTGACTGTGATATCAACCCAGTCAAGGTATATCGCATCCAAACAGTTATGTTCGGTACAAACTGTGCATCCTGCCTTGCCATTCGATCGCTCAATCAACTGGCCAATGATGAGGAGGAGCACAACTATCCGTTGGGTGCACGAATAGTAAGGGAAGACACTTATGTAGACGATCTGTTCGCTGGAGCTGATACTGTTGAGGAAACAGTGTTGAGGGGTGATGAAGTTAACAGTTTGCTGGCCGCGGGAGGATTCAATCTGCGGAAATGGGCAAACCTTTAAATCAGCGGGAAGTTGCCTTTTCCTTGCCCTTAGATACCCAAGTTCACTTCAACACTCTAGGAATCAAGTGGTTTTCAGATAGACTTTCTTATCAGAACATCCAACTCGACGGTGCTGACCCAACAAAAAGGACAATTCTGTCCACCAATGCTAAGCTCTTTGACCCTTTAGGATGGATTTCACCCTGCGTCGTCAAGGGCAAAATTTTGATGCAGGAACTGTGGCGTAGCGAGTTGAAGTGGGACGAGCCTATTTCACTGGAGTTGAAGAAGGAGTGGAATGCTTTTCGTGAGGAATTGCCGCAACTTGAAAAGATCCGTATCCCTCGATGGATCCACACGCACAGCACTCTTGAAGAACTAGAATTACACGGTTTCAGCGACGCGTCCAAAAAGGCATACGTTGCCGCTATATACCTTCGAGTTCTCGATTCCAACGACGTCATCCATGTACAGTTGCTTACGTCCAAGACCAGAGTCGCTCCAGTAAAAACCCAAACAGTGCCACGACTAGAACTCTGTGGAGCTGTTACTCTTGCAACACTACTGGACTATACTTCTTAGGTTTTAGGCTTTCCAGATGTGAAGCAATATGCGTGGACTGACTCAACTATAGCGTTATCGTGGATTGCTGCTATCCCAACTAAGTGGGCCACCTTTGTTAACAACCGGCTAGCCGAAATACAACGACTGGTGAGACCAGAAAGCTGGAAACACATTCCCAGTGAAATAAATCCTGTGGATATAGTATCCAGAGGAACAACGCCTTCGGCCTTACATGATAACAGACTTTGGTGGAATGGTCCAGATTTTCTGAGAGAATCTTGCGAGTTTCAATGGCCACAACAGCCGACGAGCTTAACTACAAACGAGGAGAAACGGTCAATTAAAGCTCACATGGGGATTCAGGTAAAAAATGATTAAACTCTATTATCAAAACACTCTAATCTTATAAAACTTCCACGGATCATTGCGTACTGTCAACGATTTACAACAAATTTACGAAACATACTTGAGTCAATAAAGTGCAATTCACTCTCTCCAGTCAAAATTTATTCCGCCACACTGTTCGCCGTAAAGCTTGTACAAGCAGACATGTCTACTCCCGGCGTGAAAGCCAAAGCCCCGAGCTCACTCTGCCCTTATACGGACTCTGATGGAATCCTGCGAGTCGGAAGTAGATTGCAACAGGCGGAACCCCCATTTCATCAACGACACCCAATCATACTCAAAGGAAATCATCATTTCACAAAGCTTTTGATTGCTGATGCTCATCTGCGAACGTTCGCTGGAGGACTACTGCAAACCACAGCATACTTGCGCAACAGGTACTGGATCCTGAAATTTAAAAATTATGTTAAGGGATATTTACATAGCTGCACCATCTGCTTTCGGTATCGAGCTAAAACGTCGCACCTATTGATAGGTAATCTACGGGACCCAAGAGTGCGCATCTCCCAACCATTTGCACATTCCGGGGTTGACTACGCAGGTTTGATCGAGGTAAAGTCATGGAAAGGACGGGGGGCCAAAACCTTCAAGGCGTACTTTGCCATTTTTGTGTGTTTGGCTACCAAAGCCATACACATCGAATTGGTGAGCGACCTTACTACAAAAGCATTCTTACCCGCCCTACGACGATACACAGCGAGAAGAGGACTATGTTCGCATATATTTAGCGATAATGGGACGAACTTCGTGGGAGCCAACAAGGAATTGAAGAAGTCATTTGAGAAATCGAAGTTTAATTGGAAGGATGTGGTAGAAACGATCTCCAAAGAAGGAATAGAGTGGCATTTTATTCCTCCAGCTTCCCCCCACTTTGGCGGACTGTGGGACGCTGGAGTAAAATCAATAAAATACCACTTTGAAAGGATCATCGGCACCGACACTTACACATTTAAGGAACTCATCACGCTTCTACATCAAATAGAAGCTTGTTTAAATTCGAGACCATTGTGTCCTATGACCGACAATCCTCACGATTTCAACGCTCTTACTCCCGGACACTTCCTTGTTGGACATCCTCTAAACTCAATCCCTTAACCTGACTTAGCGGAGATCAAGGGCGGACATTTACAACGATGGGAATATTTGACACGTCTGCAACAGCGCCCAAAGTGACACAAAATTGAGGAGCAACTCAAGATAGGAGATCTAGTTCGGGTTGTCAGGTTGAAAACACGAAATGGAGAAATAAAACGACCGATCACAAAAATTTGCTTACTTCCGACCAACAACACATACGAAACCTTCAAAACGGCGACAGAAAACCACAAAACTCAGAATGCCGACGGCAAGTACAATGCACAGTTTTGTCCCGAATTTATTTAATGCACATAACAAAACACTTATTATATGCTTTACAATGATTGATATAGGTACAACAATAACAAATTAATAACGCAATCCACACAATCTCGCAAGCAAATCAATCACAAAATCGAATCAAATAATAACAAATCCTTTCAAAAGTTCTTGCAAGCAGTCTCAGTGCATAGACTCCCACTCAACACAGTCAGCTGATAGAGCATGTCCTCATGCGATAAAACTATCATGATTCATGACCCACATTCGAAGCATTCACAAAATTCTAAAATTTATTGTTTTGGTACAGCACATCAACAAAAACATACACCAATTTACACTCAAGCAAACACATGCGTAACCATTTCACTCGCAGACAATTTCGCCGCGAATCGAAATACCAATACCACAAACGCGCCGTCGTTTTATTTTTTTTGCACTTATTTTTTCTCACAAAAAACAAAAAAAAAATATGTTCACTAATGCCCTTTTTCTCAAGTTTTTTTTTTCTCCAGGTACAAAATGTACATTTCGCAAATTGGAGTTCAAGGACTACACGACACTACACGAGAATCTAGATCGTTTACAAATTTCCTACGTACTACGCGCACGAAAGAGAGGAAAAGAGGGATGAGCAACTTCCATTGTGAGATACGATGCACAGTTGCAACAACAATGGCCGTTGACCCAATAAGGCTTACTCAAATATTTATCAATTTTATTTTAAATTACCTGGTCAACACACCAAACTAACAGGAACTTCAGAGTTTGATTAAACCCCTTTTTTTCCTTTTATTATTTATTTGACGCACAACATAACACTTACACTACACATTATGCCGGTTCGGCAATCATCACAATAAACATCAATAAGGAATGAAGATGATCAAAATGAACAAAGAAGAAGATGGCTGTGGGTGATCGACAAGGAAGGCACCAACATGAAGGTAGATACACTTTACGAAATCAAGGGTCGAAAGACATTGAGAACTATGTTCACGGCCGGGGAGGATGATCGAGATTACAATTTGATTAATTAATTATATGTAATTAAATATATGATAATGTAAAATATAATATATACAAAAGGGGTAAAGGCAAAACCTTAGTAATCCACTGCATTACAAATAATAATGATATGGAGAAAACTCCCAATATAAATGATTGTAATTAAGACTCAGTATATTGCGTACCTTTCGGGGATAAACCAAACACATTGAAAATTATAACCAAACGAATCGGACGTGTTTCATTTTTTCTCCGCTCTTTTTTCTTGGTCCGTGTAAGATCATCATCACAATTGTTATAGAATTTAATAATTCTTTTATCGATTTTCAGGGTGACTTTGCTACTCAATTGCCTTCTTAACCCAAAGAAGCAGTTGTTGGCAAGAGTTATTCTTCGCTTGATCTCAGCGCTGGTGTCGTTGTCTGTATTTGTAGCGGAGCCTTGGCAGACTACCTCAAAGTTATATCTGTCGAGGGTGACGTTCTGCCCGGTGTTGGTTGTACTTTTTGCTTGACATCATACACTTGGTCTTGCCCTCATTGACCCCTAAACCCATTTTCGCCGCTTCCGTCCCAATACTCGCGAAAGCGCCATTGACATCACGCCGTTTTTTCCCGATTATGTCAATATATGCCCCTTGTGTTTGCTCGTGAGTTTTGCACTATTCTTTGAAGTACGATGTTGCAAAAATCGCATGACTGCGCATCGCCTTATCTTAATCCTTTCTGGACATTAAAGGTCTCGGTGAGATCTTTACCGACCTTGATAGAGCAGCGTGCATTCTCCATCGTGTGTATCGATCTGAGGATCATGGGTCTTCTCCAAGATCTGCCGTACTGTGAATATTTGGTCGATGGTGAACTTTCCTGGCCTGAAACCACACCCATCCGGACCCATCCGGTTGTTGACGAAAGCTTCAGGCGTTCACACAATACCGCAGATAAGATCTTATATGCAATGTGAAGGAGACTGATGCTTCGTAGTTGGCCCAGTTCAGAGGGTCTCCTGTCTTGAGAATCGGACAAACAATGCTGAGGTTCCATTCATCGCCGCTTTGGAGAGCTCGGCAGTTAGCACGTCTGCTCCAGCAGCTTTGTTAGACTTAAGCTTAGATATAGCTATCTTCACTTCATCCAGGTCGGGTGGACGGAATTGTTGGTCATCATCGTCCAGGTTGAAAGGTTGATACGGTTGATTTTTCCTGACAGCGGTATTTGGTTGGTCATCGCCGTTATACAGTCTGCAGAAATGGTCTTTCCAAATCCTCAGCATCGACCGCAATCTCTTGCGATTGTAGCCGTCTGACATCGAATTTCATCACAGCATTTGTTTGCCTTGGCGTAGTTTTGGATATTCGCAACCGTACCTTGGCTACAACAAGGTAATGGTCCGAGTCGATGTTGGCTTCTCGGAACGTACGGATATCCATAATACTGGAGGGGTGTCTTGCGTCGATCGCAATATGATCTATCTGGTTGACTGTTGATTGATCAGGAGTTCTCCAAGTCTCCTTGTGTATATCGAGATGTGGAAACCGCGTGCTAGCTACGACAATGTTTCGTCGATTAGCCTGAATCCGTTATCGGAGGTAGCGTCGTGCAGGCTATATTTTCCGATCGTTCCACCAAAGATACTATTGCAGATAACAAAAAAAAACAACCGTTCACATGGAGTAGTTTATTAAGCCAGAAAAAGTTTTAATATAATATATAAGTATATATACAAGAGTATGTATAAGTGTAAGACCAAGAGTATGTATATGCAAAAAAAGATAGAGAGAGAGCAGTGCATTGTGAGAGGTATACAGTGGTTCACAAATATTCATAAACTGTTTCTCTCCAACACTCCCACTTTTCTTAATATTTATACATTTTCATAACTTCAATTCCAATTTTTTTTTTTTTTTTTAATAATTAAATCATTATGACATTATTCGATATTCAAGTTCACAAAAAATTCAAAATTTCAGCAAGAAGACTTGGAACGTTACTTTACTCTTTAGGACAATTAATTCTGCAATGATTTCAAAAATTTAGTGAGGAAATTGGGAACATTACTTTACACTTTAGTTAATGAAAATTCGCCAATCATATTCCTTTGTTTTTGGAAGTGATCTCGAGGAAGCGGCTTAGTCAAAATATCAGCCTTCTGCATCTCGGAAGGTACATGCTCGATGTCGAAAATCCTTTCAGTATATTTCTCACGTATAAAGTGATATTTTACGTCGATATGCTTCATCCTTCTGTCGAATTCGGGGTTTTTTATAAGTCGAATTGCACTCTCATTGTCTAGATGGAGTGTTGAACTTTCGCTGTAGACACCAAGATCTTTCAACAGCAGTTTGAACCAGGATAGCTCTTTAACTGCTTCAGCTGCAGCTATATATTCCGATTCGGTTGTCGAAAGTGCTACACACCGCTGTTGAGTAGAGCCCCAAGAGATAGGAGTATCGCCGAAAAAGCAAACATACCCACTAATAGATCGTCTAGTTTTCCGATCCCCAGCATAATCAGCGTCACTGTAAGTATTAAGTTTAAACTAGAGCATTAGAGTCAAAAACTATACCGTAATCCTGAGTCCCTTTTACATATCTCATGATACGTTTTAAAGCCGTCACATGAATTTTGGTTGGTTTTTCCATGTATCGACTGACAACTCCTAAAGCAAAGGCGATGTCTGGCCTCGTCCCTATAGCAAGATACATAAGACTTCCAATTGCTGCTCTATATGGGAAGTTGTTGTCGAAGACGTCCTCATCAACATTTTCGGAGACTGATGTATCCGCTGGTGTTGAAACAGGGTTTGAATCCATCATGCCGAATTTAGAAATTATTTTCCCAGCAAAGTTCCTCTGAGAAAGATGTATATAACCACCAGTTTTCTGTTGAATCTCCAGTCCCAGGAAGTACTTGGTCTCAAAAACCTTGAGCGCAAATCTTTTTTTTCAGATGGTTTAAAAGTGCTACAATTTTGTCATGTCTGCTGCGACAATACCATCATCAATGTAAATAGACAGGATTATTTCCTTCCCAACGAAGATACACGGATCAGCATCAGATGCTTTCAGTTGGAATGACTCGAGAAACGAACTTAACCTTTCATTCCAACATCAGGATGCCTGCTTGAGGCCATACAGGCTCTTGCGAAGACGACACACCCGTCGTGTTCCATCGTTGAACTCACCTGGCTGTTTCATGAAGATTTCCTCTTTGAGATACTCGTTCAGAAAAGCAGTTGTAACGTCAAATTGTTTCATTTTGTACTTCCGTAGAGCTACTTATCGAAGAATTGCTCTAATGGAACTGAACCTGACCACTGGACTGAAGGTTTCTTCGTAATCGACTCCTTTTGTTTGTGAAAAACCTCTTATTACAAGTCTGGCTTTAAACCGTAATGGCTCGTTGGCATTGGAACGTTTAACTTTGAAAACCCATTTGTTGTCAATTATTTTACGTCCATCTGGCGGTTGAACGAGTTCCCATGTTTCATTTTTCTTAAGTGCATCCATTTCTTCCTTCAATGCCGCCTCCCACTCTTTCGAGTGCTTCGAAGTTAGCGCTTCATGGAGACTGGTCGGCTCTGAAACCTCGGCAACAAAAGCGCAGCCCGCTAGCATATCTGAAATGGAACTGCCTGCAATTCTTGATGCATTTCGCAAGCGATGCTTGATTGGCACTTCAGGAACATTTGCCTCCTCTTGCTCATCCGCAGATTGAAAATTATCATCTTCACCCGCATCTTCAACAAAGGTAAGTGGCTCATTATTTTGATTATCAGAAAGTTGAAGAGTAACAGCGTTTTCAACCGGCTTTTTAGCATCGTCACCTGGATTTGAAACTCTAAAAATTATATCACTAATAACCTTGATTTTATTTGTCCCTGGAATCCAGACCCTGTAGCCCTTAACGCCATCCATGTAGCCGACAAATATCCCTTTTTCTGATTTCACATCCCATTTCTGCCTCTTTTGATCAGGAACGTGAATGTAGCAGTCTGATCCAAAAATCTTCCAATTGACATAATCCGATTTCAAATCCTTGCCTGTCCACAGAGCGTACGGTGACTTGCTGTTCGCATTGAGGCACGTTCGGTTGATTACGAAAGCTGAAGTGTTGACTGTCTCGGCCCACAGCCTCAAGGGCAAGTTTTTTGCATGCAGCATCGTTCTACCAGAGTCCTCATCTCCCTCTCCGCCCTGCCGTTTTGATGCCGGCAATATGGAACTGTAGTTTGATGAGAAATACGGTGTTTTTGCATTATGCACTTGAAATCTGCGTTTAGAAACTCCGTACCATTGTCACTTCTTATTGTTTTAATTTTTGATCCAGTCTCTGTCTCTAATTTCGTGATATATTGTTTTAAACATTTAGAGACTTCATCCTTGGTCTTCAAAAAATAAACCACACGATAACTTGAGAAATCGTCCTTAAGCAATAGGAAGTATTTGGAATTGGATAGGGAAACTTGTTGCATGGGGCTACACAAATCCACATGGACCAATTCACCAGGTTGTTGTGCCCTGCTTTCGCTTAGAGTATATTTTAATTTTGACTGCTTGCCAAAGACGCAAGCTTCACAAAAAAACTCCTTTGAATCGTCAAACAAAATGTTTTCTTTCAATAAAAATGTTGACACTACCGCTTTATTTTGATGGGCTAATCGCTCATGCCACAACTTCAACGTGTCCAGTTTAGTCACCACATTAGCTGAAAGGGTTTTTTCTGTCTTGAACATCATATAAACCAACGATTTCTGACGGACGCCTACTGCCACAATATTTTTCCCGTTACGCAGTTCACACTTCACATTGTCTGATACTAAAAAAAACATTTATCCAAGGTGGAGTTTGAAGAAAACAAATTAAAATTTAAGCCCGGCACATATAACACGTCCTTTAAATATTTCTTTTGCCACACAGAATTGTATGCAAGAATGTTTATGTTTCCGCGACCGATAGCTGAAATTAATGCTCCATTTCCCACTCAAACACTTTGTGGTTCATCCAAATTACTGTACGAAGTGAATAAACTTTTATCAAACGCCATATGGTTCGATGCACCAAAGTCCAGTATCCAACTGTCATTGCGGTTTTCTTTGTCGCAAAACAAAAGAGTGGAGATGAATGCATCTTTCTGATCTTATCTATTTCTTATCTCGCTCTGGTACTGCTGAACACCTTTGTGTTGATTTTGGAATTTGTTTTTTCTCTTTGGGCAGTTTCTTTTCCAATGCCCCAGCTTTTTACAGTAAAAACATTTGCCACCACCACTACCATCATTTTTGTTGCCCGTGGGATTGTAATATTTCTGATTTCGCTTTCTGTCGGCGATTAGTGCGCTTGGTTGTTGTTGGTTGCTTGGATATTGTGAAAATCGCATTTCTTCGATGATAAGACGGCTGGTTAAGTTTGCTAGTGTCCTTTCAGTAGCAGCTGTCGATTCCCATGCTGTGTGAAAATGCTTATAAGTATCCGGCAGCGTCATCAGAATTTTTATTGTGAGCATGCTATACGACACTGTCTCTCCACGATCACGTATCTGCTGGACAATAGACTCCAATTTGGAAATGTGTGTCGCCATGTCGTCTCTTTCATCCTTTGTGAACGAATAGTATTTTTGTTGTAGTAGATGAATATTAGTGAGCGATTTCTGTTCATAAACGGCTTCCAGCTTCTCCCACATTTCTTTCCCAGTATTGCAGTTCATGACATGTGTGAGTGCTTGCTGCCCTAATGCCGTTACAATAATTTTTTGTACTTTGCAATCCAATTTAATGAACGTTTTATATTCCGGCTTATCCGTATCTGTTGTTGGTTTCTCCAGCGTACCAGTCACTATATCAAACAGGTCACAAGACTTTAAAATTACCTTTAACTGGAACTTTCAGGACGGTCACTGCTCCACAAAAATAAGTTTTTCAATTTTTGCCTTCATTTCCATTATGCCAAAAAAAAAAAAAAACGCAACAGCAATCTAACTATACTATACTTTATGTTTCCGCGATCTGAAACTGTGTCGATTAAGCGATTGAACTATTTCTGAATAGTATGAAATTTTATTTGTGCACCTGGGCTGGGCCCATAACCTATTGCAGATAACGAAAAAAAACAACCGTTCCCATGGACTTAAGACAGAAAAAGTTTTAATATAATATATAAGTATATATACAAGAGTATGTATAAGTATAAGTACAAGAGTATGTATATGCAAAAAACGAGAGAGAGAGCAGTGCATTGTGAGAGGTATACAGTGGTTCACAAATATTCATAAACTGTTTCTTTCCAACAGATACCCTCTCTTCATAGCTTTGCGCCGAGGATAATTTTAATGTCATAGCTAGGACATTGCTCGTAGGACTTGTTAAGGAGCTCGTAGAAGGCATCGTCATCTTTCTCCTCTGTGGGGCATGCGCGTATATAAGGCTAATGTTGGCGAATTCAGCCTTGATGCGGATTGCTCCGAGGCGCTCGCTCACATGCCGGAAGCTCAGGACTTCTTGTATTAGTCTGCCTCCGACAACAAATCCTCATCCAAATAAGCGCTGCTCTTGCCTTCGATAGCAATGCCGTAGTAGATGTCGCAGTTTTTCATCTTCTTTTTGTCCGGCCCAACCCATCGCATTTCTTGAATGGCGGTTACGTCTGCTTTGCAGCAGTCTAGGGCCTCCGCTAGTTGCTCGCCTACACGTGGTGTATCAAGGGGTCTAACATTCCACGCGCATATCGGAAGCTTATTGTCCTTAAATCGTTTACGTGGGTTGTCAACAGTACAGTCCGTTTGATATGATCGTATACGGCAAAAATTTAAGAAGAACTTATAATACTCGTAATAAAAAAAATCAATTGTACTGGTTTATTTTGTTTATTTACTTGAATGCTTTTCAAGTAACATGTTGTCCACTCTCCTCCATTATCAATAATTGCTTAGAGTCTTCGAGGCATGCTTTCTACTAATCTTATAGCATAATCAATCTTGAGACAAAGATCTCCATAAAACTCGTATTTTTCGTGATAATTGTTTGACCGTCGAGATCTTCTTTCCTTGAAGCTTTAGCTTCATGAATACCCAAACATTTTCAATGGGATTTGCATCCGGCGACTTTGATGGCCAATCTAAAACATCGACGTCATTTTCTTGTTTCCACGCACTGCACAAACGACTGCGATGTTTCGGGTCATTATCTTCTTGCAGTAACCAATTCTCATTCCTTATTTTAAACCACCTCTGGGCAGATGGTAATAAAGCCTTCTTATAAATTTTGACCATGTTGGGTGCGTTTAAGTTATGAACAAATTGCCAAATCCTTGCTTTGGGAAGCATCCCCAAACGTGCACCTTTGCCGGGTGTTTGACGGTCCGCTGGATTAATTTATAGGATTGTGTACACCAGATATGAGTGATAGGAGACCATGCGCAAAAATAAGCTTCATCCGAAAAAATAACGTTGTTCCAATCTCTGTCCGAATTCTCCTTGGCCCAACTGAGTCGTTTTTCTACGTGTTTTTTTTGACAGTAGTGGTTTCTTTATTGTGCTTCGAAATTTTACATTAACGTCTTCGTATCGTATCACAACCCACATTTAGACCCCTTTTACGTAAAAGCCCTTGTCCTCCACCTAACAATAGAAGAGGATTTTTTTCAAACACGCGTAGAATCATTTTGCCCTGCTTTTTAGTTGTTTTTGGCGTAGACCCACGATGCGGCAAATCATCAACGTTTTTAACTTGGGAATAACGGTGCACCCACTTGCTAACAAATGCTTTTGACTTTTTCATGTATTTAGCAGCTACACCGTGTGACATTTTCGTTCCTTTTGGATGCGTGCACAAGAATACTGCTCCATAACGTGATGCAAATGCGACACTCATTTTAAAATACTTCCGTTTCTGACAAAAATTGAACACTCTTTAAATTTTTTTATTCAAAGCAAATGCCACTTCCAAACCGGTTTTCATAAACGAGTTTTGCCGTATACGATCTTATCAAACGGACTGTAGATCCGTCCATATTCGAGGCTTGTTGATGCTTCGTAACTTCTTTTTTTTAAATGACCGGGCAGTTACCCCGGCGGCACAACCCCCAATCTAGAGAACCAGTTCCATTTTTAATGCCCCTACGACGATTGGTCGGTTACACCTATGCCAGTAACCCGTTCCGGGATGTGAGCGCTGCCGTTGGCCCATATAGGGCTCGTCCACCACCATCTCTTTTCCAAGACCCTGCCTAAGTCCTGGAAATCCTTCCCGACCTGATTCTCACAATCTTACTTTGAAATATACTTCAAATTAAATTAGGGTTTACAAAATCCTCTATTTTAACTATTTCAATATTGGTTAAATGATTTAAATAAAGTGACCTCTTGTATTTTAATAATTTGATTTGAATTCACTTTTAGGTTTCTTTAGTACAATTTTATTTCTAAGACTTGAAGATATTAAAATAGTTGTATGATATAAAATGATTGGTAGTTAAATCTGATTTGTATAATGTAACTAGCCATCACATTTGCTTACCGATAGCTGTTTTCTTAATTATTTTAAAGTGAAAGTCTGCTCTTACATAAAAACAAATTCCTCCTGCATATGTACTGTCACTACGAACTACTTGAATATTAGACAATTCAATTTCACTGTCTTTGATGTCTTTTGTTAGATGAGTTTCTTCGAACACCATGTAATTGAACTTTTTCTCATTGAAATTACAATAAATTCGATTTAAATTTCCCGTCAAGCCTTTAATATTACAATAGACACCAGTTAAATGATAATTGCTAAAACGATATAAGGTTTTTCACGGATGTTAATAGTCTTTTATACACGGGGCAATCTTTGTGTCGACTATCATGCTTCCAATCTAAGTTGAGTCCAAATATTATATTCCAACAGTTCACACATTTTTTTGTTTTTTTTATTATTACAATGCCTAAAATCGTTGTTATCACCGCACTTTGCACATTTGTTTTCATTCTTACTGCTGCTTTATACTCGTAATCTGGTTGCATTATTGTTTTCGAAAATCCGACATTTCTGTCATCCGATTTGTTTTCACGGATATTAGTATGGGTACACTCATCTAGCTCAATAAGGCTGAAAACACACCGGGGCGAACATGATGTCTTGTCTTTGTCCGACAAAAGGACGATTTTTAATTCAACAGACACGAACCGGGACAAATGTAACAAAACTAATCATTTCATTTTTCTGTCTCGATTGGTATGTGTTAGAAAAAACCAAACATAGAGTTCGCCACACTTCTCTACCTAAACTCTCAAATAAATAAACGCCACTGCAAAAAACAACAACAACGAAATTTTGTCTGTGAAAAACAACACAGCAGGTATAAGCAACGAGACATGTTACTCTGTTTTATCTTGTCTTTTTGTTTTATCGTATGCGGTATGTGTTGCGCCATAAGCAAGTGTGCAATAATTGTATAATTACATAATTGGTCGAATGCCATCCCATGTATTTTAGGAAACCAGTCATGAAAATCTTCGACAGACAAATATTTCGTTTGTCCCGCCCGTGTGTTGACTCATAAGAATCAATGGATTGTTGTTCGATACGACAACAAAAGACGGTTTGTCCACTACGGTGTGTTTTTTTTAGCCTAATAGCATTGTATTCCTCACTTTTCTTACGTTTTAAGATTTTTTTAATTTTTAACCGTTCTAGGAATTTTGGTTTTTTATTGCTTCCTCCAAATCTTTTATTTCCCACTTTTCACTTACAATACAATCTGCCACCAATACTTACGGACAGCCATTTCTTGTCTTACTTCTTTTTCTAGTTTTTCCACTGATTCTTTTCCAATGCAATGTACTGCAATTTCACCTTCTTTTCGATCACTCACGTTGTTAATTTTTAGACACAGAGAGATATTGTGTTTATTTTCTCTTTGGGTTCGTTTTTTGCTTTTGTGTTTTCTCGTTGGGATTTTGGTTTAATTAATACTGTTTGTTTCTGTTTTAACTATTCGGCATAATTCATGTTGCTGGGAACTTTTTTTGTTTCGACCACCACAACGAAACCACTGGTTTGATGACGAATGGCGGCAAGCACATGCAGCTAAGCAAGACGCACGCAATGCGGCGTTGCAAAGAAAGACTAAAGCTAGTCACGAGCTCGATAAGCAGAAAGGGAGAGATGAACACTGGGTTCACAGAAGGAAAAGGAAGGAGCATGAGAATGCTCGGTCAAGGAAATTGAGAGATACAACTCCAGGAATGAAATTTTACCACAAGGTAAAAGAAAACATGCCACGGCCACAAACCTCGAACCGAAGCCTGCAGAGACGAACAAGAGAATATAGTAGTAGAGTCGCAGTCGATTCTGAGAATTTGGAAAGAGAATTCCTGTATATCGACGATGACGAACCGAATACCGCTTTCAGGCAAAATGAACTTTTCAACCTATACCATATACACCAACAATTCCGTCCACCCGACGAGGATGAAGTGAACACAGCAATATCTAAGCTTGCGTCCAAAAAAGCAGCTGGAGTGGACGGCCTGACTGCCGAGCTCTTCAAAGCGGTAGGCGGTAGGCCTGACTGCCGAGCTCTTCAAAGCGGTAGGCGATGAATCGGTAAGGAGCAAACACGAACTCATCTCTTAAATGTTTAACGGACGAAAGTGTGCCCGATGAATAGAACCTCAGTATTGTCTGTCCGATCGTAAAGGATCCTCTGAACTGCGTCAACTGGAGATGTATCTGTCTTCTCCACATGGCTTACAAGATTTTATCTACCGAATTGTGTGAACGACTGAAGCCTTTCGTCAACAAACTGATAGGTCCATATTAGGGCAAAGGGTCTACCATTGACCAAATATTCACACTGCGGCATATAGACTCGTGCATATGTGTAGGATGATGATGGGGAATACACGTTCCATCAAGGTCGGTAAAGTTCTCACCGAGACCTTTGATGTCGAAAAATGACTTAGACAAGGCGATGCGATAGTTGACAGAATAGTGCAAAAGTCACGCGGAAATACAAGAAGCACAATCTTTCAAAAGTCCGCCAGCGTGATGTCAGTGGCGCTTTTGTAAGAAACGGCAGCGGCAGAAATAGATTTAGCGGGCAACGAGAGCAATATCAAGTATATGCTATCAAGCAAAAAGGGCACCCAACACCGACATCTCGGACTGGACGTCACCTTCAGGAGATATAACTTTAAGGTAGTTAAGGACTTTGTGTATTTAGCCTCCGCTTTAAACTCAGGCAACGACACCAGCGCTGAAATCAAACGAAGAATAACTCTTGGCAATCGCTACTTCTTTGGGCTAAGAAGGCAATTGACTTGCAAAGCCTGCTTTCGAAAAACAAAAATCCTGTATAAAACATTAATAATCCCAATCCTACCCTATGGCGCAGAGGCATAGGTGGCCGTGCTCAAGTGGAAGTGTTTTGACTTCCCAATCGGAGGCTTCGACGTCAATCCCAACAGCGACGGAGAGATATTCTTTTTTCAGGCAACCAAAATCATTGGATGAATGGCTGTCTTAAATACAACAACAACAAGTCAATTTACACTCATAATTAGTCTCCCTATGAAATGTTGGATGCCACCCATCGAGCGAAATAACCACTGAGCCCAAAGATCTTTTTTTTTCTCTCTGTCCCACTTTCATTTAAACAAAAAATTTTTTTTCAAAAATCGATAAGGGGGCTGGATGGCTGCCTTCAGAGAAAAATTCTTGGAGTGTTCTTCGGTCCCGTATGCATTGACGGTGAGTGGAGGAGGAGATACGATGACGAACTGTTTAGACTCTACAGCGACATCGACCCAGCCAGAAGGCACATATTGCAATTTCTGTTTGTCGGTAGGCCTCCATAATCTGTGCAATCAGATTTATAAAAGCAACTTGGATTTTTCCTTTCTGTAAACAGTTTCTGTTTCGAGATTGTCTAATGTGTGGGTCGATAAGTCTTTCAATGGTTTTCAGAAAAAAAATGATGTAAAGTATGTATCCCCAATCGAAACTATACCTAAATAAGGCGAGAAAAATTCTTGGAGTGTTCTTCGGTCCCGTATGCATTGACGGTGAGTGGAGGAGGAGATACGATGACGAACTGTTTAGACTCTACAGCGACATCGACCCAGCCAGAAGGCACATATTGCAATTTCTGTTTGTCGGTAGGCCTCCATAATCTGTGCAATCAGATTTATAAAAGCAACTTGGATTTTTCCTTTCTGTAAACAGTTTCTGTTTCGAGATTGTCTAATGTGTGGGTCGATAAGTCTTTCAATGGTTTTCAGAAAAAAAATGATGTAAAGTATGTATCCCCAATCGAAACTATACCTAAATAAGGCGATTGGAGTGGGAAGAAATTGCGGCAGATCTTTTCGAATCAATGCTGGGAAGATTGCTTCTGATCCAGGTGCCTTATACCATTGTATATGAAACTTATAGTAGTATTATCAAGGCAATTTTTTTACTTCAGTCTCCAGACACCTAGGTGGCGATCGATCGTTTCTCGCGAGAGAAGAACATTAGTTCACTCCTTCTGAATGGAGTAAAAATAGAATATTGAGTGAGTTGATGAGTGACTTGAAGAGAGCAAACAAAGTAACAAACCGGTTTTGTCGAACTTGCACTGAACTAAATAAGATATAATGAGCAATATGCTATGGTAAAGGTGAGCGTTATCTTTATGATGTAACTTAATTGAATGGAAAGTAGGGCTGCTGACGGGTGAAAGTACTGAGTTCATAGCTGGTATGTTGGAGTTCTGTGCATGCATATATTCAAATATGCACATATTTTAATGTAGGGCTGCATGTACTCGTAAATAACTAAATTATTCTTTTCCACGTCACCCAAAAAGATAGCATATTACACGTGTTTTTTTTTCGAGGTATCCGCAGTAGGCCTTATCCTCGCATTTTAGTAACAAAAGGGAACAATTTATAAAATAAAAACATAAGTTTATACCTACATATAATAAATATAAGAAAACGTAACTATGTATATATTTAAACGGAGTAAAAAATAGAAAACATCGATAATTCAATAAACATGCAAGACAGGCAAAAATTAAAGTGAAGACCCTAGTTCCTCGCACTTTTAACTCCACAGAAATCCTTATTGATTTTTCTTATGGAAAATTTGACTAGTCCTATTAAAATGAACTTACAAATGGAGTATTTGTGTTCATTTTTATGATGTGTCAGGGTCTCGCAGGCTGACATTTTTAATGTGGGTGTCAGAAAAGTCTTGATTAGGTGTTCTTTATGACATACTTCTATGAATTGCTTTCAAAAAGCGTTTGGACATTCGTTCGTAGGCCGCCACGGCAAACGGACGTGTTTCTGTTTTCTCTTGTGCGCAATAAAAGTACAATTTATATACTTAGTATCAGTAAAGCCGAATTGGCCTAGTGGTAGAAGCACCTGATTCAGTCGTTCATCGATCTCTGTGGAGAACGGACGTGTTTCGGCTTTTGTCTCGGTAGTGGCAATATCAAAATAAACATTTAACGCATTTCTAAAAGGGCTCCAATCAGCCCAGTGGTAGTGTGCCCGATTATCAAACCAAAGGCTACGGGTTCGACTCCAAGTCGAGCCAACGTTACTTTTTTTTTGTGTTTTTTCATTATTTGCCATAATCGAAAATAAAAATCATCAATAAGTGTACAAAACATCACGTGATGGAAACAGGAGAGCGGTCCGCTGCGCTAATAGCGGGATCAGAGGGTGGCACGTTGTCATCTGATGATCAGGCCGCTAAGCCAACCAACAAGAAAACATCAACAACAACAACAACAACAGCAAGAATGGAAATTACGACAAAGAGGAGGAGAAAACTGAAGCCAACTCCGAACCTATTAAAGCGCCCTTCCCTTTCAACCTCTAATGAAAAGCTGCCCGGTGGAGCAAGAGAAGAGGCACCAATAACGTCGAAAAGGGCGGCAGCTTTATCTGACGGAGAAGATTACCCATACGTGTCTGATGGTGGAGAAGGCCACTATATGGGTAACAATGCCTTCGTATCTCTTGCGGCTTCCGAGTCAGAGGACGAAGAAGAGAAAGTCCAAGCTCTTAACGAGAGCACCAACGAGCTACAACAAAAAGTACTCACCATCAAAGCGAAGCAAATGGCAAGGAGGGAGAAGGAGCAACAACAACTCCCGAGCTCTCAGCAACAGCCAAACCATTCTCCAACCCAACAAAAAATAAAAAAACCAGCGCAAACTTTAGTGCAAATACAAGCACACCAAGATAAACAACAACAGAAGCAGAAAAAACAGCAACAACAAGAGCAGCCCCAACAACAACAGCAGCAGCAGAAGCAACAACAGCAGCAGCAGAAATAGCAACAACAGCAGCAGATAACAACCAGACAAAAAGTTCCATCAATCAACAAGTACAAAATAAAATTGAAGGACACCATAGAATTATGTAAGTCGGCCATAGGCTGTAATTTTTTCTTTAAAAGATTGAGTGTAGATAGGCACGCGATCCACTGTAATACAGTGGAGCGCTACCACAAAATAAAGAATTTGTTAAGGGATTCGACGACGGAGTTCTTCTCCTTCACCCCGAAGGGGGAAAAGCTGCAGACTATGCTGCTGAGGGGGTTAGAACTGTCTACTAATCCAGAGGAGCTCATCGTACTGCACAAAGAGAAAGAGTGCGACGGTCTTAAATTCGTGGGCGTTAAGCCGTTCGTCACAGCCAGAGCCAAAAGGGAGAAACGGGAGCTACCGTTCTTCCTGGTGCAGCTCAGTCCCGAAAGCCGTCTGCAAAGTCTAAGGAGTATCAATGTCCTAGACTACTAGGTGGTTCACTGGGAAAAAGTAAAAAGGCACGAAAACAACGAAAACGAAAAAGGCCTCGCTGCCAGAGGTCCGGGCACGCCGTGTCGAACTGCGAAATGCAGCATCGATGCGTTAAGTGCGGTAAGAACCACAAGTAACACGGGACACACCGCAAACTATCGGGGTTGTCCTAAGTTCCAGTACATAAAAAGAGTAAATCTGGCTCGACAGCAAAAGGTGGAAGTTAAGCATCCACCTGTTCTACCACAAACACCAGCCGTTACTCCCAAGTTTACCTACGCCCAAATGGCGGCAGGTAGGGGAAATACGGCACAGCAAGCGAAGGTTGCTTCTAAGGCCCCAGCGCCTAGAGCACCGGAACCGGCAAATGACATGCTAGCTATCTTGCTCTCTATCCAGGGGCAGATGGCTCAGCTGCAACGTCAAATTACCGAGCAAGCTACGCGGGTAGATCAAATATATGCGCTGCTGCCGAGCCTAAGGCATCTTCAGTCGTAATGGGTGCGTACATGGCAGAGCAAACCCTGAAGGTCCTTGCAGTGAATGTTAATTCACTGATTAGGATTGAGCGAAGAGACACACTGTTTAAGTTGCTTAAAGACCAGGCCCCTGATGTGCTTTTGGTTAGCGAAACTAAGCTAACCAAAAGACACAAAATGAGGCACAGAAGGTATAAAACCATGTGAAGAAATCGACCCAACTCCATACAAGGAGGAGGCGTTGCAATCTTCGTAAGAAAAAGTATACGTATTAAAAGAATATACAGTCGTGTAGTACGTAGGTTTCAGGTGCTAGAAGCATGCATCATGTATATCCCTCTCCGTAGTGGAAAGCGGTTATACATGGTGTCATGAAGGCTACTCAATCCACCCTATTCATCTATTCATCTCAGAGCTCGAGACACTTTTTCGATTTCTGAGACTGGAGTTGGAGGAAAACTACTTCACTATCGGCGGAGATTTCAACGCCAAACATAGCGATTGGGGAAATAATACACCAAACACTAGAGGGAACCTGCTATTCAATTGGTGGGGTCAGCGCAGTGTGATGAACCGACTCGGCCTAAAGGCGACGGATAGTCCGTCGTTTCCTAGACACGGCTCCTATTTGGATCTCCTGCTGTTTGACACACGAATACAACTGACAGGTACGAAGCAACAAACTGTTTACTGTCTTCGCACTTTTGTGTATGACAGTGACCCTTGCGGTCTTAGTACCGCAATAACCGTTCCGAACGAAAATGCGGAATTGGATGAGTATGTTCAAAGGCATTCCTACAACTATAGTAGAGTGCGTTGGACACACTTCTCCAGGACACTGACTAGAGCACTCTCCTCGAATTCGCTCTACCCACCGTCCAATGGGAATTTGTCAAATGAGGAGATTGACAAGTATCTAAAACAAATGGACGAGACCATAAAACGAACAATGGACACTACGATACCTCTGTATCAACATTCCGAAAACGAAGGCACATTCCGCAATGCAACTATTAACGCACTGCACCAACACAAAATCAGACTACTATCTAAACTAAAAACCTTGTACAGACAGTTTAATGACAGACATAACTCCGAAATCATGACACTGAAGTCGTTGATCAAAACCCTCCAAACATTAATAAAAGAAAATTACAGGGCGACTGTAAGTTTGTATTGGAACAATAAAATTGGGGCTGTAAACACTAGCAACCCGAATATGTTTCCGCAAATAAATAAAATATAAAGTAAGAAATCAGTGGGAACCGATGGAATACCGAACATTGTGCTTCGACATCTCCCACCAGAAGTGGTGGACATTTATACCATCCTGTTTAATAATGCTTTGAATAATGCCTATTATCCAACGCATTGGAAAACAGCGGTGGTGCATCCCATTCCCAAAAGGGATGAAGACATGTCCAATCCGGCGAATCTTCGGTCGATATGTCTCCTTCCGAATATCAGCAAAGTTTTCGAAAAAGTGATCAATAGAGTCCTGACTAAGTGGGTTGAGGACAAAAATATAGTTCCAGATAATCAATTCGGTTTAAAGCCGGGACATGATATATCACATACCGCGTCTAAACTGGTATCTGATATCCAGTGGAACAATAGCAAGAAACAGTGCACCGTATGGCTAGAAGGCCTTTTCTTCAAGTTGAACAGGCTGGGCACATGTAAACCATTGCTGTATATTCTCTTTGATATGCTCTTCAGTAGAAAGTTCATCGTGAAGAATGGCGATGCGACTTCTGCTTGAACGTTTAACATTAAAAATGGCCTGCAACAAGGTGCGGTTAATTCGCCGATCCTTTTTAACATTTACACAAGCGATCTTGTGAGTTCACTTCACCATGCCATAGCGTACGCAGACGACTTGATAGCGTACAGATCAGGTCCAAAAATCGAGGACATTAATATGCTCCTGCAAAGTGACTTCGATAAGATTAAACGATAATGCGATGACTGGAAGTTGAAGATCAACTTTCAGAAGTCGGAAACCATTCTTTTTAGGACACCTATGTCTGGGG
The DNA here is from genome assembly GCA_928272305.1 of Volucella inflata. Taxonomy (NCBI): domain Eukaryota; kingdom Metazoa; phylum Arthropoda; class Insecta; order Diptera; family Syrphidae; genus Volucella; species Volucella inflata. The sequence continues at coordinate 60,025,055 of OV743716.1, forward strand.
CCTCTGCGGATACCAGAAAGAACTGGCGAAAGATCGTGGGACAACACGGGCAACCGCTTGATTGTCGAAATGTAGTCAGATACCTTGGGATTTGGCTAGATCAAGATCTATATTTTAACAAACAAACGGTGCCGCTAATCTTCCAGGTTGCTCGAACAGCTGCAGACAGGCGACACAACTACGACAGAGACGTCGCATACGGCAGTGGGGAGTGTCTCCGGTTCAGTAGGGCGGTAGGGAGTCGCGATTCGAGAGATGTTGCTCGGCAGCACCAAGAATTTTGGTGGCTTCTAGTTCGAGGTAGCGTCGATTAGACGCAAAGTCGGTTTACTTAAATTGTAAGTCATGGCCGGCTTACATAGTTTAGGTAGGTTAATGTAGCGTTAAGATAAATTTTAAAAAAGAAAAATCATAGAAAAAACAAAATAATAAAAAAAAAAACAAAAAAAGAGATGGGTAACATAAAAAACAAAATAAAGTACGTATTTAATTACGTATCGTAGTTTAAGATAATCTTAGTAGCCTAAGAATTATTTTGTAAGTAGTTTTAAATTTTATGTAAACGAAGTGTCCTTTCAATAAGTTTTTGCTAAAACAATTTATATTTTCTTAGTTCCAAGTATAATGTACATGAAATAAAAAATATATATAAAAAAAAACATTTAGGTTACGTCGAAAGACATAGTTAAGTTTTATGTTTAGCTTAGAGCGCTCTTAGCGTAAGTAAAAATAAGAAGAATTGAAGTAAATTAAGCTAGTTTTTAAGCGTTTTTTTGTTTAGCACTTAAGTGTTAACAAAAGAATTTAAATAAAAATGCATGAAAAAAAAACAGCGTTTGGACACTTTTCACTAACTCTTCAAATTTTGCAGAAGGGACAGTTAACATTCCAAATTGGGAAGAAGTGGTGGAGGTGTCATAAGCTCGTAATTTAATCAACAGAGCTTGTTCTCGAAATTTGGAAATTTGTCTGTTTTTCCGATCATACACAGACTGCAATTTGAGTAATTAAGTTTTTTATTTATCTTAAAAGCTGCAAAGCCGGCATAAAACGTAAGTGCCGCTGCTTGCAGCTTGTCTGAACATCCTTTAGATATAATCATTTCCGTTTTATTGGTTTCATCATCAACCTCGTCATCGCAGCCAACATGGTACTCGATATTGTTTAAAGTGTCTTCCCTCATGATATGATCTTCAACAGTAATTTCAATGTGGAATTCTTCCTTGTCATCACACTTTAAATCATCGCAGTCTGCGCAGTATTAAGAAGTGCAAGGATGAGAAACTGCTGGTCATTTTTGAGTTTTTCCCAATTAAATCTATGGCCAGTAAAGTTTGTATTAGTCCACCGAAGCAATATGGCTTTTTCATCTTACCAGTAGACTCCCATAATGAGATCCACTCCCTGGCAGCTTTAATATACTGTAGAGTTTCACTACTTGCCGAAATAGGTCGACGATAAGGGTTGGTTGTGTTAAGAGTGTAGCTATTTAAGTTGTTAAAAAGATTATTCATCTTAATAGCAAAATGTGCCGTTAAGGTAGTGATTTTTTTTTCTGTGTCGGTGTAAAAATAATTTGCTGAGATAGCGTTGAAAATTCCAGCAGCTACGTTAGCACTGAAAACCTGTGTAGCCAGTTTGACTGATAATTTTTCAAAACTGTTTGGATTTATATGACTCTTCGTTAGTTTGAAGCGTACTTGAAAGATGTTTTTGGAATCCTCTTTAAACAGTTTGACAAGAGTTCCCCAAGAAACAATATCATCAGCTATTCGAATATTATTTTTCAACTAGCAATTTCGCACGCTTTTGAATAAATGCGGGTAATCACATAAAAAAAAATATTACCTGGTCCAAGATTTCAAAAAACGGATAATTTTCTGTTGCTCCCAGTATATGCTTTTCTAATGTTACTGCCTTGCAGCATACAGCAATAACTTCAAATCCACATTCTAATGTTTGGGTTATTGTTAATTTCAATATCTCGGCGATAGCCTCACGCTTTGGGCATCTTATATAATACGATACAGTTTGCTCCCAATTCATATTAAATCCTCTAAGGGTGAATACCATAACCTTCGAAGTAACAGTCGTGTGTCTTCCCAGCTCCCCAAAGTCCGAAAACCCGTATATCACATCCGTTTTCGTATCATAATCAAGTTCGAACTTAATTGCCATTTCATCAAAAATCAGAGCACACCTCTTTTGTATATTTGACATGCTTTCGGCCCTACTTTTCAAAAACTCAATTATTTGAGTAGAGAACCCAGCCGATGAATGCCATCTATATATTGTGCTTACAGATGGTAAGCTAAATCCTGTGTTTAGCACATGGGGATATAATGAAGGAGACTAATAAAAAAACTTTAGGCACAAATCTTTTCCTTCATTTGTCCAACGTTTATTTACCTTTTGAAAAATTTGCATGCAAACAAATGTTTTAACATCAACTTGTTTTTCCTGCAATTGCAAGTCAATATTTTTATCCAAATTATACTCCTTATCATATTTTAATCTTTTCGGTGTATCGAAAATATAACGCGGTACAAAATATTTTATTCCAACTTCAGATTTCTGAACGAAACGTGAACCGGGAGACGGAAACTGTGAGGGAGAATTTTCGGAGAGGTAAAGAGAAATCTCTTACATATATTATGGGGTTAGTAACCCTTCTAACAGAACTGATAGGTGTACACATTGCAACATTTTCAGTTTCGGCAGTTTCTTGAATAAAGTTTGGATTATTGCATGTTCTGGAGTTGTGTGGAATGATCGCCGATGCAAGCTTAATCTTTCGATTAGTATCCATGATTTTTAAGCAAGAATTGTTAGTGAATAAATCAGTGCAATTGCAAACTAATTGGGATGAAATTGGAACTGCATTTTTAGAAAGACATTTTCGGAGTGATTCTAATTTAAAGTCTTTGGCACAAAAATGGTTTTCACACATAAAGACATGTTTATTTAATGTTATGTACTGTGCATGTTTTTTCCAAACATCTCTCCTATGATCATTGGGGAGCTTAAAATCGGAGAAGGAAAATGGAATTTTGAAATAATTACAGTCTTTGTACGAGCATTTCGGCATTCTGTAATGCTAAATAACTATAATATATAAGAAATATGAAAATACAAATATATAATAATTGTTATTCGATGAACAACAAACCAAAAAGCACAGTCCAAAAGCACCGAACAAGAACACAATTGAAAATTCACAATAAAATTGTCCAACTCCCACTGCACTTCAACAAAACAATGGTTGAAAATGAGGGATGAAGGCACAAAAAAAAAGTACTCAAAAAACCGTTATTTGCGATTATTGAGTTGAAGAAGAGTGTATGCTGTATGTGAACGAAGATAATATGGGAAAAGGAATTACCTGGGAACATCATAGATTATACAGCAACGTGGAGTTAAACATCTTGCTTCATTATTCATTCAGTCTCCAATTTTCGTACTTTGAGTAAATAAACAAACAAATACGAAAATAAAATTAGAATCTGAGTGAAATATGAAACAAGATAGATACAACCTTTCTTAGCAAATGACTTTGCAGCACTGAGACTGAGATATGAAATCCGATTGCTCAGATCGACCGTTGATACACTCGCATTGCAACAAAATAACTCACTTTGCACTCGTATTTGGCAAGATGAGGGAGAAAGAAATAGCATATTGGCATTCGATTGGTTTAATCTTAGAGTAGAATTTTGTGAGTGGATCTCCATTAAATTTAATAAAGAGAGCGTAATATTATCAGCCCTCTTTGGCCTAGTAGTATCTCGCGACGATAGCGGCAGCACCATTTATTTGCCAAAGTTATAGTACTATTAGTTTAATATACAATGCTTATACTGAACTTTGAGTATGAACATTTTCATAGTCTCCTCTCAACTAGATGTGAAGGTACATTTTCTCTTTCAACAGACCTAACCTTATGGAGACGCGAGATTTCTGGAAATTTTTCTAGGTTTTCGCAATTTTTTCTCCAGAAAGGTTTCTTGGATTTTGTCAATTCTTTATTGAAGTTGATTAAAGCAGACTTATATAGTTCCCAATTAATGATGTGTTTGTATTCAATAAAAATTCTTCTTACCGTTTTAGGTAATGGGTCAAGTTGAGGGTTCCACCTTGGTACACACCATACTTTGTTTCAATTTGCAACTGCATTTGAAAGATTTTGTAATATACGATAATAACATTATTTTGTTGATCCGCTACTTAATTTACTTGACCAACGAACTATAGAGATGGAGGCAATGAATTAGCTTTGATAACGAGATTTTCTTGAAAAATACTCCAGTACTCCAGTAACAATATACGATATACAATACAATAAACAATATACGATATTGAATCCCATATTGAACCGTGTGTGAATATTTTCCAATAGGGATGCCTCATCTAATGCTTCTCAATCGATGTTAGTTGTATGAAGAAAGGGAAACGAGATGGGGAGGCCAAGAACCTCTTCTTTAACAGATAGTATAAGGTGGGTCTTCGAATTTTAACTAAAAATGTTATTTGAAAATAACTCATTTCTTTTGTTGTAACGCTGCCACTTCAGATGTTGTCTCAGTTCGATGATCGCTGTCACCAAATCTCTGGGGCTAAAACCTGACAAGCCAAGTTATTTTATTTTGGAAGTGATCAATAAGGCAGCATCGTTAAATTTAGAAATCGTTCATACCTGCTTAGGCCAAATATCATTACCCCGATAGCCCACGTGGGGTAAAGGTCCATGAAGCACCTTTCTCTTTTACCCTCAACTGCAGCCGCACTAAAGATGTTGCTCTGTAGTCTATATGGCAGACTTCTGCGTTGGTTTTGTTGGAAATAGCTAGAATTTTGTCGGTGATATTTACAATGATCCTCAGCTTACAGAAACAGTACGCGATATTACCTTTTAGGTGGTTTAGCCATTTTATCGCATTATAATTTACAGAAAAGGATGTTTCGGAAACGCCTGCATTTCTCCTTAAATGTTGGCAAATTGTTCCTCACCCAATTTGAAGTGGCTATCTATTATTGCATTTTGAATCTTCCTGAAACATCTGCGTCATATAACGTTCAATTAAATTCTGAAGTAAGGGCTAACTCAAAATCATTCGAACCGTTCTTAAAATGTTCAAAAGGTATGCGGTAACTACCTGGCGCTTGTCCAGTTTTTGCATTTTTGATGACATTTTGCTCTTCGTGCAGAGGAAGCTATGAATCTAGATATCATCGAAAAAAAGAAGGTGTTGCATCCTGGAAGTAAGGAAGGTATGTATTTGATTCAGCAGTATTTTAAAGTTATCCTTAAATAGTTGAGCTTCTTGAGTAGAGCCAATTAAGTTTTTCTGCTCGTTTACAACTCTTTCCGCTTCCCAAAACATTGCTGATGATCTTGAAATGTTAACCACTTTAATTTTTTTTTTGCATGAGCGTCACCTTCTTTCCATGACAAATCCATTTAAATTCCATAGTGCCTTACGGAAATATCAGGTTTATACAGCCTAAAAAGTCTTAGAAATGCAAACGACTTATCCCTACCATTCGGGCAATCCATATAGAACCACTGCTTGTTGTACCTATATACTCTACTATATTCCATTGATTGACTGGTGTTAGGGTTTTCCCATTTAATGGTTTCTGTAAGAAAGAAAAATTGTGACATTGAATCTGATCTGCACAGACAAAAAAAAAATAATTAAAGACCTTTTAAAGACAATTTTAAATTTGAATACCTTCTCCGAGTGTGTAGTGTCGAGGATCAAAGGAGTCGCCACAAGAAGTCTTCGAACAGGTGATCAACATATACCAAGCTACTGCCAATTTCCCCATCAAATCGATAATCGAATGCGGGTGAGTGCTGCACAAGCTTTCCTTCTGTGACTATTTTATTAAATTTATTTGCAGACATATAACATATCATAAAATGTCGTACGGCATGCTTCAACTTAATATACTTGCTGCAATTAAACAAGATAGGGCAAACTTTAATAAAGCAGATTAAGTTAGGCTAGGAAAAATTAATTACCTCAAAATGCGTCTGGAAATGATGGAGAAGCAAATGACGACTGCCGAGCACTACCATCAGCAAATTCTTGGAACAGGTAAAATCGAAGCTGAGCTTAAAGTTGCGGATTTGGAGGCAGCATATGAGAGCATTCGTGAAGTATATGCGGACTATAAGATGGAGGTCCTGGACACCATAGATAAATTAAAATCCGAGGAAGTACCGAAAGTTTGCGGAACGCCATCAACCGCAATTGAAAACTGTGATGGCAGAACAACCGAACTCAGGTTACCCGTTATCACGTTACCAACCTTATCAGGTAGTTAAGAGACATGGAGATCATTTCACGACATGTTTGTTTCTTTAGTCCATACCAACTCAACTCTGTCGGAAATCCAGAATTTACATTATTTAAAGTGCAACGTTAGTGGTGAGGACGAAAGGCTGCTGCAGCACTTAGCCGTTTACAAGGGCAACTATAACCGTGCTTGGGAAATCATAACAGATCGCTATGTTCACAAAAGAGTTTTAGTCAACACGCAGTCAAAATTATTTTTCGGTCAGGTTACCATGAGCCGTGATTCAGCAGTCAACATAAAAAACATTTTAGACACCTCGCAGGAAATCATACATTTGTTGGAGAATTTAGGGGTACCAGTGGGTAATTGGGATACGATTTTAACTTTTACTATCCTGCAGAAATTGTCCAATACGACCCAACAGCTGTGGGAAGAAAAATTAGGTAGCAATAAGGAGTTACCAAAAATAAAAGAATTTTTTGAGTTCTTGCAGTGTAGATTAAGAACACTGGAAGCAGTTGAGCAGCAGTCTACAGTAAAGACTGTTACAAAACTAAAAACTACAACTCAGGTTCTGCACCTCCGGCAAATACAAAAACGTCAATTAAATTGCAAGGTTTGTCAAAAGGGACAACATGCATTGAGAGAGTGTAGAAAATTTTTGGAGATGGATATAGGCCAACGAAAACAAACTGTTTTTAATATTAAAGTCTGCGAAAACTGTTTGGCCTACAGCCATTTTAAAAATAAATGTCCAAGCCCGAAATGTTGTTATCACTGCAAACAACGACACAATTCCTTGTTACATCCAATCCAACAAACTCAGTCAACCCGAAACAATAATTACCCATCTTTCAACACAAATACATCTCAATCTGTTCCACACAATCCAACTTTTTCTCAATTCCAACAGCAAGCACAAACTAAATGGTATACGGCTCTAAGCAAGTATCATATTCAAAGCAACACACACGGAGGCGATCTGAATATACCTGGAAATCAACTCTGAAATCCCAATCAAACACAAGAACAAACACCGAAGGAAGTCGCAGGGCCATCAACCAGTCACAACTATAGGGTCCATCTAACTCACAAGTCTTGCTGTCAACAGCTTTGGTTAAAGTGAAGGTAGCTGATGGAAACCTGATAACACTCAGAGCTCTCATAGATACAGGTTCCAAGGCCTCCTTCATAACAGAAGCAGCTGCACAACGTCTAAATCTAAAGACGAGATGGACATTTAGCCAAATTAGTGGGTTGGGGGGGTCAGCAGTGGGGAGTCGAAAAAAATAGTCGATCTAATCTTTGGTTCTTTCACATCGAATTTTACAGGTCGAGTACAAGCTCTTGTATTAAAAACACTGACTGGCCTCCTTCCGGCCCAATATACTGATACCGAAAAGTGGTCTTACCTCAATGGATTGCAGTTGGCAGATCCGACATTTAACGTTGCAGCGATGGTTGATATGCTACTGGGCAGTGACATCTATGCAGAGATAGTTTTAGGGGAAGTGGTGAAGGCTAGTGGGTGCACAGGTCCAATAGCACAACGGACGCAGTTCGGCTGGATCTTATTAGGCAAGGTCTCTTCGTCCAAACCACAAAAAATCCGTGCCTTCTTCAACCAAATCGATCTCAACACAACAATGAAAAATTTTTTCGAGATCGAAGAAGAACCTTTTGGAATCTACAAAACAGAAGAAGATCAAAAGTGTGAAGAACATTTTAAAAAGAATATAAAACGTTTATCTGATGGCCGTTACCAAGTCCGTTTGCCTTTTAAGTGTGGAGAGCGTTTCTTGCAGTTGGAGAGACGACTGCAAACCAACACAGCCCAACACAAAGAATATGCCAAATGCATGACTGAGTACCACGAACTCGGGCACATGACTCCAGTGGAAGAGTCGAATGAGGTGCTTAAGTCTCCATTTCATTGTTTCATTCCCCATCACGCCGTCATAAAAGAATCCAGTACCACTACAAGGTTGCGGGTGGTGTTTGACGCAACATTTAAACCATTTTTTGGCTCTTCCTTGAATGACAAGTTGATGGTGGGACCTAAAATGCAAATTAATGTTATCGACATTATTTTAAGGCGGAGAAAATATAGGTTTACCTCTACTGGTGACGTAGAAAAAATGTACCGTCAAATCCGTGTCAACACAGCAGATGAAAACTACCAATTGATTGTATGGAGAGAAAATCCCAACCAGGATTTAAGGGTATATCGACTGAATACAGTAACTTTTGGTACAGCATCAGCCCCATATCTTGCTATCAGGATACTTCTACAGCTAACAGAAGACGAAGAACACAAGTATCCTATCGCCACTACTGTCATCAGAGAGGAAACCTATGTGGACGATGTAACCAGTGGAGCTGATACTGTTGCTGAAACTATGCACAAACTCCAATAAGTAAGGAACCTTTTGGAAACTGGAGGTTTCCACCTACGGAAACAAGTCAGCAACTCAAAAGAGGTTTTGCAGAACATTCCAGCAGAACAGCGAGCAGTAGACTTCTCATTACCGTTTGTAGAAACAAGTGAAGTAAAGACTCTTGGCATCAAGTGGTTGCCCATTCCAGATGTCTTCTCCTTCCAAGTCGGTCAGTTGAAGGAGGTCGAAGTTACAAAGCGATCCATCTTATCCGCGATAGCTAAGCTCTATGACCCAATGGGCTGGGTCGCGCCATGTACAATCAAAGCGAAAATCTTCATGCAGCAGCTGTGGGGTAGATAGTTAGAGTGGGATAAGCCGATTGCATTTGAGCTGGAGAAGGAATGGGTAGCCTTTCGGGACGACTTACCTGCGCTTAAGCGAGTCCAAATTCGCCGTTGGATTAACACCGCCACAAAAACATCAAAGGGCTTGAAATTCATGGGTTTAGTGACGCTTCGGAAAAAGCATACGCCGCCGCCGTATACCTTCGTGTTTTGGATGAAAACAACAAGGCACATATGCATATAGTCATCTCAAAAGCGAAAGTGGCGCCCTTTAAAACAATCACGCTACCAAGGTTGGAACTATGCGGAGCAATACTGATGGCTAAACTTCTTCATGAAACGGCACAAATTTTGAAGTTAGAAGCAACCGAAATCGATGCGTGGACTGACTCAGTCATCACTTTATGCTGGATAAGGGCTTCCCCGTCAAAATGGACAACTTTCATTGCCAACCGCGTCGCGCAGATACAAAAATTGACCAACAATGCCATCTGGAAATACATCCCATCAGAACACAACCCGGCAGATTTTGCATCCCGCGGAGTCCTTCCCACGATGATCATCGAAAACAAACTGTGGTGGGAAGGGCCGGAATTTCTGCGACAACATTGGCACGCAATCCATCCTGAACAACCATCTTGCTTGAATACTTCTCAAGAAGCTCGTTCGATAACCGTTCATCACTGCATAGAAAACAAAAGCATTACATTTATTAATGAAATTTTATCTAAATTTTCAACACTTCAAAAGGCGTTACGAATCAAAGTTGGATTAGAGAAATGTGGCAGACGTGTTGGTCAACCTAGGTACTAAGTGGAAATTTATTCCCCCGGCTTCTCCGCACTTTGCAGGTCTATGGGAAGCTGGGGTGAAATCTGTGAAATTTCACCTCAAGCGTGTAGCTGGAAACCAGGTTCTGACCTTTGAAGAACTCACCACGCTTCTTGCACAGGTAGAAGCGTGTCTGAACTCTAGACCGCTATGTCCGCAGTCAGACGATATAAATGATCTCAACACCTTGACACCGGGCCACTTTCTCGTGGGAGAACCACTTATCGCACCGCCACAACCCGAGTTTGAGCTAGAGAAAATTTCCCACCTCGAGCGCTGGAAGAGAGTACAAATCTGGCCCAATCTTTCCGGAAGCAGTGGAGCAACGAGTATCTCGCCAGGTTCCAACAACGTCCGAAATGGGTTCGAACACCAGACACACAAATAAAGGAAGGCGACCATGTCATAATAAAAGATGAACGGCTGCCTCCATTGAAATGGAGTCTAGGCCGCATATTAAAATTACACCCAGGGACAGATAATTTAGTATGAGTGGTAACGCTGCAAACGGAAACAACACAAATAAAACGACCTATAACAAAAATATGCCCACTACCAAGCAATTCGTTTAATACAGGATCACAATAAAACCGAAATAAATATAAAAAACATGACATCAATACACTAATCATAAAAATTATATAGATAAATCTACGTATTAACTATCCATACATTTAAAAGGAAACCGATTGTGCTGCCAAATTGGCCCCTCCTCGACAGTACTCATGCCATCGGCATCGCAGGAGCTCAAGGAAGCAATCGTTCGACAAGGAAATTAAACAAAATATTGAGGTACACGAAATTCCCAACTGTAATAAAAATATAAAGTAAACACATACAATATTCATTTCATCAGGCAACATTTGAACTCAAAACTCGAATAAAAACTCTTAAAATAGAAAAATAAAATGTAACCCAACACATAATACTTCATTAAACAATAACATTTTCAACTAATTCAACAACAATCGACTTAAAATTAGATACTTTAATTTAAAATAGCACCCCCTTGGTTCAACAAAGCGCTGCAACATTTGTCAAGACACAAAACATACAGTCCACAAGTCTGCAACACAAATTATCAATTATGTTGCAGAAGAAATCACTAACATAATTCTAAATAAAACCACGTAATTGAAGATATAATTTACAAACACAACAGAAACCTAAAAAACAATTCAAAACACTTAATTTGCTTAAATAATAACTAAAAATGAAGTAAAATAAAAAAAAATCAAAACAAAACAACCCATATGCGAACCACAGTCACACACACACCAACTTTGACTAAAACGATCGCAACAATAAATAAATAAATAATTCAATTTAAACTAAAGGAAGAACATACAAAAATATAATACGTAATACAACTCACCTGAAATTCTTCATCTATAGGCCAGCACATTAGAATTATATTAAAATTTAAAAAACTATCCACAAATTAAATTCGAATTTGGATGTCACACCATTCATAAACATCCCTTTTCAATAACACACACTAACATTACGACCGCGATCACGAAAACGCTAAAACCGATTATTAAACTTCGCGACATAACCCGGGAAAAGCAATAAAATAAAAAACAATACTCACTATAATATAATACATACCGACAGAAATGCGAACACAAATAATAAAAGTTACTCGGATACAAAACAATAGCACCGACGCGCGACACATTAAATGCAAATTTCAACTAAACACGAATTACTGCACTCATCGTAACACAATGTGCGAAAAGGATGTGAATATGCTGTGAGCCACATTTGTCATTATGAGTGCGAACAGCGTAGCTGATATATAAAAGTGCAATGTCCGAATTTTGCATACCATTTTTTTTGTTGTTGTCACACTTTTGCATGTTTCTTGTTACAATTTACTAATCACATCTGTCTTTACATGTAATGAGATGGCACTATATACTTAAGGGAATACCAGAGACGATAATGGGGCAACAAAGTTAAGCGTAATAATTTGTGAAGATCGCTGGGAAGGAGGTCAACCAGAAGCTAAGCTCAGCCCACAATAACCTGAAGGAAGACAAGCGAAAGTTTATGGTGAACATGGTTCACAGTGGGGGAGAATGTTTGTGAATCTATTTTTAAATTATTAATGTAAAATAAATAAATAAGCTTAGAATTGTCAACACTATTTATTTAATCGAACAAACTTAAACAAATGTCAATTAAAATCTATAACATGTTTAACAGCATTCAAAATATTAAGCAACATTTTAAACAGATATACAAACTGTTATGAAAAACTGAAAATAAAACTGAAATGTTATAACGTATTACAACACAGAAAAGAGTAGTTTTCATTTCTATTATATCTAACATTTTTTATACTTATATACATATAAAAACAGAATCTCTACAATCTACCCAAGTCCTATTATATACAGGAGATAAGGAAGCAATCAATAACTGGACACGCATATCTACGGATAAAAGTACACAGTATGCGAAAATTGCCCTGGAAACTTTCATCAGTCGAATGCATCCGCCTTTTCAAGAATTTTGACTCCCTTGCTATCACAAACAACATCTTTAGACTTCCGAATTGAATTCATAGCTACAAAATTGTTATGTGAATGCTCTATTTTTCCATTGAGGTTAGTAGTCGTTATCCCGTTGCCAGTGACTGACTACCATTAAGCGGAAAACGTATGCTTCTTCTATTTTCCTCAGGTTGACAGGTTTTTTTTCTTGTTTTTTCTCCGGCGAAAATCTTCCATCATCGTATCGGGATCGCGAGCGCGTGCTCATAGAAGTGTGAGATTCTTACTGACTAAAAACATCTCTCTTCGATAGCTATGTTTGATACCGCAACTAAGTAACACTTATTAAGCAGCTTTTTCATCACAATATAAGCTCTTTTGGTAGGTGAAAGATCTATTGAAAGATCATGCATGTTCCGCTTTTTTAACGCGGTTTCAATTTATCGTGCCAGATCCAGGGGTTTAGTTCTTTGAAGGCGGCGCAATAAATTTTGTTCGTCCAGAATTTCTAGGACTGTATTATTAATATGCCCGTTTAACCGGATCTTATGTTTTCTTGCGAAGTTTCTTGCTTCATCTTCGACAGAAGTAACTCTAAGGTCAAGATTCAGGTCATTATTTCTTATAAACCACGGTGCATGTACAATTTCTCGTAGCACTTTATTTTCAAAAGTTCGAAAAATACTAATATTTGTTTTGTTGGTACAACCCCAAAGTTGTATACCATAAGTCCACGCCGGTTCTAGCACATGCTTATATAAAAGCAGCTTGTTTTATACGCTAAGCTTGGAATATTTACCAAGTAGCCAGTACATTTCTCTCCATTTAGTTTCCAGTTTTTTACGTTTCTTTTTCACGTGCGTCTTCCATTTGAGATTTGCATCGAGTGTCATGCCCAAATATTTAGCCTCACTAGCAAACGGAAAACACACCGAGTTTATGTGGATGGGCAGGTGACTTATTTTTCTGTAACTAAAGTTTAAATGCACAGATTGGATCTCGTTGAGAGCGATTCGCCAGATTTTTGTCCAGTCAAATACTTTATTTAAAGCGCTTTGCAGTTTCACCGGCGATGGCGATGGCGCGATAGTTAGCCCATTGGGCTATCACGCAGAGAGTCTGGGTTCGATTCCTGGCTGGGTCATCAACAATTTTTTCAAATCACCCTTTCGGCGGGCAATGGCAAACTGCCGAAAGTAAAAAATTGCCTACGAAAAAGCTTCAGGGAGTGACGTTCGGACTCGGCGATAAACCGTTGGCCCCGCTCAGATGTGCAAAAATGAAAACATGAGCAACACAAATGAGTGCCAAGAAGCTAGGCCATGGCCCATACCGGGCTGCCAGCGCCACAGTGTTTTTTTCTTTTTTTTTTTTGCAGTTTCGCCGTTGATTCTTCTATTGATTTTTTGACAACTAAAATGGCAGTGTCGTCAGCAAAGGTGGCAAGAACAATCCCCTCGATTTCTGGTATATCTCTTGTATATAAGAGATACAGGAGTGGACCGAGCACACTTCCCTGCCGTACGTCGGCCAATATATCTTTAAATTGCGATACGTCATTTCCGTTTATTACACGAAAAATTCTATTTTTAAAATACTTAGTCAATATGATACAAAGTTTCGATGGCAAAATTTGCCGTAATTTTAACTTTAAATCTTCGTGCTGAACCATGTAAAAGGCTTGTGAGACGTCAAGAAATACGCTTGAGCAAATCTTTCTCTCTTCCAGATCTTTTTCAATTACGTCGGTAATTCTATGCCCCTTACTTTTGCAACTTTTCATTGGTACGAAACGTATTCTAGCTAAAAAGCCGCGTTAATAAGATGTAAAAGCTTAGTGAGTGCTTTTAAGGGCAGCATTTTAAGGACTTCTTCGGTTATTAGGTCGTATCCGGGAGCTTTTTTCGGTTTTAATTTAGGAGGCCGTGGGATTTTGGGACTTTTGTCGCCTTTAAATGCTTTCGAAAGCGAGAAATTAGTTTCTTTTCCTGCCCTCAAGTTATCGACATACATATTTACTTCGCAATGTTTGTGGTTTTTTAGAGTACCCTTGAGCAGATTACAAAGCTTATTTAAACGTCTTTTGTCCTGCGGAGCTCGAGTAAATTCCTATTTCTTACGGCTTTCCTCTTTTCCCTTACCATTGCTTTTATATCTGGCGGGTAATTTGTGCTTTTTTCGTCGTTTTTTATCGTTGATGAGGTGTTTTGTTCCCCACAGCATATTAAACGATTTCCACGAAAGAATCAACTTCGATTTCAAGTACAAGTGGTGATCTTATTGGGACATTGACAAGTGAGGAAAATTTTACGGAAGCCGAATAATTGTTCTCCACTGTCCCTTCCAAAGTAATTTGACTTCACTGCGTAAATTTGTTCTAATTCATAATTTATTAATAAATATTTAAACTTTTGTTTTTCGCCCGCTTACACATGCCTTTCAAATAGATCAATAGTGTCAAAATTATTCATGTATTATATAATATAATAATTAAAAAATTCCGCATAAATTGATTTATTTTTTAGACCTGCTGCTTTGTACTTAAGATTCGTAATTCTAGGAACTAATAGACACAAAGAAATTTAGACACTACGTATGTTTTGTTTATGTTAAGAGGTGTTGATGACATACGGTGTCCATATTATCGCAAGTGCTATACTGTATTTTGTATATTATGGTGTATTATATTATACTACATTTTATTATATTACATAATACGAGTATTATAATATATTTTTTCACATTATTTCATATATTGTTTTGAAATATTCGAATCAAAAGGGTTAAGGACCAGCACTTGTTGAGCAAAGAGATAGCCGACGAAAAAAATCAAATGCAAAATCAAAATGAAATAAATTGTTAAGTACAATAATTTTGTGAATACTTATCTCCTTGCTGGTCGATATCGAAGTGGATATTTTTATTAGTGTCTGATTAGAGTTAAGTGTTATACAAAAGGCAAAAGCAAAGAACAAGTAATGAAAGTCAAGTATAAGAGAGATTACTCATAGATTTACATATAACATAGTGTATGATAGCAATAGTTTTAAGAAAATGAATGCAAATATTTTGACAAAATATTGAAATTAATTTTTAGTTGTATGTGAAATGAGATAGGTCTGATAACAATGTTACGTATTTAAAATAGTCTCAAACACAGTTTCAGCATGTTGAAAGTAAAGCCATCTTCTGTATTGGATTAATTTTCCAGTTGCAGTTTTGAGTGTCACTACACGAACGGATCCATCC
The DNA here is from genome assembly GCA_928272305.1 of Volucella inflata. Lineage (NCBI taxonomy): Eukaryota > Metazoa > Arthropoda > Insecta > Diptera > Syrphidae > Volucella > Volucella inflata. The sequence continues at coordinate 60,040,664 of OV743716.1, forward strand.
TTACCGGGATGCAAAGAGACGACACGTCCCATGGCCCAGTTCCCAGGTGGGAGGTTGCTTTCTTTAATTACGACTAAATCATTTAGTTTTAGATTAGTTCGAGGTTGGTTCCAGCGTGGCTTTTGTTGAAGTGTCGTCACATACTCGATATTCCATCTCTTCCAGAACACTTGAATTTTTGCTTGGAGTGTTTGCCAACAGGACAGCCGGTTTGTTGCTAATTCTAGTGATGGTTCAGGAACAGCAGAATAGGATTCACCTAAAATAAAATGAGCTGGCGTTAGTGGATTGAGTTCATTATCAGATATTTGGCATGATGGTCACGAATTTAATATGGCTTCAATTTGGATCAAGAAGGTACAGAGTTGTTCAAAGGTAAGCACGTCAGAACCTATCACACGTCGAAGATGTAGCTTGATGGACTTCACACCTGCTTCCCACAATCCACCGAAGTGTGGTGCAGAAGGGGGAATGAAGTACCAGGTAATGGAATCCTGAGCCAGAGACTCAGCAACGATAGAGTTATGGTATTCGGATGAAATTAAATTATGCAATTCACATATTATTTTAGCAGTTCATCGAAAGTTAGTCCCATTATCTGAGTACATATGTGAAGGCCAGCCATGGCGGGCGATAAAACGACGGAGAGTTGCAAGGAATGCTTCGGTTGTTAGATCAGTGACAACTTTCAAGTGAATTGCCTTTATTGCAAGACAGACGAATAGAGAAATATGTGTTTTGCTTTACCTTAATCGGAAGGGGACCAGCGTAATCACATCCGCAGTGTGTGAAAGGTCTACTTGCTTGAACTCTTGGTGAGGGTACATTACCCATGTTGTTGATTTCCGCTGCCGAAAACATTTTATGCAATTGTGTGTGATCTTCCGCAACAAATTTCTACTTCCAATGATCCAGAACTCCTGCCTAATAAGAGAAAAAAGTGCCGAAATTGCTGGATGAAGAAAGCGTTCGTGTGCGTCTTTAGCGATAAGTTGTGTAACCGTGTGGCCCTTGGGAATGATGATAAGATGTTTTGCATTGAATGTTACATTGGCTTCTTGAATCCTACCTCCTACGCGAAGAACTTGATCGTCGTCAAAGAATGGATTGAGTGCTTTTACTGGACAATTTTTGCTGAAGTGGCCAGGTCTATGGTAATACGAAAAATAGTCTCCGAGCTAAAGATTTTGCAGCCATTTTATGAGACAGCCTTTTGCTGCATAGATTTCTGAAGGAAGAAGTTGTTTGCCAGAATTTCGTGATATTTTACAGCACCTCGAGAGAAACCGAAGTAAATACGCGACGCTGCGCACGAGAAGATTCCACTATGAGATGATAGAATGTCGAATGGGTGTTCCAATTTAACGATGGTGCAGGATTGTTGAAATGATCTTCTTTCTTCTAGTCTGCAATTTGGATGCTCTTCAAAGAATTAAGCTATAGGCCAAGAATCTTCTATCTCTTTGAACCAGTGAGGACCTGTCCACCAAATAGGATGTGCTTCCACAACCGATGGTGCTATTCCGCGCGAAGCACAGTCTGCAGGATTTCGTTCTGACCTAATGTAAAAGTACCTGTTTCTTGGAGTGGTATTAACAATTTCAAAGGTATAATTTCCGACGAATATATCCCATCGACGTGAAGGAGACGAGAGCCATGAATATACAACTTGGAAATCACACCATACATAGACATTTACGAATGCCGTATTTAACGATTTTTGAACTGCAACAAGTAAGTGCGCGAGTAATAGAGCACCACATAATTCCAAACGTGGAATGGAAATCGGACCAACGCGTGTCCTTGCTGCAACAATATTGGTTTGAATTTGTGCGTTTGGTAGGACGTATCGCGAATAGATGACGGCGGAGTACGCGGAGGCCGTAGCATTCGAAAAGCCATGGAGCTGAAATGAACTGTCTATGGTTCCGAAATGACGAAGATTGAGGTAAAGGCCAAAACATCCTAGCGAATGTTGCACCATTTTTTGGCAATATAGTCAGGTAGTAGATCATCCCAACCGAGCTTCTTATGCCATGTTTCCTGAAGCATTATTTTAAGTAGAACGACCGAAGGGGCGAGATATCGCGAGGATCGAAGATTCGAGATATGTTTTTTTAAAATTTGCCGTTTTGTCAAGGGCTCGTCTGGCGTTAGGTTAATGCGAAAGGAAAACAATCAATTTTTGGGTTCAAGTACATACCGAATACCTTTGTCCACGATTCGGATTCACTCTCTTTAAGCATTGATTCACTTTGTTCAGGGTTTCCTTCCGGAAGGAGTTGAGGAAAATTGCTTTACCACTTGCTAAGTTGTAAACCTGCTTATGTAAGTAAGAATAAGTTCTTTCTGCTTAAAGATTGCATCAGCGATTGATTTCCCACCAGAGACAATATCGTCCACGTAAGTATCATAAAGAAGTATCCGCCACGCGAATTTGGCGAAACATTTTAATAACATCCGCGGTGAAAACTACCTGGTGTCGGCGAAATCTTAAATGAATGGACAAGATATTTCTTTGAATTGGAGAGCTAACCATAAGATATTAATTAAGGGAGTTTCCGTTGGTATCCGCAAACGATCCCTTAAAAACGACGCGAAATTTAGTGGAAATGCTGTCGCGTGATGTGGCAAGTAGAAAACGTTGGGCTGAGATTCCTCCAATGGCGAAAATTTTCGCATATGCCCTTAATCCAAATATTCCTCTAAAAATTTCGAGTACAATCGATGCAATAACTCATTTTTTAAAAATTTCCTTTCGACAGCTTTCAAACACCCAATTGCGCCAGTAAGGGTGTCATCAAAAATGGGTTTTGTTTTAAAGGGAAGCCTTATAACGTACCTTCCGTTTTCTTACCTACAATGGGTATCAATAAAATGTTTTCCGATCGATTGATCGTCTGGAGATATCATAATTTTTGGGTCAACTTCCTCGATTGTCCAAAAGGATTGCAATGTTGAAGCAATATCAACAACTGCATGATTTGCATGAATAATGTTCTGGTTTGTCGATGCCAATACCCAACCCCATATGGTTTTTGGGCAACTGGAATACCGTTATTGTTTCGAACGATTTCTCCTTGAAGAATATCCCAACATACATGTGCACCAAGCGACATGTCAATCGGGCTAGATTTGTTAAAGGATGGATCGACTAGATTGAGTTTTAGCTTTGAAACGTAATCCCAATCTTGAAACTCAAAGGAAATAGATGGTAAATTTGAGGTGACACACGATAGAGTATAAGCGTTAACCGCAATATTTGATTTACAGAAACGAGAAGTTATGAGCATTGAAAAAAGACCCATAGACTCTCCTGCGCACGTTGCGCCTATTCCACTGAACGGAATGCGAGCAATATTTCTTTTTAATCCAAGTCTTTGGACAAACGAAACCTGCGAGCCTGAGTCAATGAGCATGCGAACGAGGTGAGATTTTCCATTATAATCGAACACTTTTCCAACGGCAGTAGGTAACAAACTTTGTGGCAAGAAATGAGTAGGATCCATTGGGTGGTTTATTAAGATTTGGGAAGAAATTGACGATGTTGAAAAAGGATCTGAGTAAATGGTTTGCGAAGTTAACTTTGAATTGTGATCTGCAGTATTATTAACAGATGGATATGCAGAACTTAGGTGTACGAGTGTATGATGGCGTGAATTACAGTTCTTGCAACGACATTTTGAGCCAGACCTGGTATGTAACACGGGGCAGAATTAAGCTCAAGGAGCGGTGGTTAAGATCTTGTGTAAAAACTTGACTGCACAAAAGCCTAGATACTTGTCTAATGAGCAACCAAGAATATTTTTAACGTATGTGGATACATGGTCAAAATCCTTAAGTCCATAAACGTAAAGAGTAACATTGTTTAATGGAACCTGGAGACTAACTTCACAACTATAAAATATAAGTGGAACAAGTATATAGCTTCGCGAGAGGGAAAGATTTCCGAGGCATCCATAAATTTTCCCGATCACCGTTCGAATATGATCATCCCAATGCAAATTTTTATTGAACCAAACGCCTAAGTTTTTTACTGTATCGACAAAATCTAATTGCGAATCCCCAAAATATATATTAGGGAAGCATGTGGTGCTCAGATTATTTTTGCTTATGACTAGGCATTTGGTTTTATTTAAATTAATCAATAGGAAATTTTCTTCAGACCAGGTGAAAACTTTTCATTGTGTTTACAAGCCGCATCCTCAACCAAATCGAAGTCACTACTAAAATACAGCCGTATATCTTCTGCGTACCTGTGCATTGTGCACCTATGAATTTTGAATGACAGTTGGAAGGTCGCTGGCGATTGCGCGATAGTTAGCTCATTGGACTATCACGCAGAGAGTCTAGGTTCGATTCCTGGCTGGGTCACCAACAATTTTTCAAAATCGCCATCCCCTTTCGGCGGGCAATGGGAAACTCCAGAAAGTAAAATTGCCTACGAAAAAGCTTCTAAAGAGTGCCGTTCGGACTCGGCGATAAACCGTAGGCCCCGCTCAGATATGACAAAAAAATAACAACATGAGTAACACAAATGAGTGTGGGCTGCCGCGCCACAGTGTTTTTCTTTGTTTGAAGGTCGCTTATAAAGATTGTGAAGAGTACTGGACCCAAAATAGATCCTTGGGGGACATCTCCTGAAGTTGCATCAAAATTAGAATGATTATTGTCTTAGAAAACAGCATGCTTGCGACCCGAGAGCTATGAAAGAATAAGGTTTGCCGCGGAAGAAGTGAATCCAAAAGACGTGCAAAGTTAATGAACGAGAAATCCATGATTGACTGTGTGAAATGCCTTAGAGAGGTCTAGTAGCGTCAGAAAAGTGGAATGGTCATTATCGCTCGCTATCCGTATATTAACCGCTATTTTAAGTTATGCTGAAGTGCAGCTGTAGTATTGCCTAAACCCAGATTGATGCGGACAGAGCAAGTTGTTACGTTGCAGGTGAGCTGACATTTCAAAGTGAATAGACTTTTCCAAAACCTTTGACAAATACGGGAGGATTGCAATGGGTCGGTGGTCTGCAGGCGAGTTACTGGTTCCTTTCTTTTTAAGCACTGCGGATGTTTTTGCGGCTTTCCAAGATACTGGAAACGGTGATGTCGTCACTATGGTGTTGGAAATATGTGTTGGCGCTGGAAGAATGTACAGCAGAATAATTTTTATAAAATGGGGATGGATCCCATCAAATCCAACAGCTTTTGATTTTATTTTAAGTATGGCCCTCACAACATCAGGTTGTTCAATTCTACTAAATTCAAATGAATCCTGTGGTGGTGATAAAGTTAGAGTACTAGCACTTGGGGTCGATTGTATTTTAACAAACTCACTATTTAACTGGTAGATCAATTTTCTCAATCATAGAGTTTGTTTTAAAAGTAATACCAAATTGGTGCAGATTCTTCCATATGGTTTTTTTTTCGGGAAGTTGATGATTTAAATGCTTGCTAAAGAGACGGCGTTTTGCCTGCTTGATTTGCGAACAAACTAGGTTTCTTAAAATCGTGAAACGTTCAAAAACTTCCGGAAGTCTAAAAGACTTCCATTTCCTATACGCCGCATCTATTTGATTTCTCAGTCTATGGATTTTTGATGTAAACCACGGATTATTGTTATATCTTGCGAGCTTCGTTTTTATCGGAACATGCAAGTCAAACAGCTGAGTAACCAGACCCTAAAACCTCTGAAAATCTTGGTTGCCAATTAACACCCTGCAAATCACGTTCAAGCAAATCCGGTTTAAGATTCTTAAAGTCTCTAAAGGACTGCCTAAATTCTTGTCTACGAATTTCAAAGACAAATGAAGCAAAAATCAAGTCATGTTTCGAGAATGCGGGAGCAGAGACTCTGCTGTAAAAGCTATTTAGAAAATTGCTTGCAAAAAATACATCATGAAGGGTACTGCTTGATCTGGTAAATTGTGTCGGTGTAGATGAGTAAGGAGATCTAAGTTTAATGTTTTCATGGACTGAATCAAAGAAACCGAGTTTTCAGAATTCAGTATGTTGCAATTCAATCTCCACACACTATCGTTTTCCAAAAAGAGAAAGAATTATTTTTTAAAAAGCTGTAGAGCGGCGAAAAATCGATGTGACTTTCAGGTCTGTAGACAACACCGAGTAAACATATCCTCCTTTCGATCGAAGGCTCAAGGAAGTAATCCTCAAACAAGCTGCCGGGAGGTGAGGTAGAGATAAGTTTTACCGTCCATGTAAATGTGCTGCGCACGTAAGTTGCTACCCCCTACACCGGTTCAGTTTTTTCTATCGCCGCGGAAGATTTTGTACCCAACCCCGAAGTATACGTTATCTGGAATATTCGGGTCAAACCATGTTTCGGAAACGCGGATTATATCAACATCTGAACCAACAAACAGACTTTGAAATTCATCAATTTTCCCGGCCAAATTCAGAGCATTGATATGGCATACTTTTAGGCCAACATATTGCGCACACAAGATGTTTATAAGAACACGCAGTTTATCATACGCGCCATCGCCATTGGAAGAGACATTACTAACATCTCCCATAAGTGAAAATTAGAAAATCATGCACACAACGTAAGAAAGCAGGAAGCGCAAAATTCAAATTGCTAACAGGCATTAGATATAAATACAGAAAATACTCAACAGTTATTAGAGGTGAGAATGAAAAACCAAAAAGCAGTTTATGAGCATCATACGTAACGGCAGCAACAAGAAAATCCAAGCGTTGATTACTGTCCACCAAAAAAGTTCATCCATTTGGTGTTTGACGTGCATAAACTAACGTGCAATTTAAATGAAAGAAATGTCTTCTGTGGGTCTCAGTATTGTAAACACAACTTACCCAACAAGTTTTGTCGGTGATCGCTCACCAAGTCCCTCTGCTTTTATTATTGTCTCTGATCCTAAGCTTGTCCTTCTTTTGCCCAGATTCCCTTTGATATCGCTGATCATAACTTTTTTGACTTACAATGTGATTTTATCTAAATGTGCTACAACTGACTCTATTATATTATACATAAAGACCTTAAATCTGTTGATGTTAATGCCATTCAACTTGCCACAATATCCGCCCCCCGGTTGCACTGTAGACTGAAGGCCCTTCCTAATGAAAAAGTTGATTCCTTTTAATCAGTTTTAGCCCAACTGCTTGATCAATATGTACCAACAAAAACAGTAAAAACTTGTTTACATCTTCCCTGCTTTGCTTCTTAAACCCTATGACAATACCTGGATGTTGTTCCATGATCAACCACGATCTCGATATATTATTTTATATTTTATTGTATTATACGAGTATTATATTATATTTTATTATATTATTTAACATTATATTATTTTATATTATATTATATTATATTATATATTTTATTATACGAGTGTTATACTAAATTGGATTATACTAAATTATATTATATTATATCATATTATATTTTATTACATTATATTATTTTATATTATATTATATTATATTATATTATATTATATTATATTATATTATATTATATTATATTATATTATATTATATTATATTATATTATATTATATTATATTATATTATATTATATTATATTATATTATATTATATTATATTATATTATATTATATTATATTATATTATATTATATTATATTATATTATATTATATTATATTATATTATATTATATTATATTATATTATATTATATTATATTATATTATATTATATTATATTATATTATATTATATTATATTATATTATATTATATTATATTATATTATATTATATTATATTATATTATATTATATTATATTATATTATATTATATTATATTATATTATATTATATTATATTATATTATATTATATTATATTATATGATATCTAATTAATATGAAATGCAGATGCAAGTTCAACATAACATTTAACTATTGCACTGAAATTGTTGTTTCCCACACCTAAACAAAATCTCATATTAGCATAATTTATTTATAAATAAAAAGAACAGAACAATTATAATGCACTGAAAATATGTTATAGGAAAGGAAACACAGAATTTAACTTTTTTCCGTTATTTTTATTTCGAATCTCTTCTCTCTACGACACGATACAGTCTGCCCTTAATTACGTTTATGGCGTAACATTTGGCGATTCTGACATAGTGACGATCTCGGAACTGTTGCATCACCTTCATCGTCCTCGGCCATACTTAGCCAGGGTTTCATGCGGTCAGAAGCACACACAGACCTGAACTTTCCTCATGGCGCCAGGAACATCCTCTAGTAAATATCGGTCATTAACCAACGTCTGTGTTACCAAGTAGGGGCCTTTTCATCGAGGCATAAATTTCTTCGAAGTTTCAGTAGCTTGGAAGCCATTTTCGATGAGTACCATATCGCCACATCTACACAACGTAGGTCCCTTATGACGGTTGTCAAAAAGAAGTTTCTGCTTCTTTTGTGATGACTCGATATTTGCTTTTGCAAAGTCCCTAAGAACTTGAATCGGCAGATTGTCTTCTTGATCTTCCAATCTGTTTTTGCAGAGTATCCCATGAATGCGTCGATATACTCGTAACCTACCAAATTTTATTTCGTGGTCGTGATGCATTTATCGCTTCTCGCATGTTATTGATGAAGATTTTTGTAGACACTTCAATATCTGCCCGCGCGTTCGTCTCGCCGATGTAAAGCTGTTAATCAATCTTCTTGACTGATACCTATAGAATAGATGCTAAATTTGTCCGTCCACATGAGACATAGCTGGTCGGGGCCGGAGGATAAAATGAACTTCAAATTCCTGAAGGCGTAACAACCATCGTGCAACTCTAGATAAAATTTCCATTCTACTCTTCAGTGTTACTACTACCTGACAATCTGTTACAATACTTACTGGTTTTCCCAACACGTATATGTGGAACCGGAACAAACTCTCCACTACAGCCAGAATCTCTAGCTCGTAGCTATGATACTTTGCTTCTGCATCACTAGTACATCCACTTAAATAGCTAACAACTCACAGTTGTCCGTTGTCATCACGCTGCATCAAAGTACCCTGTGAGTCCCAGAAATTGACGAACCTGCGTTGGATTTGTCAGAACCGCAAAGTTGATGATCGCGTCGATGTTCGTTGATCCTGGTTTCACTCCACTTTCAAAGATCTGATGGCCCAGATATTCCCCGTTCATCTTGAGGAACTTACACTTCGATAGTTTTAAAGTTAATCCACTTTCACTCAACACTTTCAAGAATCGTTCCAACTTGATCAAACCTTCCTCTACGGTAATGCACGGTGCAGTATTTCTTTGGTCCCCAGTGCCATCTTTTTGCTTGTTTAGCAGAGGTTGCTTTGTCTGCGATCATTTTTATGGCGTTGACGGTAGAGATTGATTTTCGATTTTCGGAATCCAAACTGTAGTTCGGATAGGGCTCTCTTTTCTTTTGCTATTGTACTCGTACTATCTCGATTATATAGTATTCGTTCTGGTACCTTGCCCATTGTATACAGGTGGCGGTTTGTTGGCTTTTGGTATTATAACCAGGTAGTTTCCACTGTTTGAGGAAAATTCGAGGCTTGGGAGGAATTGCTTATATTCTGCTTATAACCTCCTTAGTTCTTTGGTCTTTTTTGTCGACTGCCGCTAGCTCACAAAAAGTTTTTATATTATCGATGCCGTCTGTTGGAGCACTTCAACTTTATCATTTATTTTACATTTTTATCTAATTTGAATTATTAATTTTGAAATTTTAAATATTAAATTTTGAAACCTTCATTGTACTGAATTTTGATCATTTTTTTGGTGTAAAAGATAATCATACGTCTCAGAGACGTATGGCACTTTATTAGTGTTTTTGATGGAACTCATAAACTTTTTACAAAATATCAATGTTTAATTAATTAATGTAGTTCATATTAAATGTAATGAATCAATGGTTCAGTACGAAAAAATAATAAATTTATACAAAAATACATTTTTGCCGCGTCATACGTCTTGCAGACGTAGATTATCTTTCTAGGGCAACATAAATGTATATACATATTCTCGCATAAATGCGTACATCTCGTCGGCAGAAAATCAATATTAGAATCCACAAGTGATCGTCGAAATTTTTTATGTTCCACACATTTTCGTATAGCCTCTCTTCGCTCATTCGCAATGTAGTTTTCGCCCACGCAAGTCATAGTGTTCTTTCCCATAGTTTTTTCTTTTTTCGGCTTATACTTGAGACATATACTCACTTAACACTAATTCTTCCTTGGAAAGAACATATTTCGCAAACTTTTTGGCAAGAGGTTCCACACAATTGAGCATCATATTCTATCGCAACTTTATTGGACCTCGGAAAGGACCCACATAAGTTCAACGGCGGTTTTCTTCTCAGAGGAGGACGAGGTGGTTCGGTCGGTGAAGCCCTAAGGATGGTAGGGAGACTCACGACGAACCAGGAGCCCAGGGTGCGACAGGAGGTCCACTAAGATCACCGTTGTCGGAGCCCGTAGGCTAGACGGGAGACTCGCAACGGCCTGTATCAGACAGGACGACTGAAAGTCTTCGACGGGTGGGGGAGGACGATCCTCGGAGCATACACCCCAACCAAAGCCATGAAAACAAAGGCTTTAGGATTACCGGCATTTTATCCCGAAATCGATGTGGATGCAGAAAATGTTCAAGGGGCAAGAGATGACGATCTCTTTTATAGCTACACCCCCAACGAGGGAACTACGGAGGAGCGACGGAGGTGTGCAGGTGGACGGCCAGTACAACAAGACACATCCCAACGTCGTATAAACTCTCAAAGTCAGGTTCGATGGGTGAAGGGACGACGACCCCTTTGAAGCCAGCACCCCATCGATTGAGCACCAAGGAAGCAGCAGGGGCTGTAGGCGGACGGCCAAGTTACGAGGCAGCCTCCAACGAGGGAATATACAAACATAAACAGAACAACAACAGTAACCACAAACAATAACAACAACCAGCGACAACAAATAATAATAATAACAACAATAACAAACAACAACAATAATATAAACAATAATAATAATAGAATAAAAACAAAAACCATAACGATATACCAGGCGGGCAGAATAGCCCACAACATATAGTAAACGAAAACAAAAACTAAAGAAAACAAAATAAATAATTATGCAAGTAATGACCCGCTATTGGTAAGTCCCCCCATTCCTCCCAAATCTGGACGGCGATCTAACGAAGTAAGTAGGGACCCGGGGTAAATTAGCACAGGGACACATAAACTTAGCTTTGTTTGGGGCGGCAGCATAGAGAATGGCTAGACCGGGGTACAATTAGGTTAGGATTATACCCACACAACCTTCCTCCTTCGTCCCAACACCCCATGTACCTTCGATCAGACTTTCTTTCTCCTTCGCGTTGTTTTGATTTGCAATTTTGTTTAGTGCGATGGGGAAAGATTAACCGGGGATCAGCAATGAGAGAAACATTGCTTCTCGCAATTTCGATATTTATTTCCAATGTCCAGGGCATAGCTAGGCATAGCTAGGAACGACAACTCTCATAAACTCGCTCAGTGGAGTTCCCAGTTATCACTGGAAGCGGGAGAGAACTCAGTGATTGAGGAGTTTAGAGTGAGTGGGAACAATTGGAATGTATGAGAGGCCTAGTTGGACACGGGAGCACACACTAGAAAAGTTTGCTAGTCGTGTAGCTGGAAATCCCGTTGTTGGGTCCACTAGAGTCAAATGTATGTGTGAGTGAGTGTGGGTTAGAAGGAGTGCGTGAATCTGGCGAAAGTTTGTGGAATGGAAAAGATCTGGAAGTCACTTTTGTGACGGCCAGCACAGACAGGGGGTCAAGCAAGGTTTTTTTTTACAGAAGCAATTTTTCTTTTCAATTTTACAAAGTCTTAGTAATTGGTAAAATCACGGGTTTTCGGACCGAAAATGAACAGGAAGAGAGGACGGAGATAAAAGAAGGATAGCGGGGAGCAGCTGGACGAAAAGATTTGAAGAGGAAACTGTGTCAGAAAGGGGCACAGGCACCGCCAGAAATTCAGCTAAGTATTGTGCAAGTTCGAGTGCAATGCAGTGCAGCTATCGTTTTTTTGTTATTGTGAAATTGAGATTTCGGTGGGCCGTTCGTGCGCAATATCTCGAGGAAAGACGGGACATGCGACCCGTTAAACTCTGAAATAGCGGGTCACTGTAGCGACGAGTGTGCCGTTAATTTCTTTTTGTTTTCAATAAATCCAACGGGAGCATTTATAACGTGGTAAAACATTGGTTTTTCTTTTGCGTTGTTGTTTGTTTTCGGGGAAGAGTTTACTTTTGTTTGATTCGGGTTTTTTCGTTTCTCGTAATTGGAGGTTTCGTGATTCCTGAAAAAGTCACGTGGCGCTCAACTTCGTGTTTTTGGTTTTGTGCTACCTGGAGGTCGAACGAACCCCCATCGGGAATTAGTGAAAATTTCCAGTTATTGTTGATTCTTGACAACAGGTGGCAGTTTCCGGGAATTAACCGTAACAGAGTTCCACAACGTATCGTGCAAACGTAAGCCACTTCGGATAGCTTCAGACTCCCTTAGAGTAAAGCATTCACTGCCCGTATCAATCAAAGCTCTGAGATCAATACCATTGATTTTAATTGTTCGGTGAAAGTCGTCCTTTACTGTCTTAATTTGCAAACAGTTTTCCCGATGCGGTAGTCTTGCTGAACAGTCTTAAATTCGGTGTCCCCGCTGCTTGCATTTAAATCACTGAACACGTTCCAAACCTTAGGTATTGGTGTTTGGGGAAGATCTGACTTCAGTTTGCCGTTTCATATTTACCACTGGTGCCTGATGAACGTTGACACTTAGCTTCTCATGCTCCTGCAAACCCTCGATCCACTTTATTCTTTGAGACAGATCTGTGGAGTTTGCGAACTTTTGTTTGTTGAGCTTGTCGATAAGCTTCTGTTCCCCCATCCCAGTAATTAAATATGTGATCGTGGCGGATTCAGATAAATTGCACCTCTTGCAAATAGCCCTCAACTGAAAGAAGTAGTCTTTAATATATTCACTCTTCTTCCTTTGACGAGGAAAAAGCCGCTGATGCACATCCTCCTCGTTGTTCCCAGCTGGCGAAATCATGCTGTTCGGATTCCAACCAATATTTTGCTGCACCCACAGACTCCATTAGTGCTGCAGAAATAATTAGTTGCCGCGACCAATCAAAAACTATCTTTAAGCGCTCAACGTACGAGACCCATTCCTCTGCCGAAAGACCCGCGAAGCAAATCTTTTTCTTTCACTAGAATATTCGTACCGCACACAGCACTGCTCACTGCCGATTTCGACGCACATGGCAAGACAGCGAAAGAAAATAAGTTGTTAAGCCTTCAAACATTTGTAAAATTCTTTCAACGGCAGGGTATAGTGACAACCAGCGTGTTCTGGTATGACTCAAAAACTTTTTATATTCAATTTGCATAGATTCACAAAAACTTTTTAGTTTTTCCGTTTGAACCGTGAAAACGGAAAAGTGGCTGTATATTTTCACTATAATGCTTTCGACGTCCAAAATTCATCCAAATCCGAATTGAATATTGTTGTGCGAAATATGAGCGGGGCAACCGATTCCAATCAGATTTGAATATCCATTCATTTGTAATTTATAAAATATATTCTTCATGCCGGCGCGTTTCAAACCACCAAAATTTGTGTTACAATTATCCGCTGACATTGCACTGCATTTGGAAGATGTTCGCACCAGATAACAATTGACTCCCTGTACCACATTAAAAAACAGTACCAATTTCCCCAACAGTACCGATTTCCTCAACAGTACCAATTTCCCCAGAATTATATTCACCACACCTGCTATCGCTCCCATATAAAACGCATCCCAATCCTAATTTCCCGGACAGTAAAATAAACTTTCACACTCGTTTGAGCGAACCAACCTTCAAGTTAATAAAGTTTTAAATATTTGAATTATTATAACGAAGTAAAGCGCGTTTCATTTAGTGCCATCATAAGTCAGTTAATACCCAATTTCGCAAAAAACAAAAAAAAAACAGTGACTATTTCGGGTTAGTGTTTGAATAAACGGACAAAGTTCAAATTAACAGAAAGTGATTACGGTTCCGCGATCGCGTACGGATCTACACAACGGCATCAACCTACAGCAAGAGGAACAGCTACATATATGTTCATACATATGTCCAGACATTCATTGGTGAAGCTGTATCGCTTCCTTTTCAAAAAAAAAAATTAATTATTTAATTTAAATTGCAACGATCGTTATTCGCTACAATCGAACCTTTGGTTGGAACGAAATTTCACCTTCGTCATCACCCATTTCGCTCTTGGGCTATTAATTCGCTGCATATAATTCCCTATTCGAGTCATTTCCCAACCTTTCGAGGGAAGTTTACATTACGGCAATTAATATACATATGTATACATACATAAATTGCAACTTTGATTCGTTACAAAGTCAAATAGAAGCCGCTGAATCGTATTGATTAATATGTATTATAATTCAACACATTTAGCTTACTCGCATCATCATTGGAATTAGGAAATTTTCGTTCGATTCGTTTCATTTGCAACTCGCTGCATTTCACCTAATTCTCACAATTCAAGCTTTCAATCGTATCGTCGTGAGCTTTCAAAGACCGTTTGATCACAATCGTCTGCGCTCAGCTTGGTCAAGTTCACTGAACTTAGCACTAAATTTGCAAACTACAGTTTATAGTCGCTCCTTACAAACGTTTGTAACCCTAGCTGCACATTGAACTCTGCACAGCCACCGCCACACCCACTGCTAGATCTTCCGCGCCATTGAACTGTCGTTTTTTTTTTCTCATCGTTTGTTTGGGGACTTGATACTCGCTCAGTGCAACACACGCACATACATACATGGTTGGAAAGTTGTGCTCTTAGATTTAACAGCAGAAATTCGCCGCTGGAGGTTGTTTAGTCGCCGTTGATTTGCAGAATTCGTCACAAACAGCTGTAGTGCGTTAGGAATCAAATTTTTGTTCACTGAAGCTTTCAAATTGTGTAGGAGCTTTAAAGAAATTCGCCCCTGGAGGTTGTTTCGTCGCTGTTGCTTTGCCGAATTCGTTACAAATAGCTATAGTGCATGAGGAATCAAATTTTATTTGCTAAAGCTCTCAAATGGAGAAACAGAACGGCTGATCGGTCCGTTGCAGACAGAAAGTAAATCGATCTGTTTATTGTTTACCTTCGAAAAAAAAAATAAAAATGGGAAAAGATCAAGCTGCTGTATCTTCGGCAATGAAAAATCGTTGGAAGCACTGAAAGCCAGTAGGACGTCGACAAAGGGAAGTATTTCTCGCATAAAAACTCTAGTAGAGTCGAAAGATAGGAAGTTCAAGTACGCTGAGTTAGAATGTCGTTTAGGTATTGTAGAGTCCTATTTTAAGCAAGTTCTCAACTACCAAACGAGAATAGAAGACTTATGTCCATCTGACACTTGTCGTGAGTTAGAAGAGCTGTATTGTGTTACCAAAGCGAGAATATTATCTTTGATTGGACCAACTAAAAGACCCAGTGGAGTAGAAATGTCGTTCGCTATTCCTCAGCCGAGTTCTCGATTACCACAGCTTCGTCTGCCAAAATTTTCAGGAAAATATTCTGAGTACAAGAATTTTATAAGCACCTTTAAGACATTGGTGGATAGTGATGCTTCTCTCAGTGGGATTGAAAAATTCAACCATTTAGTGCATTGTTTGAGTAGCACTTGAAACAGTGAAGGCTTTCCAAATTACAGAGGAAAATTATCCAAAGGCGCTCAAAAGGCTAGAAGAGCGATATGACAACACCTGTCTGATATTTCTGGAGTATATCTCGATGCTTTTTGACCTTCCGAAAATGAAAAATGACTCGCCCACTCAGCTAAGAGCACTGGTTGACAATGTTTCGGCACTATTCGATTCTCTTACGTCGTTAGGCAATCATGAAAACATCTCCAATGCGATAATCATTTATTTGGTTATGTCTAAAGTTGACTCAGAGACCCAAATTAAGTGGGATGAATCACTCGATTATTCGAAATTGCCCAAGTGGACCTATTGTACCACCGTACTAAACAAACGTTGCCAGTTCTTGGAAAGTAGGGAATCAAGGAGTTTGTTCGCCAATACCGGAAGATTAGATATGAGATCCAGGTAACATAATCGGAAACCAACTCACACATCTTTACCGGTAACTAATTCTTCTTGTAGTTTTTGCAAGTCACCGCATCATGCAATAGTGGATTGCAATAAATTTAAAAATTTGAATGTATATGATCGGTTCAAAAATGCAAAACGGTTGTCACTGTGTATCAACTGCCTGAAAAAAGGACATGAGGTAAGCAACTGCTCGTCAAAAAGGTAAGATGTTTGCTCAGACCCTCATCATCTATTGCTGCATAGGTACAATACGTCTCGGCACAGGGTGAACCGTCGATTTCCTCTCAGCTCGTTGGAAATACAAGGACCACTCTACATAATGCGATAGATGGCAACGTTGAGCCTCAAGTCGTTTTAGCAACGGTGGTAGTAAAGGTCAAGAATCAGGCAGGGGTTTTCGTGTTTGCCAGAGCTTTGCTCGATTCAGGTTCGCAGATCAATTTGATAACAGAGGCCTTAGCAAACAATCTCGGCCTAAAAACATTGAACAGTCCCATAGACATAAGCGGCGTTGGAGATATTTCAGCGAACATTCATTCGAAAACTAGGACAACAGTGCAATCAAGGTTTCGAGAAAAACATTGAGTTTTGGGTCGCTCGCTTAATAACAGATTTCCAACCTCAACATCGATTGCAAACAAAGGATTGGAGAATTCCCAGGGAAGTAAGCTTGGCGGATCCATTGTTCTACAAGCCTCAAACAATAGATATGCTACTGGGTGCAGATCTGTTCGTTGATTTAATGATAAAGGGGCACATTAAATTGGGCCCAAACTTGCCAATTATGCAAAACACTTTTCTCGGATGGATAGCAAATGGAGCAAGAAGACCGTCGTGTAATCTCTTGGAGAAATCGTTGAGCAAAACATGTCGTGATTTCGAGAAGCTAGTGGAAAGGTTTTGGAGAACGGAAGAGATTTCCAATAAAATTATTCGCACTCCTGAACAAATTATTTGCGAGCAGCATTTTGTCGAAAATGTTAGAATCCTTGAAAGTGGAAGATTTAGGGTCAAGCTTCCATTCAAGGATTAGCCACGTCAACTTGGCAGTTCTTTCGAAATAGCCAAAAATCGTTTTCTGTCGCTCGAACGAAGGTTGAATAGGAATCCAAATTTGAAGGTCGAATATACGAAATTCAATCAGGAGTATTTGGATTTGGGCCACATGTCAATGACTAGTAAAATTGACTTTACACAGCCGCATTATTACATGCCACACCAGTGCGTTCTCCGGCTTGACAGTTTGTCCACAAAACTTAGGGTAGTCTTTGACGCATCGTGTCAAACGACCTCTAATATTTGCCTCAACAACATTTTGATGGTAGAACCAACGATTCAGGAAGAAATGTCCGTGATTGTGCTTCGATTCAGGTGTCATAGATATGTCTTAATAGCTGACATCAAAAAGATGTATCGCCAAGTTGAAATCGATCCTGAGGACAGGAAGTATCAGCTGATTCTATGGAGAGATGATCCACAGGAGGATCTAAAAACGTTCCAGCTTAATACCGTCACATACGGAACTTCTTCGGCCCCATTTCTCGCAACTCGGTGTCTGAAAGAACTTGGTGTTAGGTGTAGTGAGGAGTTCCCATTAGGAGCAAAGGTCGTTTTGAGGGATTTTTATGTTCATGATCTTCTCACAGGAGCTTATTCCGTCGACGATTTGCATCCAATTTAAAGGGAAGTAAATACTATCCTCAAATCGGCTCATTTTGAACTTCACAAGTGGCAATCTAACGTGTCTTTAGATAAATCGACTGAAACAACGAACGTAGAGCTGAACGTAGACGACCTGGAAACAACAATGACGTTAGGGATTTCTTGGAATCCACGACAGCATACGTTTCAGTGCTGCTACAAGGATTCTTTTCACCAAGCAAGCTCACTAAACACACCTGCGAGTAGGTTGTTCGATCCTCTGGGCTTAATTTGTCCACTCGTAGTGAAGGCACAAATGTTTTTAAAATCATTGTGGATGGAAAAATTAGAATGGGACGATGCTCTGCCTGAGGCATTTGACGCTTGTCGGAAAGAATACACGACAGACTTGCGAAACTTGAACGCTATCAGCATTCCCCGATTAATTTTTCAACCATACTTTAGGAATGTTCAGATTCATGGGTTTTCGGACTCGTCAACAAAGGCCTACGGATGCGGTTTGTATGCAAGGTATGAGGACGAATTCGGAAACGTCTCGGTTAATTTAATTGCTGGTAAATCCAAGGTTGCGCCCGAGAAAACTCTGTCACTGCCTAGTCTAGAATTGTGCGGAGCTCAAATGTTGGCCAAACTTTGGAGCAAGGTCAAAGCAGCATTCGAGTTTGACTTTGAGCACATTTATTTTTAGGTAGATTCCAAGATTGTGTTGTGCTGGCTGGATGCGTCTCCAAGTGCTTGGGAAACTTTCGTCGCAAATCGAGTAAGCGACATACAATCGTTAAGTCCGGGTGTCTAATGGAGGCATGTAAAATCGGAGAATAATCCAGTGGATTTAATCTCAAGAGGATGCAACGTCAAAGACTTCCAACACGCATCTTGGTTTGCGGGGCCTGATTTCCTGAGAAGGGGATACAGCGAATGGCCAAACAACGCGAAGGTAGCTGAAGTCGACGTACGTGAACCGTTATTAGAACGAAAGAAACGAAAAGGCATTTTCGCATGCGAAGTTGTAGGAAAGGACCTCTCAGAAATCTTCTACAGACACAGTTCCTACGTTAAGACGCTTCGAAAACTTCGCCAAGGAGATAGCAGAAATTAAGGCTAGAAGATCTACGTCAAACCCAAAACATGCGAAGTTGTGCCTGGTCTTGGACGAAACTGAAAAAAGTCAGGGTAGGCGCTCGACCAAAAATTTCCTATGCTCTTGCCAAACGAGAATCCTCTCGTCAAGAATTATGTAAGGTACGTGCATCATAGCAACTTTCACGCTGGTCCGCGGGCGTTGCTCAACTTCGTGAGGGATCGATTTTGGATCATGAATGGAAGAATAGTAGTTAGGCAGATTGTGCGCAACTGCGTCCATTGCAGAAGGTATAAACCAAAACTGTTGCAGCCAATTATGGCAAATTTACCCAAGGATAGGTTAACATCCACCCGATCATTCTCTGTCTGCGGGATGGGTTTCTGTGGCCCGATATTGACGTCATGGAAGATTCACGGGAAGCAACCCTTTAAAACCTACATAGCAGTATTTGTCTGTTTTTCTTCAAGTAATTTTGTAGGAGCTAGGACCAAATTAGCAGAATTTCGCAACAAATTTTTTAAATCCAATAATAAAACCAATATCTTAAGTTTCGCTTTAGAGAAGATGATGGAGTTCAAGTTCATCCCGCCTCGAGCGCCGCATTTCGGAGGACTCTGGGAAGCAGCTCTGAAGTCGGCAAAGGGACTCCTCTACAAGACCTTGGGCAGCGCACTATTGACATTCGAGGAGCTAGCGACTGCACTAGTTGAAATCGAAGGCATCCTAAATTCGAGGCCAATCACAGCAGTGTCTTCAGATCCCAACGATATCAGTGCGCTAACTCCAGGGCATTTTCTAATTCGATCTGCGATCAATTCTTTCCAAGAAGCAAATTTTCTTAATGATAAATTTTCCTATCTTAACAGCTGGCAACGTGTATCTGCAATCAAGCAACACTTTTGGAAGAGATGGTTAAGCGAGTACTTCAAAAATATCCAGGTTTGCTCCAAATGGTTCACAACTCAGCCGAACATCAAAGAAGGAAGTCTGGTGATGGTCCACGAAGACAACTTAACCCCGTACAAGTGGGAGCTTGCCCGAGTAGCGAAGGCCATCAAGGGAGGCGACGGGAAGGTACGAGTAGTTGAACTGAAGACTAGTTCCGGAAGCTATCGGCGTCCTATAGCAAAGATCGCCCCTATACTAGAAGGCGGTAATTGACGGTCTACAACCCATCAAGGCGGCGGGATGTTCGCGCCAAATTGTCTGTTTTGTTTGTTTCCGACACTAATCCACAACATCATTTATCCTTATCGATATTATTATTGCTTTGTTTTTTTTGATTTTTTTCTATCCCACTTCAGACTATTGCGCACTGAAAATAATAGGAAAGGAAACACAGAATTTAACTTTTTTCCGTGATCTTTATTTACTGCCCTTAATTACGTTTCTGGCGTAACACAATTAAAAGCGTTTTTCCTAATAATGTACAGTGTTGTTTATTAAAACATAACAATTTTGTTATTTTTGCGTTTAAACCATTATTATTGCTTCGAACCCAATTTGCTTATCGTTGTGCTACAGCTAGAGATAACACAAATATTCGGCTGCTATTCGGTATTCGGCCACTTGTTTCAATTTTATGAACAAAAAGACGCATGTATAACTCAAAAATATATCCATTATATTCATAAAAATTGTTATTTTAATACTTAAAATCAATCAACGGTAAATTGTGGTGAATTAAAACAACTTTTTCAGCATTTATTGGCAGGAAACGATAGCGCTTCTCCTCATAAATAATGCCAGCTTCCGAAAACAGTCTCTCACTGTATAAATACTGATAAATGTATAACTAAACTAAAACTCCTTGCTTGGAAGTGTTAACTTACCACTTTGGTAAAACAATGTGATGCAATCAATGAATAATGAGCAAATAATGCTTGTCGCACTATTCGTGGCATCTCTAGTTTCAACCATTATTTATCGCGTCGAGGTCAAAAGGTTTTGCTATTCATTGAATTTAGACCATTATTATTTAATTGCTCCTGATCGATCACGTTTTCGTTCAAGAAAATTTGATAGAAATACCAGCGGAATGAACCACCCTCAACACTGGCACGAGAATTTTCCCCTAAACTTAAAAAAATATAATAAATTCATTGTGCTATCGGCAAAGGCATAACAACAATTTTGTCTCAACCAGGTTGTTTTAGAAAAGGGTTTTAAATAACCTGCGAAATATATATATTTATGTAAATACAGATATACGTTAAGTTAAGTCGATTAGCGCACTTATTGATATAATTGTCTGGTAATAATATACCTATAATAATACAAGACAGGCACTCCTTCCTTAACCCTTCCAGCCCTAGTGGTTACCAGTTGAACCACACTTTGAAAATCGGCTGCACAGTTTCCTACTGGTTATTTTGTTACATCACCTCTCCAATCTACATCCTAAAAGTATGCAAGAGTTATTATTAAAAAAATATATCCAGTAATATGCCGTTATGTTTGCAAAAATTTGTGTTGAAGTACGTGCTCCAGACGTGTTTGGGAAGGTGCGACTAAAAAAAATAGTTTCTGTAGATTTTTTCAATAAAATGAACTAAAATATGGCAGGTACGTTATCTTTAATACATCACTGATTATATGTAATTAAAATCAGACTAGTTTAGAACTTAAAACATAAGTTATAGGAACAAATATTGTGGTTATGAGAGCTAACCACTAGGGATGTGTCGTCCCCAGGTTCAAAACAAAAATGGAATTTTCGGGAGTTGGAAGCTATGGATGAGGATATATTCAATGAATTTTTGGCCGAAATTCCAAGTGACTGCGAGTTGTAGATTACAACAAACATATGGCGTACGCCGACAAATTTGATATGCTAAGGAAATTATGTGAACTTAACCGAAAATCGCATAAATGGTGGCAACGCATTTTGGTGGTTCTTAGACGCCATAGTGGTAAACTCCTACATACTTTACACGCAAAGATATCCATCTAATGTTACTTTAAAAGACTTTCGCCTTACTATGGCCAATGGGCTAAGTTGTGCACCCTGTTCAAATACAAAACAAGATCGCAAAATGAATGTTAATGTGAATAAGTTTAAAAAAACTTGTGCCACTGTAGCTGCGATATGACAAAAATGCACATCTGCCGGAAAGATCAACATCCCTTAGATGTGCACACTGCAGCACTGCAGCTATTGTTCACAGATCCACATGGAAATGCAACTCTTGCAACGTCCGCTTGCTTAACCAAAGAACGGAACTGTGTCTTGGCCTTCCATACAAAGTAGCACAACTTCCTAGTGGTTTACAGGGATAACCATGTCCTGCGGGACAACAAGGACACTTTATAAAAGAAAAATGTATATTTTTGAAATAAAAAATTCTAATTAATAAATATTTTATAAAAAAAGTTGACTTTCATTTGTATTTATATATCCCTGCTGAAAACACACACGACCGGGGACAAATGTAACAAAACTGATCATTTCACTTTTTTGTCTCGTTTTATGTCTGTTAGAAAAAACAAAACATGAGTTCGCCACACATTCTCTACCTACCATAAACTCTCAAATAAATAAACTCCACTGCAAAAAAACAACAACGAAATTTTGTCTGTGAAAAACAACAATCTAGTTATCGGCAACTTCAACTGTCTTTCTGTTTTGTCCTGTCGTTTTGGTTTGTCCTATGCGGTGTGTGTTACGTCCTAAACAAGTACACAACGACAACACTGGTTCGTAGCATGTATGTTGCATTTGGTGTGTGTTGGTCGTATGCAAACCCATGTATTTTCGACAGCCAGTCATGGAATTCATCGACAGGAAAATATGTCGTTTGTCCCGTCCGCTTGGTGTGTGTTGACTGATAAGAATCAATGAATTGTTGTTCGATACAACAGCAAAAGACAGTTTGTCCGTGTGTTTTCAGCCTAATCAGACAACAAACCATTGATTCTTATTCATTAATTCACCAAAGCAGACGAGACGAGATGAAGACGTCTTGGGTGATCCGGCGCGTTTTAATTTTATTCTCCTTGCTTATTAAAACGGTACGTTATATATTATTATTTTATATATAGTAAGTATATTTAAAGTATTTTATTCAACAAAACTTACATACTCGTATGATCGCAATTATTTGTTTTTGTGCTTCAAATAAAAAAAAAACGCCATATTATTACTAGTACATATGCATTTACCTTTAAATGCACTGACGTACCTACTAATATTAATGGACGTATTTGGTCTGCTTCCGTCTCGTTTGCTACTTGAAAGTATAATCCAATAGGAATCACCACTCCAAAAAAGAAAAGAACATGTCGTGGTCTTTTGGAAAAAAGGCCAGGTGTGTCAATCGTGTGAGAACCACGTTCCAAAGTATTTTCTCACGACCGTCTTCGGGCTGTTGTTAAAATGATGTTTTTTTTTTGTTACGTGCCCGTATGTGTATATGCATATGGGTACAAACATATGGGTATGCCAGCGTTACTTTTTGTTTTGTGCAAACCTTTTATTACGGTAACTGCTCGTACCTTTATTCTCGTAGTATTGTTATTCCTTCTTAATTAACTGGGAACCGGTTTAGATATCTTCAGAAAATTTATGCGCCACAATATGTAAGCATTCGCGTACGTTTATGAACAAGTTAAACTAATCTCTTATGGATTTGTATCAAAAAAAATATTTGAGTCATTTTTTTATTGTCAATTTAAAACTAAAGATACAAAATTATTATCATATTGACATATGATGTCACCTGAATTCGCGTCTTCTTGTATCGCTTCTTAATCTGAAAGGGTTTATTGTATATTTTGGATTATAAAACGCTTCTTGCAGATAATTTTTTTTAAGGTGTTCATCAATTTGGTTTGTTTACTTTTGTAATGAATACTGGTATTTTTGTTCTTATCTTTGAAACGGTATTCCATAAACAGTTGGAAATTTGAGCTTTTAAGCGAATAGTAAATAAATCATCTCAGATACAATTTATTTAGCTGATTATTGAATATATTTTATTATATATACCTATTATACCATCAATGGGTACATTCCCTTGAAAGTCATTTATTTTTAAAGAGCAAGATCCTCGTTTATACTCGTAGATCATACATATGTTGGTGATTTGGTCAATAATTGTAGAAACAGAAGAACTTTTTGTTCGTAATAATTTAGTTATAAATAGATCATTATTTATTGGGTTGGCCAATAAGTTCGCTGTGTTTTTTAGATGTAATTGAGGATAAAATATTATTTGCTTGGAGAAAATTTTAGCAGTTGCATATGCACCATTATTTACTTACACATTGTGATACCCTTCGGGCAATATGACTCCTATAATAGGACGTTTGATTTTTCGGGACGAAGAATTGCTCCAAGTGGATTTTGCAAGCTTTCAACGAGACCAGTTCTACAGGACTGCATTACGTTGGCTGATGGAGACACGATCTAATAATTTTTTTCGCTCACACTGTGCGGCAGCTAAAAGTCATATTTACGTATTGCAATTTGCGCCAGTGATTTTCTACTCTTGATTTCAAAATATAGAGCGGGTTGCCACAAACACTCCGTTCCGAAAAGTCTTTGAATCCGCCCCCGAGAGATGGGGCAAGTCAGAGCATACTAAATCACCATCACGAAAACTCTTGCGCTTGACGCTTGCTGACTGAGGCCCAGATCCACACCGGACTGTTGCGCCACTTAAAGAAGAAGAAGAAGAATGTCCGTCCGTGTCTGCAATTGAATGATTTAACAATTTTGTGTTTGAAAAAAGCATCAAATAATAAGCAGATGTAGTAAACATGTTAACTTTAAGTATGGAATTCGATCTCGTTCATATGTCTACAGCGAGCATGATTGCTACGATCCATTCTTTGAAGCCTATTTTCCACGACTCTTCCACACATATCGGCCAGATTGTTGCCAATTTCGGATTCGATATTGTTTCACGTTGTTGGCTTATTGGCATAAAGCAACGACTTGACGTAACCCCATCGAAAGAAATTGAAGGGTCCTCATTCGATCCCGAGAGTACACGATTACTGAATTTTTTCTTTAATAGATCTCTAATAGACCACCAGCTGTTGGGCACATTTCACTGATGTCAAATCCACCCGATTCTGGTTAAAAATAGCTTTCCAACATGACCTGATAGCAACTTTATTGACCGTCACATGGTGATCATTTTTATCAACGAAGAAATAGGATGGTCCAATTACATCTCGGGCATGAAATCCACACCACACGATCATTTCTGTGGATGCAATGGAGTCTCTTGAAACACGGGATGATTTTTCGATGAAAGATTTTCATCAAATTTTCGCAGAGCACAACCGTAATTTAAATAGTTAATTTGATCTTGTAAGCGTGTGGTCATAGATCTTTGTGCAATCGACTTATTTGGCTCATTTTGAACTGAAGCAATTACGGCTGCAATACTTTCAGAACTTCGACCAGTGCGTTGTGTAACTGGCATAGGAGTTTTCAATAGTGAATATGTTGACTCGAATTTATCCACTGTAGCACGCACAGTTTGTCTGATGGGACTATTATTATGATCGAAAATTGGATAAGCGCTCTTAAAGTTGCCAGAATTCGGTAGTAATTTTTACAATTTCCCAAACCTTGCTTGTTTTGTAATGACTACCAAATTTATCAGATGATGCCCACGAAAAATTATTGCTGATATATTCAGATCGGTATTGGGTTAATTGGGAATTTAAATTTCGAGATAGGTTCCAGACCAGCCAACCCGATGCCATGTGACTTTTTAAAGATCACGCTGGAGATAATCATGCAAACTCTCTGCCAACGTATGTATTTATTTTCAAAAAAGCCATACAACATTATGACCAAAACGGGCTAATATCAGGAGGAATAAATAGTATGATTCACCAGAGTTTTTACATACATTGATATTTTTATCTAGAGACAATTTTAAGTATAACTTAACTTATATATTTTTTATATAACTCCTTTGTAGTATTATATAGTTTTTGTTTATTAAAGTAATGTTGCCACAGAGGCATCATTAGTGAACGATGCCAGCTCGACGTCTAAAGCTGCCTTTGATTTTAGTCAAACGTCGAATTTTGTATGTATAGCTACGGACTGCAGACGACAAATTTTCCTTTAAGCCAGCCAGTGATTAACATAGATATGCATATATATTTTGGTGAAATTATAGAATCATTTCGCATATGTGTGTTGTGCATTTCTTTTCTACAAGCTTCCGAAAATTTAAGAAGCCAACTTAACAATAAAACTAGCCGAAATGAGGACGACTGATAAGTCACATCAAGAACTTTTTGAGAAACAGAACTTGTAGTGCCATCCTCCAATATTCTACTAGAATTTAGGACAAATTAATCTGAAATTGGTTAGAGAACTGATTTAACCGGACTGGTAAATTTAAAAAAATTAAAAAAGTGTGGTTGGTGGTTTTATTTCCCTTTCTTTTGAGAAAGAAAGAGTTGAATCCAGATGTGATTTGGAGAAAATTTCACTATTATAAAATTGTTGCAATTCTTTGAATAGCCTAGGTTTTGATTTTCGGGCTGAAATGGTGAGTAGGGATAAATTGTGTACGTATCTACACACATTCCAATTTGTCAGTAAAATTTAGGTTTTCATATGAGTAGATTTTCATCCCGCTGTAACCAAGAAACAATAATATCAATTTCTTGCATCAAAATTTTTTATTAATTTTTCAACTTTTTTCAATTTTTCCTCCATCAGACACTTTCACCTAGGGGTTACACACGACAGTTTGGCTTACGGGATTTATCATTGTGTTGGTTTTTTTTTCAATGTGTGTGTTGTTAGAAATCATTTTACGTTTTGTCAACAACCAGACGTTTATTCTGTAATTGAACGTCATCAGCGACGGAGGTACATATATGGACGAATCCATTTTTATTAACTCCATCGAAATTTGAAGCGTAGAGCTCTTATTTACATTACTAAGCTAATCTTATTATCTAAAATTGAATATGGACCGGTAATATTTGGAAAGTTTGCAAAATCAAACCTCAAACTTATGCGCCCTTTGTTCAACGCAGCTGAAAGAGTATCTTTGATAGCGTTTAAAACAACGCCAATTTTAAATCTGATGGCCGAAGAAGGTTTTTCGACTATCGAAGAAAAAAAAGAAATGTTAAAAACCCTGCATTCCCAAGATCTGTGCATCATTCGATTCTACTATCCATAAGGACGCTGCCCAAATTCTGACTAGAAAAAAAACAGCTAAACAGTCATCAACTTTATTCAACGCATTTTCTTTTGCCAACCATAAAGGACTTTGCCCAAATGTTAAGAGTCTAGCCATTGAAAACACCCTCCTATTCTCTTCCCACCTGATTCTATCAACTTAAGCCTATCGAAGAGCCCAAAAGACATAACTTCTTATGAAGTTTGTGCCCAACTTTTCAAAGAGCTGTTAAACACCTTCCCTACAGACAGTTGGAATATCCTTTACACTGATGGTTCCAAATACAAGGATGGTTCAGCCATGGCTATATGTTTCATTCGAATCTTTGGTCATTCTCAAAGCAACGCAACTTGCACAGTCAAAGAAAATACATTTATTTTCACGGACAGTCTGTCACTTCTCAAAGCTCTAAGCAACACGAAACAGGGTACTCCTATTATAAATGACATTCGGACAACATACTCGTAATTTCTCTAAAAGGCAAAATAAAACTTGCATGGCTCCATTCCAGCTCACATTGGAATAAATAAATAAATGGCAATGAATTAGCAGATTCTGAACCAAAAGCTATTTCTAACAACTCTCATGCAATGTTGAAACAATATCGCCCTTATAAAACTGATTTGATAAAACACATAAAAACACACTATAAATACCTATATAAGAAATATAAAGCACGGAATAACTACACCCACTACTACACTTCAATCAATCCGAAGGGAGTTCAAGCAACTTATCCTACTACAACCAACACTAAAATAAACCAGTGCTTTTTACGGCTTCGTCTTGGACACACCTATTTAACACATAGTCATAGTTTAGATGTTAAGTGAAATCATTTCTGTAAATAAGTCTTAAGTATGATAAGTTTCAATCAAGTTGATTTGTTTTTAGTACAAAATAACAAATAATTTTTCAACAATTAATTGTATTGTATTACATTATTTTCATGAGAAAGTGTGGTATGTTTATGGACGTAATTAAAAGTTTAACCTAGGAAGAAATGCAAAAGAAACAAAGAGACGTAGGACTGGCTTTAACGGCAAGCAAACCTGACTAGCAGGACAGACGCTTAGAATACTATGACCCTGGTGGTTATTCCCGACTACGTAGCGAAAATCATCTCATACACACGACTCTCTCCCACACTACTTTTTTTGTATTGTATTACATTATTTTCATGGAAAAGTGTGGTATGGTTATAGACATAATGAAAAGATTAACTTATGAAGAACTGAAAACGAAACAAAGAGACGTAGGATCGGCTTTTATGGCAATCAAGCCTGACTAGCAGGACAGACTTTTAGAATACTATGACCCTGGTGCTTATTATCGGCTACGTAGCGAAAGTCATGTGGTGTCCACACACGTCTCTCTCCTACACAACTCAGATGAAATTTAGGCTAGGTCAACGAATCGGAACACTTTTGTATCGTACACCGCATTGATACTGGGTGCGTTATAAGTTCTAGCCAATTTTAGTTAAACATGACAAACCTCCGCGAGGCAGGCAAGTGACAATCAAATTTAATATAAATGGAAAACTGAAAAAAAAATTACAAAAACAGCCAACCCATGTCCAAGAAGAGTTAGAGGTGAGTGAAAGCGAAATCTCAACTTTATCCACCTCCCTCCTGGTGGGGGCATAAGAAGAAAAGTAGCTTTTCGTTAGAGGGGAGTTCGGAAGAACACTCACTAACGAGAGTGATTTTACCGGTGAACAGGCTGGCATTCACACCGGTGATGCACACAGCGAAGGCAATCCTGGCCAACCAATAACATACTTAACAGGTAGCAAGCAAGGGAGATGTTGCTGCAAAGGCAGATATGGAAGCGGGAAAAAGGGCTAGCTGCTCTGGAAGGAAGGGCAGTTTAAGCAGGAAGAGATGCAGATCGATCCGACGACATCGTGGAGCCGAACGATGCGAAAAAGTAGAAGACATCTACTTCATCCGTAATGCGTCGAAAGAAAAGCGACCAAAAAGAGAAGCTTCTCTTTCCTGTGACAAACGAGCTGGAACCGATCAAAGAAAAAAGGCCAAGGAAAAGTACCAAAACGCCGTATGGAAGGAATTATCCACCACAGGAAGCGGGGAGCTTCAATTTGTTGGCGTTGGTTGAGAAGGCTGAAGCAAGATTATAGCTTGTGTAAAAAAAACTACTGTGAACTTCTTCAGATACTTTGTTTTGGAGGTGTGCGATGCTTAGGACTTCATCGAACTAAAATGCACGATGGAGGCGGGGTTGGGAAGTACACTTTGCCGACGGCATGGGCATAGGTTCCGTATCCTTACATGTACCCTAAGAAGCTGCTGGGACTACTTCATGTGCAGAATCGGGAATTAAAGGCCGATACATGGAGGATCCTTAAGACGAGGCCTAGATAGTAGTACAGGCAGCTTTTTCTGCTGTCCTTAAACAGGGATTGCTTACCATACCTCGACAAATTGAAATCAAGCCATTGATCAAGGGCAAGAACGAGGATGAAAAAATATAATGGAAGTGCTGCAGATAAACCTACACCCCCGAAAGGCAGAAACGCATAAATAGTGAAGTACATCACCAGACAGGACGTCACCGGCGTACTGGGACAACAGCCATGGATCAATTAGAGCAACGAGATCCTGAGGAATTAGAAATTGTTTTATAAAAATCAGGATTTGCATCCTAATCAAAAACCAAACAGAGGCATAATTGAATAATTAGAGCTCAGATGACCTGACGGCAGCAGCATGCGAAAAGGAGTGTGGCAAACCACTTTGTCTGACGTCGGTCCATTTCCCCTACTACTCCAAGTTAGTTATCTTTGAGAAATTTAAAGACTTTGCAAAGCAGAAAGATCGGATGCTGC
The DNA here is from genome assembly GCA_928272305.1 of Volucella inflata. Lineage (NCBI taxonomy): Eukaryota > Metazoa > Arthropoda > Insecta > Diptera > Syrphidae > Volucella > Volucella inflata. The sequence continues at coordinate 60,070,552 of OV743716.1, forward strand.
TGATATTAATAAAAGAGGTGAGTGCTTATAATATTTCATTATATTTTTTTTTCTCCAGGGTTTTTAAACTTTGCATGTCCTTTTAGTCCTTTCTAGTAGTTTGCGCCAAAGACCCATTTGGATTTTTAATTCTAATTCATACTAGACCACACGTACAAAAAATCTGAAGAAAATAAGAAATAAGTACTCTTCGGAACTTTATCCATAATAAGTTTACATAACACAAAGTTTCTTTTTTATAAAAAAGTCTTCGTAAATTATTTGCCATGTTACAAAATAAATTTAGGCGTTATATGCATTTGTAAGAGCAAAAGCACAGTTATTCAGTGTTGTTCAAGTTGAAGAAGTTTTTTGTTGTATAGCCATGTATGTTAGTAACGAAAAAATGTTTTGTCTTTTGGCGCACAGGTGCGACACCTATACTAAATTTTTAATTTTGTAGGATGACCACAATTACGAAAAAACAAATATTTGATGTTTGGATTTCTAAAATTAAATGCTTTGATGATGTTTTCCGTTTTGCTATTCATTTTCATTTCATTTCATTTATTGGCTTAGTACAAGTAAGAACAAAAGTCTTTTATAGTATAAAAAAAGGGCTCGAAGGAACTACCCTATTTACATATAAATTTAAATTAATTTATTGACCACAATTAAAAAAAAGGATTGTATATAAATTCGTGCGGTTTTTTTTTCAAAATTTTAACGTTTATTTAAGAAAAACATGTACAATAGTATTATTCAAAGTATTGCCTATCTGAAGCTATGACTTTTTCCCATCTTTCTGGCAATTTGTGGATTCCATCCCAAAAGAACTGCGCCGGCTTGGCAGCCAAGAATGAATCAAGCCAATTTTTGATATTCTTCTCTGATGTGAACCGTATTTCAGTGAGGGCGCTCTGCATCGAAAAATGGTAGTCAGAAGGGGCAATGTCTGGGCTATAAGGCGGGTGGGGTAAGACTTCCCATCCACTGTTTTCCAAATAGTTCTTAACCGGAATAGCAACGTGGGGCCGAACGTTGTCATGATGGAAAATTATTGCCTCGTGTCTGGTCGCATATTCCGAGCGTTTTTCGGCTACTGCTCTCTTCAAACGGATTAATTGTGTTCGGTAGCGTTGTCCATTGATGGTTTCACCCAGTTTTAGCAGCTCATAATACAGCACACCCATCTGATCCCACCAAATACAGAGCATTACCTTCGCGCCATGGATATTCGGCTTTGCCGATGATTTAGCTGGTTGGCCGGGTTTCACGTATGATTTTTTGCGCTTGGGGTTGTCGTAATGGATCCATTTTTCATCACCAGTAACAATCCGGTGCAAAAATGACTTCCTTTTGTGGCGTTCCAGCAGCATTTCGGACATGCAAAACTGCCTTTCGACGTTTCTCGGCTTGAGTTCATGTGGAACCCAATTTCCTTGCTTTTGAATATATCCAGCTGTTTTTAAACATTTTGATATGGCCGCATGAGTGACACCCTAGGATTCTGCGAGCTCTTCTTGTATTTGGCAACAATCTTCATAGAGAAATGGTTCCAGTTCTTCATCTTCAAACTTTTTTGGCTGCCCAAGACGTTCATCGTCTTCCAAGCCAAAATCACTACTTTTAAATCGTGCAAACCGTTTTTGGAACGTTCGCTCAACTAGCGCATGTTCACCATAAACTTCCACCAAAATACAATGACTTTCGGCAGCATTTTCTTCATATTAATGTAATGAAGAAGAACTCCCCGCAAAAACACATTTCAGGCACAAAGTTCGACATATTTGAGTGGAAAAAAATTATTGTTGTTTACGCTTCAAATGAATGACATATACTGAAATGACGTGCAATGACAGTAGCTTTCTAACGCATGTTCCAATGGAATAATACAAGTTACGCCATCTTTTAGCAAACCGCACGAATTAAGTTATAGACCCAATATTATTTTATAAGTACTATATATAGGTATAAAAATATAATAGTCAAGGTAGTAATAGATTTAAATAATAATATTGCTAATAATAAATTGGCGATGGCGATGGCGCGATAGTTAGCTCATTGGACTATCACGCAGAGAGTCTAGGTTCGATTCCCGGCTGCGTCACCAACAATTTTTCAAATCACCATCACTCTTTCGGCGAGCAATGGCAAACTCCCGAAAGTAAAATTGCCTACGAAAAAGCTTCAAAGGAGTGCCGTTCGGACTCGGCGATAAACCGTAGGCTCCGATCAGATGTGACAAAAATGACAACATGAGCAACACAAATGAGTGTCAAGAAGCTAGGCCATGGCCTATACCGGGCTGCCAGCGCCACAGTGTTTTTTTTTTTTTTTTTATAAATTAGTTAATAAAGCATAGGGGAGGGAAAGGATGATGAGAAAAAGAAAAAGGAATGTGGTAAAAGAAAGAGATTAGAGACTATACAGTTAGAAAAAAGTAAGAATGAGACAGGAAAATAAAAGAAAATACATAGTCTACGAAAGTTCAAGACAAGCGAAAAGTTCACTTTTAAATTGCTTAGCTTCTGCCATTTGTTTAACGGCAGTAGGCAATGAGTTCCAAAGTCTAGTAACTTGAACAAAGAGGAGGTGGGATGAGTTCAGATATTTGAAAGAAACTGTAATGAGATGATTGGTTCCGAGTTAAATCTAGTTACAAGGTCTTCCACCAGTCCAAGTGGACGGGACATATATATGGATAGAGGTATTACGGCAAACGTGTGGAAGCTCATTTATAAATAGACTAAATAGAGTGGACCAAGAATAGAACCGAAGTAATATTTCAATTGATTGCATAAAATCTCATGGTTTACTGAATCAAAAGCCTTTGAAAAGTCGAGTAAGCAGAGAAGAGTGAGATATTAGTAGCAGGTCTTAGTTTCCACTTAGCATATAGTTTTCTGCGAGTTTCTATTGCATTTTGAACTTCAACGGAAAACCGTGGACATGTTGTAGTATTTACTATAACAATTGAAAGAGACAGCTTATTACTGTTTGTAAAATTTCAACTTTTTTATTTACCTTTTTTAACAAAATAACAAGAATACCATTGTAGTAAACTTGCCGGATAGTAAATTGCTAAAAATCTCGAAAATGGAAGGTGCTTTTCATGTTTTACATGAAAAATCTATATTCTAAGCGCACAATAACAGGTTGTAACGATATTTATTTATTATGTTACCCTATCCTGTCATGAAAATATAGCAATAATAATAATAGGAGATAGTGCCTAGGTGATTCGCACTTAACCCAGGATCCTTAAATGAAATCTCACACAAACGTAAATGAAAACCAAGAAAAATGGTGCAACCACGTGCTATCAGAACTCAAAAGGACCCTCCCTACTACCTTTTCTTCACCCTTATGACCTCTCACCACAGGTCACTCAAGAGGCCAGTTCGGGCAAAGAGCAGCAGGTGGTTTGACCAATTAGCAGCGTTAGGCATGCAAGTATGGGCTAAGCTCGTCGGAATGGGGGGGGGGGGGGGGGGGGGATCTTGCTGCTAATACTAGTCAACCGCAGTTACTTTTATTTTCATGCCTGACTCTGGATGTTGATTGAGTTAAAATTCCATACAATTCCTTACAAAATTCCAAACCTCTATCTAATTTAATACGTATAGATACTGCAAATCAGATGATCTCTCATGCTCTAGTCCAAAAACGAAAGAGAAGAGAGAGCTTGATTACACGCTCTCATACGGAGTAAACCCTCCCCTATTGTGTATAGCATTGGGATACTATGACACAGCGTGGTAGCTATATGATCCATCGAAATGTTAGTAACTACCTCTTTTTCATCCACATAACGCTAAACAACTTTCGCTGCCCCTTTTCGATCCTTCACGCCCCTATATTTCCAAAGCTCAGCACTTCATTCTACAACCCTAAAGTAAAAAAAAAAAGGAATGATTTGGCTTCCCCTGAAGTTTTCTGTTCTGGTTCATCATCAACCTAAATCAAACTCTTCGCTTGGAAATTAAAAATCACAAATAAAGACAGCAAGATAATTGAAAGTTCTAGTAACAATTTTATTTAATTAATAAGCAAGTAGGGGAGGAACAAGAAAAAAGCAAATGCGCTCAGTTATTATAAAGTAAGTTAAGGTGGTGAACTTAGATATAGGTATTCGGCAGACATAAGGTATGTAAGATAGGATAGAAGTAAAAATATATATAAAAACAAATAGGTATGTATAAGGTAAAAGATAGTTCTTAGGTTTAAGATATCAATAAATACATTTAAATATATTCGTATTCCTTTTTATTTTTAAATTTCAAAATAATAGGTATAAATTAGATATTGTATGTTCATATGTGTGTGTGTGTATAACTATAGAGCGATTGGAAATGGATTGCAAAATTATTTATTGGAACTTTTGGCTTCTTCGAAAATTTTATTTATTTCAAGATCTATACATTATAGTGGATTAAAACAGACTTACCGAATTTTACAAAATGGTAATTCTCAGTGAGAAAGTGCACTCCTTCGCTGGCTTTCATTAAAGGTAGTTTTCTTTTTCTGTTTGTAAGGGGTGGCTTTCCCGTTTTGTAATATTTGGTTTGTTGGTAAGAGCTATCATCAAAAAAAAGAATAAATAAATTTTTTAGTGAAGCAAGGCCTGATCTCAAAACTGAAATTTTTGAACTACCACCTGCTTCGATCTTTGCTGGAACAAGAGGGATGGGGATAGGAATAGGTAACAGGGTGTTGTCCGTACTGCTTTCTTGTCCGGGTAGCAACTCGCTCTGGAGCGATGGAAGCTGGAGCTTGTACCCTTCGACATTAATTTTTTGGTCGTGTATTGAGGTATCCTCTCGAATCCATGTCCTCGTTTTGTTTCGATTCCTCCAATAGATCTACCAGAAGTTTTTTCAATGGGAGATATTCATCATCCTCTCCTTCAATCTTACGAAGAAGATAGGCTTATGCGAAAAAAAGTCTTGAGCAGTAGCGATATGCTATTTCCCATAGATTTGGATATCAGCAAACGAAAATCTTCTTTCTGCTATTCTTACTAACATGCGCACTTAATAAGACTTGTTATGAACGAATATTCGAGATTTGCAGAAATTAAGTGGAGCATGATATTTGCCGATTTTTATTTATTTCATTGGTTTTTTTTTTTTTTTTTTTTAATGCAATCGCTTTCTTTCACTTTCAATTTAACCTTCAAAATACTATTATTTTATTGTTCATATTGACTTAGTTTTTTTTATATTTCCAATTTGAATGTTCGTAGTCTTTTTTCCTTTTGCAATTATTCACAAGAAGTTTAATCAGTTTTTTTTCTTTTTGTTGGTACAGTCACTATCACTAGGCTTTATGGTTTACATTATTTTTTTTCTTAACGTTCACTTGCAATTAACTAATCTCAACTCTTTTCTTTCGAACCTTCTTTCTTCTGACAATTTGATCGACTGTCGTGTCTTCTATCTTGGCTCAGAAAACGACTCTTCTCTTCCAAGAAAAAATCCTTTTTTTTTTTCAAGTACCGAATTTTCATATCACCTTATCATCAGGCCATGGTTCCGATTTCCTCATTCTCTTTAAAATGCATGTAACTATGCATTAGGTCGTTCACCCCATCGAGCTTTACAATCATATGTTTCATTTTTTTAAGGCACAAGTGTAGAGTTCAATGCACGAACCAAATAGAATGGGGATGTGGGCTAATGAGTTATATAAAAAAAACATAGAAAGGGACTGGTTGTTGTACCTGGAATTTTCCTTAGAGATCATACCGGTAGGTGGCGCTGCCGTCAGCAGGCGGGTGGATGTCAGTTTATTATTTCCTTCAGTTAATTTTTGAAAATTGGTAAAAAGAAATTCTTATATTACACACACACATACACTGCCAAACAATAATCTTTATTAGCGTTTCCCACAAGGTCGTGGTCAAATATTCCAACAAGCAATACTTGGTCCTCAAGCAGCACATTAGACTGATCAGATACAGCCAGCAGGGCAAGAAGACTCGGTGGGAGCACAGGTCCAAAATGGCATAGGCAATGAAATAGGGGAATATACATCGCATTAGGGAACAGAAATAATTCTGCAGATGCATCCTTTTCTAATAAGGATGGCGAGGCATGGAACTATTCTCTTTGGTTAAGTTTTATATGCTCAGAGTCCCCACAAGGGAGTGATTCAATTTTCAGCTGAGAAAGAGCAGGGCCATTGTTCGCGCGAATACCGGCAAGCAGCGAACATTGCTTAGTCTGATAATGAAGTCGGATCAGCAGCGGGTTGTGTACTATTACCAGAGCTGTCTCGTAATCGAAATGCTTCGAAGGCCAACGTTGTGATGCAGCTTAGCAGCAATCCGTTTCACCAGTTCAATAGGGTTTTTTTTCCTGATAGCTTCCCTATTCAAACTCCACCAGTTAATGTATAAATTGATCCATAGGACTAGATTCAAAGTGGTGTAGTTGGTCAGATAGGGATGTTTTTTTAATCTGAGATTTTCACAGATGGTGGTGGGAATTTAACCGACAGTTAGGTGATTGGGATCTGTCAGGAGTAACTGTAATAGTCACAGCAGATTTCTCTTTAAGAGCATTCAGCGAGTAGTAGTAGTAGTAGTAAAATGTTTCTTTAAAATTATTTTACATAAGAAAGTTGAATGATAACAATGCAACTAACTTTGTTTTATTAACGTGTGCTTTATGATCACTTAAATATGGTATAATTGGATAAATAATTAAGATTAAGACAGAGCGATCTAAATTACCTCTATTTACTTGACATTCTTTCTTTATTCTTGATTATTGACTGCTTTAACAATATTACGTTTTCTGCGCATGCAACTAAGTCAATAAAGACAACCTTAAGAAACTTATGCTTGTGGTTTGACTAAAAGAAACCGAAAGTCGTCCCCCTCAAAATCGCTTCTAAGGCATTAATTGTTCGTGGTTGAATGAAACCCTAATACTCCCACAAACAGTTTTAGATGAAATTTCTTCTTCATCTTGAATAAACAAGGTAGGATGACTGGGAAGGAATAAGAGTAAAGTATAAGCTCTTTTAGATTCGTTAAGCGATAACACCCCAGAAAATAAATAAAACTGTTCCCAATTTACTGCCCTCTTATCACAAAATTAAAGAGGCTACAACAAAGTGCTCTCCCGGTAGCAGAACTGTGAGCAAATCCTCTGCTGAATGTGGTTTACAGGGCTTATTAAATCATGGCGTTAAGCGTATATGTTTAGCTAAAAAAGACGTAATAAGTTGTTATGATGATTTTAGAACGGGTTTTAAAGAAATATCGCTGATAATAAAATGGGGTTGTGATGGTGTTCAATAATAACCATACAAACAAAAAATTTTATCAGGTGATCATTTCGATGAAAATCTTTTCAGTATGGGGCTCATCCAGATGTATTTCTTAAAAGTAGAAGCTAAAAACATACCTTGGCGAAACCAAGCTCCATCATCAACAAGCTACTGCAGGTCTATTAAATTGATTTTTGCAAAAGAAAGTAGATTCACTTCAGCAGTAAACTGACACCATATAACCTGTTGATATGAATGGTGACATTTCCATGTCTTAATCAAACCAATTTATTTACTTGCCCTGATCAGCGATGAAATATGTGCAGTTCTGTCATCTGTAACTTCTTCATCACAAATCCATTACATTTGCGCTGCAAAACCTTTTAAAATGAGCAACCCAGCCAATCTTTGGAGAAAGTCTGTGGACCAACTAGCAATGTCCTTCGGATTAAGTCCCTTTCACTTTTGGATTCGATTTATGGAATGTATACTTCACATCGGGTACAGACTGGATGTAAAAGTATAACAAGTAAGAGACCAGTTTGGTAAGGAAAAGTTCAAAGCCGGAAAAAAATTAATCCAAGACAGGGTTGTTGGGGGATATGTCAACTCTACAGGAATTGACGAAGAAATGATCAAAAAGTTTCATATTATCTTAAAAGCTCTTGGGTCAAGGTTCCCAATTGACTTAAATGCCTTCGAGAGCTTTGCAAAATAACCAAGGGGACTCTACCCAAAGAATTATGGCAGGTATTATATGCCAGTTAGTGTATATAAAGTCCTATTTTTTTGGAAAACAAATAATTTCCACTTGTATTCTTCCAATCGGCCAACTCTCAGAGGAGCTCAAGAAGCCAGAAATAAGGAAAACAGAAAATTTAGGGAACACAAACTTGCTTAAAAGATTGTTAATATCCTCCGATCCCTTTTTGGCATGTATAAGATGCATTCCAAAATATGTTAATATAATTTATAACATTCCTTTTTGTGTTTATGAATAATTTTCATAAAAATAATTCTAATGCATTTTGAACGTTTTCGACTCCTAGGTCTCTGTGGATATCATCGTTTCTAATGTACTACGCTGTATTTACAAACCCTCGGAGAACTTTGTTTTGGAATGTCTGTAAGACGTTAACGTTACTCACCTCTCCAAGACAATAGACAAAGCCAGGGCCTCACTATGGGTCAGCAAAAGTCTAGCCTGCAAAAACTGGGGCCTAAATCCCAAAATGATGCTGTGGATGTAGACTGGCATAGCGAGACCCATTTTTACCTATGCAGCACCTTTGTGGTGGCATAAAACAAAACAAAAGTCCGCACAAGCAAAGCACAAATCCTACCGCAGCGCTGGAAGTCATTCTCAACCTCCAACCCATTCATGTCCACATAATGAAAGAAGCCACAGCAAGTGCTTACATGCTCATCACTGAAGATGAATCTAACTCGTTCACCCAGAGTTAACTTAAGAAATGAAGATCGATTCTGGCACGGATCGCTTAACACCTTAATCCGGCCCTGTGGGTTTTAGTCGCCTCTTACGACAGGCATGCCTACCTCGGGTATAGCCCCTTAGCAGAAGGCAGCTTAGTAATGTTATAAGATACTTTGCATTTTTTATTATACGAACCTCTACCATGTTTTTTCAGTGAAAGAATATCACATTTACCCAAGCCATTTTATCGCATGGTACCAGTTGTGAATATGCGCATTTCCTTCAAAGCTATGACATGGCTTATGATGCGAACCAATTATCAAAGTTAAGTTTACTTTGGGCATGGTTGAAGCCAAAAATAAAACTATGTCCGATGAAATGCCAAGCCCCTATGTGGGATAAGTTCCATCTCCATTAAACAAAACAAAATCATATATCATCGCTGACGTCGCAGCCCTGGCGAACATTTTCATTCCCCATTTACGGGGCCTTGCTTGATTGTACTTAGACTTGACCTCCCTTCTTGAGGCAATTCGAGGCAATTCGTTGAACGTAGTTTTCAGTAATGACAGCAGTGGGCGTATTTTATATAATTAACCTTTTTTGGCTGATTTGAATTTTTGCTCGAGTGCAAACAACTTAACAATTAAATTTCAACTGTTTGGACCAAGTCACACCCATCTGGGATATTTTTATAATACTCGTAAACAAGAGTACATAGATATTACGTCCCATTTTAAATTGATGGCATTTCAACTCTATGTTTCCATTGCATGTAAATTACTTTGCGATGTCATCAGTTGAAAAACGTCTTCATCGAAAAATTTTGCAGAATACTCCAACCGCATTTTTTCCTCACCTACGTAATCAACTTCAGCTCTTCCCCTCCAGCTTATATCGACGGCCGTCTTCTCTACTTCAGTGTAGATGTTTTCGTTGATGTTTTCACTTTCAAAAACTTGCCCTAGTGCTTATTTCTTTGCCATCATCGCAGTTTTTATTCTCATCACCATTTAGTAAGTTTTCAATCAATTCTGATTCTACCAGGATTGCTTCAATTGCTTCTTTCAAAAAGTCTAAATCACCTTCCTCCTCTTGAGCTTCGTCTTCATCAGATGACTGGTCTCAATCAAAGTTCGCTATAGTTTCAGTCAGGCCCTTCCTCTACGAATGATTATTTTCAAATCCATTTTATAATTAAGTTTTATGGCTAAGCAACTAGTCTAGTGGTAATTTACTGTTTTAATATTGGAAACAAGGACCATCATTAAAGAAAATAAGCTGTATTGAGGCTCAGAGCCAGCTGCACAATAGACATTCGTTGCTTTTTTTCAACGGGATTTATATATTGCGCTGGCACTAGAGTTTTGACAATAGTCACTGGAGAAACTACCAAAATAACCTAAGCAGTGAACAAGTACAGAACAAAGTGCAAGCAACAAAAGAAGGCACTCAATATCGATAAAATACTATTTTTGTATTGTATTTTCGTATTTTCTTGTCTATATTCATATTAGGAAAATATCTGTCTTATACTTTTAATTCACTATTATTAATATAATACGAAAAGTAAGAAGTTCATTTAAGCAACTATTTTCCTGAAAGGGTTAAGATTTATTTATAATTATTTTTTATCTTCACCGAATTAAATAATACAATAATATCAATTTTACCTATAGGTACGATATTATAAAAAAAAGTCGTAACCTAGTTGAAGTTTCGATGACATCCCGCGAAGAGTGGCTGCTAGTACTCTTAACTCCTTTTCCTCTGTTTCCGGTTACTAAGGGACCTTATTTGTGGGTTAGGCACAGGTATATGGTACTTCTTCAGGCCTTTATTTTACAGTTCAGTTCAGTTTACAGCGGTATTACTTAAGGGCCCTTTGCTAAGTTAAGTTCACTAGTCACTCGCGACTCAACGGTACTTCTTAAGGACTTTTACTTAGTTCAGTTCGCTAATTACAAGCGGTTCAGCGGTACTTCTTAAAGACCTTTGTTGACTCACATGCGCATGTTATATTTGCGGCTTACTTTTTTCTAGATCGACCGAACTCGAACGTAGGGTTTTGGATGACGATAGGTGTGATTGCATGCTATTGTTATGGTGGGAAAATATATATAATTTGGAATTTCAGGGTTTGAAACGTGAACTTGCATACATCATACATATAAGAGGAAATACAGATTGCCAACACAGTGTTCGGATAACGCAAGCTTTCCCTGTTAGAAAATAGAACTTACATATTTTGCTGTGCATATATTTTTTATAAAATACTAGCGACCTGCCCCGGCCTCACACGAGTGTAATTTAGAAAACAAAAGACGTGAAGTAGATACGGAAAGTAATGATTACATTTAGTAATTAATTATGTGCCCGATTACAATTACAATTTCCCCATTACCATTACTTGAAATTATAACGGAAATAGTTCCATTGCTCATTCAAGTTGTTGAAAATGATCACGTCGATAACGCAGCATAATCAAAGCGAACATCTCGAACATTCATTGTTCATTCCCTTTCACTATAAATTGTTTGACATTGTAATCATATAGTCTTTCCCTTTTTGTATTCTGAGAAGCAAGACAAGAGTAAATCTCATATATTTAAATTTGTAACGTTGAATAAATGTACTTTTTTTTAGAGAATAAACCCAAGAAAACAGCAAATTAATTTTCGATACACAATAGATGTTAAAAGTGTTGTCTTATGTTATTGGAGTTTATTCGACGCTTCGAGGGGAAGTTAACACAAATACGAGTAATTGAAAAAAGTAATGGACTTTGAAAGTAATGGAGGAGAAGCAGTGTCCATTACATTATAAGTAATATTATACTTAAAATGTAATGAATTACGTTATTTTAATACATTTTATTATACTCGTATCTTCGACTGAGCTAGAACTTTAACCAGAACTTGGACTGAAACTTGCACCAGAACTTGGACTGAAAGTCGAACCAGGACTTGGACCAGGACTTGGACAGGAACTCGGACCATCTTCGTTTTAGTATATTTCTCGTTTCAAAAGACGAGTTATGATACAGACTTACCCCCCCCCCCCCCCTTGGTAACAAAACTAAAAATTTCCTACAGGGTTGAAGGTGGACTCCCGGGTTTCACCATGCCGAGATGTGAGTAGGAGTCACTTGAGAAAGGCTAAGTGGCGACGGTTGTGCTTGCATTGGTCCCTCCTCGAAGCTATAAAACCCGATTGGTTAGTTGTACATTATACTGCCAAGGAAGCCGACTAAGAATATTTTATGTCTAAAGTAAGCGCAATAATATTAAAAAAAAAAACTTTTCAAAAAACTTTTGATTTGCTTTTAGAAGTAGGTACAAGCATTTCAAAATTATTTGCATCCAAATTATGTCTTCTATAAGATGACATCGAACCAGCAAATGAAAAAAGTCTTTCAACAGCTAGAGAGAGAAACATTTTTGTCCATAAGATATAGCGGGAATTCTTAATTTTCCACGCATCTGAACCTGTTAACGTTTCCTTCGGAAGGAGCTGCAATTGTTAAACGTTAAACTTATTATATCAGAAGCAGTTATTTTTGGACGTGGATAATATTTGCTTTTATTACAATAACAACATTTAACATAACCCAGGCACCGCTGCTCCCTACCCGAGAAATCCAGTTGTCCCTATTAACACCCCCGCCGCACGGTGGTCTGGCATTGAAAAAAAAATTCAAATTGACATATTTTTCGCGACCAAATGATATACATTTTTCGGTTCAATTTGTTTTGACTTTTCATGATCGACTTTATTGCGCTGTTAGTTCAAAGTTGAAATTTTTTAACTAAGAAAGTCGTATTTCTTAAAGCCGTTCTTTGTTCAAACTGCATCAATCGATTTTTTTACTAAGCTTTCCAATTTTTCAAATCGGACATTTAATCAAAGGCACCTCTAGAGGTAGGTATTTAAATATTTGAGGGACTTTAACAAAACTGTTCCAAATTGATCTAAAAAACTGAATTCTGGCTTATGTAGGTAGGTATTACTAAAGGAAATACGAAGGAATCACATCCCTGTTCGTCCCATTTTGACCGCAAAACCACAAATATTTGAACAAGTCCACAGTCAAGGTCCATTCATTCCGACCCTTGTTCATTTCCAATTTTTATATATTTTTTTTTCCTAGTTGTTTTCGTGCCGCTCTATTTGATAAAATACTTATGAATGAATGTCAGGACAAAGTCGGAAATGTCGGTAATGGAAATTTCCAATATTAAATTAAAAGTAATGGGTTATTAAATTGTTCCATTACAAATTACAAGTAATTGTAATGGAACTTTTTACTAATCAATACTTTTCTTGTCTGACGTGAAGAATGTGAAGTACTGCTTTGATTACAGAATTTCTTCATAAACAATATTTGTAGCTGAATTTTGGTTACACAATATGAACAAATTTTGTTTGGAAGTGACACGCTACGTCTATTCATGGGAAAAGCAATTTCCGGTTGGGTTTAAGCCCGCAACGTTAAATGTCTGACCTTGTGATTTGTTGAAAATGACAATTGTTTTTGGACACTGCAATCTTTTGTATTGGAATGGAAGATCCGTTGGCATTAGTGGAATCCGAGGAATATGCATAGTTTCTCCAGTTTCACACCTGGACGGAATTTTGCACTCTATAGTAAAAGTTTTTAGGCGTTTACCCTGGAGACGTGTACCATTGCACAATTTGGGTGGATTAAGGTTTCGCAATAAAACAAGAGACCACTCTTCTTTTAAGACCAATTTATGTGGGGGTAATCCGGAAGGCTGCATGCAATTAAGAAATTCTGTTGGGAAATGTACAGCCTCTTCCTGGTCCAGCACGGTTTATACAGAGTAGTAGGTTTGCGCATGTGTATTAATTATTGAGATAACAGGTAGGTAACAAAATAGCCATCTCCTTGAACCAAGTTATAGTCTTAGAACTTATATTTTTCATTTCTGGATAAAAATGCAAAGGTTTTGATTATCTAGATTAACTGTCCCATTATTTTGTGACATCTGTCCATTTCTTATTATGAACAACAACTCTGAAAATTTTCGGGTTTCGTGTGCTGACAATGACACTCTCATACTTGTTTTAAGTTCTAATCTATTCACCAACGGCCAGAGAAAAGATATTTTCAATGAAGCATTGATTTCATCAGCACGGGTCCCTCTTGCTACCACTGGTAAGATTTGCCAAAAGTCACCAGAGAACAATATCGTGCATCTACCCATGGGTGAATCCGTACTGCGCAAATTGAAAACTTGTTCGACATGGTAGCTTCGTCTCAAACTATTAATGAGCACTCACGCATTAAATTTCCAGTATTACTTTGTTTTGAAATGCTGCAAACAGTGTTTGTGTTCAGTAGCAATCGTTAGTGGCAGTTTGACTGTTGCATCAGTAGTTCGGCCTCCTTCCAATTGCAATTCAGCTAATGCAATTTTGCGAGTAGATCTTACTTTTCCAAGAAGCAAGTTTATAAGATACGAGTATGTTTTTCCTGTACCTCCAGGAGCACTTTCTTTCGTGTCTGTTAATTGGTATTGTTTTTTTAATCTATGTTCATGCGATGTTAATCTTGAGTTACAATTTGTTTAAACAGTTTAAATTGATCGTAAGAAGTTTCTCTTGCGGTCCAAAATCTGAAATGGATTTACCCGAACATAATCTGACATTAACTCTCGCCGTCGTCGATTCAGTATATTTTCGGTCATATTTTACCTATACTTGTGCCAGAGATATACAATATCGGTCATTTGACAAAACGCTGTAATAATGGCAAACAAATACCTTAATGACCTCGATGAAATGCAAATAGTAGCTTCCGTTAATGTGTTGTTCCATTAAGAGTCGTCTTCCAAGAGACGTTATAGTTATTATGAGTAACTCCTTGTATGATGGGTCTTTTACAATGTGAAGTAGCATTCTCAAGTGAAAATATTCATTGTTGTTGGGATGAACTACATAGACCTTCCCAAGAACATCAGTTTTTTTTAACTCCGGGGAAACCTTCAACTTTTTTCCTCCGTTGAAAGGTTTTTATCCATCCAGCCATCAAGATGAAAATGCATTTGATCACTGATGATGATTTTGTTCGACTGTAACTGACAAACTATCAATATTTTAAAAATATTGCTCAACAATGAAAATGCATTGTTCTTTCGTACAGCGCTCTATTTTTACTAACCCCGAAATGTCAACTTTCACATTGTTATCTTTTTGTCTATTGTCACAACTGTACTATTAAATGGCGCAAAATTCAAATTTCGCGTGAATTATGGGACAGCCTTTATAAGACAAATAATAATTACATAAGAAACCTACAATAGTCCAAAGAAGAAAAGAAAAAAAAAAAACATTTTTTTTTCATAAACATGGATATGCCTGCACTCCACTGGTGGGCTGTTAATTGCAATGACCTACGCATATCTGTGATTTATGTAAATATCATTTTTGCTTATTACTTCCGTTATAAGAACCACAGAATAATGATTGATACATCAATATCTTCACCAGGAAATGTACTAATCGAAGAATAGAGTCATATTCAAATCTGCTCAGCCATTTTGTAGTAATGTGTGCGTAAAGCATAAAAAGTGCGTTTTTTCAATTAAAATGGGTTTAGAGGCCCAATATCTATACGTTCCTACACCCTACTTGCGGACAAACAGGAAGATGTGTTCTCTTTTATAGATGTAGAAATTACAGTAGAAGAGGAGATTGATGAATATTTAAGTGTTCAGGAGATTAATAAATCTGTAACAAATCTTTAATAAATCTTTTATATCGCTACAACTAAACGAAGAAAACTATTAATAAATCTTATAAAATATTATTCAATATCTAATTAAAAAACTGTGTATATATTAAAAACGAAGCGTTTTATCTAAGATGTGCAATATACAAACTACTCGTATGTTGTATACCAAATACATATGTTATGTATAGCAACAAATACAACTTACAAGTTGTAAGTAAATCATCAATAAATATGGATATTAAACCAGCTCAATCGCCGATTTCATTTTGCCGAATTATACTGTTAATAGTCAGTATATCTATATCTACAATATACCACCTACATTTTCTAAATTCCCTTTTCGATGTCTTACATTCGCATGAATAACCGAACATTTAATCATAGTTTTTATCGTGCTTTTATTTAACTGCTATGTGCATACATCTAATTAATTTTTTTTACAGTCTTCAATATGGTCTTTTAAGTTATAAAGTTACTTAACTTTACTTATTATCATGAGTTTATTTTTATATCATTTAAATTAAGATAATTTACAGTTATCTTCGCTACAACAATTATTTCATATAATTTAAGTTCCTCACAAGTTTAAAAATATGTATTAAACAACAATTTTATAATTTTTCGCATAAGCATGAATTTCTTTCATTTATATATAAAGGAACTAACAATTCAACAGTTTGTTTTAATCTGCTTTTATAAAGTATAGATCTAATTAATATGGAGCGGAGCTTTCAATGGTTTTTTTAATCTCTAATTCGAATGACATTATTTTTTTTTGTTGTTTCATTAAAATAAAAGGGAACGTAACTCCTTTCATTTATTTTATTCCTTTCTCTTTTACAATAATAATACAATATAATATACTATATGATCTCGTTTATTTTGTTTGCTGTAAAATTGTACATTTATAACTCGTTTACTTATTTTATTCTTAAGTTAATATTTTCTTCTTTACTGTTTTTATTTGTATTTACGAGTATAGTATGAGAGTATGATGAAGTGAAATTCAGAGTATTTGTATAACGCTGTAAATAAAACACAGCGCAAAACTCGTATTATGATGTGTTACTTCACTTTTATTGGTAAACTAAAACTGACTTTGCATGTAAAATACATTGTCTTATGATAGGTCTGCAGATTCGCAAGAGATTTTGTTTATTTATGGCCATGGCCTTCTCTTTTATACATTTTTTTGTGGAGCTTTTACAATATTCTTAAACTGGAAGAGCTGTTATGATATTCATGATATTTATGATATTCTTAAGCTTAAGAGCTCAGTTGGCGTGGCCAACTAAGCATTTCATAAAGTAAAATTAACCAAAATAAAATGCATGTTGCTACAGTCTCCTCCGCTGGATCTTCAAACGTCTCGATGAGGTGACAGGAGATCTTGGGGCGTCTTCTTCTTCTTAGTCTTTGGACCGGTTCAATATTGTCGTTTAGTGCAGAACAGTTCGTGATAGCTGAAGGATGATACGACCCAACGGGGTCTGTAAGGTCATCTTCGTGGGCAATGTGGTATGTGGAGGACCCAATATTTCCAGTGACTCTTCTAGGAACTAATTTTGACGTTGTGTTCCCTGCTGCTTGACTCAACACATGCGTCGCCAACACCACATCCCCTACCTCCACATAAGCTTGAGGTGTTCTCTTCCGGTCGACGTAGGTCTTATTGTGATCATTTAGAATTATTCATGGCGAACATGATGGTGGGTAGGTGCTGCTCCCAAGTTATGTGGTTGTTGCCGATAAGGATCGCCTGTTCAGTCTTCATGTCTCTTAAAATGTGTGCCATATCTTAAAAATACTTCGTTCAGAAGGACGAGTTCACAATTCTCTGCGGTTGATTCTTTTAAGGGAAAAATTTCAGTTCATCTGCTTTCAATGTCCTCGATAATAATGATCTACTGGAAGCCCTGTCCTGCGTTTTACAAGAGGGTCCAAACAGGTGAACAGCTACGACTTCAAGTCGTTTATTACTCGCAACCGTCTAGACGGTTACTACAGATGCGTCTGGTTCGTTTTATGTTGCTGGGCTTGTATCTTTGGCACGCTAGACAGCTACTGATATGTTTGGTTATGTCAATTCTCATCCTTGGCCAAAAATATCTAGACATGATACGGGCAAGGGTGGGTTCCATAGTGTCCTGCGGTCGCGATGTCGTGGTGTTTGTTAAGAATCTCTTGACGTTCTTGAGTTAACAATACGGAATCAGATTTCGGGGAAAATTTATAAAGCAAGCCCCTACAAATGATATATCCTCTAGAAGTTCAGCGAGACATGTTTTCGTCTTCTGATCCGAAAGATCATATAATTGCTTTTAGTTCGGCATCCTGTAATTGCGCGTTTCGGTTTTCGGTGCTGTGTTTGTGATTTGGGAAATGTGGTCTTGATAAAATGTCTGCAACTCTGTTCATATTACCAGGAATATGCTCGATTTCAATATTGTAGAGCTGTTATTGCAAGACCCATTGCGCTAATCTGTCGGTTGGCGATTTGAGGGCCATCAATCATTTCAACGGCAGGTGATCAGTTAAAAGTGTAACTTTTGAGCCTTCTATATATCCGCGAAACTTGTTGACCGCTGGGATGATGGCTAGAGCCTCCTGCTTAGTTGCGGAGTTATTACGTTCCTGCGTCTATCAGTAGCATTGAAATATACTCCACTGGGTGTTTGTCTTCATTTTCCCCCTGGACCAATACTGTCCCTATGGCATAGCTGCTTCCGGCTTTTTTAAGTAAAGTCTATGCGACTATAATAAAAAAACCTCTGTTCTTAAAAAAACTTTAAACTTTATTACACTAATAAAAAGATATTTAACTTTCTTTTATAAAGGATAGAGTTAAATTTTAGGTTGAGGCACAATCACAGCACCAGCACACAGTTCGAGAGTTGAAAAAGGAAGGACTAAATTAAATGTCAAAGATTAGACATTGGGGACGTTCAGTTGTTCGGGGGGAATGTTCAGAAACGGAGAAATTGTAAAGGCGCGTGTAAGGATGCGTGTTATGTTCGATTGGTCATGTTCGCGTAAGCAATTATTTTTTCGCAAATAATCGTTGCCGACAAAGATTTATCGAGGAAGTCTCAGATTTTGTAAATAAACCATATCTGCTGCAGAAGAATTTAAGTCTTCTTTGACTGCACAGCGAATTCCTAACAGGTAATCGGAAGTTCTGAGCTCAAATTGACTGTATTGCATGTAATGAACATTTTAGCTGTCTATGAAAACGCTCAACCAAACCATTAGATTGTGGGTGATATGGTGTTTTGTGCATCTTATAGACCTAATAGTCTAGACAGTTCGGTAAAAAGCTTTGACTCGAATTGACTTCCTTGGTCCGTAATGAGTTTTAAAAGAGTACCAAAACGGGCAATGAAGTTTTCGACAAATGCTTTTGCGACCGAGCTAGCTGTTATGTCCACTAGAGAATAAGCTTCTGGCCAACGTATAAATCTGTCTACGGCCGTGAAGATATAAGAAAAACCGTTTGATGATGGAAGAGGTCCTACTAAATCTAGGTGTATGTGGTCGAATCGATCCTGCTCTATGGCGCAGAGGCATGAACATTATCAAAAATGAATGAGGGTGTTCTTGGCTGCTTGGAGAGAAAAATTCTTCGGGCGATCTTCAGTCCCGTCTGCATTGAGGGTGAGTGGAGGAGGAGATACAACGACGAACTGTATGGACTGTACAGCGACATGGACCTAGCCAGAAGAGTGAAGATCCAAAGACTGAGATGGCCGGGTCGTGTAGAGTGTATGGACACCAATGCTCCGGTCCCAAAGGTCTTCGAATCCGCTCCCGGGACAGCGCAGTAGAGGAAGGCCAAGACTCAGGTGGCGCATGCAAGTGGAAGAGGACCTAAGCCAACTTAGCGTGCGAAACTGGAGGCAGCTAGCCAGGGATCGAGCTGGCTGGGGAAGATTGTTGACTGAGGCCCAGGTCCACTCCGGACTGTAACGCCACTTTAAGTAAGTAAGTATGTGATCGAATCGACCTGTTGGTACTTAGAATCTAACGTATTCTGATTTGATATGCCTCTGAACCTTGGATTTTTGACATCCTACACACGATCTGACCCAAGTGTTTATATTCTTGTTCATATTTGGCCAGAAGTATCGATCTGAAATGAGTTTTCGTGTTGCACTTATGCTTGGATGGCAAACTTTTTGAAGTATGGTAAAAGCATTGAATCGTAGAGTACAAGGAATGTAAGGCCGTTTTTTTTTGGTTGAAGTTTCACAGAAGAGTTTTATGTTAGGAAATGTAAACTCGGTCAGTTAGAAAGAAGATTTCTTCGAACTTTGAGAAGTTCTTGTAACTCTTCGTCCGTGGATTGAGGTTGGCAATTGTTTCTAAGTAAAGTTCGAGATTCTTGTTAGCGGCGATTTCGTCAATAGGGGAAAAGGACATCAGCGACGACATTGTCTTTGCCCTTAATGAGCTGGATGTCAGAAGTAAACAGAGAAATGAAGTCTAGGTGATGTGTTTGCCGTGGAATTTCTTCTGTTTTGCTTGTTTATGCAAACAAAAGTGGCTTGTGTAGTCTGTAAAAACTGTGAATTCTCTCCCTTCGACGAAAAAACGGAAATGCTTGATTGCTAAATATACAGCTAACAATACGCGGTCGAAAGATGAATATTTTCTTTCCGAATCCTCGAGTTTTTTTTGAAAAAAAATGCTAAAGGCGACCAACATTGTGAAATTTGTTGCTAAAGGACAGCACCAACGGCTATGTCGGATGCATCAGAGTCGATGCTGAAAGTGCCGTTGTGTATGGGATGGGCTAGGAGAGCTACTTTGAAAAGAGCTTATTTTGCGTTGTTGAAAACTCAATTGAGACTTTCACGCCATGAACAACTTCTTTTGTTTTATTATTTTTTGTCAACAAGGCTAAGTGTTCGTGAAGAAGAGCGATTATTTGAGCTCGTTTAGAAATAAAGCGATGATATTAGTTTATCATTCCTGTAAAACGTTTAATTTGCTTGACTGAGGAAGGTTTCGGAAAATTTTAGATTGCTTTAACGCGATCTTTTGAAAGGAAAATTCCTTCAGCGTTAATTGTGTGACTTAAAAATTCCAAAGGGGAAACATCAAAAACGCATTTTGAAAGGTTGTTGCATACATCGTACTCATCCAGCTTTTTGAAAAGAAGCTCAAGGTGCTCTTTGTGTTTTTCTTCAGTTTCACTGGTGATAAGAAGGTCGTCAATGTACGCGAAAACGAAATCTAGACATTCGGAGCCATTAAAAAAGACCAAAAGGTGTTGTTATGGCAGTTTTATGGATGTCGTCGGGTGCAACTGGGATAAGATGATATGCTCTCACAATGTCAAGCTTCGAAATTTTTTTGCTGCCATGAATATTCATGAAAAAATCTTGAATGTGGTGGATCATATGGCAATCCAGTACCGTGGCAGCGCTTAATTCCTTGAAACTGGAAGTTGACCTTTTGTAACAATATGATGAACTGTTGTATATTTGATTGGTAAAAAATAGTTTGGCACTTCTGTTAAACATGGAAACTTTTTAAGTGCGTAACAGTGGAGCTTAGTGAGAGGGCCAATTAATCTTTTGATTTTTGCATCTACATAATAGTAGATTGAACTTTGCTTGAAAATCGGCTCCAAATATTGGTCTATTTACTAAGGTTAACGTGAAGGAGTGAACAAAATTATGCCTTAGACCAATATCAAGATTCAATAATTTTGAGCCGAATGTTGGAATGGACGCTCCATTAGTAACTGAAAGTAAAAACCAGAGACCTTGGGATGTTGATTACCTTTTAGAGTTATATGGAACCACTGACAGATCCGCCCCTGTGTCGACGAGAAAAGTGAAATTAGAATTTTTATCCCTAATAAATAAGCGGCGACTTAAAGGGCACTACAAATTTGCCGCTGCAACAGAAGGTTTATTTAGTTTGGGTTATTCGTGCGCTTTTGAAATTCATTTGCATCGAAGTGCTTGTTGCACTTCTTGCATCATTTTTGGAAAGCCTGTGATACCAGCAGATACCTGTTCCTCAATTCGAAATTGCACGACTCTTTGACCGAGTTCTTCTATTTTTATTGTTTCGAAAAGACCTTTTTTTATTGCGTGAATATGAATCGAAAGAAAACGCTTCAATCATTGACTCAATTCTAGCAAGCCTTTATCCGAGTTCGTTGTTATTAATGGCAGAATTACTATTTTGATGAGCAGTGGAAACACTGTAAATATTTGCGCCCTGAGATGCCTCGCATATCCTATCAGCAAGTGTATCTAATTCTTCGATAGGTTTTTGACTGGCCGAAAACTGCAATGTCCGCTTTATTGATAAGAGCTTCAAAGCTTTTTATTTCGGAAACCCAATGGCGTTCTACAAGAGCTGCTTTTAAAGCAGCGGTGTTTGGTGGATTTGAAAGGATATCTATCACTGAGTCACAGGTTGAAGATAAGCAACCATGAGACAGTATTTTTTCTCAGAACTGGTTATTCCGTTCACTGTAATGTAGGCTACACCTGGGCGTTGTCGATAAATTTAAGCGGTGGTGATGGTTGTACCGTTTCTCAGCGACAGCCGCGTGGCAATGAATTTTTGACAAAAACGTTGACACAAATGTCTTCCGTCCGTTTCACCAAATATAGTCTAAGCGACTATTATAAAAAAAACCTTTGTTCTTAAGAACCTTTAAACTTTTTTACACTAATAAAAAAGATATTTAACTTTCTTTTATAAAGGATAGAATTAAATTTTAGGTTGGGGCGCAATCACAGCACCAGCACATAGTTCGAGGGTTGAAAAAGTAAGGACGAAATAAAATGTAAAACATTCGACATTAGACAGTTATTCGGGGGGAACATTCAGAAACAGAGAAATTGTAAAGGCGTGTGCAGGAACACGTGTTATGATCTATTGGTGGCGTTCGCGTAAATAATTATTTTCTCGTACATTTTACGCGATGCGGTTTTTGATATGCGATATGTGTTTTTATGATGAATAAAAACCCACCACACCCTCATCCTCTCGAAGTGTCAATTCAATTGACATAAAAGTTATTTCCGTGCACCAATCATCGCTTCCCATGGATGCACATTGTTTATCCGGGAAATCCGGGCAAATCTTAATTGCCCTTTCTTTCGGGTGTTACCTCGTTGCGCAAAGAGCCCCTGAAGGTACTGTTAACAGCATGAGGCGAATAGTCGTTGTTTTGGAAAACAACCACTACAACACGGCCGTTGTTACGAATGTAGAGTGTAGAGAGAGTAGAGTTGTAGAGTTTCAAGCACAAAACAACCGTTTAAACTGATAACCTGAATCATTCCGAGTGAAGAAAAACCCTCCGTCCTATTCGGACTCCCACCCCTGGCGAGTCAATATCGAAACCAAATATATCTGAGATTCAAACCACTACATCACAATAATGCTTTCCTTTCTCCTCCTTCTATCTTTCCGCCCGCGCCCTGGCAACAGTAAAAGGGTATCATATCCCCTAAGGCGCGCGTTAATTATAAAAAAAAAACTCTCGTGGTAGGTTTCTGCCATGGATCTGGTCCGTAACGGTCTTCGATATCATCAGGAGTCATACGGGTTGGCGTTATTGGACTCAAAATAGATTGACTAGCCACACTTTTCTTTGTATCATGTGATGTAAGTGATCCTGGTTCTTGGTTCCTTGGCCCGGGCGTTCTTTGTAATGGTGAAACGGCTAGTAAACAACTGTTTGTATTCTTTAATTTCTCGTGACATGGTCCGGGATGGAGTAACAACGGTTGTTGATGTATTGAATAAATCGAATGTCTTCTTAGGTTTATCCTGAAAGTACCAGCATCTCTGGCCTAGATTAAAGACGACATCATTTTGCTCCACAAAATCACTGCCTATCAGCATTCTGTTGTCTTTTGCTTTAGAAAGCGCAATAAATGTAATTGGTCTGAGTCAGTTACCAAGTATGATGGTCGTGGGAGCTATGCAAACTTCACCATGCTGGATACTTCCATCAGCAAGGGTCACATTAGCATTTAATTGCTTAAACTTAGTACCATTACGTAAGAGGTATTCAAATAGATGAGGACCAGCTACACTGGTCTGTGCCGCGGTATCAATGTACTCTAATCTGTTTTCACCGTGCGACATTATCGGGATGGTTGCTAAATCATCCCCGAGGGTATTTTTAATTAGAATGAAAGACACCTTTTGGGGTACTTTAAGTAGCACTTAACAAGAAGGACAGTTCGATCTAAGAAAACAAGGAGCATTTGTAGCAGTAAATACCTTGATTTGAAGGTGATCTCAACTTGCCTGCTTCTGCTGCTTCGGCTCTTAGCTTCGTCCGGCATAATAAATTCCTCCACCTTAATTGGGTCCTTCTCTCCTTTAAACCGACTTGTGCAATTCCTGAAACTACCACCTCTTGAATTAGCTCGCATCACAACAGCAAGAATACGTTGCATCTGCTTTTCGGTGAATGCCATCGCTCTTTTACCAGTGTTCTTTTGATAGATTCTTAACTGCCGCTGGATATAGATCCCTCTTAACCTTTTACAACCAAAAGTTGCGAAGGTCAAAGAGAGCCTCTCGACGTGCCAACTGCGAGAAACTTGAAAAGCTTCCGTCAGTAGCACGACTCCACAGGGCGCTCTGTAAAGATCACACTAGCGGCATAGGTTTGCCAATCAAAGCAGATGGCACAACAACACGCGACCGCGAAGAAACCCTTAACGGTCTACTTCAAGTTCATTTTCCAGGGTCCTTCAATATTGACATGTCAAATGGACAGTCAGTTGAGGCTTCACCCACGAGAAGCCTCAGCAGAATTAATAGTCTATTCGGTAGACTTTATAGCCCGGATAAGGTAAGCCATTCAAGACACCAGATATGGACGGTTTTTTCCCAGCCCTGTTGCAAAATGTTTTTTTTGTTGTTGCAAAATGGTCTGGAATTGCTCGTACCTATCCTGATAGCCTTATTAAGGTTTAGTTTCAACTAGGGCTTGGAGGAAGGTAAACATAGTATTTGTCTTCAAACCAGGCAACAAGCCTAGTGAACTACCTAAATCAAATCGTCCTATTGACATCGTTTTATTTGAAAACAAGGGAAAGAGTTATTGACGTCCACATCAGAGAAAGTTTAGGAAATAGCTTGCCTCTGCACCCATATCAATACGTATACCAGAAAATCAAATCCACAGGAGGAGCTCTGCATAATCTAACTGCAGAAATAAAAAGCTCCTTCTATAAAATTTGTGTGAGAATAGTTGATAAAAGGCTGAATTTAAATAAAAAGACAACCAAAAATAACTAACACTTTGTGAGCCTGCAGTCGCATGTATAGCAGCATATAGGGGATCTCTCTAAAGGTCATTCATTGGATCTATACAATGATGGTCAGGCCCATCTTAACATATGTGTCTTTAGTATGGTGGTCTGAGGCCTAGCAAAAAAACAGCCATCTAAAAACTCAAAAGAGTACAGCGTCAAGTAAGTCTGGGCATGTCCGGAGCCTTTCGCACCTACCCCACAGCTGCTATAAACGCAATAAAAGGACTACCGTCCCTATATGTACTTTTTTATCAACAAAGTGGCTAAACGCAGCTCAGCAAGTATGGTACAAAACAGAGAGCTACCCTCTAAAATACCAGACATGACATGATCTGCAGTAACAAACCGCCTTAAAAAAAACATTATGCTTCGATAAAGCAGCATCATAGAAGCATAGGTAAAAACAAACATACCAATTGCTATAAGAAAGAGTCCTGGTGTATTCCAATTCCACTCAATTCAAGAATGTGCCAACCTTATCTACAACTCTGGTATTAAAGGCGCAGACATCCATATATTCACGGATAGTCAAGCAGGTATAAATGCCCGTAGCTCTCACCCTATAAAAACTCAGCTCAAAAAACAAGAGCAAACTATGGTGCGTCCATGGGCATGCGGATTGATAGTAATGAAAAGGCTGACCAACCGGCTGAGAAGGGCTCAGACACTCGCTTTAACGGACCTTAACCTTTTTGCTGCATTCCCAAAAGTGAACTCAATCTAGCTATAAATAGCTGGGAGTACTCGAGGTGCATCTCATATTGGGAGGATACTACAAACGAGTCGTCCGGCCCTTCAATAAAAAAATGCTGTTAGATGTCTAAATCTAAGTCTAAAAAAATTATGCTTCATCTTTGTCATTTTAAATATCATATGTTTATATTTCGTCTTCATGGTGTTGAAATTCTTCATCCTCGCCATATTTTTCGTTTTCACATATATTTGACATTATTAGATCCACGGGATTAATGTCATCATCATGTTCAGTGCAAATATTTGCAGATGAATCAAAACTCACAAGTAAAAGTGTGGGACATGGCATTAAGACATGATTGTCCAAGGCAGTTCTCTCAAATAATGGAGCAAGGTAATTTTTTTTTCGGCACTCACGATTTGCACCGCAACCTATTGTACAGTTAACAAAACTTGTCTTAAGAATATTTTTGGGAGCAGATGGTAATAACGTTATAACGGGTTCCAAACATTATATATAGGTATACCATATAACCCACTGTAGAGGATCTATATCTTTTCCTAACCTAGTTTGGAACTGGTACGTGTATATTACCGGATGCTACAGATGTTCTTGAGCTGCTGGCGGTGTAGGTAAAGGAAATTATAACTTTACTGCTGTATTAAATCTAGTTAATTTCGCAAAAACTTAAATATGGATTTTTCAGATTTCAGGCTTCTATAGTGCCAAACATAGGAGTATATGTACTCCATTCTCAAATATAGTCGTTGCTAACAATTTATTTGCCTGAAAACTTCATCATATAGCTGTAGATTAGGACGTTTTTCAAATAATTTTATGGCATTACGATTTCCTTTATTACTCAAGTAATTTTAATATGTCTTTGTCTTTTCTTTTAATATGCGAATTACTGGTATCAACACGATGTTCATCGTTACCGATACCATTACATTTTTTGAGTTTATCGTACATGGAATGCAAGTTAATATTTTCTCTTGTGTTAGGGCGTTTTAAAAAAGATTAATCTTTATTTAATAAATGCTTAAGTACAAGGGTACTTAATACCACTTTTTTCTTTTTAGAAGAGTTAACCTCTAAGATGAGTTCTCACTGCCTGGACAGGAATGGACTAGAAACTGAATAAACGATTTCGGAAATTGATTTTATGATTCACGATCGATCGATCGATTTTTCTAGATTGGTCGGTGGCCATCTGTGGTAATACCATGTTTGATCAGGTTCAAGTTGTCTGAATGTTTTGATTTATATAAACTGCTGTTGGAAAGGATTATTGATCGGAATCAGTAGTTTTCAGATATCTTATTCTGAGAAACGATTTTATTAACTCCCCTCTTTCTTTAAGAGAGAGGTGCCGTTTCTTCAAACTGTTTTGTAAGGATTTGAATGTTCTTATTTATGTTATCAAAACGAGTTGCATCATTCTTCGATATTTGTTTGATTTTATGTTATTGAAATTTTCTTATAAATTTACTAAGTACAAAAATTGTAATAACAATAATGATTAAATTTATTGTTGTTTTTTTTACTATTTTTACTTTAATTACATTAATATTTCCAAATTCTTCAGATTCAACATATGTATCTGATCACATCGTATTGGTCTATGTTGCCAGTTTTCAAATTTTTTTTTTTTTTTTGGTGGGTAGGTGTGAAAATCTTCATGAACCCGTTGCTCATAGTAGTGTGAGATTCTTACTCACTAAAAACACGCCTCCCTTCTTATCGACTACTACTAAGTAACCTTATCAAATAGTTTCCGTTTCAAATAACGTTCGCGTGGGGCAGTTAGCTTTCCAGTAAAAGCACCTGTTAGTACCGCTATTATATGCGGATAGTCCTTATCGCGCCAGATCGAATGGTCTCATTCTTTGTCATCGACGCACTAAGTGTGTCTCGTCCAGAATTTGGAGTATTTTATTATTACAATGACCATGAAGACGAATATGGAGTTTGCGCGTAAAGTTCATTATTTCGTCCTCGACGGTAACTATTCCTAAGTCTCTGTGGATATACCATGGGGCGTTCACGATTTGTCTTAGAACTTTGTTTTGAATATTGGAGAATATTTCGGTTGCTTTGTTTAGTACAATCCCAAAGTTGTATACCATACGTCCAAACAGGCTTAAGTACTTGCTTATAGATGAGCAGTTTGTTATGTATGCTTAACTTGGAATGTCTTCCTAGTAGCCAGTACATTTGTCTGAATTTATTTTCAAGTTCATCACGTTTCTTCTTAACATGCGGCTTCCATTTAAGTTTTACATCTAGTGTCATTCCTAGATACTTTGCTTCATTTGCATTTGTACCGAGTTAATGAAAATGGGAAGGTTGTTTATTTTCTGGTAAGTAAAATTTACATGAGTGGATTTGGTCTCGTTGAGAACAATTCGCCTATCTTTGTCCATTCGTAGATTTTATCCAAAGCCGTTTGTAGCTTTCCAGTAGCTAACTCAACTGAAGTATCTGTAGCTAGTATCGCCGTGTCGTCCGCGAACGTGGCTACTATGGTACCTGATTCTTCCGGTATGTCTCGAGTATAGAGTAAAAACAATACCGGACCAAGTACACTTCCTTGCGGAACACCAGCAGCGATCTCTTTAAATTCCGAGTATTCGGTGCCATGTTTAACACGAAAAATTCTGTTTTCCAGGTACGATTTCAGAATCGTATGCAGCTCTCTCGGAAGAACCTGACTTAGCTTAAAATTTAAGCCTTCATGCCATACCTTATCGGAGGCTTGAGACACGTCAAGAAACACGCTAAAACATATCTTTTTCCCCTCTAGGGCTCTCTCAATTTTATTCGTAATTCTAAAAACGTGATCAATTTTGGAGTGCTTAGTTCTAAAGCCGAATTGATGATCAGGAATTAGACGTCTCTCTTCAATGATCGGTTGCAAGCGCTTCAATAGGAGTTTTTAAAATATTTTAGATATTATCGGCAGAAGCGATATCGGTCTGTAGGACTTTTTTTCATTTAGAGGCTGCGAGGCTGCTTGTGCATACGTTAGCGCATCAATCGGTGGCTGCTTTTCCTTTGCGATCTTTTTTTGTATGCCTATATCCTTCGACTTTACCCAGACGGATTTTCTTTCTTTCACTGCCTGTTCTTTAGCAAGGTTTTTTTTAACCGTATCGCGCCTTTTTTGGAGTTCTTTCGCCACTTCACATCCGCGATAGTTTGCTGTGTGCTTTCCTTGGCAATTTATGCAAGATGGTGGAAGTTCTCTATTTAAGTTGCACTCTTCTGAAAGATCTTTACCAGCACATTTTACGCAACGCGGTTCTTTTTGGCAGTAAGTCTGCGTATGATTGAAGCCTTGGCAACGCTTACATTACGGGATCGATCTTGTGTTCTTTCGCACAGGTTCGATTTTGACTACGATATTTAAAATAGTTTTGATACCATAGATATCTTCTTTATTTTCGGACTTATCGAAACTAAGCATAAACAATGGAAGTCCCCGCTTAACCAGGATTTCCTCGTTTTCCTCTGTTTTTCTCTTTTCTTTTTTAATAATATTTCCGACGTCTAGAACTTTAAAGCCCTTTGCATGGAGGTCGTTTACAATATCGTTTTTAGTACACGAAGGGTGAAGTCCTCTCGCTACTGCACGTAATGGTCTTTCTGACTTGTTTTCGAAAGTGTACCATTGGATCTTCTCGGTGTTTAATTTTTCGGACAATACTCGGTAGTCATCGGAGTTGTCGACGTTAACTTTCCACACATTGTTGCGCAGTGATGTAACCTTATACTTACATTTAAGCGTGTCTTTGAGAAAGCAATGCAACTTGCTATAGTCTGAAACCCCAGCAACGTTGATTGGAGGTGAAAGACGTAATTTTGTTGGGAGTTGCTTTTTTTGTGACTCCTGGCTCTTTTCTGGAACGAATTCAGGTGAGAAACCAGCTTTACGTTTCTTAGATGGTCTTTTCTTTAGGGTCCAATTTGTTTCGCGCGTAAGCTCCTCTTCGTCCGTATGGTATTCGCGACTAGTTGAGCGGAGTGGACTGCTTTCTTGGGCTTCGTTTATATGCTTTGTTTTCAGAGCCTTGTTTTCCTCTCGGAGTATGTCTACTTCTTTTTTAAGCTCTTGAAAAAGTAGCTCCATTTGCTTAAGCTTCGTACGGAGTGCGTTGTTTGTCCTCCAAGCTTTTATTTGTCACTGAGTCCGTTTTTTTTTCGCGCGTAGGCGCTTCGAGCGGACTTCTTTTCCCAAAGAAATTCGATCTTGGTGATGGAGAGGGATACCCTTGAACTTTTAGAGAAGGGATCAATCGACTGCGGTAAATTCGTTGAATTTACTGCCTTATTTGCGTTGTTTGTATTATTTGTTTTATTTGTTTTGTTTTTGTCTAGGTTCATGTTTAGATCCCACGAGTATGGGGGAAGGGAGGTACACCGCATCAGAGACCCCTGTAATGCGGTAAGGCTACGTTACAACCAGAGGATGCCAGGTATCCCGAGGGCTCCGTTCGCGGTGCTCTATTGAATTTACATCCCGAGCACCATTCAGGCCTTACCATTGGTCGCATAACACCTTGCCTTGAGGATGGGATACTTATTTGTGTGGCGGCGCTTACTCGCCCCCTCACAGATCTGAGAATCCGGCCCATATGGATTTTAGTCGCCTTTCACGACAAGCATTCCTACCGCGGGTATATTCTAACCCCTACCCGCAGGGGGTTTTCAAATGATTAGTAATAATTTCTTTGGGGCTATCGAAAGTTCCGTTATCAATAATGATTCCATTCTTGAAAAATACTAAACAAGTTCCTTCTAATTTATGTCCATTTATTGTGTGGTTACCAGAAATTAATATAATACCGTCTTTAATAATTTCTAAGTTTGTATTACTTTTCTTTACTTTAATATATTCTCCTTTTTTATTATTTAACAGTTCTGACAAACATAATTTTTTATTTATTTGTTCACAAAATGTGGTTCTTAATTCAAATTTACAATTCTCAACATTAATCGAATTATCATTTAATAATTTTCCATCAATTTGGCTTATGGCTCTCGTTTCATATAAATAACAACTTTTTTAAATAAAGGATATTTTATGTAAATTATAACGTTTTCGTTTTGGACAATTTTAAATTTTGAAAGGGCTTTTAAGTAAGTCAATGTTAGTTGATAATGGTTATGTTTTGTAATCTCTTTCTCTTATATGTCTTGTAAGCTTAAGATTGCTGGATTAAGAATCCTAATGTTATTGTTGTGATCATATTTTGTAGTTCAGTTATAATTAGTTTATATATTTGCTTATTCATTCTTTACTGATTTTCTTAATAAATACTCGTATCAAGCTTCAACAATTTCTGGATTTGTTGTAAATTGTTTATTATTATTTTGAGTTCCTGCTATCCATTTCCATAATGTTCCTAATTCATTATTACTCTTTTTTGCCTAAAGTTACTTATTTTCAGATCTTTTAACAGTTTCTCTATTAAGCCTATTCCTAAATCTTCATTCACATCAATATGTATGATTTCATCTTTAATACGAAATTTTTTATATTTAGAAGTTTTATTAAAAAGCGCTTGCGTTTCTTGCACTAATATTATGTATCAAGTTTGTAACGTGAAATATTTTAACATATTCTTAATAAATAACAGCATTCCGTTCTCAATTAGGATGCAATTATCCCGAGTATTGTTTGTATTTTTTAATATTTCGGTTTTTATTATTTCGAATAAGCATTTTATCTTAAGCTACTGAAAGTTTTGGTTGTACTTCATTATGAGTTAATTTGTTATAGAATACATCATACGGTTTTAGATTTGTTACGGAATGAATACTTTTATTGTATTTTTGCTGAGTAGCTCTAAATATTGATTTTAGATCACTTATTAAATAAATTTCTTGTTTAAAGCGTTTTGAAATTTTAATAATAGTAGAATGAACCTTTTCTACTTGATTATTCGTTCTACTATGCTTAGAATCGCAATAGCATATTTTTATTTTAATTCTTTTCATTGATGTTTTAAATATTGCCGTTGTGAATCCTGGTTCATTGTCAACATTTATTTGTTTCGCGTCCGGGAACATTTGCAGTAACTCTAAAGTTTTCTCATCTAACCTTGTCTTATTTTCGACTACATACAGACTAAAAATTGTAATTTGTAAGCTAAACTATTAGAGTCTCTCTTGGAGGGATTGGAGTCTCTCCAATTGGTTTGGTATCTTTTGAGGATGAAGGTCGTATTTGTTTCTACTCTATTTTCTATTTCTTAAATATTCCTGAAGTTGATTGTTTATTTTAGGCCAATAATACGATGCATAGCTTCGTTTTAAATTCTCTTTATGATATCTATGTGCTCGAGTATGTGTTTGCTCTATTATAGCATTTTGATCCTTCTTATTTAATTCGTCTATTGGCAAGATTTTCGTATACAGAAATCGGATACTAAAAGTTTCTTTTAATTTTTGTTTTACTTTATAAAAATCTGCAGGTTTGCAATGGACTGCAGTTATGCATGGTTGTATATGTTATTTGAGAATATGTACTAAATTATCTGGCGTATCATATTCTATAATATGTCTAGTTTTAACAAAATTTCGTGGATAGTAAAATTAGCTGTAGCTAAAAAAATCTGTTGTTTAAACTAGTTAAAAGGTTTCTTCCTTTTGGCTTTATTTATATTATCACTACTTTCAGTCGAATGTTGTGTTTCAGAGATTGAAGAATCATCTTATGAATTAATATTGTATTGCCTTGATAAAGCGCTTGCAGCTATGTTGGTAGGGTCCGGTTTGTAAATTGTTTTTGGGGCAAATTCTTCTACGCATGCGTGCCATCTTTTCATTTTTGCATAAGATGTGGCTTTAAGATATAAGAGCGAATGTTGAATTGATCTTCTTATTAAAATTGCTACTCCACCATCTCTGCGTCTTATTCTATCAATACGATAACACGTAGACAGGTTAATATTAGGGCGAGTTATGTACAGCAACAAATTAATAATATACATACATACTATTTTCATGCATTCTCTTTTTTCGCAATTGTTTACACTTTAAAATTTTGCTTTCTTATCAAAATTCATTTTTTGTTACACTAAACCTTTGAAATACTTTGCTTAATAAAACATGTGGGAACTAAACTTCAGCTTCCGTTCCCATATTTTTCATTTTTTGTCAACTATAAATGTAAGCTCAATGAAAGCAAATTTAGTTATTATTTTTGGATTTTTAGAAGTATGAAATAAACATAATTTTTTTTCATCCCAAAGGAACATAGTTTATTAATTTGCGCAGTCGGTATATCGGTAGTGTCTACAGTTCTTAACTTCTGGTGGTTTTCAAATCCTTAATTCTTGGAACCAATTTCATTAATGCGAGTGTGATTATAACAAAGGTTCATCGTGTCCAAGAAGTCGGCAGTTCCTGACTTCTGGTGGTTTTCAAATCTTTAATTCCTGGAACCAACGGCTACAGAAAGATGATTATTATACTTATTTGCATGTGAGTCTTTTAATTGAAAGAATAAGTTGAAATATGATTAAAGAACCTTGTTGATCGCCATTAGTATATAGATTCGACGAATTTCAATATAATTTTACACATTTAGAATCGAATCAGTAAGGATTCCTAGTGACAAATAATTTTCCAAAACTCAGTGAAATAGTAAAAACCAGTTTTCCAAATCTTGCTGAAATGAATTCAGAAAGTTCAAGCTCAAACATAAACGCTAACGTAGTTACAAACGTTGGTAATAGTAACACAAGTACTAGTCAATTAAATAGTTAAGATATTAATAATATATTTAATGACTTACGTATACCAGATGCCGTTAAAGCTCTGCCAGATTTCGACGGTAACCCTCGATCTCTGCACGACTTTATAAAAAACGTAGAGAAAATATTGAAGCTTATACGTCCATTATACTACGAGCTATATTTAATACCAATGTATTAAATATGTACGGAATTCCGATAAAGTGGGAGAAAATACGAAATAATTTAATTTTGCACTGTTCTGACAAGCGAAACGAATCATCTTTGATTCGAGATTTGCATGGGTTGCGACAAGACAATGACACTGTTGAGAAATTTTACCCAAAGATCATTGAGCTGTTGTCAACAATGACAAACTATATCCGGATACATGAAAAATAAATAGCTGTAATAAATGCAAAAAAAACACTGTTTTCAGACATGTGTCTAAAAACATTTCTTATAGGGCTAAAAGAACCATTCTGCTCAACAATAAGAGCTATGAGACCAGAAACTTTAGTGGAGGCATTCAATTCTTGCATTGAAAAGCAAAACACATATTATTTAAAAAAATATCAACCCGAAATTTTCTGTTTTACCAAATCCACAACTAGTCCCCAGACAGACGCAACAACTACCACCAAATCAACGACTCCAACTGAACCAACCAATTAGACAACCCTCTTAATCTTATCAACAGCGAATAAGACCCTCACAGCAAACGCCCCGTCTTCAGTTTCCCAGTCAGCAAGAAAATAGACTTAATAGCCCTAAAGTAAACAAATCTGCACCTAAATCATCTTTCAATTACCAACAGCAACGTCCAATTCCAATGGAAATAGCTAGCGGCAATACTAAAACTCTTCCGAAATCAGTACAAATCCAACAATCCTATCAAGGAAACAATTTACTACAAAACCCGAGACACTTTATAAGAGAAGTACACAGCTTATCACAAAACCAAGAATATTATAGCGAGGAATATCCCACATACTCGTAAGTGTATCCTGATGGATACTATGACCACCGACCTAATTTGGATTATTATACAATTGAGAAAATTCAAAATGATCAAGTTGCACAGGTTACTGAAAATAAAACAATGCAGGTGAATGAAATTGATGATACGAGTACAATTTTTCATTCCAATGCCTCGGAAAACAATACGGGTTCTTAGAAGTTAAACAAAACGGAAGCAATCCTCTGCCTTACATAAACGTGCCTTCACCTTTTGGTCGGCCACTAAAATTTATCATAGATACCAGGGTCTCTGCCAATTTTATTAACCCAGAACTTACAGATTCTCAATACCATGAAAATATTAACGCAGTTAAAATAACCATCGTTTTGAGTACACATCAACTTAATAAATAGGTCACAATTGTTTAGATTTGACGACTATTTAGATGTCTTGATGAGATTGGAAACATTAGCGAAATTAAATGCTTCAACAGATCTTAAGAATAAAATATTGAAAACTCAAAGTGAAGCTATTCCCTTATTGCTTAAAACCAATTTCATATCAAAAATCTATATGATACCAGCAAGATCCAAAATGTTAGTTAAATTACCGTTTCATATCTAAAATGGTGAAATATACATCAAGCCAACAAAAATAAATAATTTTCTAGAAATAACTGAAGGCATATACTCGTATAAATCTGAACAATGGTACAATCAATAAGAGGTAATAAACAACTCTAATATAGAATAAAAATTATTTGTTGAGCAACCGATAAAAGTTTGGACTCAAGATGCTCCGTAAACTTTCCAGTGAATAATGGACAACATCTTACGACATTAACGGGGCAAAATTTGCAAAAATACATGGACGATATTATCGTTTTCTCTACCTCACTGCAAGAGCATATTGAAAATTTGACAAAGGTATTCTCAAAAGTATGCACAGCCAATTTAAAAATTCAATTAGATAAGTCAGAATTTTTGCATAAAGAAGTAAAGTTTCTTGGTCACGTAGTAACACGTAAGACCCAATCCCAGTAAAATTCATACCCACTACTTAAAAGGAGATAAAGTCCTTATTTGGCTTGCTAGGTTATTATATCAAGGCCCAATAGGATCTGATAAACCAGTATGCTACGCCTCAAGAACTTTATTCAAAGCAGAACAGAACTATAGCACATTAGAAAAGGATATTGGTCAACTAAATATTTCCGCCTATATCTTTTTGTTCGAAAGTTTAAAATCATAACTGACCCTAAACCCCTCAACTAGCTTTTTTCACTAAAAGATCCCAATTCAAAATTAGTCAGATGGCGATTAAGAGGAATTCGATTATGAAATGGTATATAAGAAAGACAAACCCAATACAAATACCGACGGAATCAATCGTATCGAAATTAAACTTAATGAGTCGTCTGGTGATGCAAATTCTCTTACAAATTTCAATTTATCCGTACAAAATAACTCCAATGATTTAGAAAACAGTTTAAGCTCTGCCCATGAAAATATCGATGACGGAATATAAGTTGTTTATTATTAGCCAGGGCTTACGGCTCTAAATAAGTTGTTTAAATTAATACGATGTATGGAAAACGAAAATGATATCACTAATACTAATCAACAGTATACCCTTATAAATAAGTATAACATAGACAACAACCACCACGACATTAATGAAACCTTTAATCACCTCTATAGAACATTTTATTTCCCAAAAATGAAAGAGAAAATAACTAAAATCATTAACAACTGTGAGAAATGCAAACTACTCGTATATGTGTAAGTATGATAGGCATCCCCCGAAAATAAAATATGAACTTTTTGAAATTCCAAATAAACATCTCTATATTCTGCATATAGATGTTTACAGTATTCACAATATACAAATACTGACAATAATCGACAAATTTTCAAAATTCGCTTCTGCTAATATCTAAACTGTACGTAATAGTATCAATATAATCAGTTTCTTGAGGCAATTATTTTCCCAACACGGTACACCCAAGAAAATTGTATGCGATTCAGCAGATCAGCTTCACTTCAAACTTATTTAAAGAATTTTGTGACCAGTACCAAATTCAATTTTATATAACTACCTCCCAAAACTCTACAGATCTCACTCATCATTGACTGAAATTTACAGAATAATTTACGACAAAAATAATAGACAAATACGGATAGACATACTGAACGAAGAATTGACTACATATAACATTTCAATACATTTGGTTACAAATTTGACGCCTCATAACAGGAACATATAAATTTATGACATCAATACAGCATGTCTCTGAACACGATTATTTATTATATATTAATAAATTTAAATCATATCAAGACAAACAGTTTAACGAAATTAGAATCATACCGAAAACCATAACAGATCAATTATAGATAAATTAAATAAAAATCGTGAAGAACCTCCAAACTTTAGCACAGATGATATAGTGTACGAATATAATAATAGTAAAGGACTTGGCGATCTCTTGCGATTGTAGCCGTCTGACGTCGAATTTCTTCACAGCATTAGCATATCTTGGCGTAGTTTGGGATATCCGCAACCGTGCCTTGGCTACAACATCGACTGCTGTTGGCTCCTCAGAACGTACGGACATCCATAATACTGGAGGAGTGTTTTGCGTCGATCGCAATGTGATCAGTCTGGTTGACTGTTGCTTGATCAGTAGTTCTCCAAGTCCCCTTGTGTAAGTCGAGATGTGGGAACCGCGTGCTAGCCACGACAATGTTTCGCCACGCCGCACAGTCGATTAGCCTGAATCCGTTATCGGAGGTTGTATCGTGCAGGCTAAATTTTCCGATCGTTCCACCAAAGATACCGTCTCTTCCTAGCTTTGCATTAAAATCACCGAGGACAATTTTAATGTCGTAGCTAGGGCATTCGTCGTAGGTCTTGTTAAGGAGCTAGGGCATTCGTCGTAGGTCTTGTTAAGGAGCTAGGGCATTCGTCGTAGGTCTTGTTCAGGAGCTTGTAGAAGGCACCCTTGGCGTCGTCATCTTTCTCCGCTGTGGGTGCATGCGCGCATATAAGGCTAATGTTGGCGAACTTAGCCTTGATGCGGATTCCCACGAGGTTCTCGCTCATATGCCGGAAGCTCAGGACTTCTTGTCTTAGTCTGCCTCCGACAACAAATAAACGCTGCTTTTGCCATCGATAGCAATTGCCGTAGTAGATGTCGCAGTTTTTCATCATCTTTTTGTCCGGCCCATCCCATCGCATTTCTTGAATGGCGGTTATGTCTGCTGTGCAGCAGTCTAGGGCCTCCGCTAGTTGCTCGGCTGCACGTGGTCTATTAAGGGATCTAACATTCCACGAGCATATCTGAAGCTCATTGTCCTTAAATCGTTTGCGTAGGTTGTCAGCAGTAGATCCGTCCATATCCGAGGCTTGTTGATGCTTCGTAACTTCTTGTTTTTTTAAATGGCCGCGCAGTTACTCTGGTGGCGCAACCCACAACCTGGAGGACCAGTTCCATTTTTAATGCCCCTAGGACCTGGGGCGGTTACACCGGAGCCAGTAATCCGTTCCGGGATGTGAGCGCTGCCGTTGGCCCATATAGGGCCACCATCTCTTTTCCAAGACCCTAACTAAGTCCTGGAAATCCTTACAGGCCTGATCTCCAAATATGTCGGAGTAGCCCGGATAAGGTCTTGTTTTGTCTTTCCGACACTAATCCTGATTTATTACGCAGGAAGCTCGACATTTTTCCTCTTCAATTCGCAATCTCTAGTGAGATTCCCAGATGGCGCCATGGGGAGGCATGAAGACGGGGTTATTAGAAGAGCTGCAAGATGTTCGGCTGCAGAGGCTCAATCTCATTATTTAAAGAACCAGTACCTGTCGGAAGATGCTACTTCTACGAGGCCTTATACTTATCGTAACCATCAATTGGGATAATAAAAGACATGAAGTCCCTTCGAAGTTTCTAACAGTTGAGAAAATCGAGTATGAAAACGTATTACAGACTGAAAATAATAAGAAAGGTAACACAGATTTCAACTTTTTTCGTAACCTTTATTAAGAACCTCTTCTCTCTACGACACGATCCAGACTGCCCGTTTAATACTATAATAATATAATAATATAGTAGTGACGTCCTCGGCCATGCTTAAGCAGGGTTTCATGCGGCCAGAAGCATACACAGACCCGAACTTTCGCTGAGTCCTCATAGCACAAGCAATGACCTCTAGTAAATATCGGTCATTACTCATCGTCTGTAGGGACCTCCATTGAGGCATCAATTTCTTCGAAGATCCAGTAGCTTTAGTAATCTTCGATGAGTACCATATCGCCACCTAGGTCTCTTATGACGCTTGTCAAAACGAAGTTTCTGCTTCTCCTGTAATGACTCGATATTTGCTTTAGCTAGGTCCCTAAGAACTTGAATCGGTAGACTTTCTTCCTGATCTTCCCAACTATGCAAAGCATGTAGGAGCCTATTCTTCATAACTGTTGTTACAGAGTACGAGTATCTCATCAAAAGCTCATTGGGGCTGAACTTGGTTGTTCAGTTCCGAGTGTCATTTAGGGTCCACTGGATGAGACGAAGCTTTTTTTCCTAGCCCTTCCCCTCGACAGATTCCGACATGCAGCGAACAGCTGACAATATCGTCCTTTTGTACCGCTTCGACTGTCTATTAGCCCACAAAAATTTTCAAACCGATGAGACGTGAAAGCGGTTCCGAGATCAGTTATGACCCTCACTGGCGGTTCAAAGTATACACTGATCTCCTCGCTGAACTTTATGACGTGGGTTATTTCAGTTTATTAAATTGCCTTCGTAGCGATATGCTTTGTGAATGCATCAATGCTCACCAACAGATAATCATTTGAACTCCGCACAAATGGTTCCATGTGGTCCACATCCACAGTATGATATGTTACAGGCACAGGTATACATTTACCCATCACTTTGTATTGACTTGCCTTTAGAGTAGCAACACTCTACAAAAGTCGTAATGTACCAAAAATGCTTTCCCAAAATTTCCAGAGTCCTAACCACTATGTGCTGATATGGTTAGACCGTGCTTTAATGCACTGCTGTTAACCAATCTTTTTGACTGGTATGTACAGCAAAGACGCTGAATTTATTTGGATCTTTAGCCATTCGCTCTGTATCTACTTGATTACGACTAACAAAGTCCATATAAGACATAGCACTTCCGGGCCGTTGAATAAAGCGAACATCGCAGTGAACTTCTTGTTCCTTTTCCAGATTGTACTTTTGCTTCAGTATAGCAAATGCATTTTGTTGTGACTCACCCCATAGGAAATCCGTACCTTTCTTTATTTGTATATTTAATGGCCTTGATGGTTCCGCAAAAATTTTCGGAAGTACCGTGTGAGTCCCAGAAATTGATGAACCTTCGCTGAAGTCTTCGGCACATTATCTTGATTTCTATTTTTTGCTCATAATCTTGGTCTAATACACCAAATAGTTGATTGGATATCTTCGCAATAAAATCAAACGGAGATCGCTTAACCCTTCCTGCTCTTTCGTTGCTCTTCGAAGTACAGGCCCGGGGGTGCATCAAAAGGTTTGCCAACGAACTGCCAACATGACCTAGTAGAGGTAGTATTAACAGCGCGAGTGCATAGGTTGTCACCACCGATGTGATAGTTGTTTGTATTCTTCTTTTCTTTGTTAACTAGTACCTTGGTGTAACTTATTCGTTTTCTGTTCCGGTGACGTGATATTAATTCCTCAATAGGGGGTCTTAGTAGAAAGTTGGTTGGCCGAATTTGTTTGTGCCTTGAGTTCACTTAGGTCGCTGGTAGTTGTAGTTTTCGGATGACCATTTCCGCCAAAAATGTGGTTGTAATTTCTTCAGGAACTGCCATCGGGTTAACCGGTTTTCCTGGACATCTACCTACATGAACTTCAACTACTAATCCGTGAACATTGCCCTTCAATCAATTCATTACAAGGAACACGTACATATAAAAAATCCCTCAACTGTAACCAAAGGAATACACCCCCTATTTTCATCCCAATTCTGACAACTATGTCAAACAATGGAACAATGGAAATGGAATGGTAGAATTTTGGTCCATCGCTCGATAACACGTACACCTATGTAGTTCAATAAATTCCCAAACATCAGCCGTAGCAGTAGAAGTTCAGCTCAGAATTAAAGTTACAATTATATGCCTTTATTTTCCTTCCAACCTACATTTTACAGGCTAGGAACTTGATGCCATTGTACATAATACAAACTCACCTATATTATCACTTGGTGATTTGAACTCTTGGAGCCCCATTTTGGGGTCTCCGTCACAAAATATTAGAGCACGAATTGTAAGGGATTTTTTAACTTCCTCAAATCTATCCAACAATGGCTCTTCGACACATTTTTCAACACATCAAACATTTATTCATATAGATCTTTCCTTTATAACAGCCCAAAACTCAATAAACACCAGAGTAGTATAGATAGGCCGGTTCAAGCTCACAACAATAACAAGCATGGGGAATGAAAATATATAGACCGGTTCAAGCGCACAACTACAACAAGGATGGGGAATGGTATTGAGTCATGGATTTGATAGTTGGAAAGGAGGAGTACCGACGACGACGAATGTTTGTTGTTGTTATTTTGTGTGGTTGAGTGGGTGCGTGAGTGAAGAAGTGAAATGAATAAGTGAAGAAGGGGTAAAGGGAGGGTGGTGGTGAGTTATGATGCATGGTGATAGTTAAAAATTGTGGATTTGTGTGCAGCAGGAGCATGGGCAGCAGCACCAGCAGTGATGAGGAATGTTAGAGTGAATGAATGGTGTGTATGGATAATAATTTTTTTCTTATGCTGAATGTGCGAGGGTAATGATGAGGATGAAGTAATAATAAAAATAGAATCGTAGGTTTTGTTTACTTTTAATTTTTGTACTAACAAAACTATGAGGTTAAACTTAGGGATGCATGAATATTTCTTTGATCAAATTTTTTTGTTTTAAAGAGAGGGAAGTGGTTTGGAAGTGGTTTGCAGACTAAGTTCTTATAAATCTTTCCTATATAAGCAGAGTTATTCTTTTACGAAAATATTAGTTCGTCTGTGTACGCGTATCTTTAAATACTAAACATTATGTTCAAAATAAATAGTGTTGGTCAATGCAAACCATTAGAAAGCCTTAAAGTTGTACAAATTAATAAAGGTTACAAAATCCTAAGTGTTAGAAGATGTATAGTAACACTAAATACGGGTCCAGGATTATGGTCGAACTGGAAGACCAAAAGGTTTTCCTTCCACTTAGATTCAATTCATCAGAAGACAATGAATTAGACTTAATGGTAAACTGTGAAATGCTGGAAAAACGGGCAGTTGGATCCTCGTATGAATTAAAATTTAAAGAGGTAAGTTTTATTATAATAACATATGATAATTTATTTTTATTTCTTAAAAAAAATAACATTATATTATTTTATTTAATAGAAGCAAAAGAGGATACATTCAGAAGAAGAAGAAAAGTTTGCAACCCCAGCAAAAAAACTTAAGAAGGATGGGAATGATGATGCTCAGAACGAAAAAAAAATACAAAATCATACAAAAAAGGAGAAGAAGAAAAGTTTAATGAGGATTTTTTTAACTCACAAGTATTTGATTTCTTATAAAGCATTGTAATTTGAACAATTCAATGAAAAATAAAATAAACACAATAATCCTTTTTCTTCAAACTTTATTTACTGGCTTAATAATCAACCGCACTTGAACACGTCTAGGAGAATAATGCCAGCAACCCTTCTGCTTCTTTATTTTCTTTCCATGAGAGCGTTACCAACGTAACATTCGGCTATCCTACTTTGGTGACGTCTCGGCACCTTCCGGTATTGACTGGATTCAGAAGTTTCAACATCGCCTACTGATGTTATCTCAGCACTGCTCACCACTTCGACGCCATCTTCGGGAAGACTCAACCATTTTCGCATACGATCTGAAGAAAATACCGAATGCAACTTCTTTTGGGACCCTTGCTCTCCCGGTATGTCTTCAATAAAATATCAGTCATTCCCAAGAGAGCGAACTACTAAATATGGACCTTTCCAGGGTGCATTTAATTTCCTGGATGTGCCTGTTGCCTGAAGATCACTCAAAAGCAGCACCATATCACCACTTGAATATTGAGTGGGCTGCTTACGCTTCCGGTCAAAATAGAATTTCTGCCGCATCTGGGTTTTTTGGATATTGTCCGCAGCCATCTCTCGTAGTTACTGTATCGGCAAATCTTCTTCCTTGGAGCTCCAGTTTTGTAACGCTTGCATAACTTTGTTTTTAACTGCTGATCGTGGATTGTACCCAAACAGAAGATCATGGGTTGTCAATTTGGTCGTTTCGTTTTTCGTTGCATTTAACGTCCATTGAATCGTTCCTAAGTACCTAAGTCGACGTTTTTAACCCGTTGTGTCATTGCTCGCACCGCTTCAACGATCGTACGATTATAACGTTCTACTTGACCGTTTGCTCTCGGAGACGCGGCCTTTGTTACGTGTCCAACCAGATTATCTTCGCAGAATTCTTTGATAAATTTCGACGTGAACGCTGTACCTCGATCGGTTACAATTTTCGCCGGCAATCCGAAGTAACTGCTCATCTCTTCCAGGAACTTTATGACGTGTCTTGACTCCGTTGACTTCACTGCTTTCATTCGCACGTACTTGGTAAATCCATCGACCATAACTAATATGTGCAGGTTTCCAGACTTACTCTTTACAAATGGCCCAACGTGATCCAAGTGAACAATTTGAAACGGAACTGGATCTCGTGGGTTTGGGTGTAGGGACCCCTGTTTTTTCCGTATTTGCCTTTGGAATAAGCACATTTGATACAAGAGTCAATGTATTTCTTAGTAAAATCCCTCGTCCTTGGAAACCAAAAATGCTTCTGCAAAATTTCGAGTGTTTTCGCTAGTCCAAAGTGTACTACATCATCGTGACAGCTTCTAACCAAACGATACCTTAGTGCGTCCAGAACGTATTATCTTAATACGTTGCCCACCTTACGGAATAAACGCCCTTCTTTAACAACGCAGTCGGTATGCAATTGCTGTTCTTCCAAACTACAAGGACGCCGCTCAAGAATTCCACATATATTCCTAGTCTTTTCATTTAACCTTTGTAAGGAAGTCAACCAGTCCTCTCTGCCAATATTGATGCTTAAAATCTTTACTTCCGCACCCTCCTCACAGTCGGGAAGATTTCTACTAAGGCTATCTACATGAGCTTAACATAAAGTTTATTCATCGAGCAGGGAGATGAATAAACTTTATGTTAAGCTCCTGAAGCTTTAACATCCAGCGAGCAATCCGACTAGTCATCAATGTCGTGTTTTTCAGCGTTACAATCGCCCTACAGTCCGTTAATACTGTAAACGATTTCCCGAGGAAATAAATACGAAAACGGTTCGAGCTCCCCACGATTGCTAACAGTCCTAGTTCGTAGCTTTACCATTTCCGCTCAACCCTCCGTCGTACGTCTACTATAGTAGCTAATTACACGTAACTGCTGCTTAGCATCCCGTTGACATAGCATTCCTGCGATTCCCTCTGCACTGGCATCAGTATGGAGTTCGGGTTCACTTGATGGATCGTACATCGTCAATATTGGCTCAGAACTCAGCCGTCGTTTTAACTCATTAAAAGCCTCTTCTTGTCCCACGTCCCACCGAAATGATGCATCCTTCCTCAACAAACTATTTAGGGGACCAGCTATTTCTGCGTAATTTCTAACGAATTCCCGGAAATACCCGGAAAGACCAAGAAATTGCCTTACCTAACGAACTGCACTCGGCGTTGGAAAATTTACAATGGCCAGCGTTTTCTTAGTTCCAGGTTTAACTCCGTCTATTGACACCTGGTGTCCCAAATACTCGACAAGTTTTGAGAAATTCACATTTTGAAAGCTTTAAAGTCAATCCACTTCTTTGTAGATTTTCGAGGAAACTACGAAGCTTCATTAGACCCTCATCGATT
Source organism: Volucella inflata (assembly GCA_928272305.1). NCBI lineage: Eukaryota > Metazoa > Arthropoda > Insecta > Diptera > Syrphidae > Volucella > Volucella inflata. The sequence continues at coordinate 60,114,690 of OV743716.1, forward strand.
GTTCTGCTAGGGATTACGACATCATCAAGGAAGACCAGAATATCCTGGATCGAGATATGAGCTATCAGTTTGTCCATCATCGCCTGAAATACCAATGGCGCGTTAACCAAGCCGAACGGCATCCTACAGAATTCCAACTGCATGTTATGAATCTGAAACGCTAATACTTTTCAGCAACCGGGATTTGATAGTGGCCCGAATTCAAATCTACGATGGTGAAAAGGTGTATCCCCCCGCTGAGTTTAACTTGACACGCACTGTATGGTGCGAGTACCGAGTAATAGGGCATCGTTTAGTGTGAGGCTTTTGTAGCAATCGCTATCTGCCTTTTTTTTGCACACATGTGACATTGACTATCGACAGTCGCGCGCACGACGTCCTTTTTGTCTACACACAAAACAAATCATATTAGAAAAATCACCGCCAATGTCGGAATTGGTTTTGACAACGACTGCACTACCGCTCGGCTTTTCGCTCGTAATATTTTTACGCGACCATTTGTCTGAGTCCACCTTTTTGTTTTTCCGCATTTTCGTGTGGTCTTTCAAACTCTCGATCGATTTTATCCACTCCATTAAATCAAAACAAGATTCAAAATTTTGGCCTTTTAATTGGTCGATTAGCTTTTCATCGCCAAGCCCCGTGATGAGATACCACACAATTGCATTTTCCGATAAATTCCCGCGTTTACCGATCATTCGCACTTCAAGGACATAATCCTCAATTTGTTCATTTGTTTTTCGTGTGCGAGCCATCATTCGCAGATGTATATCGGCCTCATTTACAACTACCGGCAGTACTTTGAAAATCTCTGATTTTAGCGATGCCCAGTTTGAAATATTTTCGGCTTCGAAATCAATCCAGTACCTTGCTGCCCCCTCAAACTTAATTATATAAGCACATACCACCATTGTGTCACTCCACTTAAATACTTTCATAAGTTTTTCAACTTGTGCCCCCCACTGTAGGCTATTGAGTGCCGTACTATCCCCCGGGTGAAACTTTGGCAAGGCGCTTACTACGACCGACACTGATACTTGCATCCGCGAATTTTGGACCGCGCCGTCATTATCTTTATTCACGAGCGCATTTTGATTTCTCACGAGATCGTATTCTTTTCTTAACAGATCTCTCTCTTTCCATGTTCCATTTTCCCCGACGACACGTGCGCACTTTCGTCCAACGGAGCTTCAATTACAACATCGGGTTTCCTCGTGCATATTCCTGCAAACAGAATAGTGATTCCGTCTTAGGACCCGATGTATTCAATTGCAACTTTGCCAACTCAGCCTTTAAGCTGACAAGGGTCCATTTGTCGAAATTATCCACCACAAACATACTTTTATTGTTTTATTACTACCTCGTACAAACCGCAATCTCAACTTAACCGACAGTCGTCTGTTTTTGTTTTTCCTGTCTAGACACGTTGTTACAGATGGTTTGTATTTTCACGAACCTATACCATATACACACACAACTGTCGTATCTCCGCTGAAAGAACACAACCCCGATTTTGATTCAGGCACAGACATGCACCCCCGATATTTTACCGATCGCGTATCTGCACGCACATACATATATAAGTATATTTACGCAAACGTCCCCGTAACCAAACAACGAAAATAGTTATTAACACCGACGCACTTTGGGTAAATATTCGATACTAATATTTTAAAATCCCACTTCTGACTTAATATGAACCCTTCGATGAAAAATAAAATAAACACAATAATCCTTTTTCTTCAAACTTTATTTACTGTCTTAGTAATCAACCGCACTCGAACACGTCTAGGAGAATAACGCTGTGTCCAGCGTAAGCATGGGCAATGCGGTGCGTGCTTTGCGGTGCGTTAAATACGGGCAGATTTCGTTATCAAACTGACGTTGGGATATGTAGATGTCCAACGTAAACACGATTGTGTTGGACTGTATCGTACGATGGTTTTATTCGATCTGATCAAATTTCATGTGGGTTACAAAGTATGTTTAAGAAAGAGAAAAGCGTATGTAGTAAATGAGTAGTACAAAGTTATACTATGACATTTCGAATTACAGGGTGATTAAACAATAGTAATGAGTATTAATTAGCAAACAATTTTTGACTAAGTTAAGTAAGTAAAGCGAACAATATCATAATTAAATACATGTTAAAAAAAATGATGATTGACATGGTCAAAGATGAATCCAAAACATTCTGCCACCGGCTGAAAGACCTTAGTCTTTAAAAACAGGAAGATGGACTAGTTTGGTGATTGGCCGTACGAATTCTCCATGTGCGGTTTTAACTGATACTACTCGTGTGCAACCATCCCTTCCTTTGGTTGAGTCCTGTACGACCCCCAATATCCATTTAGATTGCGGCATATTTGGTTCTTTGAGGATCACTACGTGTCCGGGTTCGATGTTGCGCTTAAGTTGCTTCCATTTTGGGCGATTTTGAAGAGAAGTGAGGTACTCGTTATGCCAACGTTTCCAAAACCCTTGCACCAGGTGTTGAAGTCTCTGGTAATTAGAAAGCAAATTAGGATTAAAATCATTCATATGGGGCTCGGAAATCGAGGTAAATGGACGACCAATTAAAAAATGGGAAGGGGTGAGTGCGTCAAAATCATCATCTGCTCGGGCACAGAGTGGACGGGAGTTAAGTAATGCCTCGACGCGAGTTAATAAGGTATAAAATTCTTCATAGGTAAGTATGTGATCACCAATTACTCTTTTAAGATGAAGCTTGACGGATTTTACTCCTGCCTCCCACAAACCTCCGAAATGCGGTGATGAGGGTGGAATAAATCGCCACGAAATTCCTTCAGTTGATAAATGGTCTGCAACAATATCGCCTTGATGTTCAGCAAGAAGTACTGAGTGCATCTCAGTTAGCTTCTTATAAGCTCCCTTGAAGTTGGTTCCATTGTCTGAAAATATTTCGACGGGTTTCCCTCGGCGTGCGATAAAACGGTCTAGAGCAGCCAAAAACGCCTCAGTCGACAAGCCTCCAACGAGTTCCAAGTGGATTGTCTTGGTAACGAAGCAAACAAAGAGTGAGATGTATGGCTTCACGAAGGTGGGGCGCCGCCCACGTGCCAGTCGCAATGTGACTGGACCAGCAAAATCAACTCCTACACGAGCAAAAGGATAGGCAAAATTTACGCGCTCGGCGGGGAGAGGTCCCATGAGTTGAGAACAGGTAATTTTTCTGACTTTAGCACAAACGACGCAGTTGAAAACTATTTTTCGAATCAGGCTTCGACACCCAACTATCCAGTACTCCTGTCTCAACAAGCTGAACAATTCTACAACTCCGACGTGAAGATATTTTTCGTGATAATATCGGGAGAGTAGTAAAACAACGGCATGTGCTCTAGGCAATATAATGGGGTGCATAGCAGATGATGTTAGCGCAGATTTCTGAATTCCTCCCCCTACGCGTAATAACCCGCAACTATCTATAAACGGCATGAGACTTAATATCCTTGACCTTGGTAGAAGTGGCTTGCCTTGTGAGAGTAAGCTAATTTCCTTCCAGAAAAAAATCCGTTGTACGGTTTTAAAAATATATGTTTTTGCATGTTGTAGTTCACTGGTAGATAATGAACCTAAGTTCCGATCACATGGCGATAGGCGACAATTATTGGCAAACCGAAAGCAGAATGAGAGCATGCGAATGGCTTTTTCAAATGACGACAACCGAGAAACAACACTATCTAAAAATTGTTCTTCCAATTGGCAAGCAGTTAGTAAAACGGATATCGATGCACCATGTCGAAGTTCCAGCATCGGTTCTGGAAAATCCGTGTCGGATGTCGTATCTTCACAGTTAGGCCAATTATTCGATGACTCCGACAGCCAAGGAGGCCCTTTCCACCACAACTGGAAATCCTTCAACTTCGAAGGGCGAATACCACGGGAGGCACATTCAGCTGGGTTGAATTTGGAGCAAACATAGTTCCAACAAGAACGGGGAACTAGCGACACGATTTCTGTTACACGATTCGCGATGAAAACGCTCCAGCGAGCTGGATGACCAGACAGCCAATACAGAACTATTTGTGAATCCGTCCATGCATGTATTTGTACCGATTCATCTTTTAGTGATGTTTTAAGTTTAGCGAAGAGTCGGCAAAGCAACAGCGCACCACATAATTCCAAGCGCGGAATAGTTAGTTCTTTGATGGGGGCAACTCTACTTTTTGCAGCAACTAAAGATGTTACAAAAGATCCATCAGAAGTTTGACTCTTGCAATAAATAACTGCTGAATAAGCTTTTAGGGAAGCATCACAAAACCCATGATACTCCACCGAGCTGCTATACCAAATACGACGAGGAATCTCCAACCCCTGCATCAATGGAATTTCAGAGCGGATATTAAACCACTCTTTCGCAATTTCGACAGGAACAGCGTCATCCCAGGATAGTTTAAATTTCCATAACTGTTGACAAATAATTTTTAATGCAATAACGCTTGGTGCCAAAAATCCAAGGGGATCAAATATCCGGGAAGTGACCGATAAGATTTCGCGTTTGGTACATGCAGGTCGCTCAGGCAAGGCAACCTTAAATTGAAATGAATCCTTAACTGGATTCCACAGTAAGCCCAATAATTTAACCGATTCATAAAATTCGCGTTCGAAAGAAGAGTGCTCACGAGCATGATCTGGCAGCAATTCTAAAAACTCTGAGCAGTTGGAGCTCCACTTTCTCAAATTAAAACCTGCGGCTTCTAACAACCTAGTTACATTTTGGTGTACCTTGAAAAGCCCTTCAACAGTATCAGCACCTGTCAACAGGTCATCGACGTAAAAATCGTTCTGTATGATTTCCGATGTCTCCGGGAATTCCTTCCAGGAGTCTATTGCAAGCTGGCGCAAAGTTCGAACTGACAGGTATGGGGCGCAAGATGTTCCGTACGAAACCGTAAGAAGGCGATAATGTTTGACCGGCTGAGATGAAGACTCCCTCCACAAAATCCTCTGAAAATCCTAGCGACCCAAATTTGCCTAAACATTTTTTCAATATCTCCTGATATTGTGTACGTATGACGTCGAAAGCGTAGTAGAACTGCTAATAAATCCCTTTGTATGGGAGGGCCAACTACCAGAGTTTCGTTTAGAGATGGATGCGATGAAGTTTTATAAGAACCGTCAAAAACGACTCTCATTTTTGTGGTGGTACTATCTTTCTTAAATACTGGGTGATGTGGAAGGTAGTAAACAGAAGTATTCGATTTATCGATTTCTCCTACAGCGATTTCCTCCATATGTCCTAGCTTAATACGAGTATACTCCGACATAAATGCGCAGTACTTGGTTTTGAGGACGGATCTTTTACAAACCTTCGTTCATTGCTCAGAAGGCGACGAAGAGCAGCTGAAAACGTATTGCCGTAATCAACTGATTGGTTTGGTCGGAAAGGAAGTTCTACTACAAATTTTCCATCGGACGAGCGACTGTGAGTGGAGGAGAAATGTTCTTCTATCTGTGCGTAAGAATTTGAAATATGTGTCTCAATGGAACCAATATTCTCCTCAATTTCCCAGAATTTTTGCATTTCCACACCCACATCGAGATGAAGGGCAACAATTGACAACAATGGAAGTGTTGTATCGTAAGTGGCCACCAGATTTCCTCCAAAAACCCAACCAAAGGTAGTCAAAATCGCATTAGGGAAACCACGTTGTATTCTGACAGGAGCTGATTCTATGACATGAAATACGTAGTCGATCCCTAAAATTAGATCAACCGGCGCTCTTATATTAAATTTTGGGTCAGCTATTCTCTCCTCTATGTGACTTATGTTATTATTGAAAACGAAATCAAATGATTGATTGGGTAGAAGATCGCTTAACTTCAATAAAATATATGCAGTTATATGAATTGAATTTTGGCCGAAACGAGAAAACGGTTGAGTTGATATTTTTCCACGAGTGCACCCAACATGTGTGCCACTTACTCCATTAAGAGACAAACGAGCATATTGACGATATAATCCCAACCTTTGAACACACGATTCCGATATGAATGAAGCCTGAGACCCACTGTCTAGAAGAACCCGACAGGCTTGTAATTGTCCAATGGAGTCAGGAACCAAAACGATAGCAGTTGGCAGTAAATTACTTGCTGTGGATGTTGAGAACGAGAAGCGATTGTGAAATGACGATAAATGGTTGCTAGTAGAATGTGATATATAAGGCGATTGGTTACAAGACGAAGATTCTACTACTGGTGATTGATGAACGAGGGTATGGTGTCTCCCATTGCATTGCCTACATCTAAACTTTGAATTGCAGTTGAGAGACTTATGTCCAGATCTAAGACAATTGAAACAAACGGAACCTTCTTTTACAAATGATCGACGAGAATTAACATCAAGAGAGAGAAACTGTGGACAATGTGCAAGCTCATGCTGTTGTTTGCATTTAACACAATTGGACTTTTCAGCTCTAACATGGAAAGATTTTATAACACGTGGCTTAAGGTTTGACCTAACCTTCGTTAAATCCTGACACACTTCCAATGAATCACAACGTTTATCGAGAAAACTCAGGAACTGCTTTATGGAAGGAAAATCCTCATCTCGTGTCATGTCTGCCCATTTTTGTAGAGTATCAGCATCCAGTTTGTTACTAAGAATATGAATCAGAAAAACATCACGAGATTCAGCTCCATCTCCTAAAGCTGTCAACCCACGCAATAACTCATCAGCTTGATCGCTTAGCTTACGGAGAGAATTGATACTAGAGACTGTCGATAGTGAAACAAATTTCTTTACTAAATTTGATGCAATTAACCCTTTCTTATCACATCTAGTAACAAGTTTTTCCCATGCCGTTTAATAATTACTTTCAGAAATCAAAGTATGTTTTAAAAGTCCAGCGGCCTCACCATCGAGGAAACTTTTTAAATAATAAAATTTCTCTGATGATGTTAAATTGGAATTGTCATGCACACTACTTACATATAGATCATGAAATGTAATCCATTCGCTGAATTCACCTGCAAACTTTTGAATATTTATCTTAGGTAAGTGTTGTTCAACCCGTTTTGCCAAATCTGCTGATATCTTTTCCATAAGTTCCGTTTGTTGTTTGGCGAATTGCTGGAAGTTTTGATTAACGCCACTTTGATTAAAATTACCTTTATCCAACGAAGGAGACTTGATTTTACTCAGTAAAATGGACTTCAATTCGTAGTACTTATTTTCTACTTGGATCTCTTGATATGTACTCCATGCGGTTTCCAATCTGTCCAATCTTAACTGGCAGTCCTCGCTGCTCACACCATCCGGGATTGCGTTAGCGAAATTTGCGATACGTGTTATGGCACCTTTTACTGCAGCACGCCTGGCTTTTAACACTCTCATTTTTTGTTTTTATTTTAGAATACTTTACTTGACTTTGCTTAACAACTTGATCACGGTTAGAAGGACCAATTTATGTGTTGGACTGTATCGTACGATGGTTTTATTCGATCTGATCAAATTTCATGTGGGTTACAAAGTATGTTTAAAAAATAGAAAAGCGTATGTAGTAAATGAGTAGTACAAAGTTATACTATGACATTTCGAATTACTCATACAATAGTAATGAGTATTAATTAGCAAACAATTTTTGACTAAGTTAAGTAAGTAAAGCGAACAATATCATAATTAAATACATGTTAAGAAAAATGATGATTGACATGGTCAAACATGAATCCAAAACAACGATATTGCGGGCAACACGTGCGTTGCGACGTCCCCGCATCGCACGCATCAAACTGGTTTGATTTTGCCCGCATTATCGTGCGGAAATTAAAAAAAATTGAGGTTCTTATTTCTGAAGTTAAAAGGCGAAATTTGTTGTGGAACAAGAGTCATTCTCGCTATAAAGATCGGCTGATTGTGGACAATGAATGGAGCGAAGTAGCTAAAAGTGTGGGAATTTCAAGTAAGTAAGCAATATTTTAAGTTTTATATTTTATTTATTGAAAAGTATTTACAAAAAATGTTCCGTTGATTTACTGCTTTTCGTGGCGGGTGATTATTTGTTCTGGAAAACGGTAAATTGTGGTTTCCCATCGAATTTCTTGCGCTGCTCAAATTTTGTTCAAAGATGTTTGGGAAAAGAGGCTTCTTTCTCCATATCTATAATTACGTTATGGATATGGAGGCAAATAGCTTTTACAATATGAACTGCGTTCTCAACATAAGTTTCAATCAATTTTAATAAAATTCTAAATTTAGCAGAACTAATACCGAATGCACACTCTAATGTCATTCTGGCTCTTGACAAACGGTAAATCAAATCTGAAGCAGCATGGTTGTTTGGAAGTTGTCTTGCAGGGTAAGGCCTCATTAAGTATGTTCTTAAGGGAAATGTTTCATCTCCTACAAATACAAATTCAGCTTGCTCCTCAGAGTTGGGTAATGGCTTAGCTCTTGGTAAAGCTAAGTTACTATTTTCGATATTTTCACAAATGGCTTAATTTGAAAAAAACTCCTGCGTCACTATCTTTCCCGTATGCACCCACATCGATCATAGAAAATCGATATCTTCCATCAACCACCGCCAATAGTACTATTGAAAAGAAGCCTTTGTAGTTTAATACATACTGCCTGAATTTGCAGGACACTTGAGTCTAATATGCTTTCCGTCAATGCTTCCCAAACAATTGGGAAAATTCCATTTTTCAAAAAATTCATCAGTAATCTTTTCAAAATGTTCAGTACTTGGTACAGGCATATGTATCTTCTGGAGCGATCCCCAAACGGCCTTACAAACCTCTTTAACTATATAGGCAACAGACGATTTCAATATTCTGAATGAAAAAGCAATTTGCCTAAAAGATATTCCCGTCGACAAGTACCTGAAACAAAAAATTTAGTTATGTATGTTTTTTTTTCCAGAAGATGATACTTTTTCTTAAGTGGCGGAATTTGCGAAATAAATACAACAAAGAATTTCAAAAAATTCCGAACAGTAAATCTGGTGATTCCCAAGACCATGAAGCAATTTATTCTAGAAAGTGGCAGTATTTTACTAGCTTACTTTTTCTAAATGATACAATGACCCGAGAGATACTAATGGAAATTTGTTGCTGGCATAAGATAATTTGACGACTGCAACTGAATCGGATAATGAGGTGCCAAATACTGAAACAAATGACCCAGATATTAGTTTTATTGAAACATTCACTTCGTCTAAGAATTCACCTCCTCGTCGAAAGAAAAAAAGGGTACATGAAGAAGCAAACCAGGTTGAGCTAACGCTTCTAGATATTGAAACCAAAAAGCTCGCCTTACTTGAAGGATCAGAGGATGACAGTTCACTGTTTCTAAGGTCGCTGAATCCTTTTATGAGGAAATTAGATCCAATTCGATAACTTCGAGTAAGGACGAAATTTCAAGACATTTTATTGCATGAAATGGAAATAACGCAAAATCAAGAATCTCATTTCTCTTCAAGTGCTATATCATCTGTTTATTCCGACATTTCTGCGTCAGCTTCTCCTATCTACAGCATTTATCACCATATAATTACAAATTCATCTACTGTGAGTCTTAATTCTGCATCTCAATGTAAACACTTGAAAAACAACCATCTAATGTAAATGTGGCTTCATTAACACGATTTGTATTGCAAAATATAGACGATCAAATAAATATTGTCTAAAATAAATATAGTTTTTATTTCTTGCCTTAATGTTAGGAAAAGCCTTTGTTCAGTAGAGATAGGTCTCTGAAAGTTTGTTGTCTGATGATAACAAGTATCATGTATGATTTTTAAAACATAGCTTTTATCCGCATTCTCGTATCACTGGCGAAATGCACTTTCATCCGTGCGCAATTCCGGGTAGAGGTGGTGAAACTCCCCATAAATTAATCTGTTTTTATATATAATATGACTTTTAGACTTTTCACACGTTTCTTTTTAAGACTTTTTAATATGCTTAATTTTAACAAACTATTTCCCACTAGGAAAATCTTACGTGCCGAAACTGCACCCATTTTATACGTAACTAAAAAATTATTAACGCAAACTCCATGAACGCATTTATCGTGGTGTAATTGGACACTTCCGCATTTCCCACAAATCTCGTGCCCGTGCTTACGCTGGACACGCCGTAATGCTAGCAACCCTTCTGCTTCTTTATTTTCTTTCCGTGAGAGCGTTAATAAAAAAATAAAAATAAAAAAGGAAACAAATAAAAAATATATAAAATTAAAAATATATGTATTTAATTCTTATTTACTTATTTATTTATTTTTTTCTTTTCTTGCTGATTAGAAACAAAAGAAACGAAATGAATATAAACGATGTTTGTTCTGTGAAGAGGATGTTGATGAGAAAAAGTGGACACAACATCAAAGTAAAAACTCTCTTAAAGAAAAATCTCAACTAGTATTGCAAGATAACGTGTGCTTAATCGAGGGAGCATTTACTAATAGAATTCAAACTTTTGTAATTAAAAATACGTTTGAAAGCATTTTAGACATCAGTATTTTTTTCAATGCTCATACACATATTCTCATGGAACTATTGGAAAGAGAGTTAGAACTTTTAAAAGCATACAAATTTAATATGGAACTATTTTGTGAATTTGTGAAAAGTTCTGAAGACATTGATGAAATGATAATAAGTGTTAAAAGTATGCAAGCCAAAATGTGCACCGTTTTAAGAACAGATGAACTACCGGATCAATTGACATATATGATTGACGACATTAAATCGAAATTGGAAGAATTTCAAGAAAATGACAGTGGATGGGATTTGTTGTCGATTATCAAAATTGACATTAACATAAATAAGTATCAACCTATTCGTGGATCTTCTTACTTTGAATTACCAATTTCAATAAAGGAAAAACATGCATGTATTAATGTGCACAACAATGATGAATATTGCTTTAAATGGGCTATAATATCAGATCTAGATAAAACTTTAAAAAATCATACCCGACCGTCAGTCTATAATATAAAAGACATTCGTGAAGAAAAAATAAAAATCAACGATGGTAGAGTAATAGACTTTACAAATATGGAATTCCCCCTTGTGGTTAAAGATGTTAAAAAATTTGAAATCAAAAACCCTAATATAAGTGTAAATGTTTTTGGTTATAATAGTTTTATAATAAATTATAAAACGGTGATAATTGGATCATTTTACCACACTCATTTTACCACTGCACAAATAAATTTACTCTTTTGGGAATCAATATTTAATTCAGGAAATCATTACGTATACAGTCCGTTTGATAAGATCGTATACGGCAAAAATTAAAGAAGAATTTATTGTAATAAAAAAAAAAAACTGTACTGGTTTATTTTGTTTATTTACTTTAATGCTTTTCAATTAATATGTTGTCCACTCTCCACCATTATCAATAATTGCTTGGAATCTTCGAGGCATGTTCTTGAGACAAAGAACTCCATAAAATTCGTATTTTTCGTTATAATTGTTTGACCGTCGAGATCTTGTTTCCTTGGAGCTATAGCTTCATGAATGCCCAAACATTTTCAATGGGATTTGCATCCGGCGACTGTGATGGCCAATCTAAAACATCGACGTCATTTTCTTGTTTCCACGCACTGCACAAACGACTTCGATGTTTCGGGTCATTATCTTCTTGCAGTAACTAATTCTCATTCCTTCTTTTTAACCACCTTTGTGCAGATGATAATAAAGCCATCTTATAAATTTTGATCATGTTGGGTGCGTTTAAGTTATTTGCAAACATTAACAAATTGCCAAATCCCTGTTTTGAGCAGCATCCCCAAACGTGCCACTTTGCCGGGTGTTTCACGGTCCGCTGGATTAATTTATTGGATTGTGTACACGAGATATGAGTGATAGGAGACCATGCCCAAAAAGAAGCTTCATCCGAAAAAATAACGTTGTTCCAACCTCTGGCCAAATTCTCCTTGGGCCAACTGAGTCGTTTTTCTACGTGTTTTTTTGACAGTTGTGGTTTCTTTATTGTGCTTCGAAATTTTACATTATTGGCTAGTAAACGGCTTCGTACACATTTAGACCCCTTTTACGTAAAAGCCCTTGTCCCCCACCTAACGATAGAAGAGGATTTTTTTCAAACACGCGTAGAATCATTTTGTCCTGCTTTTTTGTTGTTTTTGGCGTAGACCCACGATCCCGCAAATCATCCACATTTTTAACTTGGGAATAACAGTGCACCCACTTGCTAACAAATGCTTTTGACTTTTTCATGTATTTGGCAGCTGCTCCGTATAACATTTTCGGCCCTTTTGGATGCGGGCACAAGAATACTGCTTCACAACGTGATGCAAACGCGACACTCACCTGTCTCTGACAAAAATTGAACACTCTTTAAATTTTTTTATTCAAAGTATCTTAACAGAAGTATTTTTTGATCTGCTAATGCAAACGCCACTTCCAAACCGGTTTTCATAAACGAGTTTTGCCGTATACGATCTTATCAAACGGACTGTATATCGAACATATTTCTCGATTGTTAGGCAATCAAGTAACCCTGAGAGAACATAAAATACATCTCTGCAATGGATGTTTACAACGCTTTCCCAATGAACCCGATTTAAGTCAACACAAAAGTGAATGTCGCAAAGTGAGAACAATAATGCCAGAAGAGGGTAAAAATCATATTAAATTTGATAGAAAAAAACGAGAAATGAAGGTCCCACTTACTATTTATGCTGATTTTGAATCTATACTATTTCCTCTAAATCATTGTAGTCCAAATCCTGAAATTCCATCAACAACTAACGTACAAAAACAAGTTCCATGTGCGTTTTCATACTATGTCAAGTGTTCATTTGATGAAAATTTAAATATACACAGACAATTCATTGGTAAATAAAATTTTTTTAAACAAAATGTTTAAAAGATTTATTGGACCTATTCTTTTTAAGAAAAAATGCACCAGAGATATTTTTTGCCACGTTGGTGAAAGATGCAACATATCTGTTCAAGAAAATTATTATTAAGCCGAAACCTATGAATACTTTAACGGCCCAAGAGAATTATTCAAATAATACCACACCTGTATGTCATATATGTAAGAATAGTTTTAAGGAAGGTGAATTAAGAATAAGGGATCATTGTCATTTCACTGGTGCCTACAGAGGTGCAGCACATTCTAATTGCAATCAAGAATTAAGGGTATCAACATTTTTTCATAATTTTTCAGGTTATGATTGCCACAAAAAAGGTGGAGGTGAAAAACCTCTCAAAAATTTCCGGTGAAATAAAAATAATTCCATTAAACAAAGAGAAATATATTTCTCTTTCAAAGCGTATATTTAACGATGAATACTCTTCATTTGAACTATGATTTTTAGATTCGAACAGATTTCTTCAGTCAAGTTTAGATAATTTGGCTAAAAATTTATCTGTAAACGATTTTACGAATACGAGAAAAATATTGAATAATGATGAATCATTTAATTTAATGCTTAGGAAAGGTGTCTTTCCATATGATTATTTAGACTCATGGAAACGGTTTGATGAATGCTCTCTTCCATCAATTACCATGTTCTATAATAAATTAGCAGGAAAAGAATGCACAGAAAATGATTATAATCATGCCTTGCAAGTATGTAATCATTTTAAATGTGCAACTTTAAGAGATTACACACTTCTGTATCTGCAAAGTGATGTATTATTGTTAGCTGATACATTTGAAAATTTTTGTAATGTATGCAATATGATTTACGAATTAGATCCATGTCATTATTACACAGCTTCTGGCTTATCTTGGGATGCAATGTTGAAGATAACAAAAATTGATTTGGAACTTTTAACAGATATTGATATGTATAATTTCTTTTCCAAAGGTATTCGGGGTGGTTTATGTCAGTGTAGTCATCACCATGCTACAGCAAATAACAAATATATCAGCAATTTCAATAGAGATAGACCCAGTGAATATCTTATGTATTTAGATGCAAATAATTTGTATGGATGAGCTATGTCACAACCGCTTGCCTGTAGTAATTTTCAATGGAAAAATTCTGAGAGCTTTACAACTGATTACATTTTAAATATTGAAAGCAATGATGTTGGTTATGTTCTGGAAGTTGATTTGACTTATCCAATAAATATTCACGATAAACACAATGATCTTCCATTTTGTCCTGAGAATATAACCCCACCTGGAAGTAAATTTTCAAAATTAACAGCTAACTTCTACCCAAAAACGAAATATGTTATTTTTTTTAAAGAATTTACAACAGTGTACTTATAACGGCATTGTTCTTAATAAAGTACATAGAGTGCTAACGTTTAATCAATCTAATTGGTTGAGTAAATATATTTCGCTTATTACTGAATATAGAAAAAAAGCCACAAAATAATTTCAAAAAGACTTTTTCAAGCTTATGAATAATAGCATTTACGAAAAGACTATGGAAAATGTGAAAATCGAAGAAATGTGAAAATAGTAACAAGATGGGATGTTGGAGGAAAAAATTAAATGCTAGAGATCTAACTGCAAACCCTAATATTCATAGTCGCTCCATATTCTCACCGGATATGGCTGCTTTTGAAATGAAAAAAAGGAAAGATGATATTTAACAAACCTATCTACCTCGCATTTATGGTATTAGAACTCTCTAAATGGTAAATGTACGACTTCCATTATGGATATATAAAAGAAAAGTTTAATGATTCAGTACGATTAAATTATATGAATACAGATCCATTTATATATTCTTTGAAAATTGATGATTTTTATGCTGATATTTATAATGATGTCATAAATCCTGAAAAATCTAGATTTGATACTTCTGAGTATCCACCAAATAATCCTCATAATTTTCCTTTAACAAATGGAAAAATAACTGGTATGTTTTAAGATGAAAATAATTGTGAAAAAATATTGGAATTTATTGGGTTAAGAGCTAAAATGTATTCATTTTCTGTAGATAATGGTGAAATAGTAAAAAGAGCTAAGGGAATAAAAAAGTCTGTAACTTATTATTTAAATATTAGAGATTATCATAAATGATTAATTAAAAATAAAAATATTTATTAGTCAATGTTTATATTTAGAAGTAAGTTGCATACTGTTTATACTCAGAATATTAATATGTTAGCATTGAGTTGTAATGATACTAAAAGATATATGTAATAAAAGACAAATGTAATTAATAATGTTTCTTTGTTTTAATTGAGTTTCATTCACTAATTTAATGTAACGAAAATATATGATAATTCAGGTTTCAGAAAATAATTTAATGTACTACAGGTGCTTCAACTTAGCGACTTCACAACTTCGAATTTCAACAACTACTGCCCTGGCACTCGCTCTCTCCTTTCACGTCGGGTAGTTACCAAAAGATCAACACCGCTACTCTCTTTTACATTCGACCATCCTGAAATTCGTCATCTGACCTCGATGACAAAAGCTCCTCGTTTTCGGTGACGTATTTCCATAGTTTCAAGTGATCACAACTGGTAGTTGTTGTGATTGGTCCTTCGATTTAAGCTGCTTTTTTTACATCGTAACGGCCATTCGGCTTTACCTTTGTGTTTTTGTATGGGCCTAAGTATTCACACGCCAACTTCCTTCCCGCTACAAATTGGGTACGCCTGATTGCGCCTAGGTCTCCAACTTTGTACCCATATTCACTCTTGCACTTTCTGTCGTAGTTCCTCTTGTATGTTGTTTGTGCCTGCTGTATCTGCATTCTAGCTTTTTCACGCATTTTTTGTCGTTCATTGTCAAAATTCTCCAAAACCTCTTGCTCCAGTAATTCGCCTTTGTATCTTTGCTACCCACTTATACCATTTCGACGGTTCGTCAGAAGATAGCTTGGCTATTATCGCTAAAATCCAACGCGCTCTATTTGTCCATTGCCTCGTGGAACTCCTGTTGTACTCAGTAGATGCTCAATGCCATTTATTTTCATGTATTCTTCGAACGCTTTGGACGTGAACGCTGATCTTCTGTCGCTTACCACTCGAACAGGTGTACCAAATATATTAGACCATTCATCGAACTTTCTTAGAACTTCTTCGTACCCAGTCGATTTTGTGGGGTACAACCACACAAATTTGGTAAATCCATCTACGACTGCAAAAATATATTTGTACTGCTTCGACGTTGCGTCCATAGGACCCAGATGATCGATGTGTATAGTCTGCAACGGTTTGTCTCCTTTGTCTATGCAGTACAAGTAACCCTATTTCTTGCCCAATTTCTTGTTATGAATTATGCATTTGATGCAGTTGTTGACTGACTTTGCTCTCCAGATGCAGTATCCAGTAACTCTGCTGAATAGCGTGAATCATTTTTTGTATTGCAAAGTGACCATTGTTGTGCGCGTTTGCGATAATTTCACGTTCCATTGCTTTAGTCACAGCCAACAAGTCATTACCATTTACAGTTTTGTAAATGATGCCTTCTTTTGTTTTAAAATTTTCATACGGCTGACTTTAAAGAATTTCAGCAACAGCCTTTATATGCGCGTCATTCTGCTGAGCTTTCCTTATACGTGCTGATACTTCTGTGGAAATTGTCAAAACATTCTGCGGATTGCGACTGAAACAGTCGACATGTTTCATTCTTTCGCAATGTCGATGTTCAACGCTAAAGTCAAAATCTTGAAGATAAAGTATTCATTGGGTTACTTTTCCGGGTATATCTTTTTTATTTATTGTCTGCTTAAACGCTGCACAATCTGTAATCAACTTGAAGTAGATGCCAAGTAAATAATGTCGTAATTTCTTTATGGTGAGGTTTGCAGTAATACAGCACCAAGCCCATTTTTCGACGCATCTGTGTGAACTTCAGTAGGTGCCTTCCTCGCGTAAATCCTTAAGACCGGTTCTGCAATGAGTGCATCTTTCAATTGATGAATAGAATCTAGCTCGACTGGCCCCATCTCAAAGGGTACATCTTTACGCAGTAAGTTTGTTAGTGGACGAGCGATTTGTGCATATCCTCTTATAAATCTTCAAAAGAAGCCAGTTAAACCCAAAAATGATTGCACCGATTTGACGTTTTTGGGCACAGGAAACTAAGGGCAATTATTTTTTCTCTGCCTTGACGTATGTGCCCGTTTTCGACTGTATGCCCCAGAAAGTTGACTACCTTTTGGAGAAAATGACACTTCTGCCATTTTATTTTCAGTCCATATTTTGCTCCTTCGAAAAATACCCTTTTCATTTTTTGCAGGCATTCATTTGCTGACGCTGCGTGGATGATAATATCATCTATTTACAGTTCCATAATATTTTGGTTGATCAAATCTTGAAATACGTGATTGATGAAACGTATGAACATGGCTGGCGAGTTGCAGAAGCCGAATGGTGCTCTGTTGAATCCATATAAACCGGTCTTTATTACGAATGCAGTGTATTTCTTGCTCGACTCTTCTATTGGCACATGGAAGAACCTATTTTCCAGGTCCAAAACTGTAAAATATTTGGCATTTTGCAATTTCTCTAACACATCGTTGATTAATGGAACTAGAAAACAATCTCTGAGCACCATACTGTTTAGCACCATAAAATCAACGCATAGGCGATACGATCCGTCTTTTTTTTTAACCACGACAACTCTGCTGGCAACATTAGACGTAGATTTGTGGACGATGCCTTTCTCAAGCCACTCTTCAACTTGCTTCTGTACCGCTTCTGCTTCATCAACTGGAAGACGACTTGCTGCCTGACGAAATGGTATAACTTCTCCGTCTGGCACAATCTTCAACTGTACTGGGCACTGTATTGTTTTCTTCGCTGGCTGGTAATTTTCGATCATTTTTTGAACAACTTCTTTATACTGCGGGGGACTATGAATATCAATATCTGATCCAACGATGTGGAGAAAATTGATAATCATTTCTGGACGAAGTGAAGTAAAACTTTTTTGCGAAATCATATCCAAGCAGCGCCTCACATTCAAGTGCATCATTTGGAACTACAACAAACTTTTGAAGTGTTTGTACGCCATCCACTGCAACCTTACCTTCGAAATGTCCAATGGGGTTTGTTTCTTTGTTGCCCAGACCTCGCAAAACAGACGATTTTTTTTGCAACTCGATATCTTTAAGTTGTTTGTAGACACACTCTTTTATGATGGTCATATTCGATCCTGTGTCGACCAAGCATTCAACTTCGATATTTTTAACCATAATTTTCTTTAAGCGATTACGATTAACAACAATATTGACACTTTTCAAAGTTCGAGGACATGTTTTGGAGATGTGCCCATTCTGGTTACATTTGAAACATTTCGGTTCTTCTCTACAGTCTTTACGCAGATGTTCAGCTGACCCACAGTTAAAACAGTGATTCTTTTTATCCATGTGATTGATCCTGTTCTTCTTCCCACTATTATTCGGTTGTTTATCCGTTCCATCACTTTCCTTTATGCGCTCAAAAATTTATACATATTATATTTTATTTCACAATTTATGTTTAAACCGTCTACATTATAGCGTATGACAGACTCCGTGTCAGTAACACCCAGCGATGCGATTTTTTTCATATGCAAAACATTCTCAAGGAAACTTTCTTCTTTGTGCTTTTTTCTCTCTCTCAACTGTTTATGAATTTCTGCACTGCCATATGTACTTTCAAATTCACTTTCCAGTAACAACCGTAGTTCTCTATGCTCAAACACCGACATCGATTCTAAGAACAGTTTGGCTGTATTTATCATCTTACCTCGTGCCTGCACATATTTTTGTTTTTCACTCAAACATTAGGCATCGGCATTCTGCTCAAAGTTTTGAAACCACTGTTTAACCGGAATCGTTTCTCCATCGAAATCTGGGATAATTTTTGCAAAATTTTCAACTGACACTTTTGAATCGTTTTGTTTTAGTTCGTGTGCTTGGATTTTTAAAGTTAGCAATTGAATAACTTGTTGTAGGCTCTGATTATTTTGTTCGAACATTTGGTGTACAGTCAACTCACTATTACTTCCGACTTTTTTTCAATTATTATTTTAGCAGCGTTCGACATAGATCCAGTTCTAGGTTCTTCTTCGTCACTCATTGCTGTTTTCTTCTGCTCGGTTTTCGCTCTTCTTTTCGCTCTAGTTCGAGTAAATGGTGCGTCTGTTATGTCTGCTCTCGGACTCCGTTCGTTTTCATCTGCCTGTTTGCTCACAATGTTTTCTGGCTCTGTTTCACTCATTAGCTGATGCCTCTTTTTTTTTATTAAATGACACTGTGGCTGAGCCCCAAAATGCAATAAAAGACAAATGTAATTAATAATGTTTCTTTGTTTTAATTGAGCTTCGTTCACTAATTTAATGTAACGAAAATATATGATAATTCAGGTTTCAGAAAATAATTGAATGTTCTATAGGTGCTCCAACTTAGCGACTTCACAACTTCGAATTAACACAACTACTGCCCTGGCACTCGCTCTCTCCTTTCACGTCGGGTAGTTACCAAAAGATCGACACCGCTACTCTCTTTTACATATATATGTAGCGATGGAATAAGTACCTCTCCTTGGGGTCATTAGAAAATTGAATAAAAAAGTATAAAATGTAAAAAAAATTATACGAGTATAATGAGTAAAAGGAATGTTATACAGGAACTACACAAGACCGCACGAAAACAGTTTAAAAGATGGAGAGTTATCATCAAGGGATTTGATGACTTATGTCAGGCAGATTTAGTAGAAATGATTCCTTATAGTGGAGAAAATAATGGATATAAATATTTACTGACTGTGATTGATACTTTCTCAAAATACTCATGGGCAGTTCCTTTGAAAAAAGAACTGCCACATCTGTTGCAGAATCAACGGGGAAAATATTCAATAGTTCTCACAGAATTCCAAAAAATTTGCAAACCGATGATGGTAAAGAATTTTTTAATAAAACATTTTCGAATTTAGGTCAAAGGTATAAAATTAACCACTATTCCTCGTACAGCATCAAATAATTGAACTATTTAATCGAACACTTAAGGAAAAAGTGTGGTTAGAATTCAGTTTCAATGGCAAATATAAATGGATTCCTCTTATAAAAAATCTATTAAATACCTATAATCATTCTATACATAGAACGATAAAAATGAAGCCAATTGATGTTAGTAAGGAAAATTGAAAAGATTTATTATCTTCGGATTACAATAATATTAAGATCGCTCCAAGAGGAAAATATAAAGTTGGTGATAAAGTTCGAATAAGCAAGTTTAAACATGCTTTTGAGAAAGGTTATACACCCAATTGAACAACTGAAATATTCTTCATAAGAAAAGTGAATATCACTAGCCCTATAACATATTTATTGAGTGTTTTTCAAGGCAAACCAATTCTAGGTAGTTTCTACGAAATGGAATTACAGAAAACTAACTACCCCGATGTATTTCTAATAGAAAAAGTATTGGAAACTAAACACAATCAAGTATTGGTTAAATGGTTGGGATTTTTAAGTGAACACAATTCTTGGATTAATAAATCGAAGTTAATGTAAAACAAAAAAAAACAATTTTCTTTTAATTTTATTTTATTTAACAGAAATATTTGTTAACATTTTTTTTATTTAAAATTTTTTTTTTTAAATATTTTATTCATAATACAAGTTGAATCATTTTTCTTCGTTTAAGTTATTATATTTTATGTTTGTTGTTTCTCTTCCCTCAGACTCTGAAGCTGCACTCCCTTTGTATTAATTTGTTTTTTGTTTGTTTATTTTATTTCATTCTATTATACAATAACATTAATCTCGTTACTCTAAGCATTTTATGTTCAATCATATAGCATGCACAAGTATCTAGGCCATCTTGACAAAGATTTGAAGACCAAGGACAGTTGTTGAAATGACATCTGTGAACTGATGTAGTATTGCTTATATTTACGAATCTTTTAAGCAAATAAATACAATCCATAATCTCTGCATAATATTCCTCAAGAAGAGAGTTTTGATTATTCCTCAAAAATTTTAAAATCTTATCAAAAATTAACGAAATATTGTGAGCAGACATGTTTTCAGTTTCATTTTCAAATAAAGACTAAACTATTTTAAATTGGTGGGAACTTTATTCTACGAGTATCATTACTTTCTACATTTAGAAATTTTTCGTTCATGCTTTCCTTAAAGTTGTCAAGAACTTTAAGAAAATATTTTCTAAATTCGTTTAACAAATTAAGTGTGCTTAGGTTTTGTTCATCAATATATGATTTTAAGGTTTTATTATTTTTTTCTAATTTTTCACCAATTACTTGAAGATATCTTTTAGTTAAATCATTTTCGTTTTTATCAACTTTCTTTTTTATTGCTACATCATCAATATCAGTAGGTTCCTGAATATTTTTCAAAATCGTATGTTCTCCATCGAAAAAGCCATTAATGTGTAACTTTAATGACTTATTAGTTTCCATATCCAGATTTTCCTTGAGTGCATTAAAATTGTTATCGATATATTGTTGAAGAACTGAAATAGTTCGATTTTGAAAATCAATAATATCATCAATATATTCCTCATAAGCAGCTTGATGGGTCCTAACAGGTTTTCCAACATTATCTAAACATTTTCCTTTCATATCAAAATTCCCACTTGTTGTTAATTTAAATCCTTCACCGGGAGGTCCTTGAGGTCCTGATGATGTTCTAGACACCCTATTAAAGCTTCTTCCAAATTTGTCAACGCTCATTTTATTAATAATATATATTTATGTTGAACTCTGGTTAATAAATGATATTTGATTCATGCAATTCTTCGATAATTGAATTTATTTAGTTTTGATGATTATTGTTTCCAGCTTCCTGTGAAGCTATTAAAAGTTTAAGTCTATCTAGGAGTTCATATTCATTGTCCCAGTAAACATAATCGATAGGCTTTTCAAAGTATGTCATATAACTGTATAATTTCCCAATTTTATCTTTTGTGTGTTCTTGTTGTTGTTTATGAAGTAGAGGTTAAATAATTTTTTTATATTTATATCCCCTATTACCTTTGACTTGGGAACTGTGATTCTTCAAATGTGCTTTTGTTTTCAGCAATATATTAAGATAAACATCTAAGTCATTCTTATCAAAAAGATCTTTGTTTGGTACTTTACGAAAAATTAACTCATGAAGACCATCTGTCCCCGCGAACGTTTCATTATCAATGATGAAATTTTTTTTCATCATCCACTGTAAAAATTAAATCACTCAATTTTGCCGAATTTGATTTAATATCAAAATACGGACCATAGATTTTATCCAAATTCAGGTCTAATTGGAATGTCTGCTTCAAAGGAATCAAAGCAATCGTTGGCGTGATTTAATTATTTTTGTATTTTCATCATCACAAATATTTTTTGCGATTTTTCTCAATGGTTCAACTATTGGTTTAAAAGTATTTTCAAATTCAACTTCTTTAGTAATTTGCCCAGTTTTAAGGACCACGTACTTTTCTCTCAAAGCTTTTGTAGTCTTTAGAAGACCCTTAAGTATATTTTCTTCTGATTTCATTGTGATTAACAACTTAGGGGTTTTTATTTGTGTTTCGTACGTTAGTAAATAAGTTCTTAGGTTATTGAAAAGCGGTTAATTGAACTGCTAGGCAGTTTAAAAGCGGTTCAAAGCTGTTAAAACCAGTTAAACAGCAGTTAAAAGCTGATAACTGCAATATCTTTAAATGATCTATTATACAGTCCTTTATCTTTATCAATTATCAAGAATTCGTACGAATCCTTTCAAAATTTAGAACATAATTTTCTAAATTGATTGAATGACATATCAGAATTTATATGATCATTGAATATATGTTTTAAATTAAGATCACCCTGTCTGTCTGTCATCTAGGGTTAGATGGTTGTTCTTATTTTACATACACTAAGGTTGTTCTTCGTCGAAACGACTACGGCCGTTTTTAAATTTGCGCCGTTTGTTCCCCTAAGTCAAAAATCTCAACTTTTACAGTTAGTTATATTAGTTGTTTTATTTATTATGAATGTCACATATTGTTCAATACTTTTTCTTATGACAATATATAAAAAATAAACTTATAATGACTTCATTTTTTTGGATATTTTTTAAAACAGTCGATTTCTTTCGTCGATTCGACGAAGAACAACCATCTAGGGTTAAGAAGAATAATAAAATTTGCATTATCCCTAATCATATGCTTTGGCATGTAACGACCCATGCAGAAATAGCCTCGAATATAAGAATATAATTTTGCTTATCACAAGCTACGTCATCAAATATAAATATTGAATTTCGTTTTGCTTTAGAAGGAGCTATTATTTCGCAATTATTCGAAAATTCATTATATCCCATACCTTTGATTGATTTTATAATTTTTTTTAAATATATATGTTTTGGTTGATGTAGAGACTTTGAATAAATGTAAATGTTTTCAAATTTTAGTCCATTGGGATCTAGAAGAATACTAAACATTACATTTGTCATTGCACAGTTTGACGGACCCACAATTATTCCTCGAACGCTTTCAGGAAATAGCAATCCATGTTTCCCTTCTTTTTTTTTTTTTTCTTCTTGTCAAAGTTCTTAACCTTTATAATATTCGACGGTTTGATGAACTTCATTTAAATGAATGAGATGTTTCAAAATAAAACATAATGTTTTATAGACTATCTTTTTATATTTACACAGCGTGTACAGAAGTAAGTAACCATAAATGATTGATTACAGTGTAAAATCTCACAGTTTTTAGCATCCCTTTAAAGGCTACGGTTTAGTGAATTCATTAATCAACAAACTACCGTTTGAATTACATCTTCCATCATATAATTTGTGTGGTTCCGGAACAAAATTAAAAGAACGTCTTGATAGAGGGGATAGAGGAATTAATCAATTGGATGAAGCTTGTCGTGTACACGATATTGCATACGCTAATAATAAAAATTTATCTGATCGTCATACTGCCGATGAAATTCTAACAGAAAAGGCTTGGCAACGAGTAAATGCAAAAGATTCATCAATATCTGAAAAACTAAATAGCTGGCTAGTCACTAATATTATGAAGGCTTAAACAAAATTTGGAATGGGAGTTAAAAGGCGAAGACAGTGTAATTTATTCAAAAAGGCTATGTCTGAAGTTAGAGGAGCTCTCAAAAATTCTAATACCGAAAATCTAAATGTTTTAGCTAAAACTGCTTTAAAGGCTGCCAGGAGAGTTAATCAAAAAAATTCGAAGAAAAATATAAACATTGCTAGAATAATACCATTACCAAAAGTTGGTTATATCTTACCATTTTTTCCAATCTTTGCTGGACTTTCAGCATTAGATGCACTAGCTGGTGGAAGTGGAGGTGTGGTTAATGCAGTTAATGATTCAAAACTTGCTAAAAAACCATTAGAAGAAGACAAACAAGTTGTGACATCAGGCTATGGAAGCAATAAAAATCAAAGAAGGCAACGGACTTTACTTGCAACCAAATAAAAATTGGTTTAGACTTGCTTTAAAATCAAAAAACTACTAAGCTTACTAGCTAATCATCCCCTCACCAACATTGATATAATTCTATTTGGAAAAGAATATATACTGAACTTTCGAGGTGTTTTTATGAGAGATGCATTACCAAAAAGAGCCCTAGAAAAAGAATGTGGTCTTATAAATTTAGATAATGAGAGTGGATCAGGAACTCATTGGGTAGCATATGCAAAACATAAAACTATGTAAAAATATTTTGATAGTTTTGGTAATTTAAGACCTCCTATTGAAATTGTTAATTATTTATGAAAAAATATTAATTATAATTATAATAACTATCAAACTTGTGGACATCTATGTTTTAAGTTTTTAATCGAACAAAATATAAAAGATTAAAGCAATGATAGTTTGTTTTATTTAAATTTCAACAGCAATGTCGTTAACACTTACACTAAACGGAAATCAGTCTGCTTCAACTTTATAATACTTTCCTCCAATTATATTGAATTCTGATTACGTTTGTGGTTTAATATATTTTCAGACTTATAATTCTATACCAAATGTAGATGTTTTTAATAATTTATTTCATATTGGACAGAGCTTTGTTGCACTTCCCATTGGATCATATGAAATTGAAGATATAAATAACTGTATTCAGGAAGTAATAAAGTTACATAATGAAAATAACTCAAAGAAAGTAGTCATACAAATAAGAGCAAATAATAACACTTAAAAGCGTGCAATTTTCACCAATATAGACATTGATTTCTTTAAACATAATTCCATTGGTTCGCTCTTAGGCTAGAGTAAGAAAAAACTAGTTGCAAATAAAATCCATGAATCAGATCTTCACGTTGATATAAATAGAGTGAATATTGTGAGAATTGAATGCAATTTAATTGATGGTACCTATATCAATAGTCGAGCAGCACATATACTCCATGAATTTTCTTTTAAAGTAAGTCCAGGGTATAAAATAATTGAAGTTCCTCAAAACGTTATCTATTTACGATTGAACACAAAGAGGATAAGTTCTATAAAATTAAATCTATTCGATCAAGAAGGAAATCTTATAAATTTTCGTGGTGAAACGATAACTGTTCGTTTACGTCTAAAATCTCAAGAATGATAATATATAACAGTACATTAGGTTATAAAACAATAAATCATACTATTAATTCTATTAATGTTTTGTAAACCTCTGGTAAGAGAACATCAAGACTAACTACACAAAATCAAAAATTTCTATTATTTCTGGGATATACATTGAAATAATACTGAACATTTTTGAAAATCCATCATTCGATGACAGCATTATAAAATTTGATTACCAAACATATTAACCATGTTCCGTGGCGAAAGCCATTAAAAGGCGGAGGAGGTTGAAAACCACTCCCAATTTAACAAAAATTAAAATAAGTGCTGCTTTAACAGCTGAAACAGCAAAAGCAACACAGCAAAAAAACAAACAGATGATGCGTTAATGCACATCTCTGAAGACGTTAATTATGAGGGGGGCAACAACAACTTTGCCTCTCTAGCGGCATCCGAGTCGGAAGATGAGGATGAGGCAATACAAGAGATTAATAGCAGCATTCCAAAGCTGAAAGAAAAAGTGCTTGCTATTAAGCAAAAGCAAACTGCACGCAGACAAAGGGAGCAATACGTAGCAGAGAGCTCCCAACAACAAAAGCAGCAAGAGCAGACACAACAACTGCAGCAACAACAAAACCAGCAGCAGCAGAAACAACAACTGCAGCAGCAGAAACATCAGCAGCTGCAAAAACAGCAGCTGAAACCAAAGCAGCTTAAAAAACGGCAGCAACAACAACAGCAGCAGCAGCAACAACAACAGCAACAACAGCACCAGCAACAACAACAACAGCAGCAGAAGAAGAAGGAAAAGGTACCGCCCATCAACACTTATAAATTAGAGGTAAATGCAACCAAGGACCTATGTAAGTTGGTCATTGGTAATAACTTTAATATAAAAAGATTGGGGAACGATCGCCATGCCATCCACTGTAATACAGTGGAGGGCTATGCGAAAGTGAAAGAGCTCCTAAAAGAAATGACGACGGAGCACTACTCATTCACACCGAAGTGTGAAAAGCGGCAATCGATGCTGCTGAAGGGGTTGGAACCATCTTCTGATCCTGAGGAGATCCTGGCACTGCTCAAAGAGAAGGAGTGCGAAGGACTCAAATTTGTGGGGGTAAAGCCATTTACCACAGCTAGAGCCAGACGGGAGAAACTTGGTCTGCCGTTCTTCCTGGTGCAGCTCAGTCCCGAAAGCCGTCTGGATAGTCTAAGGAGTATCAATGTCCTAGACTACCAGGTGGTTCACTGGGAAAAATTAAAAAGGAGCGAAGGCGTTATACAATGCGTTCGCTGCCAGAGGTTCGGGCACGCCGCGTCGAACTGCCAAATGCAGCCTCGATGCGTGAAGTGCGCAAAGAACCACAGTTCCGAGGAGTGTGCTCTGGGTAGAGACGGAGCATCCGATAGGACGCAGCTCTCGTGCGTGTTATGTGGGAACGTGGGACACACCGCAAACTATCGGGGTTGTCCTAAGTTCGCCGACATTAAAAAAGCAAAACTGGCTCGGCAGCAGAAGGTGGAGATCAAACGTTCACCTGTTAGGCTTCAAACACCAGCCGTCACGTCCCAAATCTCCTACGCCCAAGGGGGGCTACGGCACAGCAAGCGGCTGTTGATTCTCCGGCGCCAATGCCGAGAACAACAGAAGCTGCACCTAACATGCTGGCTATCTTGCTCGCAATCCAAGGGCAGATGGCACAGCTGCAACAGCAGGTGCAAGAACAGGCCAAGCGGGTGGACCAGATCTACGCACTGCTGCCAGCCTAATGCAACACATGTCGTAATGGGTACGCACATGGTGGAACAGACTTTGAAGGTCCTTGCGGTGAATGTTAATTCACTGAATAGGATCGAACGAAGAGCCGCGATGTTTAAATTGCTACAAGACCAAACTCCTGATGTGCTTTTCGCTAGCGAAACCAAGCTAACCGATAAGCACAAACTGGAGTACAATAATTATATTGTTAGAAGAAGAAACCGGCCCAGATCAAAACGTGGAGGCGGTGTCGCGATCATCATTAAAGAAGGTATAAAATTTCACAGAGTGTACAAGAGAATGTTGCGCAGGTTCCGGGTGTTAGAGGCAGTCGTCATTTACATCCCGCTCCGCAGTGGAAAGCGGCTGTACTTGGCTTCTGTTTATGCACCTGAGGCCTCACAGTCCACTTTATTTATAACAGAGCTCGACACGCTTTTTCGACTTCTGAGGCTGGAATCGGGGGAGAATTATTTTATAATCGGCGGGGACTTCAACGCTAGACACAGAGATTGGGGAAATAATTTGCCAAATACTAGAGGGAACCTACTACTCGATTGGTGGGGTCAGCACGATGCCATGTATAGACTCGGTCTTAAAGCGACGGATAACCCGTCGTTTTCCAGAGGCGGGTCTTATTTGCATCTATTACTGTACGACGAACGTATACGTCTGACAGGTACAAATTTACAAACGCTTAACTGTCTGCGCACATTCGTGTATGAAAGCGACCATTGCGGTTTTAGCACCGAAATCACAGTTCCCAACGAAATTGCGGAATTGGAGGAGTTTGTTCAAAGATACTCTTACAACTATAGTAAGACTCGATGGACACGCTTCTCCGCAACCTTGACAAGAGCACTCTCCTCGAACACGCTCCACCCACCGTCCAATAGGAATTTATCAAACGAGGAGATCGATAAGTACCTTAAACGAATGGACGAGACAATAAAACAAACTATGGACACTACAATACCGCGGTATAAACAAACGACTAACGAAAATCTATTCCGCAATCCTACTATTGACGCACTGCACCGACAGAAAAGTAGACTTCTGACAAGACTTAAAAACTTATACAGACAGTTTACAGACAGACAAGACCCAGAGATTAGGACACTGAAGTCGTCGATTAAAAATATTCAAACATTAATCAAAGAGAGTTACAGAATTGCTGTAAGTTTTTATTGGAACAACAAGGTTCGGGCTGTAAACACCAGCAACCCGAATATGTTCCCGCAAATAAATAAACTATTTCGGAGAAAAAATCAAAACGACCTTCAGTGTCTTAAAATAACCCGGACTACAGACAACAAACGATTACTAACAATACTCGTAGCAGGCATTGATACAAATGAGGCCGCTGATGATGACGACTTCTTTGTGATCGAGGATCCGCAGGAGAAGGTTGAGTCCATAGGGGCGACTTTCCAGGAAGTATACAAGGCCAATGATATCATTGGCCCTAACTATGACCTGGACAATCGCGTCTTGGTGCACAACTTCTATATTCGAAATGAAGTAGAGAACTGGCGAACCGAGGGCTCTGGTTTCACCCGTTTCAGCGACGAAAATATGGCAAATAATGTCATTGCCAGAGAAGGTGACCCACCCCCGTTCATTTCGAAGGAAGAACTCCAGGAGATCTTCGACACCAGCAGAAATAAGAAATCAGTGGGGACCGATGGTATTCCGAACATCGTGCTTCGACATCTTCCTCTAGAAGCGGTGGACATTTATACCACCCTGTTTAATAATGCAATGAATAATGCACATTATCCAGCGCATTGGAAAACGGCGGTGGTTCAACCTATCCCCAAAAAGGGAAAGGATATATCCAATCCGGCGAATCTCCGGTCGATAAGTCTCCTTCCGAATATCAGTAAGGTGTTCGAAAAAGTATTCAATAGAGCTCTGACTAGGTGGGTTGAGGACAAACATATAGTTCCGGATAATCAATTCGGTTTTAAGGCAGGACATGCTATCTCACATGCCGCGTCTAAACTGGTGTCCGATATCCAATGGAATAAAGGCAAAAAACAATGCACTGGTGCCTGCCTAGTTGACTTGGGGAAGGCTTTCGACACCGTATGGTTAGAAGGTCTTTTCTACAAGCTGGCTAGTCTGGGGATCAGAAAACCACTCTTGTACATTCTTTATAATATGCTAACCAACAGACAGTTTATCGTGAAAAATGGTGATGTGACTTCTGTTGGAATATTTCAAATTAAAAATGGTCTTCAGCAAGGCGCGGTCAATTCGCCGATCCTATTCAACATTTATACAAGCGACTTGATAGGTTCACTTCCCCATACTATTGCGTATGCAGACGACTTGAAAGCGTACAGAACAGGTCCAAAAATCGAGGTCATTAATACTCTCTTACAGAGCGATTTCGATAAGATAAGACGATTTTGCGATGACTGGAAGCTGAAAATCAACTTTCAGAAGTCGGAAACCATTCTCTTTAGGACGCCGTTGTCTGGAGCCTCTAGGGATACCAGAAAAAATTGGCGAAAGTTCTCGATCATTGGACAACATGGACAGCCTCTTGCCTGTCGAAATGTAGTCAGATACCTTGGGATCTGGCTAGATCAGTTTCTGTATTTTAACAAAAATGTAGATGCTGCTCTGGCCAGAGCTAAAGGCGCTTTTGCCCTCACAAAGAGACTGTTTCATAGCAGCCAACTCGATGCGAGGGTAAAGATAATCTGCTACATGGCCCTTATCAGGCCCATGGTGGTATTTGGGTGTCCCGTGTGGTTCAATGTACGAGCAAGCTTAATGGAAAAGATTCGGGTGTTTGAGAGGGCTTGCCTTAGGGCTTGTCTTCGCTTGTACAGAACACGAGAGTCGGAGTACAAAAAATTTTATCCTAATGAGGTCCTATACAACAGGGCGAACCTAATACGAGTGGACAACTTCGTAATTAAGCTGACTCGAAGGCACATTGCAAGAGCAATGGCCTCGACGAATAACCTGATATCTGAGGCTTACTAGCCCAATACCTTTATCATGAGAGTGTGCGCTCTTACGGCTTCGTTCCACCGGAAGCATTCTTCTACCTTGATCAGATAGGGTTGATCCAGGATAGATCAGCGGTCCCGTTAATCTTCCATGTCGCTCGGACAGCTGGGGACAGGCGACTCAACTACAACAGAGACGTCGCACACGGCAGGGTGGATTGTCTCAGGTTCAGTAGGGCGGTGGGGAATCGCGATAAGAGGGATGTCGTTCGGCAGCACCAGCATTTCTGGTGGTTGAATGATGGGGAAGATGTTTCGTCGTCGTTTCCGTCAATTACAGACCAGCCTCACTAATGAGGCAGAGCTGACCAATCTGCTCTGTAAATAGCGATGGCCAGCTTACATAGATTTAGGTTAGCATTTAAGAAAGATATACATCACTTATGAATAAAAGCGCTAAGTTTGTTAGCCATTCATCACTGTCTGTATTTCCATAACTTGAGAGTTCCACTGATGTATTATTTTGAGTTCTACATAAACTTGTTCAGTCATCTAAACAGTTTTTGGTATTTAAACCATTAAAAAATGATTACAATTTATCGTCTTTTCAAGCAACACTAAGCTAGGCGAAAGAGCTACTACTGCAAGCGTTTTCTATTTTAATTCTAACATTAGTAAAAACAAGTATTATAATATATCTGCCATATGTTATTTATTTAACATACAAGTTTGTGTCATGCGAGATGTGCAAATTTTTTATTTATGTATTTTTCTTATACATTTTATCATATCTTGGACGTACATATTTAAAAAAAAAACCCGTTGAATAATGTAAAAAATGTAGATTTTAAAGCTTTTATCTATCACAGTCTTAAATTTTATAAACTATTTTAACATATTAAAGCACAGTCCTATACATAAATATGTAAATACAGCTTATTGAAGCGTCTCTTGGCTGCGCAAATATTTTGTTTACACGTTTCACCATGGCCTCCAAACTGTAGCGATTTCAACACGATTTTTGGTCTCTGGACTTAAAGCTACCTTACGAAACAGTTCTGGTGAAGAATGTGATAGCAACGATGATGTTGAACACTCGCTGTCACTGCCGTAACCGGAAGAAACTGGGCTAGACATTGTTGGCAACTGTTTAGCGTTAACATTTTCTGCTTCACAACAAACCTTCAGCGGAGTATTTGGTTCGGCAGCACCAGCATTTCTGGTGGTTGAATGATGGGGAAGATGTTTCGTCGTCGTTTCCGTTAATTACAGACCAGCCTCACTAATGAGGCAGAACTGACCAATCTATTTGCTCTGTATATAGCGATGGCCAGCTTACATAGATTTAGGTTAGCATTTAAGAAAGATATACATATATTAGTATATACAAAGGTATATACTAATATATGTATATTATTGTGTATAATGTCTATGTGTTTATATGTGTGTATTGTGTATCTAGGTTAGCTAGACTAAGGTTTATTTTAAGTTAGATATTAAGTTTTTATAAAAAATACAAAATATTGTCCATATGCTAAGTTTTTGTTAACAATGTTTTTCTTAGCCTTAAATAAATATCATAAAAAAAAAAGTCGAAAGACATAGATATAAGAATTTAGAGTAGCTTAGAGTGCCTGTGTAGGGCCAGTAAGTTAGTATAAGATTGTTTAGTAATTTTAAGCTAGCATTTAAGCATTTTTTGTTAGTATGTAAGAATTAATGATTAAGAAAATAAAATGCATTTAAAACTAAAAAACTAAAACTAGCAATAGCGTAGCTTTTCTCTTTGATGAAATTCGCTATGAATTAAATGGGTTTGAAATCGATATTATTCGCAAAGTTGGTATCACAACAACTATTAACAATTATATATCTTTAAATAAAAATGAAAGTGAAATGCTATTGAATGCATCTTGGTCACCTCATTCTTCAATAATTATAAATGGTTTCCACTTTAGTTTCTGCATTCCTCTTAACAAATTACTTGGATTTGCTGAAGATTATAAGAAAATAATTCCAAACGCACGTCCCGATTTAATACTAGTACGATCACGGTTAGATGAAAACTCATTAATTTGCGATGGAGAAGAAAGAGCTTAAATTAACTTGGTTAATATACAATGGATAACTCCTCATATTTTATTGCCAAACGCATTAAAACTAAAATTATATAAATCCATTACTGATGGTGAATCAATGAGAATGGTTTTCGAAATTGGGATTTTTATGAATACCCTGTATTACCTAACACCAATCATCACGTTTGGAATGTAAAGACAACCTCGCAAATAGAAAAGCCACGCTATATTATTTTAGCTTTGCAAACTAATAAACGCAATTTACTTAAAGAAAATCCAACCCATTTCGATCATTGTGACATTAAAAATTTGAAGGCATCGTTAACGGATAAACACGTAAACCACACACACACATCATGTATTCATTTTTAGATGTTCAAGGATTTAAAAGATCAAATAATAAATTCATTGCAAAGGAAATAGCTATACTACAAAGTCATAATCATCTTCAGCACTTCATATTGAAACCTCCATACAGTTCAAATCAACTAACAACATCATTGAAAAGACAAGCTGATTGACTTTATCAAAACTATCATGGTTTAACTAGGGATGGAGGATTAACTGAATACGGAAAAGTCAAAAAATATCTTCAAGAAAATCTAAAAACATAAAAAAATGCAGTCGTTTACATAAAGGGAATTGTAAAAACTCTATGGTTTAAAAGAGTAATCAATAACGAAAATGTTCAGGTAATCAATATAGAAGATCTTGGATGTGTCAATCTAAAAGAATATAGACACCTCTATCCTAACGAACCGAAATGTTTGCAACATAATAAATGCTGTGCTCTGCAAAATATTTATTTGATAAACAAATTTTTTAATCAATCTGTAATATGAATTTAAGAGCGCTAGAATATGGATTTTGGGAAATTCCCCCTTGCCTCGAGTATTTAAAAATTTAATTTTATAGAGATAAAAATATTTTAAATATATAAAATTGTGTTTTCTTTTTTACAATTTTCAGAGGTTTTGTTTTTTAGTTATTCTGAAATGCTATTGCTGATAACGAAAAATGGTGGATTTTCTTTTTACCCCTCAACTCCTCACAAACCGTAGACCATTTCAAGCATCTCAATACCCAACCATGATCTGCTAACTAACATTTTTGGTTTTTTTTGGTGTTGTTTTTTTCAAGACCCAACACTCAGCTACCTTCACCTACTACGAATAATACTTCAAATTCAATGTGGGAAAAAAAAATCACCGGAAAAATTTGGTCAAAGAAATTTTCAAGTACCTGTCCCTAAATTTAACCTCAATTTAATATACAATAAATTAAAAGTAAACAAAACCTACGATTCTATTTTTATTATTACTTCATTCTCATCATTACCCCCGCACTTTCAGCATAAGAAAAAAATCATTATCCATACACACCATTCAATCACTCAAACATTCCTCATCACTGCTGGTGCTGTTGCTGCTGCTCCTGCTGCACCCAAATCCGCAATTTTAAACTATCACCATCCTTCATAACTCACCATCACACCCCCTTCACACCTTCTTCTCTTATTCATTTCACTTCTTCACTTCACTTCACTTCTATCACACACCCACTCAACCACACAAAATAACAACAACAAACATTCGTCGTCGTCGTCGTCGGTACTCCTCCTTTTCAACTATCAAATCCATGACTTAATACCATTCCCCATGCTTGTTGTAGTTGTGAGCTTGAACCGGCCTATCTATACTACTCACCAGCTGGGAAATGCTTAGTAACCTACACGGCAGTAATCAGTTCCCGATAATCACTAACATCCCAATAGATACGAGTAAGAATCATAAACCAATTAAACTGCCACCTAAATTTAAAACCTCCAAAGCAAACTGGACTGGAATAAATCGAAGATTTTTTACTCTCAAATCCAATTACCCAAAACAAAGCAGTTGTCCCCTGAAAGACCAAACATGGACAACCTATTCCTACTAAAAGAAATTATTCAGGGGAAAGTCCAGATATCATCACCGATAGTATTGAATTCCCCATGAACGTGCTACAGTATAAATTCAACCAAAGGCAATACACCCGGATTTGACCGTATCGACTACAAAATGCTTAAAAATAGTCCGTTGATTTTCAAAAGAAGGCTTTTAAACCTTTTCAACGTAACATTTACTATGGAAATCATCCCCCAAATCTGTAATTCCCATTCCTAAGCCAAATAATGATCCCACCAAGACCCTAGAATATCGTCCAATATTCCTTCTCCCCCCATATATAGGAAAAATTTTTGGAAAAGAGTATATCTAAAAGACTATCTTGGTTTTAAGAAAAGAAACACTTACTTGATATTAATCAAGTTGCTTTTAAGCATGGGAAAGGGACAATGAATGCATTGCTGCATATTGACGACTATGTCACAAAAGCCTTATCAAGCAAAAACCATGTCTCAATTCTTTCAATTGATTTTGAAAAGGCATTTGACCAGGTTGAAATCCATATCATTTTAAATAAATTGGCTAAGTATTAAATTGGTCCGAAAATGTTCAAAATCTAAAGTCCTTCCTAGGCAATAGACAATTTCGAACGAAAACAAATGGAGTATTCTCCGAACTATCGGCTATATTGTTTTCGACATTTTGGTTAATACAAAGGCCGTTGAATACTGTTGAATGCTGACGATCTAATCGTTTTCACTAAGTGCAAGGAGCTTCAAATGGTTATCGCATTATTTTCAAAAATATGCAAAGAAATTGAAACTTGGCGTCAAGATCTCCGCAAAAAAAAGTTCAATTTTAGAAATTTGGAAAAGGACCAGTTTCACTAAACATATTCCTCTTAACTTTAACAATATATCAATAATAAAACTTATCTTAAAATCTCAGGCTTATATTTCGACCCAAGCTATAGTTTTAAGAAACATTGTGTAGAACTACGGAAAAGCTTAGCCACCAGGTTAAACATTGTTAAAATACTAGAATTTAAAAATAGCCTCACCCATTGTAATTCCCTTATACACGTCGGAAGATGAACTATCCTTTCAATAATTGACTATGGGTTGGTAATATACGGCAAATGTTCCAAATCAAATATGGTATACAATCAGTCGAATAACTATACCACCCTTCCGCAAGACTCAGTTTAAATGCATTCAGAACAACTCCCATCAAGAATATCCTCGCCGAAAGTGGACTCGCATCAATCTCCCACCGGTTGGAATATCTTACTTCACTCCTCATCGCAAAGATCGCAACATCACAGGACTCACCTTTTACGTCAGATGTCAAAAAAATATATAGATCAACCAAACATTCTACTACAATGTCGATTGCTGTAGGTTTCTCAAAAACAATGGACATCCCACTCAACAGCCAACGCCCTTGATCTGCACATTTCCCACCATGGTCGTTACCGAAAGACTCAATCAATACTGAACTTACAAAAACCTCAACAAATCCATCTATACACAGACAATTATTTAGAGAAATCCTAGAAACTCATTCTCAATGGAACATTGTCTACACTAATGGATCTAAAAGTGAAACAGGCACTTCATTTGCTGTTGTGAATGATAGAGGAGCAATCATAGCTAAGGACTTATTACCTGAACTCGCATCTATATATGTAGGATTGATACGAGGGCGGGTCAATAAGTCCGTGACTTTTTGAATTTCTGACCTCTTTACTGAAACAGCAACACTGCTCCTGTCAACAGGCATCTGTCAGTTGACTCCTGTCAAAATTTAAACTTGCTGCGTCAGTTAGTTTGTGTTTGACAGCTATTTTTATCAGACTACTCACTAATTTGAGGAGAAAATGGAAAAAAGTGAATTTCGTGTGCTTATTAAGCATTATTTCTTGCGAAAAAAAACCATTACCGAGGCCAAGGCTAAGCTTGATAAATACTATGGGGACTCTGCACCATCGATTTCAATGGTAAAAAAGTGGTTTACTGAATTTCGTTGTGGCCGTACAAGCACTGAAGATGCCGAACGTCCTGGACGCCCAGTTGAGGTCTCTACACCCGAAACAATCGAAAAAATTCACGATATGGTGTTGGCCGACCGAAGATTGAAAGTGCGAGAGATTGTGGAAGCCGTAGGGATCTCGCATGGCTCAGTGGTTTCAATTTTGAATGATCACTTGGGCATGAGAAAGCTTTCCGCAAGATGGGTGCCGCGTTTGCTCACAGTCGACCACAAACGCAATCGTGTCACAACTTCACAGGAAGGTTTGGCGTTGTTTAATCGCAATATGGAGGAGTTTTTGCGCCGTTTTGTAACCGTGGACGAAACATGGATCCATCACAACACACCAGAGAACAAACAACAGTCAAAAAAGTGGGTTTCTAAGGGTGAATCGGCGCCAAAGAAGGCCAAGGTGGGTTTGTCAGCCAATAAAGTTATGGCGACTGTTTTTTGGGATGCACGCGGGATAATCCACATTGACTACCTTCAAAAGGGAAGAACAATCAATGGGGAATATTATGCCAACTTATTGGACCGATTCAATGACGATTTGAAAAAAAAAACGACCTCATTTGGCCAAGAAAAAAGTTCTTTTCCACCAAGACAATGCAAGGGTGCACACATGTGCAGTTGCCATGGCAAAAATCCATGAATTGGGCTATGAATTGCTCCCTCATCCACCCTATTCTCCAGATTTGGCTCCGAGCGACTACTTCTTGTTCCCAAACCTGAAGAAATGGCTTGGTGGAAAAAGATTTGACTCCAATGATGAAGTCATCTCGCAAACAAAGGCCTATTTTGAGGACCTCGACAAATCATTTTTTTTGGAAGGGATAAAAAAATTGGAGAAGCGTTGGACAAAGTGTATAGAGCTCAAGGGAGACTACGTTGAAAAATAAAATTATTTTTTTATCAAAAAATCTGTGTTTTAATCCAAAAGTCACGGACTTATTGACCCGCCCTCGTATAATCTTTATTAATTTAGGATCGATATAATCTTTATAAATTTACGAATTGAAAAGAAAAAAAAACAAATATTCGGCATCGCCGCCAGCCAACCGCTCGTGTTGAAGACTCGGACTAGAATCGCCTCGCCATGTTATCTCAACCAGTGCCAGACCCCTAGCCCGTCCAGTACATTGTACCAAGTCCACGATCAGCAACGTCACCACAAGTGCGCCACCGTCCAGACCCAATACAATCGCTTT
Organism: Volucella inflata; assembly: GCA_928272305.1. Classification (NCBI taxonomy): domain Eukaryota; kingdom Metazoa; phylum Arthropoda; class Insecta; order Diptera; family Syrphidae; genus Volucella; species Volucella inflata. The sequence continues at coordinate 60,152,035 of OV743716.1, forward strand.
TCCTCTTAATGACAACATTTGTGTTATTGTTCTTGTTTGTTAATCGCCTTCGCTTTTTATCTTCGTCAAAATGTAGGTCGGTTCACTGTGCGACGAATCATGGAGGGTCAGCTACTCACAATCGATAACAAAGTGATGACCAAAGCAAACACCAGCCGTCTCGTCCCAAATTTCCTACGCCCAAATGGCTACGGTACAACAAGCGACTGTTGCTTCTCCGGCGCCAATGCCGAGAACAACGGAAGCTTCACCCAACATGCTGGCTATCTTGCTCGCAATCCAAGGGCAGATGGCTCAGCTGCAACAGCAGGTGAGAGAACAGGTCACGCGGGTGGACCAGATCTACGTACTGCTGCCGGGCATAACGCAACACATGTCGTAATGGGTAGTCACATGGTGGAGCAAACTTTGAAGGTCCTTGCGGTGAATGTTAATTCACTGATTAGGATCGAACGAAGAGCCGCGATGTTTAAATTGCTACAAGACCAAACTCCTGATGTGCTTTTCGCTAGCGAAACCAAGCTAACCTATGAGCACAACCTGGAGTACAATAATTATATTGTTAGAAGAAGAAACAGGCCTAACTCCCAACATGGAGGCGGTGTCGCGATCTTCATTAAAGAAGGCATACAATTCCACAGAGTGTACACGGGAGTGTTACGCAGGTTCCGGGTGTTGGAGGCAGTCGTCATTTACATCCCGCTCCGCAGTGGAAAGCGGCTGTACTTAGCCTCTGTTTATGCACCTGAGGCCTCACAATCCACTTTATTTATAACGCAGCTCGACACACTTTTTCGACATCTGAGGCTGGAATCGGGGGAGAATTATTTTATAATCGGCGGGGACTTCAACGCTAGACACAGAGATTGGGGAAATAATTTGCCAAATACTAGGGGGAACCTACTAATCGATTGGTGGGGTCAGCACGATGCCACGTATAGACTCGGTCTTAAAGCGACCATTGCGGTTTTAGCACCGAAATCACGGCTCCCAACGAAATTGCGGAATTGGGGGAGTTTGTCGAAAGATACTCTTACAACTACAGTAACAGCACTCTCCTCGAACACGCTCCACCCACCGTCCAATAGGAATTTATCAAACGAGGAGATCGATAAGTACCCTAAACGAATGGACGAGACAATAAAACAAACTACGGACACTACAATACCGCGGTATAAACAAACGACTAACGAAAATCTGTTCCGCAATCCTACTATTGACGCACTGCACCGACAGAAAAGTAGACTTCTGACAAAACTTAAAAACTTGTACAGACAGTTTCCAGACAGACAACACCCAGAGATTAGGACACTGAAGTCGTCGATTAAAAATATTTAAAGTTAATCAAAGAGAATAACAGAATAGCTGTAAATTTGTATTGGGTACTTGTATTTGTATTGCTGTAAGTTTGTATTGGAACAACAAGGTACTGGCTGTAAACACCAGCAACCCGAATATGTTCCCACAAATAAATAAACTATTTCGGACATTTTCAGTGTCTTAAAATAGCACGGACTACAGACAACGAACGGTTACTAACAATAGCAGGCATTGATACAAATGAGGCCGCTGATGATGACGACTTCTTTGTGATCGAGGATCCACAGGAGAAGGTTGAGGCCATAGGGGCGACTTTCCAGGAAGTATACAAGGCCAATGATAACATTGGCGCTAACTATGACCTGACCAACCGCGTCTTGGTGCACAACTTCCATATTCGAAATGAAGTAAAGAACTGGCGATCCGAGGGCTCTGGTTTCACCCGGTTCAGCGACGAAAATATGGCAAATAATGTCATTGCCAGAGAAGGTGGCCCACCCCCGTTCATTTCGAAGGAAGAACTCCAGGAGATCTTCGACACCAGCAGAAATAAGAAATCAGTGGGGACCGATGGTGTTCCGAACATCGTGCTTCGACATCTTCCTCTAGAAGCGGTGGACATATATACCACCCTGTTTAATAATGCAATGAATAATGCACATTATCCAGCGCATTGGAAAACGGCGGTGGTTCAACCTGTCCCCAAGAAGGGAAAGGATATACCCAATCCGCCGAATCTCCGGTCGATAAGTCTCCTTCCGAATATCAGTAAGGTGTTCGAAAAAGTATTCAATAGAGCTCTGACTAGGTGGGTTGAGGACGAACATATAGTTCCGGATAATCAATTCGGTTTTAAGGCAGGACATGCTATCTCACATGCTGCGTCTAAACTGGTGTCCGATATCCAATGGCATAAAGGCAAACAACAGTGTACTGGTGCCTGCGTAGTTGACTTGGAGAAGGCTTTCGGCACTTTATGGTTAGAAGGTCTTTTCTACAAGCTGGCTAGTCTGGGGATCCCATAAACCACTCTTGTACATTCTTTATAATATGCTAACCAACAGACAGTTCATCGTGAAAAATGGTGATGTGACTTCTGTTGGAATATTTCAAACTAAAAATGGTCTTCAGCAAGGCGCGGTCAATTCGCCGATCCTATTCAACATTTATACAAGCGATTTGATAGGTTCACTTCCCAATACTATTGCGTACGCAGACGACTTGATAGAGTACAGAACAGGTCCAAGAACGAGGTCATTAATACTCTCTTACAGCGTGACTTCGATTTGCGATGACTGGAAATTGAAAATCAACTTTCAGAAGTCGGAAACCATTCTCTTTAGGACGCCGTTGTCTGGAGCCTCTAGGGATACCAGAAAGAATTGGCGAAAGTTCTCGATTATTAGACAACACGGACAGCCTCTTGCCTGTCGAAATGTAGTCAGATACCTTGGGATCTGGCTAGATCAGTTTCTGTATTTTAACAAAAATGTAGATGCTGCTCTGACCAGAGCTAAAGGCGCTTTTGCTCTCACAAAGAGACTGTTTTATAGCAGCCAACGCGATGCGAGGGTAAAGATCAGGCCCATGGTGGCATTTGGGTGTCCCGTGTGGTTCAATGTACGAGCAAACTTAATGGAAAAGATTCGGGTGTTTGAGAGGGCTTGCCTTAGGGCTTGTCTTCGCTTGTACGGAGCACCAGAGTCGGAGTACAAATTTTTTTTATCCTAATGAGGTCCTTTACAACAGGGCGAGCCTAATACGAGTGGACAACTTCGCAATTATCCTGACTCGAAGGCACATTGCAAGAGCAATGGCCTCGACGAATAACCTGATATCTGGGGCTTACTACCCCAATGACCTTCATCATGAGAGTGTGCGCTCTTACGGCTTCGTTCCACCGGAAGCATTCCTCTACCTTGATCAGATAGGGTTGATCCAGGATAGATCAGCGGTCCCGTTAATCTTCCATGTCGCTCGGAAAGCTGGGGACAGGCGACTCAACTACAACAGAGACGTCGCACACGGCAGGGTGGATCGTCTCAGGTTCAGTAGGGCGGTGGGGAATCGCGATAAGAGGGATGTCGTTCGGCAGCACCAGAATTTCTGGTCGTTGAGTAATGGGGAAGACATTTCGTCGTCGTTTCCGTCAATTACGGACCAGCCTCACTAATGAGGCAGAGCTGACCAATCTATTTGCTCTGTAAATAGCGATGGCCAGCTTACATAGGTTTAGGTTAGCATTTAAGTAATATATATTAGTATATACAAAGGTATATACTAATGTATGTATATAATTGTGTATAATGTCTATGTATGTGTATGTACGTATTGTATATAGGTTAGGTAGATTAAGGTTTATTTTTAGTTAGATATTAAGTTTTTATAAAAAGTAAAAAATAATGTCCATATGCTAAGTTTTTTGATAGCAATTTTTTTCTTAGCCTAAGTATAAAAAATAAATATTCATTAATAAAATGCAAATAAAGTCTAAAGACATATATATAAGAATTTAGAGAAGCTTCGAGTGCCTGTGTAGGGCCAGTAAGTTAGTAAAAGATTGTTTAGTAATTTAAAGCTAGTATTTAAGCATTTTTTGCTACTCGTAGTATGTAAGAGTTAATGATTAAGAAAATAAAATGCATTTAAAACTAAAACTAGCCAAACTAACGTCAGCACAAGTGCGCCACCGCCCAGACCCAACACAATCGCTATTCCTCTTAATGACAACATTTGTGTTATTGTTCTTGTTAGTTAATCGACTTCGCTTTTTATCTTCGTCCAAATGTAGGTCGGTTCACTGTGCGACGGATCATGGAGGGTCAGTTACTCACAATCGACACCAAAGTGATGACTTTTCTTGGCGGTAACTCGATTCGTAAACAATCAGATGGATCCTCTGTGGACATTAGTCATGGCAATATGTGGCGGGCGTAAACATTGACTCCGAAATGCGAGACTCGGAGGTCATGCAGTCGGCGGGCGACGATCTGAAAATGATACTCAACAACATTATGTTTACTTAATGATAAATACACTACTTAGCCTCTACTGTGTGGTGGGTGACACATCCCACACTCGGCCCCCTTTTGAATTCTCGGCTGTCCTCAGTCGAGGTAGTCTTCGTCGTCCGTCAGCTCCATCTCGTCTTCTTCACTATCGTACACCAAGGGTTTCATGTGGTTGACCGATGTGGACGCCATGTTCGGTTCTTTATGTTGCCCTACTTTTTGAACATCATACCGGTCATTCCTCTTCACTTTGATAACCTTGTATGTCCCCAGTAACGTGGCATGTAGTTTGAGCCCTACTCCAAACTGAGTTCTCTGAACGGCGACCAAGTCGTGCAGATTATACTTTCTGGGTGCTTTTCGCTTCTTATTATATGTTTTCTGATTCTCCTCTTGCACTTTTCGGATCTCTTCTTTGGCAGCCTTCCGCATAACGTCTCGATCGTTGCTGAAATCGTCGACTATGATTTTCCGAGTAGTTTTCGCAACTCGTAATTCTCTTCCCTCCTCGTCAAGGCCCCAAACATCAGATGAAATAAACTCCTTTTCGTACTACGTGTCACTGTTGAGTTGAGCGTTTTCTGGAGGCAACTGATGTGCTTATACCATTTGGTTGGGTCCAGTACGGTCATCTTGGCTAGTACTTCAATTATAATGCGATTGATTCGTTCCACTTGTCCATTTCCACGGGGAACCCCTGTTGTTGTGAGTACGTGCGCTATAGATTTCTGCAAACGAAAGAGGCGACTAAATGGGACACCAATCATATACAGGCAACTATGACACCAAAAATGAGCCTGTGACACTTTAACACCTTAAAACTTTCCCACAAGTTTGTATGCAATCAGTGGGTTCCCACGTCTGGAGACTGCCGGTGGGGTAAAAGAACAGTCAATCAATTCGAAATGAGCATACAAATGTCAAACCACTCAAACTTTAGATACTCTTCATGGAAATGATCGCAATTAATAGCACTACCCCGCTGGGCACCACGATTGCAACGCACTCGGGTGATCTCAGAGCAAGCAGAAGTGCTTGTGTCAGAGACCGACGGATTCCGGGGGCGGGCAAAATGAAGTTTCCAAAATATTTTCATAAACTTCGGTTTGCAAGTTGGAACGTCGGATCGATGACCTCAAACAGTTTAGAACTGGAAGCGATTATGCGTCGCAGAACTCTACAAATCCTGTGAGTACAGGAAACAAAGTGGTGTAATACAGGAAATAAAGCGCGTTTTCTAGATTTAAAAACTAAGGCATTTAAGATGTTCTACCACGGAACGGTCAATGGGCGAAACGGTGTTGGAATCGTTGTTGCAGCGGATCTTCTAAACAACATCGTTGGTATCTTGAAAATAAGCGACCGCTTGATGAGTGTTAAACTCGTCATACGCAATGAAACGTGGAACATTGTTAGCGCGTACGCCCGACAAAATGGATGCGACCAATCGGAAAAAGATACATTTTGGTCAGAGTTCGGTAATTTGCTTAGAAATATACCTATCGATGAGATGCTCTTCGTAGGCGGAGGTTTAAATGGCCACGTCGGAGAAACAAATGTTGATTATGAGGACTGCCATGGCGGTAAAGGCTTTGGAACCAGAAATTCAGCTGGCGAAGATATCCGTGTAGCGTGTTGGGCTTACGGCTTAACCGTCTTAAGTACAATGTTTATTAAACATCAACGACATCTTATCACCTATAGCAGCGGAGGCCACGAAACGCAAATAGATTATCACCTCTGCAAAATGTCGATGAGAAACCGTGTTAAGGACTGTAAAGTAATACTTGGAGAATCGCTAGTAAGCCAACACCGTCTGCTCTTTACATAATTTGTCACAGCGGAACCACCGAAAACACGGGCATCGTTTGGAAAGCCAAAAATCCAGTGGTATAATCTATCGAAGGAACGAAGCGCAAGATTTATCGCACTGGCTAAAGAAGTACTTCACAATATAAACGGTATCGCAGACTCACTTAGCCCGCAAGAAATGTGGAACAGCATGCACGAGGAATGCATAACACTCGCAAAGTCCCATCTGGGGACTATATCGAAATACCATCACGTCGGCAAAGAAACATGGTGGTGGAATGACGAAACCAAACGAGCTGTGGCCGACAAGAAGAGTGCATTCCAAGCGTGGACAAAATGCGATCGGAGCGACGATATCAAAAAATCTCGACTGGCTCTTGAATACGAGCGTCTTTAAAAGATTGCAAAGAAAGTCCTGACTTGAACTCGAGCGGCAGAAGCGGAAAACCTATACCAGGAGTTGGAACAAATATCCTCACGACCGGCGGATAGAAGACAAGCTATCCAAGAAGTTCAAACGTCGTACAGTACTAAAATGCCAAATATTTTTAAGCTCGCTGCACAGAGGAGAAAAAATTCAATGGAAATAACCTCGCCGTAATACATCAAAAACGCAGACGGTCGCTTACTAACAAATGAAAAGGAAATTTGTGACCGGTGGCTTGAATACAGCAAGTTGCTTAACAAACAGTTTCCACGTGATATCGTGCCGACAGCTGGTCTATTCGAGGAGGAAGTTTCGGACTTTTCAATCGAAGAAATAAGTATAGCGATTGGAAAAATGAAGCGGGGGAAAGCGGTGCGACCAGACAGCATTCCATCAGAGTTTTGGTCGAAGATGGAGGGGATCGGCAGCGTTTGGCTATCGAAACTTTTAAATAAATTAAAATGTGGACAGCCTTAGCCGAATCAATGGAGAAGTAGCTTCTTGGTTCCATTATACAAAGGAAAAGGCGACACTCGCGAATGCAACAACTACCGTTCAATCAAGCTTATGTCACACACAAAATCGTCGAAAGAGTCTTAAACGAACGCAAATAATAAAACTGCGGTTAAAAGCTCTGCTGGACTAACGAGAGAATTTCCAGTTAATGTCGGAGTGCATCAAGGAAGCGTACTTAGCCCTTTCCTCTTTAACGTAGTATTCTACTATCTTTTAAAAGACTGCATGCGCGAAGCAAATGTAACGCCAATTCTCTTCGCTGACGACGCAGTTATACTTAGCGATAACGTCGAAGATTTACAGAACGCCTTAGATTCATGGAGAAATGCGCTAGAGAGAAACGGGTTTAATATAAGTCGTTCAAAGACGGAGCATTTGACATGCCCATTTGCGCATCCGTTGCGACCTGTTCCGGATATAATGTTAGACGGAATAGTTCTTCCGAAAAGCACTATCTTTAAGTACATAGGATCAATCGTTAACATGGATGCGAAATGTGACGACGTAAACCACAGAGGAGTGTGGGATGGATGAAATAGCGGGAAAATTCGGGAATCTTTTGCGACCGAAAATTTCCACTTAAATTAAAGGGGAAACTCTACACCACGGTTGTTAGACCAGCTCTTATATACGGTTCACAGTGGTGGACAATGTACGAAGCGTTTAAAAACAAAATGAAAATGTTAAGGATGTCTAGTGGAGTCACTAAACGCGATTGTATTAGATCTACGCGTATAAGAGGAAGTCTACATATAAAGAATTCGGTAACCGAACAGCTTGAGGCGAATAGAATAAGCTGGTATTGCCACGTTCAAAGAAGATCTGCGGAAAATCCGGTTAAATAGGCACTATCAACTATGGTCACTCAAACTGTAAGAAAACGAGGTCGGAAAAAGAATTCCTGGATTTCTCAGATGGCAAATGTGCAACAACGCCTGGCTTACCACTGAAGAAATCCAGGACCGAGCATTATGTAGACGCGTTCTGCGGTCTGCGACATTAGCCAACCCCATAAGCGGAGCAGCAGCGATGCAGTAAAAATGGGAAACTCGTTACGCATAAGTTCGTATAGCGAGGAAAGGGTTAATAAAAGGATAAGAAGAAGAAGAAGAAGCACGCACGCCACAGAGTAAGCGATGACAATTTCGATACTAGTGCCCAGTTTGGGAATATAGAAATCTTGCTTAGCGATGGCCTCCACTTTGTTTGCACTCATGTGTCCTTGCTCATGGATGTTACGAAGTATGTCCCTCTGCATTATTTTCGGGACGATCAGTAGATGACTTCCTTCGTGGAACTTGTACAAGAGCTCGTCCCTCAGTTCGAAATCCTTATACGTTCCTGTCGCAGGTAAGATGTTTATGATTAATTGGCAAAATTCATTCTTACCCTGAGCCTTCTTGATCCTATGCAGAATACCGTCTTCCAGCCACATAACCAGTGGGTATCTGCCCAACGTATCCACATGTCACGTGGAAGCCCCGGCCCGATGTTGCACCTCACACGTATACTCTTCTAGGAGCATAGCCCATCTTTCATGGTAGCTTGGAATGCGTTGCAGTCGGTAATGATTTTGAATTTTAATCCCAAAAAGAAGACTCGCAGTTTCTTGACGCACTTCATAATGGCCAACACCTCATGTTCGTAGCTGGTGTAGTCCCTGTCTGCAGGTGTTGCCTTGAAACTCATGTAGAACACTGGATGAAAATACGTATCGTGCTTCTAAAGCAGCACTCCCCCGTATCCAATATATTGGCGTCAGTGTGCAGCTCCGTCTCAAGTAGGGGATTCAACAGCGTCAGCACCGGCTCTTCACACAGCAAATTTTTCAGTGACTCCATCGCAGCGATCTGGTCCAAAAAAAATGCGCTATCCTTTCTCGTAAGATCCGACAATGGCTTGGTCAATGTGGCGTAGTTCGCCACAAACTTCCCGAAAAATCCTGTTGAGCCCAAGAAACTCTGCACCTGTTTAACGTTCATCGGCTTGGGAAAATTCTTTACCATCTTCGTCTTCCTGTCCGAGGGCCTGATACTCCCGTCGCCTACAATGTGTCCCAGAAATTTCACGGATCTGGTCAGAAAATCGCACTTCTCCCATTTTATCACCAGACCGTTTTCCTCGGCGACATTCAATACCACGGCGAGCTTTTCCAGATTTTCCACTTCGTTTTCTGCAGGTATGATCAGATCGTCCACGTACAGCAACAGCAAGCCTTTTCGTATGCAGTCACGGAAAATAGTATTTACGAAACGTTGCCACATCCACATGAAAGAACCCATTTTGGAGATCTAACATTGCAAACACTTTCGCACTGTACAGCGTCTCCAGTATTTCATCCATTACGGGTAGGGGATATCGGTCCTTAATGATCTTCGCGTTTAGTGTGCGGAGATCGACACATAAACGGTTACTACCATCCTTCTTCTTTATCAGTACAATGGGGCTAGCAAAATCCGACTGGCTGTGTTGAACGATTCCCTCCTCTAACCACTTCTCAATCTGTTGTCTTACTGCTTCTCTCTCCGGCGGCGCTAACCTTTTGGCTTTCTGGTATACAGGGAGCTCGTCTTGCAGCGTGATGCTCATCTCGATGCATGGTCTGGATGCCTTCTTTGGGTGATATGTTGCGATGATATTGGAAACTTGCGGTAAAATTGCCTACGAAAAAGCTTCTAAGAAGTGCCGTTCGGACTCGGCGATAAACCGTAGGCCCCGCTCAGATGTGACTAAAATGACAACATGAGCAACACAAATGAGTGTCAAGAAGCTAGGCGTGTGTTGTTTTATTTCTTATTCCACTTCGCTCAGAAAATCTCGTCCCAGCAAAATTCTATCTGATATTCAATCGTCAGGCACTACTTGGAAATTTACCCAATGCTTATCTGCCTCTACTTGGATTTCCACTAGGCATAAACCAACTGTCCTACAGGGTGCGTTGCCGAATCCTTTCAACAGCATCCCCGGCCGCTCCAGCTTCACATTCTTCAACTCAGTTATGAATGACTTGTGTAGGATCGAAACGTCGCTACCATTATCAATAAAGGCGTAGTAAGGGATGTCTGCGATGGTGACTCGAATGTGATTTCCGTCTGCGTTTTTTGCGTTGCACCTTGCGCACTCCCCTTAGGACACCATCATGATCTAAATATGGACTTCGATCACGTAGAGGACTCTTTCTCAAAACCGAATTTATTTTGGCAGTATTTCCCGAGTTCAGAGCTGCAATTTCATCTACAAAAACACGTTGGACTGTCCTGTGTAGGTAGGCATTAGCGCGTAGACTATATAAAATGGCAACGGTCTTCCTCAGCTTCTGTAAAGAGGAAAATCTTTCAAATCTTATTAACGACTTACCTACCAAATGAAAGTTGGTATGCCCTCCCGAAAAATCTTCTTCAGCATTCGACTCATGTTCATCTTGCGCAGGCTATTGACTTTCTGCATCATAGAGGAAGCTTGGACCAGTGTACCATCGGTCATCAATCTCCAAATTCGGGATCCTCACCCACTTGCTTGCGTCGTCCGCTATATTGCCCCGAGATGGTACGTGCCGCCCGTGCATCGAATTTGTTAAGTCCTGAATTCCGGCCACCCGAAAGACGACGAACTTCTTTTTACTTCGCAGATCAATTATTCGGGTCATATCCAAGCTCACCTTTGAGTAGCTCCAATAAATTCACTTTCGCACCCCGAATCCATGATTTTTCTTGACTGTTTCAACAAGTCTTGCTCCAAGAACAGCACTTTCCAATTCAAGGTCAGGAACTGATGTTAATTTCAAGGGGGCTACGTGAGTCCTTGCCGCCACGAGTGAGCATCTAACAACGCCATCGCGCTCTATGCGAAAATAACAATTAGCTGGTTTAGCCATCTCCGAAGCGTCGACAAATGTGTGAAGCTGTACATCGGAAAGGAAAGAATTTAATGCACTGTTGAAAGATTGTGTTCTGGTCTGAAGTGATAGGATCATCCCAATCTATCTTTGACCTCCATACATCTTGCATTAATATTTTGAACCGCACTAAGTAGCTAGCAATTAGCCCTTATGGATCATAAATACTCATGAGCACTCGGAGTAGCTCGCGTTTTGTTGGGATCTTTTCGCCGCTAAGAATCTCTTTTCCACCCCTGTTGAGATTGAGTAGGAACATGAAGAAATCCGAAGCGGGCCACCAAAACATCCCCAACACCTTCGCTGCAGGCTCTTCCGGATGTAAATTTAATTTTATAATATGCTCGTCACCGCCCAACACTCGTGACACCTTCAAATCAGTTGAACGCCAATTTCGGATTTCGAAGTCCCCACGCCTATGTACTTCTTTAACTTCTGTACCAATTCGAATCCCCTCTTCTTCGTTGTCAAAACTTTGTAGCCAATCATCCACGTAATGGTTCTCAACGATAGCATTATGCGCATCGGGAAATTCATCCATGAACTCTTCTGCATTCGTGTTTTTTGCTAGTTGAGCACAACTCGGAGAACACGACGAGCCAAAGACATTACTCGCATCACAAATTCTATCGGTGGAACGCCAATATCACAAAACCACCACAAAAATCCTTGAGCATGTATATCATTCTTTATGATCCACACCCTGTGGAACATCTCCTTTATATATGCCACAACTGCTACCCTACGTTGCCTAAAACGGAACAAAACGCCAATGAGTGAAGCGGTTAGATCTGGACCGCTCAATAATAGAGAATTTAGGGAAATTCCATTTATCTCGGCTGCAAAATCTCATATTGGCCGTAATTTTGGTTTGTTTGGACTTTGGTGAAAGAAAATGGGGACATAAAAAACTTTATTTACCGGAGACACCTTTTCATCTGGTGTGAGGCGATGAATACAATCTTTTGTTTCGTATTCTTTTTCTATTTTATGTAATGCTGCAAGGTGTTCCGGCTTCCTTCGTAAACTTCATTCGAGACTCTTAAATCTCATTGTCGCAGCGTTCCTGCCTTCCGGGAAAAAGACTTCATCCCTTCTCCATAACAAACCAATTTTAAAGTTTTCTCCATTATATTTAGAGCCCTTTTATCTTCTTTTGATTCTGCGTTAGTAACATTTTGCCGCACTCCAACTCTGTCAGTTGTGTAAAAACTCTTCACTAAATCAAATAGACCGTCATCCCTTTGACAGCGAAAAGTTAACAAAAATTGAAAATAGGTTCAATAAAAACGAACTCACCCGAAAAAATAAATAAAGAAACTGAAATTACTAACTTGGGACGGTAACGGCGTTTTAGACAAACCCAATAAATTAGTGTTATTCCTTAAATCAATGATATTGAAGTCTGTTTAATTTCCGAAACCCACTTGAAAAATGGGTGGCGCGAAAGAATAAGGGGTATTAAGGATTATTACGCGTATCACCCATCGGGAAATGCTAGAGGCGGATCCCCCTTGTATATCAAAGAGACGATCAAGCATAACGAAAATATAAAAATAGAGCTCGAGCCTGTGCAACTAATTTCCGTACGCGTAAAAACCGAAACACACTTTTTTGGGCTCAAGATGTGTTTCCCAATGAGGTAAATTTTTCTATGATGACTTATTGGCCAACACACTGAAAATACCCAATCTTGTCGATTTTTTCGTTTTAAAAGGAATCTGCAGTTGATGAAAGCTTCGATCTTTCCTCCGACCACCCTCCAATCATACTGAAAATGAGTGACACGCTCATTAAAAGGCAAGTAACGCTTCGACTAACTGGAAGAAATACCAATTGGGAAGGATTCAGGAAAGAAATCGAAAATAACGTGAAATTAAACATATTAATAAGATCACAAGTTGAACTTGAAATCGAAGTTGACTCCTTCGTGGAAATCGTTCAATGTGTTGCGTGGAACAATACACCTCATTAACGACAAAAAACGGCGAAAATTAGCACAAATTACCATCCAAAGATAAAAGAAATGGTAAGGGAAACGAGGAAATCATGCAAGAAATGGCAAATTCACTCGAGCTCCGCAGGATAAAAGACGTCTAAATAAACTTTGTAATCTGCTCAAGGAGACTCTTAAAAACAACAAAAATTCCGTAGTAAATACGTGTGTCGTAGCAGGAAAAGAAACAAATAACTCGCTTTGGAAAGCATTTAAAGGCTTCAAAAGGCCCAAAACCCCAGCGCCACCAATTGAAATGGATAACAGTGAATGGGCGAAGCAGGATAAGGAGAAAGCGGAGCTCTTCGCGGATTATCTAGAAGAAACTTTTAAGCCCTTTGATAGGCAAACACTAGTACGCTATACCAGTATATCAGAAAGGGAGACTGATAACTTTACAATAGCAAACACAACTCTTGCTAAATTAAGGAATATTGTAATGAACTTAAAACCGAAAAAAGCTCCCGGTTACGATCTGATAACCAGAGAAGTCCTTAAGATGCTGCCCCAAAAGCGCTCACTAAGCTTTTACATATTATTAACGCGGCTTTTAGGCTAGAATACGTTCCGTGCCAATGGAAAGTTGCAGAAGTAAATATGGTCAAAATTTTTTGAGAGGATCCTGCTTAAACGTTTAATGCCAATTATTGAAAACAAAAATCTCATCCCCAACCATCAGTTTGGATTTCGGATCAAGCATTCGACTATTGACCAGGTGCATAGAATTACCGACGTAATTTAAAAAGTTCTGGAAGAGAAAAAGATTTGCTCAAGCGTATTTCTTGACGTCTCACGAGCCTTTGACAAGCTTTGAAGCAGTTTAAAGATATATTGGCCAATGTACCGCAGGTACTGTTCCTGCCACCTTTGCCGACGACACTGCCATTTTAGCTGTCCGGCGGATCGCTTAAATCGGTGTAGACTTATGGTATACAACTCTGGGGTTGTACCAACAAAATAAATATTAGTATTTTACAAACTTTTAAAAATAAAGTGCTACGGGTCATTGTACATGCACAATGGTTTATAAGAAATAATGGGATGCATTGTGACCTTGGAGTTGCTTCTGTCGAAGATGAAGCAAGAAACTTCGGAAGAAAACATAAGATCCGGGCATATTAATAGTACAGTCCTAGAAATTCTGGACGAACACAATTTATTGCACCGTCTTCAAAGAACTAAGCGTCTGGACCTGGCACGGTAAATTGAAACCGAGTTAAAAAAGCGGAACATGTAGGATCTTTCAATGGAAAGTCATGTACCAAACGAGATTATATTGTGATGAAAAAGCTGCTTGATAAGTTTTACTTAGTTGCGGCATCAAACATACTTATCGCAGGGAGGTGTTTTTATCTTATCTCGCACTACTATGAGCACGCGCTCCCGATCCTCATAGTGTCTGATAGATGATTTTCACCTGCCCTCGCCGGGAAAAAGAAAAGAAAAACATTGTACATCTGTAGGTTTGGTTGCATTAAAGTATTTTAAAATCGGTGCTGTCAATATCAACTTTTTTAGTTCGCGTTGTCTTGCTCTGGCCAATACCATTTAACAACTTTGCGAGTTGCGTTTCTAGGTGGTTCAGCAATCTCTGAGAGGCTTGGAAGAATTCTTGAAAGGTACATATGTGCACAGCCCTATAAATCTGTAAGTAGCTTTTACTTCTTGTGATGTTGACATTTCCTGGATTGCTTCTACTTTGGTATTATCGATAGCCAAACATTTATTTGAGAGTAGATGTCCAAAAAATAGAACTTTGTGCATACCCATTTTACTGTTGTTTTTGCATAATTTTAAATTTTCGTTTCTTAGTCTCTGCAGAAATCTCCTTAAATTCTCGCTATCGTAATTCATTACTTGTCCCTTTGTATCCCCGCTTCCGTATAATAAAATATCGTCATCAATTACCTATATTCCGTCAAGTTCTTCTAGCAATTCGTGTTATCTCATCTGCCATATTTCTGGAGTTGATGTATTTTAAAAGGCATTCAATTCCAGCAGTTCCTCCCGAACGGTATCCAGAAAGTCTTAAGTTTCCTGCTTTCAGTATCCAATTTAGTTTTCCAGAAACCATTTTTCACATCCAACGTAGAGAAAACTCTTGCATTTTGAAGCTTAGGCAGCATTTCAATCACCTTGATAATTACGCCTTTGGAGCGCTTTATTAAGCTCTTTCGTGTCAATTACAAATCCTGAGTTTATTATTTCTTTGTACGAGTACAAAGTTATTAATCCACGGAGTGTGTTAATGTACACTGCTAACGATGATTCTTCGCTCTAGGTTTTCAAGTGTTTCTTTAAGCTGCTGCTTTCCTTCCGAAAAATTGGAATACGACAGAGATGGGCCTGAACCGGAGCAATAAAGGTGGTTATCTTATTGGCATCACCACCGAATATGTCTTTGAAACTTAACATAATACTTTCCAACACTTGCTGTTGCTTAATTTTGAAAACCTTTTCCAAAACATTTACCCAATATTCGATATCTTTGGAATACACTTTTGTTCAACTATTTGGAAATTTAAAATTTTAGTAATGCCGTTTATTTGACATTCAATTACTACCAAAACCTTTTAAACGGATACAACTTTTTTCAAATGCCTGCTTTTTATTTCCACACAGCAACACAAAGTATTTGTAATAAGTGACATTTGATGACACGCCGATATCGATCAAACACATAAACGTCCTTGTGATGCTGCCGAAACAAAGTTGTATTCTTTGTTTTAATATACTGGATTCAATTGTGTACAAGAATATCCACAGTATTTGTAATCGCCTGTTCCATCGCCATAAGAATATGTGTCCTTACTTTCCCGTTTTTCGCGTGCTCGTTCTATTTCTTTCCAACATATTTCTTTTTTCCAGTCTTTTTTCCATATGGTTTATGGAAAATCATGCCTGTTAACCGTCGCTTCTTTATTTATTTATTTCAATTGTTCATTTGTTTGTTCTACTAGCTTACAAATTTCCAAAGCTTTTTTAATGTTAGATTTTGGTCAAGTAGGAAACTTCGCCGCATGTCATTACAAGCAATTACTGGAATTAGGCGGACATATATGATATCATCAAATTAAGTCGCCCGATATTCGAAGCTTTTTATCAAATTTCGTACTATACAAGTTTAAAATAATTTTGAAGGGTTCTCGGTTCTTCTGCTGAAATGTCAAGTTTTGTTAAAATGCTTACACACTCGTAACCTAAGCTGCTGGTCTCTCTTCCGGTTGTTTTAATAAATCTTCTGCCACCTGATAGTTTTCCCACTGTTGTCTGAAAAGGTTCCAATTAGAGACAAGGTCATCTTTAGTTACCATTCTATTCGGCGGTGATGAGCGATTTCGAAGATTCCGAGTCGATATCGATATTACCGCCCCAAGAGATTCCACCACTATCGTCTAAACTTTTTGACCTTTTAATTTTTCTTAAAACGACCGAATTCATCACCTACCAACATGTTATGTTTGGTGCTTACCGTACAGTGCAAAGAATGTTTGAATATTACTGTCTTTATTCATGTACCTCATTGGTATTTATAACATTTAGATAGGCTTATACACACATAAACTTGTCGGCATAAGTATTTAGACGAGATAAAAATCGAGCAAAGTTAGGTTCAATAGTCACAAAAATGTTTCGTCAAAATACTTATGCCGACTTTAGTAGTGTACGTAAATAAGCTTTTGCACTTATATTATAACACACTCAATTTGCTTAACTGCTCCTCCAAAACTGGCATATGGTATTTCTCCTTCACGGACATAGAATTTAAGATGCGATAATCGATGCACATTCTACTTGTTCCGTTCTTTTTGGATACCATTACGATTGGCGACATAAAATTAGAAGTCGACTTCTGCACGATGTTGTTATCGATTAGCTCCTGCGCCATACGATCTACTTCATGCCTTTGACCAAAATGTATCCTGAAGTTCCTTCGCCCGACACGGGAAGCTCTCCCTCTATTTTGATGAATACAGGTTAATTCTTAGCTTGACCCAGCTAAAATATATCCGATGCAAAACAATGACTTTACTTCTGAATCAAATCCAGCAACCTCATTTTAGCAATGAGGTTTCGTCAATACTACAGTTGGCCTTTGGGGAAGATCTGACCTCAGTTTGCCCTTCCGCATTTACCACGGGTTCCTGATGAACGTTGACACTTATGTATATGAGGCCTTCTTTGCTTCTCCTGCTCCTGCGAACCCCCGATCCACTTCATTCTTTCGAATAGATCTGTGGATTTTGCGAATTTTTGTCCGCTGAGCCTGTCGATAAACTTCTGCTCGCCCAATCCAATGTTTAAAGATGTGATCGTGGCAGATACCTGAAAGAAGTAGCCTTCAATATATTCACCCTTCTTCCTTTGACGAGCAACAAGCTGCTGATGCGCATCCTTTTCGTTCATTCTAGAAGGAAAAGCACTGGTAGGCGCCAACCTAAAGTGTTTTCAGCTGGCGCAATCATGCTGCTCCGACTTCAACCAATATTGTAGTACACCCACAAACTTCACAAGTGCTGCACAAATAATAAGTTGCCCCGACCAACCAAACCAGGTAAACTTCTTTTTTTCAACTATATGTTTATCATACAGTTCATATCATTATTTGTCATAGCAAGTTAAGGAAAAATTATTGTACATTTAGTTAGAACTTTTTGTTTATATTATCCGATTAATTAAAATATATTCATAAAAATGGATGCAATGCAAAAAGCAATTACGGAGCTCACAGTCGACATAAGACTCTCTAACATATAAACGAACAGTCGTCTTACACTTGAGCCAGTAGAGGTAGAGGATACTCCTTTGTGTGGTCCTAAAACAGAACCAGACCTTAAAGACATCGGGAAATTACCCGATTGCGTTTAGGAACTGCAGGTGTATGAAGGGGAACGCAACCCGTTGAGTATATTGGGTTCATACTGTTGAGAGCATCCTTAGGGATTTTTCGATACTAGAAAGCAAACCTATGGTATATATCGTGCTATCCTTCAACATATTCGTCAAAAGGTAAGAGGTAACGCGGACTTAAGGTGTCTGGTGCACCTAAGCCCTATGAGAAAACGGAAGTGCACCGTTCTATCGAGCCAGATCGGGTAAATTACATGAATCATCCCCAAGGATCAAACCGGCATAAGAGAAAGAGTAAGTCGGATAACCGCCCTCAGAAGCAACAGAAAACAAAGTTGTCAACGAGGAAATTGGGGATGTTCCCAGTTCCCAGTTCCTTGTAGACACAGGAGCTAACAAGAATTTGATTCCCGTCTTCATTTTTCACAACTGTTGACCTAACCTCTGGTTGTCATTAAATCCTGATGAAGACTTCTAATATCCCTAAAACTGCGTTTTCGACTATGAATGGAAAGTTTGAGTTCTTTAGATTAACCTTTGGATTGAAGAACACTCCGGTAATATTCCAAAGGATGATTGATGATTGACGTACTTAAGGAATTCATAGCTAAAATCTGCTACGCACGAGTACACATCGATGATGTAATAGTGTTTGGCAGCGAAGAAGATCACCTTAAAAATATCGAGCCTAACTTCTCACGACTACGACAAAAAACCTCAAGGTGAACTTGGAAAACCTCACTTTATGAAAACAAAAGTCAAATTCCTCGGCTACATCATAACACCGGGTGGCATAAGACCTGACATGAAAAAAGTCTCTGCAAAAGAACGAATATTATAAATCACCACCGTTAACTTGAAAGAATTAAAGAGCTTGTCTGACTCTGCACCTGCTGAGCCAGGAAATAGTGGTTCTAGAATAACATGGATTCAACGACTGAAGCTGCCCCGGAGAATAACACAACTGCGGAGACCGCAAGCAAACCATCTTCTATAAGCGGAACCATACATAGTGTGGAACAGGATTGTTCCTATTTAATTCCTCATGTCGAAGCCCCTCTCACAGTATTTAGAAATTGGAGGAGGATTAGAGAGCTATAGTATAAGGAACCCCATCGATGTTATTCACGACACTATGTTGCCAGTCTTCTTAAAGGAAAATTTCGACTTAACATCCTGAACGTAATTAAAATCCCTGAAGCCCACTTAGGTCTTTTCCAAGTTTATTTGGACAACTTCAAGAATCAAAAAATTCGGATCATGCAAATAATGGTAGAAGATGTCAAAACGAGAAACGCGTGTAATGTATGTAAACGATTACACCACTAAACTTCAGCTTAGTGATGACATCGTCAATTCCAATCCATCAGTTATTCCCATCAGATTTCGAATGAAAGTCTGCGACAACGTGGGAATGTTAATGAAGTGTATTAATTTATTTTGCGTTTCCATCGAAATGTGAGACATGTGAGTTTAAGAATTAGATTAAGAGAAAAGTAATGAATAAAGATTCAGTCATACTTCAACCTTAGATTTGATTCGTTTCATTTTTGACGCTCCGCGATTCTCAAAAAATATAACTCGCACTTGCGAGGTATGTAAGAGCAATAAGTACGACATCCCTTTAGACCCGAATTTCAACCAACACACCAGTTCCATCATATCCATGTAAATACCTCATATGGATATAATGGAAATCCAAGATGAGCGAAACATTAGTTGCATCGAAAAAATTTAAAAATTCGCGAAGCTGTTCCACATCTAAAATAAGTCAACGCTCCACTTAAGGGACAATTTATTAAAGTGTTCCATTATTTTACTGTTTCCAGGATACTGGTTACGGACAATAAGCGAGGCCTTGTGAGTACCATCATCCACACCTATCCACAGTAGTGAAGTGAACAGACAAGTGGAACGGTTTCATTTTACGATTTTGGACATCGCTCGATGTCTAAAACAGGAGTATAAAGGACTGTGCGTGCAATATCAGTGAAAAAGAAACCATCTGATGTACTCTTTAACAGGCATCAGAGAATTAACTTTCAAAATTTCTTAGACTTTAAAGCCAAAATTAATCGGTATCTTAAAGAGGCAATCTGCAAAAAACAAAAAAATATGATTCTGAGACATAACCGGGAAAGATGCGGTCCCAGAACTTTTAGAAAGGATGAAATCGTCTACTGCCGGTTGAAGGGTATTAATGCCAAGAACAAGCCCCTTTTCCGCAAAGAAATCGTGATAAAATAAAAATAAAATGACTATTACCATTGTATATGAAACTAATAATACTATCACTTTGGCAAACCGATGGTGCTGCCTCTATCGTCGCGAGATACTACTAGGCCAAAGAGGGCTGAAAATATTACGCTCTCTTTATTAAATTTAATGGAGATCCACTAACAAATTTTTCAAAGTTCTACTCTAAAATTAAACCAATCGAATGCCAATATGCTATTTCTTTCTCCCTCATCTTGCCAAATACGAGTGCAAAGTGAGTTATTTTGTTGCAATGCGAGTGTATTAACGGTCGATCTGATATTTCAATCTCAGTGCTACAAAGCCATTTGCTGAGAATGGTTGTAAATATCTTGTTTCATATTTCACTCAGATTCTAATTTTATTTTCGTATTTGTTTGTTTATTAACTCGAAGTACGAAAATTGGAGACTGAGTGAATAATGAAGCAAGATGTTTAACTCCACGTTGCTGTATAATCTATGATGTTCCCAAGTAATTCCTTTTCCCATATCATCTTCGTTCACATACAGCATACTACTCGTATACACTCTCCTTTATTAATCGCAAAAAACGGTTTTTTGAGTACTTTTTTTTGGCCTTTCAGCCCTCATTTTCAACCATTGTTTTGTTGAAGTGCAGGAGTTGGTCAATTTTATTGTGAATTTTCAATTGTGTTCTTGTTCTATGCTATTGGTCTGTGCTGTTTGGTTTGTTGTTAATCGAATAACAATTATTATATATTTGTATTTTCATATTTTTTATATATTATAGTTATTTAGCATTACAGAATGCCGAAATGCTCGTACAAAGACTGTAATAATTTCAAAATTCCATTTTCCTTCTCCTTTTTTAAGCTCCCCAATGATCATAGGAGAGATGTTTGGAAAAAACATGCACAGTGCATAACATTAAATAAACATGTCTTAATGTGTGAAAACCATTTTTATGCCAAAAACTTTAAATAAGAATCACTTCGAAAATGTCTTTCTAAAAATGCAGTTCCAATTTCATCCCCATTAGTTTGCTATTGCACTGATTTATTCACTGACGATTCTTGCTTGAGAATCATGGATACTAATCGAAAGATTAAACTTGCATCGGCGATCATTCCACACAACTCCAGATTATGCAATAATCTAAACCTTATTATAGAAACTAGCGAAAATGAAAATGTTGCAATGTGTTCACCTATCAGTTCTGTTAGTAGGATTACTAACCCCATAATATATGTAAGAGATTTCTCTTTACCTTCTCTGAACAATAGCTCCGAAATTTCTGCCTCACAGTTTCCGTCTCCCGGTTCACGTTTCGTTCAGAAATCTGAAGTTGGAATAAAATATTCTGTACCGCGTTACATTTTCGATACACCGAAAAGATTAAAATATGATAAGGAGTATAATTTGGATAAAAACATTGACTTGCAATTGCAGGAAAAACAAGTTGATGTTAAAACATTTGTTTGCATGCAAATTTTTCAAAAGGTAAATAAACGTTGGACAAATGAAGAAAAAGATTTGTGCCTAAAGTTTATTTATTAGTCTCCTTCATTATATCCCCATATGCTAAACACAGGATTTAGCTTACCAATATATAGATGACATTCATCGGCTGGGTTCTCTACTCAAATAATTGAGTTTTTGAAAAGTAGGTCCGAAAACATGTCAAATATACAAAAGAGGTGTGTTCTGATTTTTGATGAAATGGCAATTAAGTTCGAACTTGATTATGATACGAAAACGGATGTGATATACGGGTTTTCGGACTTTGGGGAGCTGGGAAGACACACGACTGTTACTTCGAAGGTTATGGTATTCACCCTTAGAGGATTTAATATGAATTGGGAGCAAACTGTATCGTATTATATAAGATGCCCAAAGGGTGAGGCTATCGCCGAGATATTGAAATTAACAATAACCCAAACATTAGAATGTGGATTTGAAGTTATTGCTGTATGCTGCAAGGCAGTAACATTAGAAAAGCATATACTGGGAGCAACAGAAAATTAGCCGTTTTTTGAAATCTTGGACCAGGTAATATTTTTTTTTATGTGATTACCCGCATTTATTCAAAAGCGTGCGAAATTGCTAGTTGAAAAATAATATTCGAATAGCTGATGATATTGTTTCTTGGGGAACTCTTGTCAAACTGTTTAAAGAGGATTCCAAAAACATCTTTCAAGTACGCTTCAAACTAACGAAGAGTCATATAAATCCAAACAGTTTTGAAAAATTATCAGTCAAACTGGCTACACAGGTTTTCAGTGCTAACGTAGCTGCTGGAATTTTCAACGCTATCTCAGCAAATTATTTTTACACCGACACAGAAAAAAAAATCACTACCTCAACGGCACATTTTGCTATTAAGATGAATAATCTTTTTAACAACTTAAATAGCTACACTCTTAACACAACCAACCCTTATCGTCGACCTATTTCGGCATATAGTGAAACTCTACAGTATATTAAAGCTGCCAGGTAGTGGATCTCATTATGGGAGTCTACTGGTAAGATGAAAAAGCCATATTGCTTCGGTGGACTAATACAAACTTTACTGGCCATAGAATTAATTAGGAAAAACTCAAAAATGACCAGCAGTTTCTCATCCTTGCACTTCTTAATACTGATGTTGCAGAAATTTTTCTTTCAATGGCTCGATCAAACATCGGATCATACGAACGGAACCCTTCAGCCTATAGATTTATTAGAAATTTAAAACAGATAATTTTTAAAAATCTAAAATCGTCAAAGAATTTAGGCTACAAAGATTCTGGAACTGAATCGTTGATACTCGAAGCAGACTGCGATGATTTAAAGTGTGATGACAAGGAAGAATTCCACATTGAAATCACTGTTGAAGATCATATCATGAGTGAAGACACTTTAAACAATATCGAGTACCATGTTGGCTGTGATGACGAGGTTGATGATGAAACCAATAAAACGGAAATGATTATATCTAAAGGATGTTCAGACAAGCTGCAAGCAGCGGCACTTACGTTTTATGCCGGCTTTGCAGCTTTTAAGATAAATAAGAAACTTAATTACTCAAATTGCAGTCTGTGTATGATCGGAAAAACAGACAAATTTCCAAATTTAGAGAACAAGCTCTGTTGATTGAATTACGAGCTTATGACACCTCCACCACTTCTCCCCAATTTGGAATGTTAACTGTCCCTTCTGCGAAATTTGAAGAGTTAGTGTAAAGTGTCCAAACGCTTTCCAAAATCAATTCACAGAAGTACGTCATATTTCTGATCATATTTCTAATCAAGACTTTTCTGACACCCACATTAAAAATGGCAGCCTGCGAGACTCTGACATGTAATAATCATGAGCACAAATACTCCATTTGTAAGTTCATTTTAATAGGAATATTCAAATTTTCTATACGAAAAATCAATAAGGATTTCTGTGGAGTTGAAAGTGCAGGGAACTAAGATCTCCACTTTAATTTTTTTTTTAAGTTTTGCATGTTTATTGATTTATCGATATGTTTCCTGTTTTTTACTCCGTTTATATATGTACATTGTTACGTTTTCTTATATTTATTATATGTAGGTATAAACTTATGTTTTTATTTTACATATTGTTCCCTTTAGTTCTTACTAAAATGCGCGGATTAGGCCTACGGGGGATACCTCGAAAAAAAAACAAAAAATAATATACAATAATAATAAACTATTTTAGTTTGGAGTATCTGTAGACACTTGAATATCAGCATATTGTATTATAACAAACGAATTGTAATTCGCTTGATTTATATATTTATAATACAGATCCTTTACATCAACAATTTGGGTAGTTTAAATTATTTTAAAATAACTTTATGCATTTACAAACATTTTAAGAACGTACAGAATATTCGCACACATCCTTACAGACCAGCCTTTCTACTTTCCATACATGGATTCCAGCTGTTAAACTACGAGGCAAGGCCGTATCATCGACGGATATTTTGCTAAATCTGATTCACATCATTGATTT
The DNA here is from genome assembly GCA_928272305.1 of Volucella inflata. Taxonomy (NCBI): domain Eukaryota; kingdom Metazoa; phylum Arthropoda; class Insecta; order Diptera; family Syrphidae; genus Volucella; species Volucella inflata. The sequence continues at coordinate 60,176,083 of OV743716.1, forward strand.
AGCAAAATTCGAACACCTTTCTGAAAATAAGCAGAAATAACAAAAGTCATAAATTCCACTGTAAAATAGCTAGAGAAGAAAGCTATTCTAGCATACCATTTCCAGCAAATAAGTTATCGCTTAAATTTACTTAAAGGCAAAAGACCTGTTAACTTGATTGTATCAGAATGGAGTGGGGCTGCAGGAAACCTTACTGCTGGAGTCTTAGATAAAATCCTTCGAAATGAAAATGAAATTGCAAAGAATAGTAACTACCAGTACAAAATTAACGGAAAACTGGTTGGTGTTACAAAAGAAATAACGAAAAACATCAATTGGATGATTAATAAGCCTAACAACGAAATTAAAGAATATGAAATTCAAGCAACAGAGTACGTTAAACCCTTAGCCTTCACTAACCAGACTGTACTGTTGTACTATATATCCTGTTCATGCGAGTTCAACATGTTAATAACAAGAGCTTCGATCAGTGGAAATAAGCAATTTGAGCGAATGCATGTTAACCACGAGGAAACGTTTGGTATACTCGTAATAGGACATTGTCATGTCATAAGCAGCCTTGCTGTTTGCGTTAAACAAACATTGCGTAAGGTTTTCAAAAAAATCTGCATAGCCCAGGTTCTCAAAGGAGGGCATGCAAACTGTTTTTAAATACCAACGACATCACTGAACTTGTCAAGGACGATACTATTATACCAGTTTTAAAGACTAGCTTATTTCAAATGACATTTCAAGTGTTTTCTTTGGTACTTACGAGTACGTCATCAGACTTATTAATGAAACAAAGTTCGCAATGCGTGCAGGTGAAATTTCTGGTCTGACACTGCATTCATTGTGGCTTTGGGTTACAAAATTAGTAAAAGCTGACGAAGCGTCTGCTCCGACGATAAAACAACAAATTTATGATATGATTATGTTCTTAAAAGTAACTCCTCCATTCTCAAAAAGATACCTTAGACTATCTACATCAATTTTACTAGTACACCAGTAGAATATTATTACAAAATATACTTTTGAGTATAGAAATTGTAGTTCGTGTTCGTGATGCAACGTCGTGGGGTACAAACGTGTCAGAGCTATCTCGCCCCACTCAGTTTTGGTTTTCTTTTTTACATTGTAATCTTTCCTTTCTCTTATAACTAAAATGTCGTCTGCAGTCTTAAAATCGATAGATCTGATTTAAAAGTGGAATGCAGTGATTGCAAAAATCTTTTTCATGGAAGCTGCTCTAAGTTAAACGCTACTGAACTAGATTTCATGAAAAAAAAAAATCTGCGTGGCGATGCACAACATGTACAAAGCAACGGCGAAATACTTTTTGCGACGCTACCGCTATTGTTAATCAACAATACCCACACACAAACCATCCACTCAGCACCAAGAAACAAAATCACCCAAATCGGTCCACTGCAGCAGCCTTAACTTCTAAGGAATCATCAAATCCCACCATAACCCTAGAAATGGTTTACAAAGAAATAGTGTCTATGAAATCTATTCAAAGAACACAAATCGATGCGCTTACAACTGCAAACAAACAGTACGAAAAAAAAATTCATAAACTGGAGCTGAAGGTCAACAACTTAGAACAAAAACTACTTGGGAGCAGCATTGAAATCTTCAATGTTCCTGTTGAAAACACCAACAATAAAGACCGAACTCGCTCGCAAAGTTTTTCGCAATGGGCTAAACGTTGATGTCAGTGAAGGCGACATTGATTATTGCTACTTAAAGAAAATAAATCTTCACTCTTCTCCAGCTGATGGTTCTTCGTCTCAATTAGCGGCAAAGCAGCAGTAAACAAAACAAAAAACGTCTTGTTCGTCAAATTTGTCTCCCTCAACATGAAAGAGAAAATAATGAGAGCAAAGAACGAAGTGAGAGGAAAATTAAAAACGACTGTTATCAGCAACCAAGCAGCAATAGAGAACATGTACCTAAACGAGAGCCTAACATACAATACGCGTCAACGTTATAATGCAGCAATAGCAGTGAATATATCAAAAAACTTTAAATTTTTGTGGACAAGGAATAGGATCGTTTATATGAAAAAGAATATGCACTTCTGATTTAAAGAATTTGTAATGAATTTACTTAACTTAACCCATTAACGCCGAGGTGATCAGAATTTTTACTAACTTTTCAACATGTTTATTTATTATGTTATCGGACAAAAAAATAATGCAATACCTCTATTCCTACACGAAATTTGATGAATTCAGATTCTGAAAGATTCTGGATGACATGACGTCTATAAAACCTTATTTAACGTAAAATAGATTTCGCAAAAAAGGTAAAAAAACATCCTAGAAATACTAATTTAAAAATGTATTACACTAAATTGTGTAAAAAGCATAAACGTATGGTTGCTCAAGCATGCGATACCTACTACGTGAATTTAGAGGAGACCCTTAGAAAGAACGGGGATTAGTAAATAGTACTTTGGGTAGGAAAAAGAAATCAAATAATATTCAAAATGTAGAAGTCGATAATTCAATCTTGTCTGATCCACGCTTAATAATTCAATGAGTATTTTGTCAATATCTCAGAGACTTAAAAACCCCTGAGCTACTTTCCAGTCGCAACTGCAATATTTCATCGGGTTTAATTGAAGAAAGAATGCAGAGTAACAGTTTCTGCTTTCTCCAGTTTTCTTTGTTTGAAGTTTTTAAATTAATTATGAATCTGGAAAACAAGAAATCAAGCAGCTGTGACGGTATTTCTGCCATTCTACTAAAATCAGTTGCTTGGGAAATTGTGGATGTCTTGTGTCATGTTTTTTTAACAGTGGTAAATTTCTCAATTCTTTAAAAAAGGCAGAAGTCATTCCGCTTTTTAGGAAAGGAAATCACAAAAAAATACGTTCTCAAAAATTTTTGAGAAACTAATGAAATCACGAATACTCTCTTTCTTAAAACAAAATAAATTTTTTTCACACGATCAGTGTGGCTTTATACCAGGTAAATCCACTGAAGATGCAATTTTAAAAGTCTGTTGTGATCTGTTTAGTGGCATTAATGAAAGTAAATCAACTGTGGCTCTTTTTGTCGATATGACTAAAGCCTTTGACATGGTGGATCTTGAAATATTATTATCCAAGTTATACAAAGCAGGTTTTAGAAGAATGATATATGAGTGGTTTAAGTCATATTTGTGTGAAAGAGAACAGAGGGTTTTAGTCAATGGTTTTTATAGTATTTCACTAAAGCTCAAAAATGGTGTCCCACAAGGTTAAGTGCTAGGTCCAATCCTGTTTCTCATCTATATTAACTCTCTTTTCAATCAAAATTTTTATGGTAAGCGTAGGGCTTTTGCAGATGACATCGCTTTCATGTACACTGATCTTTCGATTCACGAATGCGTTGCGAAAGTCAACCATGACCTCGAACTACTTAGGATCTGGTTTACAACTCACAAGCTCATTATCAGCGAAAAAACAAAAATAATGAGCTTCAATCTAACACAATGTGTCTTGGATAATTTTAAGTTCTCTTTCCATGCAAGTGCCTGCCAAAAGTTTTGTTTACCTCTTCATACTTGTGGACGACTCAATATCAACGTAAATGGTAGTTGTTCATCTGGTTGATTCAATGTCGAAACAGTTGAATAATTTAAATACCTTGGTATTTTCATTGACAATAAATTAAACTGGAAAGTTCACAGCCAGTATCTAAAGTCGTATATGACGTTAATTACACGTAAAATGTATTACGGCTTAGTTCACTCGAAACTACAGTATGATATTGTTAGCTGGGAAGGTACCTACATGAATACCTTGAAATCGCTACTAATTGCCCAAAAGCATATAATCCGAATCATGTGCGCTAAGAATCGTTACGCAGAAAGTTGGTCCTCTTTATCAACCTGCATATCTTGCAGGTACTACATTTTTAAGGTACTAAAAGAGTTTTATAAACAAAGCGGTAATGTGTCATCTAGGAATTCTTCAGTTTATAGCTTACGGGTGAATAATTTGGCACTATTTGACATGTCACGCGTGCACAAAACACATTTTATGAACTTTTATTTAGTTTCCTCTCGTAAAATTTTTCATAAGCTTCCCATATCCGCACGATTAAATCAAAACCTCAACTTACTCTTAAAAGAATTTAAAGACTGCCTATTTACAGTGGACCCGTGTGACTTGGAGTTATTTTGAAAGTAATAAAATAATAATAAAATGCAAAAAATTGCCCTTATTTCTTGTAACATAAGATCAACTGATGGTACCCCACGTCAGTTATTCTTTGAGTATAATTATTCTTTTTGCGATCATTCAACGCTAACTTCAAAGTTCCCGAATGATCAGTGATTTATTCTGCTCACTGTTATATTTTTGTAAATTGAATTTGTTATAACCCTATTTATAAGTGATAATGAATAAAAAATGAAAATATGAAATGAAAAAAAATGTTCCAATATGTATTTTCATATTTGTATGTATATACTCATATTTCATTTTTTCATTTTATATGCATTTTTATTTCGTAATTCATTAATTCTTATCAGCTAGACAAAAAACGCTTAAAAAACAACTTAGAAAACTATCTTATTACAATTTACTGGCCCCATGCGGACACTCTAAGTTAAAGATAATTCTTAAAGTACGTGTCTTTCGACGTTCCTTGTGTATTTATTTTAATTCACTTAAACTAGAACTAAGAAAATACATTTTGCTAACAAAAACTTAGTAAATGGACAATTTTTATTTATTATTATAAAACTTATATACTAAAACTTACAGACTACTTAAGAAATAAATCCTAAGCCTACTTAAACTACAATTAACTTATTGTATACATAGGTATTATTTCTTATTTATTTGTGTGGATGACCACTTTTTCCAGAAAAAGTTACCCATCTATATAAGCCCGCCATGTCTAAATAATAGGCAGACCCACTCTGCTTCCTAACGAAGCTATCAAGTATTGGAGGAATTCGACAATGGAGCTTCCCCTTCTTTTCCAAGCCACCATAATTGTTGGTGCTGCCAAGCAACATTCCCCATGTCGTGACTCCCTGCCGCCCTAATAAACCGGAGGCGCTCTGCACTGCCGTGTACAGCGTCTCTGTCGTAGTTGAGTCGCCTGTTCGCAGCTGTTCGAGTGACGTGGAAGATTAACGGCACCGCTAATCTGTCCTGGATCAGACTTTTCATATCGAGGTAGAGGAACGCGGGTTTTGTGTTCTCTCATTCCGAAGCTCCGAAATAAGCTGAATTTCAAGCTCTTTCAGAAATTTGTGTCTTTTCAAATCGATCTTGTTCATATTTGTTTTATAAACCACCTGAGAATTTACAGCAGCAGTACTTAAAAATGAAAAAATAATGTAAGAGAACAACGACGACTATTTGTTGACACGCTGTAATTTTCAGATAGTTCATCTAAAGTGTCTACGCCGCTTTTCATAAAATTGTAAAACTCGATTATTTCAGGCAACTTCTTATCATTTTCTCCAATAATGACGTCATGGTGTAATGTGGAAAAGAGGATAACATTTTTCGATTTTTGGGAACGTAAACAACAAAGGAGTAACTTATTCTTTAAATGCAAACAACAAACTGCACGGCTCTCTCGCTCGAATATTAAGTAGAGCTGACGGTATTTCTCTTTTGTTTTTTCGCACCGTACTAACTGAGGTTAGATGATGCGTTTTTAAAAGATTAATCATTGGAGGATAGCTTGTAAACCAATTATCGAAGTTAATGTTTCGCTTGGTTCCAGATACTGGTACTATCGAACGCTCAACTATATCTTGCGGATTATTACTCTGTCTTAAACAACCCTCTGGTTGCATACCAACGTATACTTCCATGTTCACACAATAAAATGTTTTCGCGTCTACAAGAGCAAATACCTTAAGACCATATTAAGCGGGTTTATTTGGCATAAACTGTCGAAATGATACGCGACCTCTAAGTGGCTGCAATTTTTCATCATTTGTGGGGTACTCACTGGGAGAATAATGTACTTTACAATTGTCGACAAAGCTATCGAATATGGTCCTGATGGGAGCTAAGCATTATGCGCTGCTTTATTCAAAATCAAATCGGAGAGATTGTATCAAAATATAAAATCTTTGCAATGACATTGTCGATCGAAATAATTCAATGCCAGGTCCAGCTGTATTCCAAAGGTCTGAAAGATTCTGTCTATTCGATTTGTATAATCCAGCTAAATAAAGTAAGCCTAAGACAGCTTTTATTTCTTCCTTGTCTACTTGTTTTACTAAATATTGGTGATTCGCATCATATTTAACGGCAATATTTGGTTATTTAACGTTTGTATAAGATACAATGTTAGTAAGCATATCTTCCATTATTAAAAGCAGCCAGCAATCTAGTGGCGTATTTTTTTCTTTTGCCATGCCTGTTACACCAGGTAAGTGAATTATTATATTTTCTGCACGAGTTCTAACATTTCTGTTGGCTGGACTCTTGGACCATTTCGACATAATTTTGTCAAAATAAAACATGTTACTGTCACCATCAGGTTCAACATCATCCAGCTCAACCCTATCCTCCTCATATTCTTCGCCTGTTTCATATAGTTCCTGAACTTCTTCATTTTCTGACTAGGAATCTACAAATAATTCTTCGTCAGAGCTTCCTCCAAACACTTCCAAAAGAAGATTCAAGTGTACCTGTTCTCTTTCATATGACATTTCATACACCTGTTTTCTTAAATTAAATTAATAATAATAAATGACACATAAAATTTACAAATTCTTATTTCACTTACTTACAAAACATTGTACACAATAAGTTACGATATTAGTGTGCTGGGGCAAATTACACCCCAACCGACTTTCACGAGTTCTAACGATCAACTGATTACTAATACGATGCGCAAAATAAGTACATTCTCTAAAAAATTTACTTTTGAAAAGCTATTAGCAACAACAATGGGTACGTTTAACTGTAAAAGATTTAAGAGCAAAACTAAGTAGCTCTGGGGTATGTTATACCCCACTACACTAATGAAGGGTTAATGTTGAATATCCCAGTAGAAGTAACATCGCCATTTTTCACGATGAACTGTCTATCGGTAAGCATATTGAAAAGAATATACAACAGTGGCTTACTAATACCTAGCCTGTTTAGCTTGTAGAAGAGTCCCTGTAACCATACGGTATCGAAGGCCTTTTCCAAGTCAATCAGGCAGGCACCAGTGCACTATTACTTGGCTTTGTTCCCTTGGATATCAGAAACCAGTTTAGACGCGGCATGAATAACATCATGCCCCGCCTTGAAACCGAATTGATTATCCGGAACTATATTTCTGTCTTCAACCCACTTAGTCAGGACTCTATTGATGACTTTTTCGAAAACCTTACTGATGTTTGGAAGGAGACTGATCGCCCGGATATTCGCCGGATTGGAGGTGTCTTTATCCCTTTTGCGGATGGGATGTACCTCCGTAGTTTTCCAATGCGCTGGATAATGTGCATTATTCATTGCATTGTTAAACAGGGTGGTATAAATGTCCACCGCTTCTAGTGGGAGATGTCGAAGCACGATGTTCGGTATTCCATCGGTTCCCACTGATTTCTTACTTCTAATTGTGTCGAAGATCATTTGAAGCTCTTCCTTCGAAATGGACGGGGGTTATTCCCTTTCATTGGGGATGACATTATTTGCCATATTCTCGTCACTGAACTGGGTGAAACCCGAGTTCTCGATTCGCCAGTTCACTATTTCATTTCGAAGGTAGAAATTGTGGACAAGGACTCGATTTTCCAGGTCGCGGTTGGGACCAATGATGTTAATTGTCTTGTACACTTCCTGGAAAGTCGCTCCAATAGCTTCTACCTTCTCCTGCGGATCTTCGATCACAAAGAAGTTGTCATCATCAACAGCTTCATTTGGATCTATGCCTGCTGTTGAGAGTATGCGTTCGTTGTCAGTCGTTCGAGCGATTTTTAGACATAAAAGGTCGTTTTGATCTTTCCTCCGAAATATTTTATTTATTTACGGGAACATTTTCGGGTTGCTGGAGTTTACAGCCAATGATGTTCCAATACAAACTTACGGAAGCCCTGTAATTTTCTTTTATTAATGTTTGGAGGTTTCTGATCGACGACTTTAATGTCAAAATCTCCGGGTTGTGTCTGTCAGTAAACTGCCTGTACAAGGTCTTCAGTCTTGAGAGTAGTCTACTTTTATGTCGGTGCAGTGCGTCTGTAGTTGAATTGCGGAACAAGTCTTCGTTGTCAGTGTATTGATACCGAGGTATCGTTGTGTTCATTGTTCGTTTAATTGTCTCGTCCATTAGTTTTAGATACCTGTCAATCTCCTCGTATGACAGATTACTGTTGGACGGTGGTTAGAGCGAATTCGAGGAGAGTGCTCTAGTCAGTGTCCTGGAGAAGTGTGTCCAACGTACTCTACTATAGTTGTAGGAATGCCTTTGAACATACTAAACCAATTCCGAATTTGCGTTCGGAACGGTTATTTCGGGACTAAAACCCAATGGTTACTGTCATACACAAAAGTGCGAAGACAGTTTACAGTTTGTTGGTTCGTACTTGTCAGTTGTATTCGTGTGTCAAACAGCAGGAGATCCAAATAGAAGCCGTGTCTAGGAAACGACGGACTATCCGTCGCCTTTAGGCCGAGTCGGTACAACACACTGTGCTGACCCAACCAATGGAATAGTAGATTCCGTCTTGTGTTTGGTGTATTATTTCCCCAATCTCTATGTTTGGCGTTGGAATCTCCGCCAATAATGAAATAGTTTTCCTCCAACTTCAGTCTCAGAAATCGAAAAAGTGTCTCGAGCTCTCTATGCTTTCTTGGTGTCTAAGTAGACAATGTATTTCGTTCAGGGAAAGGTCGTTAATTAATATTTTTGGTGTCTCCTTTTCATAACAAGCTTTTATTTAACTTGCAATGTATGTTAGTCTGTTTAAGTCAAATCTTGCAAGTTGAATAATAACCACTTTTTGACATCATATCGAGCTGAAAAATATACACTTTTAGTTCCGATGACAATACAATATGCAATGCTCAGTTTTGTAATATTTTTAAAATGGCCGCCCCCACAAGATGGCGAATGATGTATTTTTTGTCAACCCTCTCAATATGGGTATCAAATAAATGGGCTTGACGAGTAAAAAACAATAAAGTAAGTGACATCACACTAAATTCAGTTTAGCCGCCCTCCTAAGATGGCGGATTACATTTTTTTTTCAAAGAGGTCTTGATCTGTGGTAAACTTCACACAGCAAAATACCGATATCGGAAAACTGTGATATCGCATCCAAATTATACCTCCTCAGATGCAGATTTGGATAGTGTAATTATTAACGAAATAATAGCATAAGATGGCCCAATATGTTAGATTTTACTCGAAAAATTTACATCACCGATTTACATAATATTATTTCATCGGGTAGAAATATTCGTTGGGGCCAAGGTTATGCTGCGTTACAATGTAGATGTGTCCAAAGGTATGCTGAATGGTGCCATTTGACACATTACAGAAATCATATGGCCCAGCTTCGGAGAGGACAAATATACGAAAAAGTAAAGATGGTGTCAAAATTATTCAGCCCAAATTTGTGCAATTTCCGGCAAAATATAGTTATGACACTGCTGAACAAAAAGTGTTGCCAATTATATTATATTGCTGGCTAAGCATATATGACTTTACGTAGCGCCAAGTCAATAGAAGATCTCCTTGTAGAAAGACTTGATTGTAGTAAATTAACATACAAACGACCGTGCAGAAATGACGCATAAATTGAAACAAACAGACTTAAAACCATATCTAACGAAAATTAATGGTAAAAAAATATTTATAAAAACAATTTTCCATTTAAATGTTCTGAAAATATGAAAATAATCTTTGAAATAATTCAAACCTAAGCAAACCCATAGTTTTATTACATTATACTATCAGCGGCGTAGCTATCATAGGGCAAGGCGGTATATTGAACCAGGGCCCCGGAGCTCAAAAAGGCCCCTAAGCTTTGAAAAAAGGTAGAGTGAGCTCCCGAAGCTAGAAAACCTCCCTAGAAGCTAGAAAAGCACCAATAGACTCACTATAATACTAAATATGCGTTCTCGTTGTCGGTTGCAACTACCGTTATTTAAAAGCGACGACGGTGAAGGTAAGATGCATTGTCGATTAGTTTTGTGATTGCGATACGTCAGCTATGGTGCAGGTGTATATTTCGGCTGCAACCCCCGTTATTGGGGACCGACCACCAGCCATATTTCATCAAGTTTCCACTTATTCTATTTCGTAGATTCATCCATCTGGCACTATAGATATTCTGTTCGAATTTCGGAACAAAATTGCCCAAGCTGGACAGTTTTTTACGAAATCTCTCTCAGCTACAGATCCTTCCGCGGCAGAAATATTTGTTAAAAGTGACAAGTGTGGGAAGTGTTTATCTCGTAATAATATTTTCACGGCTGTATCGATTAATAAAGCACTGGCGACAGTCAAGATCGAATTACTCTCACCAATGCTACTATCACGAACAACTACGTCGACGCTTCCGCGCAACCTACAGCAAATAAACCATTGATTTCTAAATCTTTTGACAGTCTTGAAATTTAAAATGACTTAATAAGCAAAAAATTAAACGACAACGAAAAACGGCTAATTCTTGATATGGGATCACTGTAACCTCCAGGAAGGTTCCCCAGCAAGACAACGTGAGCTTTTCAGAAACGCATTATTTTTCTACGTCAAAATACGGACGGTTCCAGATATATTATTCAAAGATACTCGATGCCGCCTACTGTCAACCCTGTTGGTTGTGGGCTTCGCAAATAAATACATGGTGCACGGGCTTTTGGGACTGGGGGCATTTATCAGAAAGAGTGAACTTGGCATAATAATCAATCAGTTAGATGCGCGTTTTATCGGTATGAGTGCAGTTTGTAAAACGTTCGACTTTTTGATTCCAAAAAATTTGCTCAGCATGAATGAAACAACTTTACTCAAATAATGTGATCAGTTTCATATGAAATATTCCGATGTAACAGGACCTTGAAAAGAAAAGAAGTGGCAGGGGCCCGATTTTCTGTTGATGTACCAGGGCCCTTATCCACCTAGCTACGCCACTGTATACTATCATATATAATATTTTATTATTGTTTTGAAGTACACATTCTAATTTTTTCAAGTCATTTCCGCTGGAATGGAGGAGTTAGAAGCTGCTGTCCATACTTCTGGAAATCCAGAAGTAATAATTTTTATCTGCAATCATTTTAATTTTTTTCTTTCTTTGGCAACATATTTTCTAAGAATATGAACTCAACTCTTATCGAAAAAGTTGAAAATTGCATGTTTTTGAGGTGTCTGAACAAAATGTCATGTTTTTGTACCATATTTTTCACCTTTTTTGCAAAAAAAAGTATTTAAGATAACAATATCATCCCAAGTTTAATTCATATGGATTGTAATTGAATAAAGAATATTCGCAAAAATTTTAGAACGATTGGTCAATAACTCTTCTAGCTAAAATTCCCACCAGTTTAAAAAAATTCGTTTTGAAAAAAACGCATTTAAAAACAAATGCACTTCGGCACTGAACCGACAGGCGTTCACTTTCCTTGCTCATAGCATCGGAACAAATCGGAATTTTGTTTTGAAACTTTGGCAACATATTCTTGAATAGTTTTACTAACAATTTATGGAATAAAAAAAAGTCGATTGTTCGAACCTTCTAAACTGGTTTTCCCGCTTAATGAGAGTTATCGTTTTGTTAAAATCGTCTACTATCTTTGTAAGCGATATTTGTTTATTGAGCACTGTGACTATCTGATTTTAGTTCGTGGTGAGAGCTTAAAGTGGTTGATCATAATATTTTCTATGTATCCAGTCTATTTAAATTTCGCTTTCTGATCCTATTATGTGAGTTCAGGGTATTAAATTTGTCTTTTAACATATTAAGTTGGTATTCTATAGGATCATAATAGATATGATCTTGTTAGATAATTATCTTGAAAGATAATTTATTGTACTGTTTTTTCGAAAAATTTATGGAAAAATAGTGAACGTATCTGCATACATAATTTCAAATGGTTTACTAGGAGATGGGGTTATTTGAAATTTCTGCTTTGGAGGGTTTGGGTCGTACCTCATTCTTTTACATAGTGAACAATTATTAACAAATCTGGTTGCACTGCTTTGAGAGTTTGGCCAATAGTAAAAGTTTAATCTCACTTTCGGTTTCAATTATTCCGCTCTTACTTATGATTTTCTCTTACTATATCATTCTGCGACTGGGCGTTTTTGATACCTTCTAAAACTGTATTGCAAATAACAAATCTCAGTGCAGAATTTTTAAATGTATTTTTACGAATTGTGGTAAATCGGGAAATTAAGTCGGGTGTTGTTAAATGAACTGTAAAGTTTTTTGTAGAGGTGCTAAGTCTTATCAAAATATTGATTATTGCAAGTTTAAATTTTTTCTGAGAAACTTCAAAAGATGATCTTGTTATATTACCAAATAACCTTCGTATTTTTAGAGGTTAAGAGGAATGAAAAACATTTTCTTTGAAATCTTGATTTTAAAAATTATTAATGGGTGTTTTGGAAATTATTATTTCAAAAATGGAGTTTCAATGACTTTTCGAAATAATCTATGCTGGATTCAATGTCATTTATGTCAGGGTTTTCATTTATATTACAAATAATTGAGTCAGTATATGTGTTAATTTCAGAGCAGTTACTATCCAAACCTTCTTTATTTCTAGTTTCATTGTTAAGATCACAGATTTTTACTCAGGAAAGTGACTTAGCATTTGAATTAAGGATACCCTTTTGTAAGCTCGGATCTTTCATGGAAAATAACCAGTGTAACAGTTTGTGATCAAAATAGATATTGAACTTTTTTCCGTATAAATATGGACGACAATATTTCGTCGCCCATACAATCGCAAGAAGTTCCTTCTCGATTGTGCTGTAATTTTGTTTAGCATCATTCACATTCAGAAATCTAGAGATATAAGCAACAGGTTTATCTTGGAGTACCTTCATACAAAACAGCGTCAATACCAAATTGACTTGCGTCTATGGTTGGATTAAATGGTACTGTAAGATTGATTCGTTTATAGAGAGTTGTTTACACATGTTAAAACATTGAATGTATTTTGTGTCGAGAATAATTTTACAATCTTTTTTAAGGCATGATGTCGGCGATTTCGTGATTTTGGCAAAGTCAGGGATAAATTTTCCAGAATCAGAAATGACGTGTCCTAAATATGCAATTTCCTTTTTTCATGAATTCCGATTACTATAATTCAATTTTAAAATTGGTTTCTCGAAGGCGTTGGAATAATTCTTTTTTTTAGGGTGACCAAATGTTCTTGAATTGATGTGGAAAATACAGTTATGTCGACCATAATATGGATGTAGAATATTATCTATTACACTTTGAAATGTAGCGGATCAAATGGCATTCTTAGGAATTCAAAGTGACCGTTTTGAACATTTAAAACGGTCTTTTGAATATCATCTGGGTGCATTTCAATTTGATGAAATCCATTTGGCAGATCTATTAAGGAAAAGTAATTGCATTTTCCAAGTTTATCTTACCGTTATTCATCAGTTATATTCGGGATGCTGTATGTGTCGTCTACTGTCTTTTCAATAACTTTTCTATATCGATTACAATTCGCCATTTTTTTTCCCGGGTGCATCTGCCTTTTTTGGAACTACCCAAGTGGGTGAGGCCCATGGTGAACTGCTAGGTCTAAAAATGTTATGTTTTTGCATCATTCGAATTTGTTCATTAACATATTTCTGTTTTATGGACAAAGGGGTAACGGTAGTTCTTTTGGTGTACTGGACCTTCATCACTTGTGTGGATCTTATGTTTTATTTGATTAGTAAAGGATAATGGATGCTCATGTGTTTGGAAGATGTCAGAAAATTTTGTAGGTAATGTAATGATTTTTTTCTTTTCTTCTTCATTCATATAGTCAGTTCTTATAAGGTTTTCGAGGGGGCCTTGCCTTGTTATCATTGAATCAGTAACACTCATATGGTAAAACTCAAAATTGTTTTCACATAACTAATGTTATGCGCTGACATGTTATGTAGGTTACATATCCCATTGAATACCCACGAAGTGATATTTTTTTCGTCTAAATGAAATGTAACAATATCTTTTTGTTTGTTGCCTGTTTCCGAAATGCAGAAACACGCGCGCCGGTAAATGCGCTGACGCCATTAATTTGCATTGAAGTAACATGAAACAGGTAAACGAAATATTTTGTGGCTCCCGTATCGATAAATTATTTTAAATCTGGAGTACTAATTTTGATACATTATAATTTTTGGTTAACAAATGAATTGCTAAAGTCTATAGTAAGGATTCGGGAAGTTGAGTTTGATGTTGAAGAAAATCCTGATCTTCGCTATTTTTAAAATTATGCTCAAGATTTTCACACTTTTCTCTTTTAACCTAAATTGTGGCTGATTATTGTTATATTGTTTGATGCAATATATTTCTTGCGAATTGAAATGATGCGGTCTTGGAATGGTGGTTGACTGAGGTATTGTTGTGCTCATTGGGGAAGTTATAAATTCTTTTAATAAATTAAATAAAAAAATTTATTTCTGAGACAAGTGTCTCGCTTTATTGCCAACTTAAATCTAATTACAATTTTAACATTTGGTTCTATTTATTGAATTTATGGTGGGAAAATGTATTACAAATTTGTGGGAATGGGTTATGGAATTTATAATGACTAAGCAAATATGTTGCAGTCGGATATTCGATCCGTATCCGCTGCAGTTCACAGGTTGCTAGCGCGTGTGCTGACTTAGCTATCTTGATGTTTCAGCTTTGCCGGCGCGTGTGCTGACCAATGCATGTTTGATGTGATAACTCTTCCCTCCTTAAAAGTCCATGTCTCGTGGATCAAAGGTTTAGCTTGATGGGTTGTTGCGGAAGGTCATTCACTTGTGGAACAGCTGATGATAAATTGATTTGAAATGCTGCTTGCTTCTTTTTGGATCTACATCTATTAACAATGAATACAATGATGATACTTAAAACAAGAAAGATGATTACATCTGTAACGATTGAGAACTGATTAATTAATGCAAATTTTTGAATTTTTTTAATATTTTCAAGATGCAAACTATGAAGATATTCTAAATCTAGTTTTATTTCTCTAACTGTCAAGTTAGCTTGGAGGATCGGAGGCAGAATCTGGTATGTGGTAACTTCTTGGTTTGTATACTCTTTATCGTTGATAAATACTGAGTCGTTATTGAGCTGCAACAAAAACGTTCCATTTAAAGTCCTGGTTTCTTCTTGATGTTTGATGATCCCGTGGAAGTTGGTTAGGAATATGGAATTTTCATTGATGAGTTCAATGACTTCTTTGTTGTGAAACTGGTAATCGCATTTTGCGCTAATTCCCTTAAGCAGCTGACTTATACAGTGGGTTGAAGATAGTTTTTGAAGCTGGTTACTGTTGCATATTAATGTATCTCGCATTCGTATGCACTGTCCTTTGATTCCAAATAGTTCTTCATGATTGATTAAAATTTCGTTTGTTTCTAGATATATTCGCTTGTTATCTTTGATCGAAGGTCTAACAAGAATATGGTTAAATTCGGTTAGTCTTGTTTTTGGTAAAGAAATGGCGTAAAGCAGAATTGAATTTTTCTGAAGCACCATTGCTTCTGCATACTCAATAGCTTCGATTTCATTATTATATGGTAGAGTTTCCATTTGTGCAATAATATTCTCGATTTCAGATTTGTCCAAAAGGTTTGTATTTATTATTCCCTTTTTAGCTAATTGAATGGCTGTAACAATTTCATTAACTTCTTCTTTTATTATGCTTAATTTGTTGTATATCATTTGTTCAAATTTATCTATATTTGTGTTATCGATTCGTTGAATGATTCTATTGTAGTTTTCCAAAATTCCTTGAGTTACTTCTGTTAAGCGATTATTAATTTGGTATTGGTTATTATTGTTTTCAATAATTACATTTTGTGTTTTTAAAAGACTATCCCAGTCGGAAGCATCTGGGGTTCCGGCAATCCATTTCCATGCAGAGCCTAACCAATTTATTGACCTGGTTGCTCTTGCTTTTTTGCCATCTAGCTTTTTTAGGGATTCTTGAATTTGATGTAGTTGATAGAGGATTTGAGGCTTGAGTATACTGCTTTTGTCCATCTGTTCGATTGTGGGGATAGAGGCGCTAACTATTTCGGTGTATGATGTGAGATTTATCAAGTGGACCATTTTAAAATTTCCGTTAATTATTTTACCGTTGCCATGTTTTATTGTTATAAGTGGTGTATTGTACTCAAATATATTAAGGGTTGCTGAAGCCAATCCTATTGACCTAGAATAAAAAGAAGAGAATTATCGTGACTGTTCTATGTTTTTGATCTGTGTTTTATGGATTCTTTTTCCAGTTTCTGTTGTGATTGTGACCCGATTATCTTTCTGAACTTTTTCCTTTTTAAACAGAGGTTTCCTCTTTCCATCTCGTCGTTTAATAGCAGCATAAACGGTTTCACCTTCTTGATAAGCTCGAGGTTTGGTTCTAGTCCGATTCGTTCTTCTTAACCTTTTCCTTTGATTCTTACGAATCAGTTCTGTTAAATCTTCGTTTACTTTTTCCTGAAAATCCATTAAATTTTTATAATTTATCCTTTGAATTTTGCCTAAAAAAGTATTGCTTGGCTTTTTCTTTGTGACGGAATGGATAGAATTGTTGTAACGGTCGACTGCAATGTTTATGAGCTCTTTTGTGGAAAAGTCTGGATACTCAGTGCGCAAGCACCTAATCATCTCAAGTATGGTTGAATGTACTCGTTCGATTGTGCCATTCACTTCGCTTTTCTGAGAAGGCGTTAGATATATTTTAACTCCTAGAGTTTTGATATAGTTTGAGACGATCGGGCTAATAAATCCGCTTTCATTATCCATAACTACGATTTTTGGCACTGTGAAATAATGTAATACTTTAATTAGTTTGCTTCTTAAGTATAGGGCTGATTTCTCCTTTATACGGAAAAATTTCGTGAACTTAGTGAATTTGTCTATGCAGGTTATATATTTTTCATGATCTATTTCGAAGAGGTCAATGTGTATTATTTCTGAAGGATATGTGGGAGTGGGGGTTTCTTGGTACTCAGGTTTAAGAGGGTGGCGGTCGTATTTGTTTAGATTGCAAGTTTCGCAACTTTTGGTATATTTTTTTATAAGTTTACTCATATGCGGAAAATAGTATTTTTCTAAAATTTGATCCTTATTTTCTTTGAAATTTCGATGGGCTCTACTATGCTCTTGTTGAATGACTCTGAATTGATTGTCTTCATTTGCCAAATCTTCTACGATCCTTTGTGTTAGTCGAATTTTATATTTCCTGAAATTTCCTTTATATATATCCTGTAATAATTGTACGTATTCTTCGGGAATAGCAATTCCATTTAGAATGTTGGGGTTAAGTTTCTCCTTTAACGTTTGCAGTAAGTTTTCCTTGTTTATTTCCTTTAAACCTATGTAGTGGCGATAATAACTCGGATGGGGTTCTTCGAGAGCGTATAGTTCTTTCCCTATTTTAAAGACCAACTGATTTTTGAAGACGTTTAGTGGAGCTTCGCAGTATGGGATCAATTCTGAGCTATCTTCTTCTGCACTGTGCATTGTTGCTGCACTTGAAGAGGTTAAACTGTTTAATTCTGTCTTCAGTCTCGACAATGCATCAGCCACAAGGTTTGTTCTTCCTGGCTTATAAATAAGCTCATAATTATACTCCTCTATTCTGGCTTTCCACCTCTTTAGTTTTGCATTAGTGTTTCTCGTACTTAAAGCGAATGTTAGAGGCTGGTGGTCGGTTAGTATTTTTATTTTCTTAGCTCCATATAAGTAATTCCTTAGGTTTTCTAGGGCCCAAACTATCGCTAGCATTTCTTTTTCGTTTGTAGCGTAGTTTTCCTCAGTTTTACTGAGCGACCTAGAGACATAAGTAATTGGCCTGTCTTTTCCAATTTCGCCTTGAGATAACACAGCGCCAATTGCCGTATTTGAGGCATCAGTTGTTAAAACAAAGGGTTTGTCGAAATCAGGAAAAATTAGTACTTCAGATGATGTTAGAAGTTCTTTAAGGTTATTAAATGCTTTCATCTCATCGGGATTGAGTTTAATCTGGACTTTTTTTGATTGGGAGGCTTTAATCTGAGCGTTCTCTCCCCTCGTTAGATTTGTAAGGGGCTTTGCAATTTTTGCGAAGTCCTTTATAAATCTTCTGCAATAAGAGGCGAGGCCAAGGAATCCTTTTAACTCTTTAAGATTGTCTGGGGGTTTAATATTACGGATTGCTTGAATTTTCTTAGGATCAGGTTTAATTCCTTCCCTCGTTATGAGGTAGCCCAAGAATTCAGTTTCTTCTTTTAGGAATTCTGTTTTGCTAAGGTTTACTCTAAGGTTGGCTTTTTCTAGTTTTGCAAATATCGTTTCAATGTTTTTTATATTTTCTTCTTCTGTTTCGCCCAATATAACAATGTCATCGATATACACAAAGCAAATTTTTCCTATTTCCTCACGTAAGACATCGTCTATTGTTCTTTGAAAAATTGCGGGTGCATTTTTCAATCCGAATGGAAGTCTTGTAAATTCATACTTGCCATTCATTGTAGAGAATGCTGTTTTTGGTATGTCTGAAGTTTTCATTCTTATTTGATGGAACCCTGAGGTCAGGTCTAGAGTCGAAAAGAATTTGGATTTTCCTAGACTGGCTATTGTATTTGAAATATCTGGGATCGGATATGTGTCTGGGACTGTAACTGCATTTAGACGTTTATAATCAATGACTATACGGTATTTCTTTTCCCCTGAAGCGTCCGGTTTTTTGGGGACTATCCATAGAGGCGAATTATAGGGGCTTTTAGATGGTCTTATAATGCCGTCTTCTAGCAACTTTTTAATTTGTCTCTCTACTTCGCTCCGTAAATTTATAGGGTAAGGATATGATTTTGTATATATAGGTTCGCTCGTGTTTGTTTTTATTTCTGCTCTTACGCTTGTCTCAATCACTTCTTGATCATTAATCGGACCAAATATTTTGCTATATTTCTTCATCACGGATTGGAGAACCTTCTTAGTTTTTTCAGTCAAATGATTATCTCTAATTTCTATATTGTAAACTTGAGTGGATTGTTTTTCTT
This sequence comes from Volucella inflata, assembly GCA_928272305.1. Classification (NCBI taxonomy): domain Eukaryota; kingdom Metazoa; phylum Arthropoda; class Insecta; order Diptera; family Syrphidae; genus Volucella; species Volucella inflata. The sequence continues at coordinate 60,195,243 of OV743716.1, forward strand.
TCAGTTTTAATTTTATATTAGGTTTTATGGTGAGTAAATTATTCTTTCTGTCTATAACGGCTTCTAATTCTTTTAATGCATCATCGCCGATTATACCATCGAAAGATCTCAAGCCAGGTAGAATAAAGAATTCTAAATCTGTGTTATTACCAACACTTTTAAAGAATTTACCATTCACCTTGCGTTCTATTGTCACTTCACCGCCTGCAGATCGAATTTTGAAAGGTTTTTTTACGGGAATAGAATTTTCGCCTAATGCGGGGCAAATAAAATTTTTATTCGCTCCTGTGTCCACAAGAAATTTTAGGATGTTGCCTTCTTTGGTTCTATACTCTAGGTATGGAATGCTAGAGAGGCATCTGTCAAAAAATTTGCTTCGGTGGTCGGTTCTTCTTCTTCTGCTTCATGATTATATTCTTGGAGGTACTGCAAATAAGCTTCCATTTCTGCAGCATAATTTTGGGAACTATCGTCCAACTCTTCGTTATCATTATTTTGAGGGTCTTCTGCTTGCGTGACTGTGTTAAATAGCCTTTGTTGCTTGGGACGGAAGTTTTCTGAACCATTTGGTCGCTTAGATTGGAAATTCTGTCCTTGATTTGCCGGCCTATTTGAATAGTCAACTTGCTTCGTTTGGATTGACCTGTCAATTTCCATTTGCTCCAATGGCTTAGGGGGTCTTGGTGGAGGAGGATTGTTTCGTTAATGTTGGTTATTCTGCTGTATGTTAAAAGCCTTTATCATTTGTTGTATGGGAGGCGACCTTGGAGGTAGATGATGCTTCCTATGCTCTTGTTGGCTTGTAAAAATTTGATTTGTAGGAGCTGAGATGGTATTAGTTACGTTTTTCTTATGAATGGTTACATTTCTAAAATTTAAGTTCAGTATCTCCAAGCAAGATGTGTAGGCTTCTGGTAAGGTTTGCGGTTTCTGTATAATCAGCATTTTGCTAAGATCACCATTTAGTCCTCTTACAAACACATCTAGTGCGCGGTTTCTATAATTTTCGGTCAGTGCTCTTATAGTTTCGGCTGAATAGTCTTCAGATTTAATTTTGTTGATGATGAGAGATAGCTGGTGGTTTACACTAGCATAAAATTCATCTAAGGTCGAACTTCTTTGGGACATACTGCTTAGTTGATGCTCTAGTGTCCTAATATCTCTTTTGTCGGCATAGTGGAGAGATAAACACCTTTTTATCGATGCCCAGTCCTCATCAAATATATTATAGGATATTAGGGCTGTATCGGCATGTCCTCTGATCTTTTGTCTTATACTTTGCAGTATAGACCTATAAATCGGTTTTTGTCGGACTATTTCGTAATCCTTAAGTATGTTTTCTACAGTATGTATCCATGAAAGGTACTGTACTGGATTGCCGTCAAAGATTTGCAATTCTCTGACGCAATCTGGAAGTTTGCTTATTTCCTTCAGGTCGCTTTCAGTGAGGGGTGGTTGAAGGGTTTGAGGTGATACAGGATCACTTGTGATTTTTGCTTCTAATGTCGAAAGCCTTGAATCTATTTTTTTAACTAATTCAATTTGTGCGTTAAGTGCACCGGTTAACTGAGTAATCGCGGAGTGAATCGCTTCCATTATTAGTATATGTTTTAAACTATTGCTTTAATTTAATTCAATTTCTTGGTGTTTGAAGTGAAAAAGGGGTTTTTGATATTGATATTGTTACTTAATTAAATTCGATTTATTCAATTGTTTCAAATTAAAAAGGGTTTTTAATATTGGTAAGTAGTTTTACTAATTGAATATTATGTACTTAATTTTGTACTCACATGAGTAAAATCAGCATCTTCTTTATTGAGACTTGTTGGCAAGATCCAGCGCTGTCCGGATGTTCGGTATATTTTCCTTTTTGACCTTTTATAGTCTACTAGTAGTACTCGAAACAATCACTTGACACTGTCTTTAATTCTGTTTTTGCGAGTATTGTCGTGACATTAATTTGTATGTATAAACACTCGCGAAAGAGTTCTGTCCTTATAAAGTTTTAACTTTAAAATCACGTTTTAATGTTCTCACGGGTATTTAAACGCTTAGGACTGTCTGTTTTTAAGGTTTCTTCATAAATCCTTTCACTTCACGTTCGAATGATCTTACGGGTATTAAAACACGAGTGACTGTCTATTATATAAGGTTTCAACATTAAACCTTTCGCAACGCGTTCGAATGATCTAACGGGTATTAAAACACGAAGGATTTTTCACTCTTTTCTGGTTCTTATGTTATCGACACACGTATTAATGTTCTTACGGTTATTAAACGCGTGTCCCTGCTCGGGCGCCAGTTATAAATTCTTTTAATAAATTAAATAAAAAAATTTATTTCTGAGACAAGTGTCTCGCTTTATTGCCAACTTAAATCTAATTACAATTTTAACATTTGGTTCTATTTATTGAATTTATGGTGGGAAAATGTATTACAAATTTGTGGGAATGGGTTATGGAATTTATAATGACTAAGCAAATATGTTGCAGTCGGATATTCGATCCGTATCCGCTGCAGTTCACAGGTTGCTAGCGCATGTGCTGACTTAGCTATCTTGATGTTTCAGCTTTGCCGGCGCGTGTGCTGACCAATGCATGTTTGATGTGATAACTGGGACGCAGGTTTGTTCGTATTTGGGTTAGGTTTCCGTACATTTCGACTCTTGCCGAAAACTTTGGTATGTGTGGGAAAACTTGAGGAAAATGACTGTTTTTGCGGTTGAAGAGAACGATCTTGAAATTGGGATTGAACTTGCGGTTGAAGAGGATATGTATTTAGGAAATTTGTTGTCTGCTGATGTTAATTCGACGGTCGATTTTGGGATCCCGACTGAGATTGCCTATTAGAAGGTCTAAATAAATTGTTGCGTTGCTGAGAGTTAAAAGGACTTGTTTTTTGTTGCAAATATCTAATGTTCTCTTCTTTTTTAATGAAAATAAATATATTCTGTCATCGAACTAGGCTTTTTTGTTGGAAATGGTGTTTAAAATGGACTCAATTTGATTGTTCGTATCGTTAATGGTAGAGAGTTCCAGAGCTTAATAGCATATATGACAAAAAGGCGCGATGAATTAGTAAAGCGATGACAAGGTGGTATTAAAGCATGTATTCTGACAGATCGAGCAAAACTAAGTTTCTTAAATAGATATATGGGGGACTTATTTACTAAAATGTTGTGCAAGAATATGAGATTTCTTGCATCGAGTAAGTACCCAGTAAGCCCTTAGTATATTCAGATACATGATCAAATCTGCGTAAGCCATGGACATACCTAATAGCATCATTAAATGCTACCTGCAGCTTTCGTTGTGACAAAAAATCAAATTTACTATAGACAACTTCAGCATATGATATCAATGGTAGGATGAGGGTGATAACAAGTTTTCTTCTAGTATCCATTGTAGTGTAACTTGAGGTCAACCACAACTTCCGTAGGCACCCATAAGTGCGTCTAATTACGTTATTTGTGTGGTCATATCCGGACAATCTGCTATTAATAGTAAAACCTAGACCAGTCACTTTATTAACTATTATAAGTTTTTCTCCAGAAAGTACGATATTCGGTAGGGAGTAAAAGGACATTAAAGAATTTGAAATAGGAATTACATGTGACGTCTTTGGATTTAAACTTAATCCATTTATGATAGTCTAACTATATAAATTGGCGAGCTCATGATTCATCAGATTTATACACCTATATTACTGGGATTTTTGGTTGGGTACAGTTGAACATCATCTGCATAAAGGTGGACTGTGGAATGTTTACACACAGATGGAAGATCATTAATAAATAGGAAAAACAGGATGGGTCCCAGCATTGAACCTTGTGGTACGCCTTGGTTGACTGGTAATAGTGCGAAAAACCTGAGAATATGGGTTAGGTGGGATACTATGAAAGGTAGGATTAGTTTTACAAACTTCATAGGAACTCCATCCGCCCCAATGGCGTTTGATTTAATTTCCCTAATTGAATTAATTATTTCAATTTCGCTAACCGTTTCCACTTTGAATTATCTGATGCTAGAATGGGAGACAGTCTTCAAGGGTACAAATTGATCAAAGAAATTAAAATTTATATTTTTAAAACTGTTAAGCTTCTCATCTATATCTGAACGCGAACGACAATACATCCAACGGGTGTGGAGAGCTGCTGCGTGTGGGCATCAATATTGACAGGATTAATATTGTTATTAAAGGAACAGCCGAGCTGGTCGAGCTTCATGTTATAAGTGCAGAAGATGAGATAATGGTCGGAAATATAAACAATCGAAATTTGATCGAGAAGAAGAACAGATGATGGGTCAGACACTAAAGTTAGATCGAGAAGATCGCGCAAAACACGTGGGGTACATACTCGTAGTGTTGCAGGTTTGGAGTCCAAGGGAATGAGCGGAATCTTTTATATGAAAAGCAGGGGCATCATTTTTGAGTAAATCAGCATTAAAGTCACCACAAACGATAATGTGTTCCTACTGAGGAGAAAATTCAGCAAGGATTACTAAGAAGGGTTGGATTGAACAACTGCGGTCTGGGGAATCAGAAATATTCCTCTTAAACCAAGTTTCGCAAACTAGAATTACATCTACACAAGAATTAGAAAAAAATATATTTCAAGCAATCTAATTTGCATTGATTTAGACTACGAGCATTAAGAAAACATATCATAAAACCATCCCGAACATTGGAAATAATATTTACCATAGTGTGCGTAAAATTTTCACCCATACTGTTAAAATTAAATCAATAATGATACAGAGCACAGAAAGTTCAGGAGACACGAATAGGAAAAGGAGAGAGAGGAGAATTTGAACAAAAATATTATAATGAGAGAATACAAATACACAAGGTAAAAAAACAGCAATTTCCAATTTCTCGTTATTATTTAGGACACTTCTATAAAGTTTATTTAAATTATTTTTTTATTTTGCTACTCCATATGATAGGAAATAAATAAAATAAGCAAACAAAATTAATTCGCTTAGCAACAACAATAAAAAATAAACAAAAAGTAAAAAAGAACAAAAATTGAACTGTCAAGAAAGTCTTTACACATTGTATTCTGACTCCTTTTCGCAACCCATGGATAGTTTCATAATGGTACCGTTATAGCGGTTTTTTATTTTCTGTTTTGTGACAGATGTGAAAAATGAAAATCGAAAATGTTCATCACTATTTCTGCTGTTGAAAGTGTTAGGACAATTTTTCGTGATTCGTATAGATATGCCTGTCAGGAGAATTTCTTTTGACCTAAAGCAGTTGGCTTATTATAGCCATTACAATGGTAAAAGCGTTTCAGAACAAACTAAGATGTTTGGTCTATCTAGGAAAACCGATTACAACATAATTAATCGAGCAGAACGTGAAAATCGTTATATATATAGCGAATTTTAAGCGTTTTTGTATATTTTGATATGAAAATAGTGGTTTTTTCAATGCAACTCTTGAATGGTACCCATTCTTTCTCAGCGCCTGCCTTACAGTTTTGTGGGAAAGTTGAAAACCACATTCTTGGCTTATTTCTCTGGACAAGGCTCGGACGTATATTTGAGAATTTTTGTGCAATTTTCTTAGTAAAGAGCGCCCATTTCTGCTCGATAACTTATTTGTCCTACCTTTTGGTGCAATATTCTTCAAACTATTTTCACGTTCTGCTCGGTTAATTATGTTGTAATCGGTTTTCATAGATAGACCAAACATCTTAGTTCGTTCTGAAACGCTTTTACCATTGTAATGGCTATAATAAGCCAACTGCTTTAGGTCAAAAGAAATTCTCCTGACAGGCATATCTATACGAATCACGAAAATTGTCCTAATACTTTCAACAGCAGAAATAGCAATGAACATTTTCGATTTTCATTTTTCACATCTGTCACAAAACAGAAAATAAAAAACCGCTATAACGGTACCATTATAAAACTATCAACGGACTGCGAAAAGGAGTCAGAATAAAATGTGTAAAGACTTTCTTGACAGTTCAATTTTTGTTCTTTTTTACTTTTTGTTTATTTTTTATTGTTGTTGCAAAGCGAATGATTTTTTTTTACTTATTTTATTTATTTTCTATCATATGGAGTAGTGTCTTAAATAATAACGAGAAAATGGAAATTGCTGTTTTTTTTACCTTGTGTAAACACTTTCTTGACAAACTGTAAATAAAATTATCATGCAAAAATAGCAGCAACAGCAGTATCATCAGCAGTAAATGAGCGTAGATCTTCAGAGGTCTTGATCACAGTATATAGATCAGACAGTAGGAATACTGCGCAATATTTTCCTTATCTTTTTGTAACCTTGGTTCAGTTATTCTTTGTGTGTATTGGAAGTAGAGTACTATCTCGTTAATTCGGACACTTGCTAATCCGGATAACGCGGTAATCCGGACACTCAATTGTTTTCTATTGTTGACTCTGTAATCCGGAGAGTTGGCTTATTATTTACCTTATTAATCCAGACAATTAGTTTTTCTTATTATTTTTTGTCTGCTATTTCTACGGCGATTTTCCGGTATATAAATTACCAGGGTATTCCTATGGAAAACAAAGTTCTATCTCTTTACTTTACCAATGTGTAAGGCAGACTATCCGAAAAGTATTTTGTGTCGCGCACGTTAGAAGTGAAATAAAAACGATTTTTAATTAGTAGTGTTAATTGCCACCAATAGGAAAGACAAAACGTATGTTTTTACAATGGGCAAAAAGAAAGAAATTCTCAATAGATAATAGATAAAGGAAAGACACTTCATCAACTGGCAGAGGCGTATAATGTGGGTAAATCTACAATTTCCGACATAAAATTAAATAGATTAAAAATTTAAAAGTAATATCTTCAAAATATTCCGAATATAATACGACATTCATTTGTTTCTTTTCTTATGCACTTACATTTCCAAAACGGAAAGTGGCCTTGGTAACCCCAAAACTATGCGATCTGATATTCAGCAATTCATGGAAAAACGCCTGCACAATTGATTTGTAAATAAAAGACAACAGAATGTACCAATTTCTTCTGAAATCATGCAAGAAAAAGCAAAAATATTCTGTTCCGAAATTTATGGACCAAACGCAGAATTTATGGCTAGTAACGGCTGACTGAAAAATTTTCGTTCACGATATGGAATAAAATTTCTCAAAATATCTGGCGAGAAACTGTCTAACAATCCCATTACTGTCAACCTTTCATTGAAAAGCTACGAACAAAAATTTCAGAAATGGGCATTACACATTCCCAAGTCTATAATGTGGATGAAATTACATTCTTTTGGAGGAAGATGGCAGAAAAAACGTTAGCATTGCATAACGAGAAACCCGCACCAGGGCGTAAAATTGGTAAAGAAATAGTTACCTTTTTGGTTTGCTGCAATGCAACAGGAGAGCATAAACTTAGATTAATGATGATAGGAAAAGCCAGGGATCCAAGGGCGTTTAAAAAAGTAAAGCTACCGCTAGAATATGCCAATACAAAAAATTACTGGATGACAGAGCTACTGTTTGAAAGTTGGTTTAAAAATTCTTTTGCCAAACAAGTAAAACGATACTTAAAGGAAAATAATTTGCCAGCTAAAGCACTTCTATTGCTATACAACGCGACCTGCCATCCATATTCATTAGCAGATTTCGATAAAGACATATGCGTTATGGTTTTGCCACCAAAATGCACGGCTCTAGCCCAGCCTATGGACCAAAATGCTATTCGAATTTTAAAAATGAAAAAATTTTGTTTATCGTCTCTTGTCCAGTTTAAAAAATAGCTTAACTGATTCTTTAAAAAATATGTTGCTTTTATGGCTTCAAACGCTTGGGATATGGTGGGTGAAAGTGTCCTTTAGAAATGTTTCAAAAGAATGGGAATCAGATGATGACCCACCACTTGCAATGTTACGTTCCAGAAGCTCAACGGAAATAGCTGATTTATTAGTCGAACGAAATCGATGAATGGTTGAACGACGTCACGGATGATCAGACTGTAGAAGACGATTTCGATAACATTAGTTGCGATGAAAATGAAGTTGAAATCCAAGACCTAAGAATTTTGCATTCTGAATGTATTAAATATGCAGAAGAGCATGATTTTTCCGTTGGAGATATTTTAAAACTTGTCGACCTTGGAGATGTTGCATATAAAAAGGAAAATTCGGTAAAACTTCGACAAGTAAAAATTACAAATTTTCAAAAACATTAAAGATGTTTTTAATATACATATAAAAAAAATAATAAAGGTTTAAAAAATAAGTTTAGCAGTAGGACTTTTTTGTTTTTTCACGCTAATTTTTTGTGTCTCGGTAATCCGGACATTTCGATATTTTGGACACTGCATGGTTTTTAATTGTTCGGATTAACGAGATTATACTGTATGTTAGAAGTTGATAGCAACACACGCCAATAAGTAAGAAAAGGATACAAAACAACACATCTTGGAATCTGAAACAAAAGGGTGTAAGCAAATACAATTCGAAGACAATCCTGGCTTACACAGGACTTCTTAAAAATCAGGATGTGTATCTGTACACGAGAGACCCAGTTACCTAACGTTCACACACGCAATTGAAGCTAGAAATATTTACATGTGTTGAGTACTTGCACATGAGAGAGGAAATTTGTAGTCTATTGTCGGTCTACTTGCAGCCGAAATTTTGCCCGCAATTTACGAAGATTCTAAAATTTGAGAAATTTTGTGTGTAGCTTTCTTCTTGAGATTTTCTTCTGTTTCATTTTAGGATTCTCTTTTTTTAAACGATTTCATTTCACTTTTAGGGTGAAAATTTTCTTTTCATTTTCAAACATGTAATTCTACCTGTTACAAATCTTTATTCATTAACTTTTGAGAGGTGAAGATACCCAATACCCATCACCTTATAGGCAGATTGCTCAAAATGTTGTTTTACGCTTCAAATCTCGATGGGGTTAATAAAAATGGATTTGTCCACATATGTACCAATATCTCATTTTGTTTTGTCTGTTTGCTTTCTCAGTACTTTTTTATGATTTTTTCCGCTTTACCTCTGTCTGAAAAAAAAACTAACACAATGACAAATCCAGATTTTTAAAAAGTCCTGTATAACCCAGGGGTCATAGTAAAAAGTGTAGGGGTGCAGCCAATCATGAACGCATAAACAAAAGGAGAAAAACCAGTCTGTTTCCACTTTGTCCGTTTGCATTTCACAGCGTTTTGCAGTCTGGGGAGGGAGAAAAATTACTCACAAAAATGTGTCAGGACGTATTTAAATTTACATTAGGAAAAATGACAGAAGACTATCGTATGCATTCTTACTCAGGCAAAATTAAATGGGACTTGGAATTTGAAACAGAGCAATAGATCTGCGCTATTTGATCTAATGAGACGTTGTTGTTGGTTTTTTGTACGACGGGTGGATTTTTCAGCCTCAGGGGGAGTGATCCTTCTTGTTATAGATATTCTTTGATCACAGGCAACTTCATCGTGTCTAGCGATTTCGTCATAAAACAACTACTTACATGGAAATCTTCATCATGGTCATTTTTCAGTACAGTACGGTTTATATTATGATAATATATAGTACAACACTACTTTTGTTTTTGTTTTTCGGTTGTTGTCGTTTTTTTATGTACATTGTAACAGAACGGCAACACCAATGTCAAAACGAACAGACTTCATGAGAAGAAAACATTATCTGTCAAACCGCAGTTTGTATCTCTTTCCGCAATGACATAGCGCCAACAATCCTTTTTTACGCATTTTCTTTGTCCAAAGTCAATTGCCAGAATTCCGTCAAAACGAACACATGGGAAGAGACACAAACTGCGGTAAGTTCTTTATTGTATCTTTTAAAATGTTCATATTTATTTTTATTTTCTAATTCTTTATTTCTCAATTATGTACAATTAAATATAATACTAAACTTAATTAACAAGTAAAAGGAGTATAGTTAGTGGCATTTGTATTGCAAGAGGAAAAATAGAGCTGATGCCATTCAGTCAACAATTTAATGTGGGGTGAGCAAATAAAGCAAACGATAATTATTCAGAGCAAATTCATGACAATGAAAAATAGTTACAAAATAAATAATTAATTAAACCGCATAGCGCATAAAAACTTCGATTTCATTATGGTCGAAGTCAAGAAGCCAAAGCTTAACTTTTTTCAAAAAATGAGTATAGAGTTACTATGGTTCGTATGTCAACAGGGAGTTTGTTAAGCAATTTGCATGAGACAATGGAATAAGAGTTTCAAAAGCTTGTGGTGCGAAAAGGAGGAACTGGGTCATAATATTGGGAATTGCTACGTAAAGCATAACCGTCAGATATTGGACTTTTTATGCGCCCACCTCTCATAAAAAAAATTCTAAGTACCTTAAAATAAAATAGATGTCTCAATGGGAATGAGCTCCATAGAATGAGCTAGCGGGGAGAGTTACAAACTTTCCTTACTGCACATTTTTGTAGGTCAGATAGTTGCTGAAGTTTGCTCTAGTATGCCCACCCTGTTATCCTGTTTTGACCCACGAAGCACGTGGAAACTTATGCGCTGTTGGATGAAGGCTCCTCTATAACTATGATGAACAGTGCTTCGGTCAACGAACTTGGACTAAAAGGCCATTAAGGTCAATTGAATGTGTACTGGTTTGGTGGAAGAGGTGCACAAGAGATCTCAACGATAGTCGACGTGTCCGTCAGTGGAGTAAACAGAAGAAGTTTTTGCCAGCCCAGCCCTACTCGAATGTTACTCCGAAGTTGCTCTTTAGACCATTGTCACGGAAAACTGTGGGGTGCCCCCAGCACCAGTATTGGAGAGTGAAGCCGACCTGCACGCAAGAAGGATACTTAAGGCGACAGCAACCAAAATGACGATTCCAAACTGGACTCTTGTGGAATAGCGACAAAATAAAACTGCCAGATAGCTACGCCATGGTTATGAGAAGACTTTCGGGTATCGAGCGCAAGATGAAGAAATGGAGATCATTCCCAAGTGCCTACAATGAGATTATTCAAAGCTATGTTAAGAAAGGGTATGAGCGAAAATTGCAACATTCCGAAGCCGCAATCATAGGGCCAAGAACGTGGTATCTTCCGCATTTCACCGTCACAAGTCCCAACAAGCGAGAGAAGCTGCGCTTAGTTTTTGACGCAGCCACCACAGTAAATGGGATTTCATTAAACTCTTACCTACTAAAAGGACCGCAACTATATCAACCAGTGCCTTCAGTTTCATTCAACTTCCGGAAAGGGGCTTTTGCTGTATGTGGAGACATAAGAGAAATGTTCCACTAGGTCATTCGACCTGAAGACAAATGTTCGCAGCAATTTCTCTGGCACGAGATGCTTGTGATGACCTTTGCGGCCGTTTGTGCTCCGTGAGTTGCTGAATGTGTCAAGACCGTGAACGCCCAGGAACACCGTAATCGCGACGCAAGGGCTATTGAAGCTATTCTACAACATCATTACGTCAATGACTACGTGGATAGTTTAGAATCCTACGATGAAGCTGAAAGAATCAGTAGACAGGTATGTGAACTCCACTCGTCCGAAGTTCTGCAAGCCTTATCAGATGGTGGAGATCCCGATATATCGCAGGCTCAGCGATCGATGGCCTAGACACTGAGAAGGTGCTTGGCATGTACTGGCAGTCGTCTAGTGACACTTTCAAGTGTCTCTTTCTCTTTCTCTACCAAAAGAGAATTACTAGTATCAGCGTGTCATAACATGATCCGCTGGGATTCTTATGCAGCGCTTGCACGAACCATCAAGAAGACGATGAGCTTCTCCCGTGATTTGTAGTTTTATCAGTGAGTACCACCTTCATAGAATTCTATCGTTTTTCCTCCTTCACCAGACTCAAACGGTCGTTTGCGCGGGTCAATCGCTTTATCCGGCCGTGTAGTGCAGTTGCGAAGAGTGATGCGCAAAGTAAGAGCAAGCTGCAACGTATGCAAGATAAACTGCGTCTCACCCGTCACCCCAATAATGGGACCACTGCCAGCGGACCGCTTGATACCTTGTGTGCGACCCTTTACATTCACAGGGATAGATTACTTTGGTCTGGTCACAGTCTCGCTAGGCCATAGAATGGAGAAGAGGTGGATAGCGTTGTTTACATGTCTGGTGGTGCGAGCCATCCAACTTGAAATCGCTTGCGATCTATCAACGGACGCCTGTATTACTACAATGCGGACTGTCATCAACCGTCGTGGAGTGCTGGCGAGAATTCGTACTAACAACAGCAAGAACTTCATTGGCGCAGATAGAGAGGCAAAACGTTTTTCCGATGTGTTTGATTTCGGACGTATCCCGGACGAACTTTCTACCCGAGGAGTGGAATGAGTGTTCAATTGCCCTAATAACCCTTCTGAAGGCGGCGTGTAGGAGAGGATAGTGCAATGCGTGGTTTTGTGTCACACCTTAAAAGAAGGAATACCTCGTGAACATACATTACAGTGTCTCATCGCGAAGCCGAGAATGTTGTAAACTCACGCTCCTTAACACATCTGCCGATCTCCGTTGGCGAAGAGGAGCCACTATCTCAAAACAATATTCTTCTTAGCGCTGCCAACACAGTACAAACCCCGGGCTTGTGAGAACCTGAAGAGAAATTATACTTCGTGCGAAAGCAATGGCGAATTGCAAGGCAAATGAGGGATCGATTCTGGAAGCATTGAATTACGGAATATCTAGCTGCCTTGACGGGAAATAATTTCCCGGGCAATAACTTCACATGGGAAATAACTTCACCTCGACTGAGAAATAATTTCACTTTTATTCCGAGAAGTTATAGGTATTTCCCACTGAAGTGAGCAATAACTTCTTTTTTTTGGGGGAAATAATTTCACATCTACATTTTATAAAAACTGAAAAACCATCATGATGGATGACTTACTCTTGCACATATACAAAGAAACCTTGCACTTACTCGAAATCTAGCAGTGACTTCAAGCAGGGGGTTTGCAGGGAGCAGCATGCCCCCCCTTACGTACTCTACGGTTTTTTTTTTTGTTGTTCATAATGTTAATAAAATTACACAAAACTCCACGTAAATAATTCTGTTTTGTTTTTGTTTTCCGTTTAGTTTCGAAGGAATTTCTCAAATTATAGCTGGGAAATAACTTCACAAAATCTTACAGATCTTACAGATCAATAGATTCTCTCTCCAGTTGCATGAGTCTACATGACCCGGCAATGAAGCTCTGTTGTTAGGATATTTTCAATATATCAAAGATGGAAACATGTGCCAAGAACTGCTTTTTGCTACATATTTAGAGACTGATTCCAGAGGAGCAGTGACTTCAAGCAGGGGGTTTGCAGGGAGCAGCATGCCCCCCCTTACGTACTCTACGGTTTTTTTTTTTGTTGTTCATAATGTTAATAAAATTACACAAAACTCCACGTAAATAATTCTGTTTTGTTTTTGTTTTCCGTTTAGTTTCGAAGGAATTTCTCAAATTATAGCTGGGAAATAACTTCACAAAATCTTACAGATCTTACAGATCAATAGATTCTCTCTCCAGTTGCATCAGTCTACATGACCCGGCAATGAAGCTCTGTTGTTAGGATATTTTCAATATATCAAAGATGGAAACATGTGCCAAGAACTGCTTTTTGCTACATATTTAGAGACTGATTCCAGAGGAGAATCGATATTATAGGCCGTGGTACGTTTTTTTATCGACAAAGTTATTCCATGGAAGCACATTGTTTCTGTTGCGACTGACAGTGCACCATCTATGGTTAGCCGTCATCGTAATTTTAAAGCGCACTTAAAGCGACAACTGCCTGAGGTACTGATCATTCACTGCGTGATTCACAGACAGCATTAAGTAGCAAAAAATCAGAGTCCTAGATTGCAACAGTCTTTATTTGTACAGCTCTGTGAGGAAAACGACGAAGTCCTTACTCGGTTACTTCTACACACTGAAGTCCGCTGGCTACCAAGAGGCTCTTGCTTAGCAGCATTTTCAGCTATTTTTAAATCTGTGTTGGAGTTTTCACAAGAAAATGATTCGAATTTGAAAGAAAATCTGTACAATTGTAAAACAGATATCTATTATATTGAGGATCTCTTAAATTTAAAAATTCCTCAATGGATAATAAATCCGTACAATATCATAGCCATGGAAGAAGCCAATGTGATAATCCAAGAAGAATTGATTACCATCAGCACAGACGAGGAGCCTAAGCAGAATTTCAACCAAGGCTATCAGAAGTTCTGGTTGCAACGCAACATTGAAACACGGTATCCTTCATTATGGAACATTGCTGAAAAATACCCTATCGCTTTAATATCATCATACCTAGTCGAAAAGGCTTCAGTGTGGTTACAAACATTTTAACAAAACAAAGAAACCGTTTGAAAATCAACGAACGCGGAGATTTAAGGCTGCAACTCACCGATATTGAACCGGATTTAGCTAGATTGGTAGAAAGTCACCAGGTTCATCCATCACACTGAATTTTTAATATTTTCTTTTACTTTACTATTTTAATGTTTGTTTCAAAAAATAATTACCTAAATAAGTATTTTTACTTAATTTGTATTAATAATTATTAATTACACTTGATACTTACCGAATTCTATATCTATTTATTTTGTTAAATTTTGATGAGAAAATTATGTCAAGTTTACTTACTTAACCAACAGCAAAGTTTTTAAATTGGTAAGTATTTTGTATCAATAGGAAAAAAACTAGAGATAGGATTTTTTAAGTAATTTGGCTATGGGAGTCTGAGGTTTCAGTTCATTTTGGAAAAGTGGTCTCTTGCCCAAAATAGTTTAGGAATCCCTGTGTAACAGGGTCAGGTGGATCTAACAATACCGATCCAAAAAATACCTATTGAGTTTAAATTGGATCTAATAAAGGTATAATTAGCTAATATTAAATACGCCCTACAAAAAGACTAGTGTAATAAACTCTTTTATATTATCTAGTAATCAAATAAATCCTTTTGAAAGTCTTTTTGATAAAATAATGTTCCATACTTAAATTTAGAACAAGCAATTGAGATTGCTTATAGAAAACTACCACACAATTTTATGTCATAAGTATACCAAACACAGAGTTTGAATCATGTAAACCAAAATAAGGTTTCATACCAGTAAAAAGAGAAAAATTTTTAACCAAAACCTCTTATTTAAAAACCTTTTTAAATGTCAAGATTGAGTCTATAAAATAAGAAAAGAATGTACTTCCAGTAGTAAGTTAACGTTGTGTAACAAAAACTAAATTCTAGATTTAGATGACACAACATGTGTTTCTAATTTGCTCAGGGGCAAACCCTCGAATTGCAAAAAAATCTCTTATTAACTCTTCCCGACCACATAAGACATTTGTCCGGTACTTTGCTGCTGAACCCGTTCAATGCTATCATCCTACATCTCTAATGCAGTACAGCCGGACTCACTTTTAGAACCTATGAAAAATTATAAACACTTCAAGCCATAAAAGAATTAGGTACGTCTCAATATCACAAATCATATAAAATTATTCGAAGCGGAGAGTCGATTTAGAGTCGAAATAGCTACATTACAAAATATGGATTTACAACCATAGTCATTATTTTACTTGTAATAATGATAACTGCAAGAGCAATCGAAACCTGCCAACAAAATCCTGCTAACACTACGATGGTAGTAGACGGGAGTAAATCCTCGGTGGTAAACTAAGAAAAGACATCAGCAACAGAATCTCTCGCAGAAAGTTCAGAGCGGGCATCATCCATCTTAAAAATAAGTACATATAAGCCAATTACCACCATTTTATATAATAACGCGTGAGGACACTCGAATTTAAGGAAGGAAGAGTTAACTTACAAACCTTGACTTTCCAAATTCTACATTATCATCACTTTCCCACGCTAACAAAAGCATGCAATCATACCTATCGTCATCCATGGAAAATACATAATTTGGAGACATAACTGCTAACAACGCACATGAGCAATCAACCCAGCAAAAAGTATAAATAGATCTGGAATATTAGAATTGGTTTAAGTTTGCTTTTGACAATAAAGACATGGGGTCAGTCCCTACTGATCACAATAAAATATAGGTACCTAGATTAATAATAAAGTATTTAATTTGTTTGTATGTATGTATGCCTTCATATATGTATATAAGTGAACAAACGAATGCTTCACAAGTCATGTCAGGAATTCGTAAATAAATTAATAAACTCCAATGCTAAATTTCAAAACTTTTAGTTCATATGATGTTCAAATTTTATCAATCTAAAATTCAAAACTGTTTTATTTTCAATGGAAATTCTATTTAATATACTCATCCATACACTTCAATATTTAGGTACATATGCACATCCACATCCTTTATACCTACTACAATTTTTAAAAAAACAAAAGTAATAATAATAATAGCAAACATCTTTTCACAAGCCAAAAAAAATATTTTCATTAAAATTAAGGTAGGTATATACATATACCTACATATTTATACAGATTTTGTGTTACATTTCTGCAATTTTACATTAAATTCATGTCCCAACAAATACTGCGCTCGCCACGTGGCGTACATTCGCAGAACGAAACATTCATTCTTTCTATATGTTATTTTTTTCTATGCACATAATGTACCTATACCATATTCTCAAAATCTCAATACTTTAAAAGGATATCACCAATGCATATGTTCATACATAGGTATGTGTGCAACCGTGTACATAAATGTTACCCTATTCTTATTCATGACATGCAAAGATAAGCCGCAAACTACGAGACATCATCAGTCGGAGTTTACACTCTCCTCCCCGCATGTTAATGACAAAGCACTAAATATGCTTCGTACGTTACAACTGAGATGAAAATGATCAATGCTGAGGGAAGACGATATCTACGACAAGCGATTATCATTGGCACGCAGCGAAACTAAAACGATGGCAGTAGCAACATGAGAGATTAGCGGGTAATGAGTGGTACCAATTATAGGGGCTTTCCCATAGCACGGGTTCAACAAAGCCAGCTCTTCTTCTACACAAAATCCAGCCAAAGGCATATGCCAAGCGAAAAAAAGAGATATACAAACACACTAATGAAAAGAAACGGAGGGAAGGCGGACCACTTTTAAAGAAACACGTCTTTTTATGTGGAGTGGCACAGGCCTGTGCGCAAACAATGTACTAAAGTTCGAATGTGTGTGCCCCAGGAGGACTGTGAGAACTCGACTCCGGAATAGTTTCCCACGGTACAGCACTAACAATCTCTGTGAGCTGTTTTATTATTTTATGTGAGTATCCGAGGCGACCGGCGACGATCAGCAGGCGAACAACACGATCGTACATTAAGCATTGAAGAAGTTTGAAAGCCGGTTATGATGAGGGGATGGGAGTGGAACAGAAGAAGTATTTAAAAGGGATCGTCGAGACGTCAAGTCGGTTCATTCATTGAATAGCAGTTGTGCGGTGAATATCTGTATATCGGAAATACATACTCTTTGTGTTTAAAAAAAATGGTTCTTGAAATAGAGATGTCAAAGACATACCAGTATCGTAAAGTGATGAAACCAATGTTAGAACGAAAACGGCGAGCAAGGATTAATAAATGTTTGGACGAATTAAAAGATATTATGGTTGAATGTTTGACTCAGGAAGGAGAGCATATAACCCGTTTGGAAAAAGCTGACATCTTAGAATTAACCGTAGAACATATGAAAAAGTTGCGGGCACAAAAGCAGCTACGTTTGGGGAATGCTGTTGCTGGTATTCAAGATCCAAAATTAACAATTACTGAAAGTTTTCGCGCTGGATACGTACATGCTGCGAATGAAGTTTCAAAAACATTAGCGACTGTACCTGGAGTAAGTGTGGATTTGGGAACACAACTTATGAGTCATCTTGGACATCGACTTAATTATTTACAAGTTGTGCCAAGAGTATCTGTGTCAGACAATTCACCAACTAAAGTGTTCCCTTTGTCAACATCAGCTTCGGTTCTAAGTGGATTTTACGAGATTGATTGTAGTCGCAATGTAATTATTACTCCCCCTCCTTCCGAGTGCAGCAATGATAGTGGAACCTGCAGTCCAACTCCCAGTGATTTCTCCAGCGTATGGCGACCATGGTGAAGCAGGCATTAAAAAGCAGTAGTGTGACGCAATTTGCCAATCTAACTATAGCGAAGTGCCTGTGTTTCAAAAATATTTGTATGGACTCGTTTGTACTCATTTTACAGTGGAATCAAAATGAGATGATAAAAAAGTTTTCTGATTGGGACTTCATGTGATTTGAAGCAAAACACTGATGTGAAAAAATGCATATTGGGTAAAATTGCATATCCTAGATCACACCATGTTGCAATTGTGATTATTTGACAGTGCCATTTTTAATAATCTAAAACTGAAATAAAAGATAGATTCGTGCAGTTGGTAACCAACTTTACACATAAAAGTAGTGTTTTATTTTTTTAGGAGGTCGTTTGGATTATTCTGATTTGCTTTTGTAGTTTTACGACCAAAATAGGGGTTTATAAAAGAGAAATAATTTATATGGCAGTAATATAAAGATAATGATTTCTTTATCGAGCCAATTTTAATATGTACATATAATATTTTATATACACTTGTGTATTTGCATGTTTGTACATACATACATATATGTACATATAAAACCACTATCAGATTTTATTTTTATTATTAATTAGCATATCAAACCCTTGTTACATAACAACATATGTGTGTAAATTATATACATATGTATATACATATATGTATGGAGTAGGCTTTAAACCTTTTTTATATTGTATCTAATGACAATTATTTAACGGATTTTTCGAGGAACAGATGAAAAAACTTAAACAAAGTTTTTAAGTAGCTTAGTCCCTTCATGTTTTTTATAAAAATCCTCCCTTGTTGCAGTGCACCAATTCCAGGTCATAACAATGTGGCAAATGATTTCCCGGACTGCCGCTAAAAAAATAATTAAAGCACAGTTTCTGTTTATTTGTCGATATTTTTTTTTCGAAATATTTTCCTGATTCAATATACTTGGTACAGCCATGCAAAAGTGATTGAAATGATGCTCTAGCTCATTTTTCGGAATTGCCTCCAGTATACGAGTCAAAGCTTCTTGAATGTCGTCAAAAAAGCATCCTTTCAACTTTAATTTCAATTTCGTGAACAAAGAGAAGTCGCACGGTGCCAAATCAGATGAATACGGCACATGATTTAACATACACATCTGATTTCGAGACATAAATTGACGAACAATAAGTGTTGTGTGACTCGGCGCATCACCGAACCCAAATCCTCGTGAAAAATGGCTCGAAAAGTTCTCTTTTGATGTTTGACTCGTCGATCAATCTCAGGCCCGTATTCCGGTTGTCAATCGTCGATCAAATCGATTGTCGATTGTCGAATCTTCTGATATCAAGTTTGGTATTGTGTAACTCAATCGACAAAGGATTGTATTATTGTGAATAAAAACCATACAAGTGACTATTGTAAAAGCAATTTTTTTCGACAGTTGTTTGCTTCTGATTTAAAAGAGGATTTATGTTTAAATGTATTTAGATGTAATGGTTGTATTTTCCATTTTTATTATACCAAAGCATCTTTTTATTTAAGACTGACAACATAATACTTCTGATTTAGAAGAGGATTTATGTTTAAATATATTTGAATGTTATGGTTGTACGAGTAAACCTGAAAGTTCAATAAAATAAAATAAATATTTTAGTATTATTAAAATTAAATTGTTCAAAACAAAACTCTTATATTTTGTAGCAAACTAATAGTTTTTGATTACCGCAACACATCTTTGGGCCATAGAATCAATATCTTTCATGGGATATTCGGTTTGGATAAAGAAGAATAAAAAGTGGTTTCTTATTAACTGTATTAGTTAAGTTGTTGTGCTTTGTTAGCCGCAAAACATTATCGTTCCACAATAGCGCTCATCTGAGAATTGCTATAGGCCTATTAAAAAGGTATGTCATCATTCGCATCAACATACGTCCGCATCACATTATGAAGTATGCTCCTGTACAAGTATACAAAACGTTTCAATAACGCGATTCCTTGGCCGGAAAAACAATCTGCCTCTTTTAATTTAAATTTGCCTCTTGTATTTTGTTGCTCAATCTTAACAGCTCAATGCATTATTTAACTCATCAAAAAGGCTGGCAAAATAAATATTGTTAAAATCATAAGAATTGTTATTTCATTTAAAAATTCCCTGTACTTTTTCTGTATGTATGTACCAATTTATCACCCTCCTTTTGTTTCAGCTTCTTTAAGGCTACCAATGGCCCTTAACAGACTCTTGATGCCACACTGAAGCCAGCTGCTTTGTGCTAATAAGTCAATTCCAGCAGGATAATCTAGCGATGATTGGTTTTTCTTCGCTCAACGCTAACGTTTTTAAAATTGGAAAGTTAAGTTGGGTAGTACCAGCACCGAGGTATCTTTAATAGATATACGAGTATGTTTTTCAAAATAGATGTTGTTGATCCGAATAATATATTATTTCATGAGGTTAGTGTCGCATTAGGTGGCAAGAAAATAAATTAATATAAAACTATTGTCTAAAATACTGAGATCTGTATTAGTATAGTATAACATAAGAAAAGAGGAAATACACTTCCACCTAAATCTTTTTTTTTATGCAATATTAAGCTGTTATCCTTTGATACGCTCTCTATGTTCCTACATAAAACATATAATTGAACTAGGTCTTACATATTATAATAATATGACGAATGATCCAGCCACATTTAAAAGACGTATGGCAAACATTCTTCAATAGAGATTCCCTTGGTTAATCTAAATGATATTTTATTCCACTGTTAGAGTTTCGACGAGACGGTTATTATCTTTGATTTTGTCCTTAGGCGCTTAAGAAAAACAGGATTGAAAGTAAGTGCCGCCAAAATTACATTCGGTTTCAAAGGGAAGTGCATTTCTTAAGTTATGTTTTCAGTGAAAGCGGCATATCCCCTATTCATTCCGTAATCAAGGCATTTTAAAGATGATCAACCCCGGAAATTATAACTAAGGGAAGAAGTTTTATTGGATTGTGCACTTATTATTGCCAATTTGTACTCCAATTCGTAGCTAATGCACGTCTATTACTCAACAAACTGCCAAAAATCATTCAATTTATTAGAAACCTATTCAACTTTTCAACCGATTTTGGCTTATGTTGGAAAATTTGGATTTTTAATTGCTATTTTATTTGAATTCGGATCATGGAATATGAGCAGCACTATCCCAGGTGTAAGAGTTTTTTGTAATATCGATCATTTCCACGTTAATTTATTTGATTGGAAATTATAATTCGCACGGAACATGCAGGTCTTAATAAGCTGCTCTCGTATTAGAGAATTGGACTTTCGCGACTCCCGTGCAGCGGAAGACCGTGCAACTGTTGCACACATTTGATGTCGATCTTGTTAATCCGGTCCGAAAAGGTTGCGGTAGGCAATAGATTGGGATACAGTTTAAACCACAGTGATCAAGTAGATTTAAGATGCCGTGTGTCTTGACTGATATACGGCACCTAGAAAGTTGAATCATCTGAAAGCATATTGTTCCCAGTTTTCAACTTTTTACCTAAAAGTCAAATGCTGTGCAAGAGAGCGTTGTAGTGTACATATTGTGACCTTTGCCTTCAACAAAACGGGGAAATAAATATGACCTGGTCTTCACTGACTATTTTTTTCCATTCTAGATCAGACTGTATTTCGTTTTGAGATAAGGACTGTAGCGGACTGTAGAGGAAATGAATAAGACAGTGTTGAAAATTTTCTAAAATCGCCAATGAAAAGCAAGATAACTGGAAATACTATTTGCGTTTACTTGCCATGCAATATCGTGTTGCTAAGGAGTCTACTAAGCAGTAACCATTTTCTATGTTTTTTGGCAGAGAAATGCGGCTACCTTCTTATTTAGGCCCGCATTGCGGTTGTCGATCGTCGATCAAATCGATTGTCGATTGTCGAATCTTCTGATTTCAAGTTTAGTATTGTGTAACTCAATCGACAAAGGATTGTATTATTGTGAATAAAAACCATACAAGTGACTATTGTAAAATCAGTTTCTTTTGACAGTTGTTTGCTTATTTATTCATTGCTGCAATATTTTTGAAATAACTTAATAAAATGAACTACATGGAATTGTGTTTAAGTGATGAAAATTACAATAATTTTTTTTTTCTTTTTTTAATCTTGAGATGGCTAGGTAAAGAAAACGGATAAAAGATGCCTCAAAACCTTTAAAATTGAAGGAAAAGGTATAAGTATTAAGATTTCTTTAAACTCTTTAAGAAATTGCGTTACACTAGAGACGAACTTACTCAAGCGCTGTCTATGAATGCAACTTTTCTACTTACATTAAAAGAATATAAATATATAAAACAATATAAAATTAAATAAAAAGATGAATTGGTATTTTAAAAATGGAAGATACATAAAAAGATTTTATATAGGTGTTTATATATTTATAAATGTACACTCTTTATTTAAATAAAGAACAACTAGGTGCAAAATTATCATCTAAATAAAGAATAGATGAACTGACCTACTTCAAATCCCATAAAGAAGTAAATATGCCAATACCAGTTTCCCTTTCTTAGCTATTTAACAGATGCACGTAATTAGTTGGAGACAAAGACCTAAGTTATCATTAACACGTAAGAAATGATTATTAGGGTTTCAGGTAACGGGCGACCAGTTGCGGGAAAACCAAAAGCAACAGAGCAACTGATATCTAAGACCAATATCCCGTCGAATGTGTTGTCTTCTTAATGGATCACAATGAATCTCGATAAGGTTTTAAGCGATTGCAAGCGTTACTTTTAGCAATAAAATGCATACAGAAGCAATGCTTACCCCAGCGAAATTAGGAACAGAGATTTGCATTGATCGAGGTGCAATCAACAATTGAGCAATTGGTTGAATAAAGCGTGATTTGAAAGAATGGACTGTTCAATTAAAAGTATTATATATTGTGTTATGTAAACGTTTACTGTTCTAGAGAGTACTACAAATTCGGTCGAAAAATTACAAGTAGATACTTTAGCCACTGTATATCTGTATTGAACTCTCCCTTAATACCCAAATAGAGCGAAAAATCCTTCTTAAATGGTGGATTTTGGGCATTTAGCTAGCAGCGAATTTAACATAACTGCTATTAGAATTAGGGAATCTTTAATCGAGACTGAATATTTCAAAAAATCATAATTTTTAATTTTTAAATCCGATTTAAAATTCAATTGAGAGTGAATAAATCGGGCCTAAATAAATCAAAACAAAAATTAACAGGAACGAATGAACAATATAACAGATATTCAACCAACTTAAGAAATTCGTTAAAACTACTACAATTGTAAAACATAACCTAACCACCAACGGTATAGATTAGATTAAGTTCATTCAAAATTTTATTGAAATTTGTCGCAATAAAGACCAACTGTTTTTAAACCGCAATAAAATACTCGTAATTTTTACTGTACATACATTCATACCTGCGGTTCACCATATAAAATTTCAGTTCCCATGCTGTTGTTCAACATGACCAAACTATGTGTAGAAATTCAACGTCGTAGTGGATTTTTAGTACATGTTGCACTGCATGCACACATGAATGTGTGTTGTCAGTAAGAATATTTGATTATATCTAATGAACTACCCAGCACATAATTTTCCAACTCATAGTTCGTTTCGTCTTAAAAACGTGAGAAATTTCATAAGCTATTTCAGTTAATATATTTTTATCAACATATGCATACTGATATATTACTTTCAACTTAAAAAACTGTGTTCATATATCCTTCCTTCAATTTTATTATATGTATATACATATAAATGCATATACATGTACACGCACACATCCCAGTCCTTATCCTGCCGTCTTGCTAATGACGCGTGGGAATGTACCGAAACATAACTTTCCCACGAATATTTTGTGTGCACTTATTTTCAACTTCCCTTTAGCCTTTTGTCTTCCCAAAATATTGATATTCGTCGTTATGCTGTCCGCATTTTCGGCTATTCAAAACCTGAAGGAAATTACTATCAATTTACCTGTAGTATTATGCATTTATACTGATAGGTACACTATACCACATACAGAAGTACATCACCTATACGTGTCTCTTCACTCAATTTTTTTTTATTTCTTTTTATTCATACTAAACTTGCATCGATGGTAGTGTTAGTATTATACCCGTGCACGTATACATTTCTGGTGTTCTTTCAGATATAAAACGGGGAATTTATGTGCATGCAGGCATTCTGGTTTGGTTCTCGATTCACCGCGGACGTACCGATCTTTTTGAAAGTTGCTTTTTGCGTTAAAATGTGCGTAACCATGCAGGAGCACAAAACATTAGTAAGAGCATCTAAAAAGTCAGCTTCTTACAGCATCAAAAGAGTCTTAAAGACAATATTTAAAAAGCAACAGAAGCTACAAATTAGGGATCATAAATCTCAGGAATTATTGAATACAGAGAAAAATCTTAATAATTTCCAAACGGAAGGTTATCTCACTGAAATTAACGATAATTCGGAAAATGTGAAATTAGAAAATATAATCACTGAAGATCTTGAATATCGAAATTATCTTGAAGAGACT
This sequence comes from Volucella inflata, assembly GCA_928272305.1. NCBI lineage: Eukaryota > Metazoa > Arthropoda > Insecta > Diptera > Syrphidae > Volucella > Volucella inflata. The sequence continues at coordinate 60,219,786 of OV743716.1, forward strand.
GTTATTTATGTTCCTGTTCGTTTTGCTCGCACTGAAGTTGGAACCTTCTTCTGGACAACGAATTTGCAACCTGTTATGAGTATTGTAGCCGAGGCTGACGAGGATTTAGTACAACCAGGTTATTGCTACAGCAACAGTCAGTGGCCACAAATACAGTTCGGTGATCGATGGGCACAAGCATAATTGCTAATTGGCCTAGAAAGGGGATGGAGAGTACTTAAAAATGAAAACAAAGCTTTAAGATAATATATTGTGATAAAGGAAATTAAAATTTATAACTATTTTAAAATGTTATGATCTGAATGTTTTGAAAGGAAATTTGTTGAATGTGATATTAACTTGTATGAAAAGAGAAGATTTAAATAATAATGTGCATATATATATATATCTATAAATATGTATTCAAAAAAAACTATGCGTGATTTAATTACTTGCTGTATTTTTCAGGTCGAGCGTTTTTGTTGTATATAATATATATCTTAATAACTCTGATAACACAACGGAGCGGGCATAACGTCTTTGTTGTCAAATCAAACAATAATCCATTGATTCAAATGGGTCAACACACACCAAAGCGGACGAGACATACGACATATTTTTCTATCGATAAGTTCCATGACTGGTTGTTGAAAATACATAGCTTTGCATACGACCAGCACAGGCCAAATGCAACAAACATGTTGCAAACCAGTGTCGTTGTCGATTATTGCACACTTGCCTATGGCGCAACACTAAACAGAGAGATATGTGTCGTTGCCGATAGCTGGAAAGTTGTTTTTCACCGACGAAATTACTCAGTTTTTGTTTTTTTTTGCAGTGGCGGTTATTTAAGAAAAATCAATGCTCACATTTTTACTTTTAAATTTCTTCTCTTAATTATTTCTTTCTGATTTACGCTTCCAACTTTTCTACCTACGACCAACAGAAATTAAAGTAAAAGCCGATAGTGTCCCAAAACAAGACAGTCTAAATTATATTGTACCCTTTAGAATACAATTTTGTGATTAACAGGAACGAATGAACAATATAACAGATATTCAACCAACTTAAGAAATTCGTTAAAACTACTACAATTGTAAAACATAACCTAACCACCAACGGTATAGATTAGATTAAGTTCATTCAAAATTTTATTGAAATTTGTCGCAATAAAGACCAACTGTTTTTAAACCGCAATAAAATACTCGTAATTTTTACTGTACATACATTCATACCTGCGGTTCACCATATAAAATTTCAGTTCCCATGCTGTTGTTCAACATGACCAAACTATGTGTAGAAATTCAACGTCGTAGTGGATTTTTAGTACATGTTGCACTGCATGCACACATGAATGTGTGTTGTCAGTAAGAATATTTGATTATATCTAATGAACTACCCAGCACATAATTTTCCAACTCATAGTTCGTTTCGTCTTAAAAACGTGAGAAATTTCATAAGCTATTTCAGTTAATATATTTTTATCAACATATGCATACTGATATATTACTTTCAACTTAAAAAACTGTGTTCATATATCCTTCCTTCAATTTTATTATATGTATATACATATAAATGCATATACATGTACACGCACACATCCCAGTCCTTATCCTGCCGTCTTGCTAATGACGCGTGGGAATGTACCGAAACATAACTTTCCCACGAATATTTTGTGTGCACTTATTTTCAACTTCCCTTTAGCCTTTTGTCTTCCCAAAATATTGATATTCGTCGTTATGCTGTCCGCATTTTCGGCTATTCAAAACCTGAAGGAAATTACTATCAATTTACCTGTAGTATTATGCATTTATACTGATAGGTACACTATACCACATACAGAAGTACATCACCTATACGTGTCTCTTCACTCAATTTTTTTTTATTTCTTTTTATTCATACTAAACTTGCATCGATGGTAGTGTTAGTATTATACCCGTGCACGTATACATTTCTGGTGTTCTTTCAGATATAAAACGGGGAATTTATGTGCATGCAGGCATTCTGGTTTGGTTCTCGATTCACCGCGGACGTACCGATCTTTTTGAAAGTTGCTTTTTGCGTTAAAATGTGCGTAACCATGCAGGAGCACAAAACATTAGTAAGAGCATCTAAAAAGTCAGCTTCTTACAGCATCAAAAGAGTCTTAAAGACAATATTTAAAAAGCAACAGAAGCTACAAATTAGGGATCATAAATCTCAGGAATTATTGAATACAGAGAAAAATCTTAATAATTTCCAAACGGAAGGTTATCTCACTGAAATTAACGATAATTCGGAAAATGTGAAATTAGAAAATATAATCACTGAAGATCTTGAATATCGAAATTATCTTGAAGAGACTGTTATTTATGTTCCTGTTCGTTTTGCTCGCACTGAAGTTGGAACCTTCTTCTGGACAACGAATTTGCAACCTGTTATGAGTATTGTAGCCGAGGCTGACGAGGATTTAGTACAACCAGGTTATTGCTACAGCAACAGTCAGTGGCCACAAATACAGTTCGGTGATCGATGGGCACAAGCATAATTGCTAATTGGCCTAGAAAGGGGATGGAGAGTACTTAAAAATGAAAACAAAGCTTTAAGATAATATATTGTGATAAAGGAAATTAAAATTTATAACTATTTTAAAATGTTATGATCTGAATGTTTTGAAAGGAAATTTGTTGAATGTGATATTAACTTGTATGAAAAGAGAAGATTTAAATAATAATGTGCATATATATATATATCTATAAATATGTATTCAAAAAAAACTATGCGTGATTTAATTACTTGCTGTATTTTTCAGGTCGAGCGTTTTTGTTGTATATAATATATATCTTAATAACTCTGATAACACAACGGAGCGGGCATAACGTCTTTGTTGTCAAATCAAACAATAATCCATTGATTCAAATGGGTCAACACACACCAAAGCGGACGAGACATACGACATATTTTTCTATCGATAAGTTCCATGACTGGTTGTTGAAAATACATAGCTTTGCATACGACCAGCACAGGCCAAATGCAACAAACATGTTGCAAACCAGTGTCGTTGTCGATTATTGCACACTTGCCTATGGCGCAACACTAAACAGAGAGATATGTGTCGTTGCCGATAGCTGGAAAGTTGTTTTTCACCGACGAAATTACTCAGTTTTTGTTTTTTTTTGCAGTGGCGGTTATTTAAGAAAAATCAATGCTCACATTTTTACTTTTAAATTTCTTCTCTTAATTATTTCTTTCTGATTTACGCTTCCAACTTTTCTACCTACGACCAACAGAAATTAAAGTAAAAGCCGATAGTGTCCCAAAACAAGACAGTCTAAATTATATTGTACCCTTTAGAATACAATTTTGTGATCCCGAAAAAAGCAGATTTTTTTTTTAATTTTATAATTTTTGAATTTTTGTATAAAAATTTTTAGAAATGTTACACTTGAAAAATAGGATAATAATAGGACCCTGTTTCCTACTGAAACATGCAAAGAGACTCCAATTGTCAGGAACGGACATTTGTAGATTATGCGGCGATCTACAAGTGGCTGAGGACATAACAGCGCATCGTGAATGCGAGGCAATATCTCGTAGTCAAAGGAAATATACTTACACACAATAGGAATATACTTTTTTGAAAATCTAGAGGAAATAGACGGCACGGATTTTAAAGGTTTTCTTGGCTTTCGCGAAGAAATTGGATGTTTTTCCAGGGTCATTGTTTAGGTTTTTGCCCTTTTAATATGCTCAGTAATATATGTAAAAGAGAAATCACCGAACTGTTTCGTAGCAAAAGTAGAAGCTTATATAAGAGGAAATTCTCTTGATTTTAAATTCTATTAATCGCACCCTCATTTAGAACATCCAAATGTGCAGATATAATTGCCACTTTTAGAAAATTCTTCTGAATTCAGTGAAATTAGACCACAAACCTAAAATACCTGCTGGAGAGCAGTCTGGCCTCATTGGATTACTAACACAAATGTAATTAATCAAAAATTTACAGTTTCTACAGAAATTATTGCTGTGGAACATTGGTGCCGAAGGAATTAATACATTTCATGAAGTTTATGTCGATGTGTCTATGTAAGTGACGATGATGTTATTGAAATACTGTTTTATCCCGCCGAAGATCCACAAAACAATAGTGAAGTGAAATATAACGAACTTGGTCCGCCCGCGGCAAAAATTATTCGAGAAGGTCATCAACTTTGCAGTTCGCTAGAAAACCATTTTCTGAACAGGCATTCAAATCCCAATGAGAGCTGATGAATTGTATTTCTGGGTATCAGGAACTTGTTAAAAAATGTCATAAATTGCGGAAAAATACAATATACAAGTAATAACACATTTTGTTGTCAAATCAGCGAAACTATCAGCTCCTGTAATTAACACTGTATCTATTGCAAAGGAAGCAATTCATCACTTGATTTGTTGAATGTTTAAGTGGATAATAACATTTCATTTGTATGTAAGAAAAGTGAAATAAAACGAATTTATTTAAAAAAAAAACAAATTATTTTAAGGTATTGATTTCATTTTTTTTTAAATTTCCTACGCATTCATTGTTCAAAAACATTAAGCAATCTATTTCATTCATTTTTTTTAAATGATTTAAACTTTTTAATGCGATTTGTTTTGTAAGCGTCTTGTTGAGGAATGTGTCTACCTCTCAATTGAGTGTATACTCGTATATAAATGAATAGCTTAAAAAAATTTTAATTAAGTAAGTAATGGGAAGAATTAAATATTACCGTCAAAATTAAAAATTGGTATTTTAACACATACAGAATTCATTAAGTTAAAGGCATTTTCGTCATATTTAAAACAAAAATTTCCTACATTGTCCCTAAAATATCACGCTTTAAAACTATCTAAAATTAAAAAATGGCGACGGTTAATTTGTTTTTGAAATGGTATTAAAAATAGGTAGTTATCAAAATTTACGAAAGCAGCTAGACAAGACATAGCTGCTACGATTACGAAGACTTAAAAAATAAACTTCAAAATCGATTCGATGGGACAGGGTAAAAAAAACTTTTTAAGAAAATCACCTTTAAACAAAATTTTACAAAATTTAAATTTTCTTTAAAGAAAATACACACAATCCTACAACAGTCTACGCTGAACAACAGCGGATCGCAGTACCTTCTTCCACTAACTTAGCTATAATTTTATCTATTTCCGAGATTTTTTTTGAATTTTTGTTATATTTTTTAACATTTATATTTAATGAAAGTAAAAAAAATTTGATTTTCTTGACCCGTCACAGATGTGCTCCCTCTTAGTAAGCTATTGATCATCAATTTGATGTTTTGATGATATAAGTTTAGAGTATCTATAGTGCTATTATAAGTCCCTCTCCATGTTTAAATGCCACGTTGTAACTTTGAGTATGCAATATTGTAGTAGATTACGAGTATATTAAGTTTTTTTTTTGAGCTTTTAAATAACGTACTTTTAATTTAGTTTTCTTGCCTATCAGTAATTCGTATCTTATAACCGACCGTTGTCGTAATGTTTGTAAATCTTCTCCAAGTCTTATCACGGAGTCCGTCAATAAATTAAGCAAGGAAATTGGTATTAAGATTACCATATAAGTCACTACAAAACTTGAAGATTGCGTCTTCATTTGCATTCTTTACTATCAACAAATTTATTTCTGTAAGGGATCATACTAGTCCCTTTATTAGCTTTTCAAATAGTGTGTAGTGTGTTAGAGGAATAGAAATAGGTCTATATTGCGACATTTGTTTTCGATTTCCTTTTTTAAATAGTAGAATAACTTTAAGACTGCGGGAAATTTACGCTCAAATTAAACAAATGGATTAGCACATCAGCTTATGTAATACCATGATATTGTTTAAGCATGCAGTGATATTATATGAGGTGAATGACTGTTTATTACCCTGTGATATTAGCTATGTTTTTTGTACACCCGCTATCCGCAAATAAATTATATATGTGTTATTTACAACAACAACATAGCGATGTATTCTATATATATACATTGCCCAGAGACGGAAAACCGGTTAATCGCCCAAAATCAGCACTTACACAAAAACTAAGAAAAATGAGCCGGGAAAAAAAGACGTAAATAATACTCATTTCGAGGAAAAGCGAAGTCTCAAGCATCGACCAATCAACGTGATTGGGATTGGAAATCACAACAAACTTCAAAGAGGGCTTGATCATTCATGAAAAAAATGAGATATCGTCACTGAGCCTTAAACCAACATAAGCCCAAATAACAATATTACATAATGACAAGACTGAAAAATCGTCGATTGCTGCTTCTAATGTTTTCTCCATTGTACTTGAAAAACTAGAGGACAAAAGCAAAACCAGCAAACTTATTATGAGAAGTTAGTTAGGATCGAAAATAACTTCTACAATAAACTAAATCGAGAACATAAATACGCAACGCATGATTAAAGCACTTACTTGGAATGCTTAAGAATTTTTATAAGAACTAACCGAATTAGAAATATTCATACGAGGGAAGGATATTGACTTTTGCCTGTATGCAAAATAAGAGATCCTCCTTATATTTTAAACAGTCAATCAAGCACACTAAAGACTTTAAAATAGAACTCGGATCAATGCAAATAGCCCCGCTTTTATCCCAGTTTTCCACTCTTTAGAGATTTGAGGGTTCTTCCAGTCCGTCACTTGTACTGCTATAATGTTCTAAAGATATTTTATTTAAGATCAGGAAATCTAAACTTCAGACAAATCGTCAATTGCAGTTTACGTGACAATTTTTTTAAAATCAAGTCACTGTACCCGTTTTTCGTACAACCGCGTTTCGAAACTTTTATAGTGTTTCATCGTGTCGGCTATTTAACAAACTTCCACTTTTTATCCGAGCGAAAATTTGTAAAACTTGTGAAAAATTGGCTTTTTCCCTTGATGTTGGGAGTGTTGAATTTTTGTTTAATATTCTTCTCTGATATTTTGATGTAATGTTTAGTTTTCGATTTGGTTTTCATAAAAAATTGTGTAAACTAATTGTTAATTTTTGTTGTCATAATATGTATGATTTAATTCATATCACGGTTAGTGGAAGAAATAGACATAATATCCTTATCATTTCAGCCATTTCATACCTAACGAGATACGCACTCAAAAATACTTTCTTCAAAAACATATTTCTCACATCTTGTTTTATTATTGGCGGTGAGTTCAATACAAAACACACCTTCCGGGGCTCAAGATGCATTTCACAGAAATGTAGAATACTCTATGAAACTGGTGTAGAGCACAATTGTAATTTAAATTCGACGGGAACCATGTTGGTCGACTGATAGCACAAAAATACCCGAACTCATTGAAAGCTTCGTTTCAAAGAGAATAAGCCACGATATCCTAAAAGTTGATAAAAAGCTTTTATATTTCCTCTTATCGTCCGCGAGTCATTTTAACAACAGACTAACTGGTAGAAATAATAGTTGGGATTTAAGAGAAATTAAAGAACATATAAATGTGAATTAGAAGTCGAGGTTGATTACTTTGTTGAAATTGTTCAATATATCGCGTGGAATAATACGCCCTATTAAAGGAAAAAGTAATAAACTACGGTCTAAATTATCCGCAGGAGATAAAAGAAATGGTAAGGGGAAAAAAAGTCCGTAAGAAATGTCAACAAAATTGTGCTCCACACCATATAACATGTTTGAAAAACTTGTGCAACCTGCTGGGAAAGACAATTAAAAACTTCAAAAACCGTGCAGTAAACATGTATCTTGAAAACCTGACAGCGTCGAATCGAATTATTCTCTTTGAAAAGCATTAAAAGGTACTAAAAGACCTAAGGCCTCCGCTCCCCAATTAGAAAAAATAACAACTAATGGACGAAGGGAGGTAAGGAGAAAGCTTCTCATTCCGAAGAGATTATGCCCTTTGATGATTAAGGGCTTATCTACAATATCAGTGAAAGGAAAACAGCAGTAAAACTGCAAAGCGATCTCAAAAAAGTGTATGAAGGAGCAAGGGCCTTGCGAATAGCCCTCAATGAGACCAAATCATGTAAATTTTACATATAAAAAAACGTGTCGGTCGCCTTTTTTTATAAACTCAGTTTGTATTCCATTTCAAAACGAGGCTAATTTCCTTGAAATGACACTCGAGGCAAAGTTAAAATGGAAATCACACGTTAAAATAAAACGCAAGGAACTTGAAACAAATGCAAAGGAATGTATTGGTTTCTTGATAACCATTCCGAACTAAGTATCGATAACAGGCTGATCTTATATAAGCAAGTGCTAAAGCCGGTGTTGACCTATGGTATACAACTTTGGGGTTGTACCAATCTTAATGTTTTACAAACTTGTCCATGCTCCGTGGTACATGGGAAATGAAGAGTTGCATCGAGACCTAGGAAATCCTACTGTCGGAGACGAAACTAAAATCTTCGTAACAAAACACAAAATTCGACTTAACGGACATATTAACAATACAGTTCTAGAAAATTTTTACGAGATGAACCTTTGCGCCGTCTCAAAAGAGCCAAACCTTTGGAGCTAGCGCGATAAATTGAAACCGTGTTGAGAAGCAGATCATGCAGAAACTTTCATTGGAAAGCCTCAGAAGGATTGTTCTCTAAATATACGAACTTCCAGAACTTAAACTTTAAACACTCAATTTATATCGAAGTCTTTCATTCTAAACTTTACCTTTCTATCACATCTTTGATATTCAAACAACACATGTATTGTACAATTTTAATTGTTATTAGTTACACACTAGAATAATACATCCCAGGTATTCAAACTTATAATGAAAATGTTGGATCTTTAAAAAATGCATATGGTTAGATTTGTGTAAAATTCGTCCAAATAAGTCAACAATTTAAAGGAACTGGTTTTCTCGAGGGTCCAAAAAGGTCTAGTGCACGCTCTACTTAGATCATTGCTGCTCAAGCACAAAGTGCCGCTGAACCCTCAACTTCAATGTCACGACCTTCTCTGACATAAAGCATTCAACTGTCTGATGTGTTTTAAATAAGAATTTGCATTTACATCCTCACAATACCCAATTAACACCAGAATTAAAGCCAAAAAATCATAACCAATTCAGAACCTTCCTCACATGATGCTGGTTTTTCACGGAAAATTATCTTAAGTGATGAATTATCGTTTTACATTGGATGGATGCATCAACTAACCAAATTTTTAATTTTCAGAAAAATCATCGAATCGAATTATTTCAGAAAAATCCTTATTTTCGCAAAAATTTACTGTTTCATGTGATTTTTATGCAAGTATATAAACACGATTTTCTCAACTTCAAATTTGTTCTCTAGTTTTATATATATACTTCTTTTTTGTCAAGAAAATGACACCACCCGCACTATAAGAATTGCTACAGTTGAAATAATTTTGTAAAATACATTGCTTATAGTCCTCAAACATACTATATTTCTGTTAAAACAATGATATGAGTGTCAATAAATAAGATCTTCTTAAGATCATTTTGGAAAACCAATTAAATTGAGACTCCATAACTTTTGACTTTTATTACCTCCAACCACTTTAAGGTTGTTAAAAATATCAACTGGGACTCTTTTAGAATGAGTTTACACAACAAACTTACATCAATAAATTTGCCTGATAGTAGAAGCACATCCAACAGTGAAATAGACTTTTTCATTAATGAATTGAACTTAAAAAGAGGCAGACTCTAAATTCTAATTCCACTGCCATCGAGCCCAAACAGTCCAAATACAACCACATATCAGAATTCACAATACAACTAATTAAAGTTCGTAGCCAATGGTTAAGAAAACTCAACCGCATTTTTCACAGACTCGTCAATAGAATTAATCAAGAATATATCGAATTATCCTCAAGAATCAAATGCTTAAGCAAAATCGTTGAACAAAACATCAATACAGAAACAAACAATACACAAAGCCTTCCTCTCATGCATTTAAGCAAATCAATAGGATTAAAGATAGGACATTTTTGGAAGTGATGTCTATCGGCCTTTAAGGACTGTTTTTCTTCCTTTTATACAAAAAAAACAGAAAGAAAATAGACCTTCTTTTGACTCCAATTTAACGAACGAAGCTTGCGCAATCACATCGCAGTTTAATGACCAAAATATATCCTCAACCTTACATGCGATCAGTCGTAAGTGCGTAAAGACAAATTTTCGTATTTAAATTTAAGAAAAAGTTTTCGCTCTCCTGATCAAAAATTGTCCTACGTCTTCAACCACTCTATAAACAATGGTTATTTCTTTCCCGCCATTTGGAAAAAGGCGAGAATTGTTCCAGTGTCAAAAAAAAGAGCAAGCAATTAAATAAATCAATTTCGTCCCATTTCGTCCCTGTTATCGAACATTGGAAAACTTTTTGAAATGGTGTTGGTTGCAAATATATAGACACATTCTGTGAAGAAGGAAACAATTCCAAATATAAAATTCGGTTTTCGAAGAGAACACTCCACAGAATATGAGAGACTTGTCCTTTCTGGCAATATAATGCAAAACTTAGGAGCTAAAAAATGCAAGGTGAGTTTGGATAAAGATCTGGAAAAAGCTTTCGTTTCGCTTCGGGACAATGGTCTTATATTCAAATTAATTAAATTATATTTTCGATCTGACTTACAAAGTTAATTCCAGACTTTCTAAATTATGGTTTTTCGTCAGTGTCTGTTAAGGCAGATGAATCAAATATGTTTCCTACCAAATCAGGAATTCCCTCATCAATAATTGATCCAAAGCTTTTCAATGTTTTTCTTTCTGATTTCCCATTTCAAAATCCCATGAACTCCGAACAAGGCGCAATTCTATATGCCGATGATACGATTATCCTTGCGAGTGATAATAAAATAAAAGAAAAAATTTCTCTGCTAGATATTTTAAAAAATTGGATCTAATTATTAACACAAATAAATATGGCATTACATGCTTTAGAAATGCAAGTGGAAAAGGGCATCGACTAGCGGTGAAGGAGATTACGTTAATTTATCTATTAGTAACATTGTAAGGTATCCAATTTCAAAACAGGCTTTTATTCAACAAACATGTCAGAAAGATATTATTCAACCCTTAGTTCTCTACTGCAATCGAAAGCCATATCAAAAACAAAACAAAAATCCTACTGTGCAAGATGCTCATTAGATCCGTTTTGGAATTAGATTCCACGTTTGGTTTAGTATATCTCCTACAGTGGCCAAGGAACCAAAGAACATCTTTAACAAGAAGGATCACTCCCCCTGAGGCTGAAGTCCACCCGTCGTAAAAAAAAACAAACAACAACGTCTCATTAGATCAAATAGCGCAGATCCATTGCTTTGTTTCGAAGCCCAAATCCCATTTAATTTTGCCTGAGTAAGAATGCGTACGATAGTCTTCCCCGTCATTTTTTCCTTATGTAAATTTAAATACACCCTGAAACATTTTTGTGGGTAATTCTCCCTCCCCAGACTGCAAAACGCTGTGTAATGCATAGGGACAAAATGGAAACAGACTGGTGGTTCTCATTTTGTTTATGCGTTCGTGATTGGCTAACCCCAAAACTTTTTACTATGAGTAAATGCGGGTAAATGATTGGCATCGTATTACTGGGTGTTCTGAGAAGACTAATTTACTTTTTAAAACGTTTTTTTAAAAAGAAAAATGCTGGAAAAATATTTAGTATAATAAATTTATTTTTAATTCACCTTTTCATATGTTTTAAAGTTAAGCTAGCCATTTATTTATCTGCAACGGTTATTAACAAATGCGTTTTACTAAATAAAACCGCATCACTCAGGAGGAATGATTAAATAATAATATAGAATATATATTTAAAATGATTCTATTTTATTTTATTTGCGGGAAGAATTCATGTAATGATACTTAGAACAAAGAAAATCAATCCTTTTTAATCATGCCGCTAGGAATGTTATTTTATTATTTTGCTTTTGAAAAGTATGATTACCTGAGGTATAATTTTTGATGAAAAACACAATCTTTCATTATTTCTGGGTTTTAAAATATATGATGTCATTAAACCCTTTATGATCTTCGTCAGGCAAGTATATTTATTATAAAAGAAATTGCAGGTCATTTTATGACAGCAATAAATAAAATGTTTTATGAAATGAATTACCCATTAATAAAACATCGGTTTTTCCAAAACCCTTAAATTAAGAGTAAATATTTTTTTATTGCATAGATCTGAAGACATAAAAAAACAGTATACAAGTATATATTTTAACAATTCAGTTTTAGTCACTCTATTCAGCAATGGCTGTGAATTGAAATTAGCTGACGAAGAAGGCGCTTTTCTAACTTTCATCGACATCAAGCAATATGATAATATCAGACTATCATGGAGGCTCTTGAGCAATTGGAAAATACATTTTTTGCCAATTTCATAACGAGCTGTAGCATCGAAACAAAATTGTACGAATTATAGAACTCAGAATTTATTTATGAATGTTATGTCAGGTAGGATAAAAAATATTTAATTACTTTGTTTATAAGGGTGAGAATATATACTTTTCAATTAGGAAGTACAACAAAGATGTTAAAATATTTGATAAAAAAAAAACTTTTTAGCGTTGCACATTTATGAACAAAAAGTATTATTTTTTAATTTTATTTCACAAACACCCTGTTGCAATGTTTCAGACCCCAAGATGTCTTTTACCCTGTTTTGTTACATTTTCTTACTTATTGGCGTGTGTTGCTATCAACTTCTTACATAATACCAACACACAAAGGATCACTGTACCAAGGTTACAAAAAGATAAGGAAAATATTGCGCAGTGATCTATATACTATACTGTGCAAGGAACTTGAGACATTAGAAAGGAAAATATTGAGATTTTGTCGAGGAAGGTACAGAAAGACGAAAAAAAATTTTTTACAGCAAAGTGCTATATGAGGAATGAAAAATAACACCTTCAAAGCCCTACCTTATGAATCTTACTTTCAAAAAACTCTAGCGGATGGAAACCCAGCAGCCTTTTAAAATCCTTAATTGACTCTCACAGGCTAAATCCAATTCAAGACAATTACTATCTTTCTCCTTTTAACTCTATCAACAATCGATCTTATTCTTTTACCCTATTTATGGAAGGAGAAAACCTCTCTATCCCTTCTTATGAAACAGCGCCTTATAACAATCTCAGGGGTAAAAAATTTCAATATCTGTAATGCAGAAAATGAGTTTACATCATCTAAGTATATAGATTTATAACAATAATATTTATGTGTAGTACAGAAGGTAATTGTATGGTGGCACTTACTATTACATTATATAAATATTGTATATAAATAATTAGTGAGTAAAAAATAAGAATATTAATCACTTTGTTTATTTTCCTGTTTTTAATATATTCTAGTCCAGGGAGAGTCCAGCAGCTTATTTGGATGCGGATTTGTTGTCGGAGGCAGACTAAGACAAGAAGTCCTGAGCTTCCGGTATATGAGCGAGCGCCTCGTAGCAAACCGCATCAACGCTAAATTTGTCAGCATGTCCCCACAGAGGAGGAAGATGACGACACCAAGGATGCCTTCTATAGCCTGCACGACACCACCTCCAATAACGGATTCAGGCGGGGGGGGCGAAAAATTGTCGTAGCCAGTATGCGTTTCCCACATCTCGATATACACAAGTTTACTTGGAGAACTCCTGATCAATAAACAGTCAACCAGATTGATCACATTGCGATTGACGCAAGACACTCCTCCAGTATTATGGATGTCCGTACGTTCCGAGGAGCCAACATCGACTCGGACCGTTACCTTGTTGTAGCCAAGGTACGGTTGCGGATATCCCAAACTATGCCAAGACAAACAAATGCTCGACGTCAGACGGCTACAATCCCAAGAAATTGCCAAGTCCTTTTCCTATCGAGTGTCTCTAAATCTCTTAATAGGTCCAATACCGCCAGCATCAATCATCGAAAACCACTGGAAACACTGTCAAAACGCCATCAGAGATGCCGCTTCTGATGTGCTGGGTTTCACTCGACCACCACAACGAAACCCCTGGTTTGATGACGAATTCCGGCTAGCACATTCAGCTAAGAAAGACGCAAAGGGGCACTGCAAAAAGGGACTATAGCTGCTCACGAGCTCTATGAGCAGAAGAAGAGAGACGAACACCGGCTTCTAAGGAGGAAGAAGAAAGAGCATGAGCAGCGCGCGGTTGAGGAAATTGAGAGATGCTACTCCAGAAATGAGGTTCGGAAGATTTACGTTAAAATAACATGCCACGGAAACAAACCCCCAACCGAAGCCTGTAGAGATGAACAAGGGAACATCGTAGGGGAATCGCAGTCGAAGCTGAGGATTTGGAAAGCCCATTTCTGCAGACCCTATTACGGCGATAACGAACCAAATACCGCTACCAGGCAGAATCAGACTTTCAACCTGGACGATGATGACCACCAATTTCGTCCATCCGACCTGGATGAAGTGAAGATAGTTATATCTGAGCTTAAGTCAAACATAGCTGCTGGAGCGGATGGACAGACGGCTGAGCTCTTCAAAGTGGCTGGCGATGACTTGGTAAGAAGCATACACCAACTCATCTCTAAAATACGGTCAGACAAAAGAATGCCCGATGAATGGAACCCCAGCATTGTTTGTCCGATTCTCAAGAAAGGAGACCCTCTGAACTGCGCAACCTACAGAGGCATCAATCTCCTTAACATCGCATATAAGATCTTATCTGCCGTATTATGTGAACGCCTGAAGCCGTTCGTCAATAACCTGATAGGTCCATATCATTGTGGCTTCAGGCCAGGAAAGTCCGCCATCGACCAAACCAAAGACCCATGAGCTTCGGGTCGATACAAACCACCTACTCATCGACTTAAGGCCGCGTATGACAGCATCTATAGAGACGAGCTATATAGAGCAATGTCTAGTTTCGTCATCCCTGCCAAACTCGTTCGCCTGTGCAGGATAACGATGGAGAATGCACGCTACTTCACGAAGGTGGGTAAATATCTCACCGACACCTTTGATGCCCAGAAAGGATTCAGACAAGGCGATGCGCTGTCATGCGATTTTTTCAACATCGTACTTGAAAGAATAGTGCAAAACTCAAAAGCCATCACTAGAGGCACTTTCTTTCAAAAGTCCGTCCACCTACTCGCATACGGCGACGATATTGACATAATCGGGAGAAAATGGCGTGATGTCAGTGGCGTTTTCGCGAATGTTGAGGCGGAAAAGGCCAAAAAGGGGTTTAGCGGCCAATGAGGCCAAGACCAAGTATATGCTGTCAAGCAAAAAGGACAACCAACACCGACGTCGATTATTGTTATTATCAAAAATGGATGAGGGTGTTCTCGGTTGCTTTGAGAGAAAAATTCTTCGGGCGATCTTCGGAGATTCAACAATGAACTCTACGGACAGTACAGCGACATCGACCCAAACAGAAGAGACTGAGATGACTGAGTCATGTAAAGCGTATGGACGCCAATGCTCTGGTCCGAAAAGTCTTCGAATCCGCTCCCGAGGGACAGTGCAGAAAGGAAGGTCAAGACTCAGGTGGCACACTCAGGTGAAAGGGGACCTCAGCCACCTTAACGTGCGAAACTGGAGGCAGCTAGCCAGCGGTTAAGCTGGCTGGAGACGCTTGTTGCCTGAGGTCCAGGTCCACTCCGGACTGTAGCGCCACTGGACAAGAGACCCCTTTTTCAAAATGAACTGAAACCTCAGACTCCGATAGCCAAATTACTTAAAAAATCCTATTTCTAGTTTTTTTCCTATTGATACAAAATACTTACCAATATAAAAACTTTGCTGTTGGTTAAGTGAGTAAACTTGACATAATTTTCTCATCAAAATTTAACAATATAAATAGACATAAAATTCAGTAAGTATCAAGTGTGCGTAATTAATAATTATTAATACAATTTAAATAAAACTTCTCAAGTAGGTAATTATTTTTTAAAACAAACATTAAAAAACTAAAAAATTCAGTTTGAATGGACGATGACTTTTTACCAATCTAGTTTTAGTTTTAAATGTATTTTATTTTACTTATCATTACTTCTTACATTCTAACAGAAAATGCTTAAATGCTAGCTTACAGTTACTTTACAATCTTATACTACTCGTAACTTACTGGCCCTACACAGGCACTCTAAGCTACTCTAAATTCTTATACCTATGTCTTTCGACTTCATTATTATTTTGTTTAGGAATATTTATTTTCTATACTTAGGCTAAGAAAAGAATTGTCAACAAAAAACTTAGCATATGGACATGATTTTTTATTTTTATAAAAACTTAATATCTAACTTAAAATAAACCTTAATCTACCTAACCTACATACAATACATACAAACACACATATAGACGTTGTACACAATTATATACATACATTAGTATATACCTTCGTATGTACTAATATATATATATATTACTTAAATGCTAACCTAAACCTATGTAAGCTGGCTATCGCTATTTACAAAGCAAATAGATTGGCCAGCTCTGCCTCATTAGTGAGGCTGGTCCGTAATTGACGGAAACGATGACGAAACATCTTATCCATCATTCAACCACCAGAAATGCTGGTGCTGCCGAACGACATCCCTTTTATCGCGATTCCCCACCGCCCTACTGAACCTGAGACGATCCACCCTGCCGTGTGCGACGTCTCTGTTGTAGTTGAGTCGCCTGTCCCCAGCTGTCCGAGCGACATAGAAGATTAATGGGACCGCTGATCTATCCTGGATCAACCCTATCTGATCAAGGTAGAGGAATGCTTCCGGTGGAACGAAGCCGTTAGAGCGCACACTCTCATGATAAAGGTGATTGGGGAAGTAAGGTTATTCGTCGAGGCCATTGCTCTTGCAATGTGCCTTCGAGTCAGCTTAATTACGAAGTTGTCCACTCGTATTAGGTTCGCCCTGTTGTAAAGGACCTCATTAGGATACAATTTTTTGTACTCCGACTCTGGCGTTCTGTACAAGCGAAGACAAGCTCTAAGGCAAGCCCTCTCAAACACCCGAATATTTTCCATTAAGCTTGCTCGTACATTGAACCACACGGGACACCCAAATACCACCATGGGCCTGATAAGGGCCATGTAGCAGATTATCTTTACCCTCGCATCGAGTTGGCTGCTATAAAACAGTCTCTTTGTGAGGGCAAAAGCGCCTTTAGCTCTGGCCAGAGCAGCATCTACATTTTTGTTAAAATACAGAAACTGATCTAGCCAAATCCCAAGGTATCTGACTACATTTCGACAGGCAAGAGGCTGTCCGTGTTGTCCAATGATCGAGAACTTTCGCCAATTTTTTCTGGTATCCCTAGAGGCTCCAGACAACGGCGTCCTAAAGAGAATGGTTTCCGACTTCTGACAGTTGATTTTCAACTTCCAGTCATCGCAAAATCGTCTTATCTTACAGAAGTCACGCTGCAAGAGACTATTAATGACCTCGATTTTTGGACCTGTTCTGTACGCTATCAAGTCGTCTGCGTACGCAATAGTATGGGGAAGTGAACCTATCAAGTCGCTTGTATAAATGTTTAATAGGATCGGCGAATTGACCGCGCCTTGCTGAAGACCATTTTTAATTTGAAATATTCCAACAGAAGTCACATCACCATATTTCACGATGAACTGTCTGTTGGTTAGCATATTATAAAGAATGTACAAGAGAGGTTTACTGATCCCCAAACTAGCCAGCTTGTAGAAAAGACCTTCTAACCATACAGTGTCGAAAGCCTTCTCCAAGTCAACTAGGCAGGCACCAGTACACTGTTGTTTGCCTTTATGCCATTGGACATCGGACACCAGTTTAGACGCGGCATGTGAGATAGCATGTCCTGCCTTAAAACCGAATTGATTATCCGGAACTATATGTTTGTCCTCAACCCACCTAGTCAGAGCTCTATTGATTACTTTTTCGAACACCTTACTGAACCACCGCCGTTTTCCAATGCGCTGGATAATGTGCATTATTCATTGCATTATTAAACAGGGTGGTATAAATGTCCACCGCTTCTAGAGGAAGATGTCGAAGCACGATGTTCGGAATACCATCGGTCCCCACTGATTTCTTACTTCTGATTGTGTCGAAGATCTCATGGAGTTCTTCCTTCGAAATGAACGGGGGTAGGCCACCTTCTCTAGCAATGACATTATTTTCCATATTTTCGTCGCTGAAGCGGGTGAAACCAGAGCCCACGGATCGCCAGTTCTCTACTTCATTTCGAATATAAAAGTTGTGCACCAAGACGCGATTGTCCAGGTCATAATTAGGGCCAATGATATCATTGGCCTTGTATACTTCCTGGAAAGACGCCCCTATGGCCTCAACCTTCTCCTGTGGATCCTCGATCACAAAGAAGTCGTCATCATCAGCGGCCTCATTTGTATCAATGCCTGCTATTGTTAGTAACCGTTCGTTGTCTGTTGTCCGGGCTATTTTAAGACACTGAAGGTCGTTTTGATTTTTTCTTCGAAATAGTTTATTTATTTGTGGGAACATATTCGGGTTGCTGGTGTTTACAGCCCGAACCTTGTTGTTCCAATACAAACTTACAGCAATTCTGTAATTCTCTTTAATTAACGTTTGAATATTTTTAATCGACGACTTCAGTGTCCTAATCTCTGGGTCTTGTCTGTCTGTAAACTGTCTGTATAAGTTTTTTAGTCTTGTCAGAAGTCTACTTTTCTGTCGGTGCAGTGCGTCAATAGTAGCATTGCGGAACAGATCTTCGTTAGTCGTTTTTTTATACCGTGGTATTGTAGTATCCATAGTTTGTTTTATTGTCTCGTCCATTCGTTTAAGGCACTTATCGATCTCCTCGTTTGATAAATTTCTATTGGACGGTGGGTGGAGCGTGTTCGAGGAGAGTGCTCTTGTCAAGGTTGCGGAGAAGCGTGTCCATCCAGTCTTACTGTAGTTGTAAGCGTATCTTTGGACAAACTCCCCCAATTCCGCAATTTCGTTGGGAACTGTGATTTCGGTGCTAAAACCGCAATGGTCGCTGTCATACACGAATGTGCGCAGACAGTTAAGCGTTTGTAAATTCGTAACTGTCAGTCGTATACGTTCGTCATACAGTAATAGATCCAAATAAGACCCGCCTCTGGGAAACGACGAGTTATCCGTCGCTTTAAGACCGAGTCTATACATGGCATCGTGCTGACCCCACCAATCGAGTAGTAGGTTCCCTCTAGTATTTGGCAAATTATTTCCCCAATCTCTGTGTCTAGCGTTGAAGTCCCCGCCGATTATAAAATAATTCTCCCCCGATTCCAGCCTCAGAAGTCGAAAAAGTGTGTCGAGCTCTGTAATGAATAAGGTGGATTGTGAAGCCCCAGATGCATAAACAGAGGCCAAGTACAGCCGCTTTCCACTGCGGAGCGGGATGTAAATGACGACTGCCTCTAACACCCGGAACCTGCGTAACACTCCCTTGTACACTCTGTGGAATTCTATGCCTTCTTTAATGAAGATCGCGACACCGCCTCCACGTTGGGAGTTAGGCCGGTTTCTTCTTCTAACAATATAATTATTGTACTCCAGTTCGTGCTCATCGGTTAGCTTGGTTTCGCTAGCGAAAAGCACATCAGGAGTTTGGTCTTGTAGCAATTTAAACATCGCGGCTCTTCGTTCGATCCTAATCAATGAATTAAGTTTGCTCCACCATGTGCGTACCCATTACGACATGTGTTGCGTTAGACCCGGCAGCAGTGCGTAGATCTGGTCCACCCGCTTGGCCTGTTCTTGCACCTGCTGTTGCAGCTGTGCCAACTGCCCTTGGATTGCGAGCAAGATGGCCAGCATATTAGGTGAAGCTTCCGTTGTTCTCAGCATTGGCGCCGGAGAAGCAACAGTCGCTTGTTGTACCGTAGCCCCTCTACCTGACGCCATCTGGGCGTAGGAAATTTGGGACGTGACGGCTGGTGTTTGAAACCTAACAGGTGAACGTTTGACCTCCACCTTCTGTTGCCGAGCCAGTTTTGCTTTTTTAGTGTCGGCGAACTTAGGACAACCCCGATAGTTTGCGGTGTGTCCCGCGTTCCCACATAACACGCACGAGAGCTGCGTCCTATCGGATGCTCCGTCCCTACCCAGAGCATACTCCTCGGAACTGTAGTTCTTTGCGCACTTCACGCATCGAGGCTGCATTTGGCAGTTCAACGCGGCGTGTCCGAACCTCTGGCAGCGAACGCATTGTATAACGCATTCGCTCCTTTTTAATTTTTCCCAGTGAACCACCTGGTAGTCTAGGATATTGATACTCCTTAGACTATCTAGACGGCTTTCGGGACTGAGCTGCACCAGGAAGAACGGCAGACCCCGTTTCTCCCGTCTGGCTCTAGCTGTGGAAAATGGCTTTACCCCCAGAAATTTGAGTCCTTCGCACTCCTTCTCTTTGAGCAGTGCCAGGATCTCCTCAGGATCAGAAGACGGTTCCAACCCCTTCAGCAGCATCGATTGCCGCTTTTCACACTTCGGTGTGAATGAGAAGTGCTCCGTCGTCGTTTCTTTTAGGAGCTCTTTCACTTTCGCATAGCCCTCCACTGTATTACAGTGGATGGCATGGCGATCGTTCCCCAATCTCTTAATGTTAAAATTATTACCCATGACCAACTTACACAGGTCCTTGGTAGCATTTACCTCAAGTTTGTAGGTGTTGATAGGAGGCACCTTCTCCTTCTTCTTCTGCTGCTGTTGTTGTTGTTGTTGCTGCTGCTGTTGTTGTTGCTGCTGCTAAGGTGTTTTCAGCTGTTGTGGTTTCAGTTGCTGTCTCTGCTGCTGTTGTTTCTGCTGCTGTTGCTTTGTTTGCTGCAGTTGTTGTTTCTGATGCTGATGTCTTTGTTGTGGCTGCTGCTGTTTTTGCTGTAGCCGTTGTTGTGGCTGCTCTTGTTGTTTTTGCTGGTGGTTCTTAAGTTGTTGTTGGTGTTCTTTAAGAACTTGTTTTATGGAATTTGTTTGGTGTTGTTGTTGGGTCTGCTTTTGAGCTAGTTGCGTGTGCTGTTGTTGTTGGGATTGCTCTTGGCTTTCCGTCTTACTTCTTACTATTTGCCTTTCTTTAATGGCTAGAATTCTTTGTTCCAGCACTTTGATGCTACTATTTATAGACTCCATTTCCTCGTCCTCCTCTTCAGATTCGGATGAAGCCAAAGAAGCGAAGCTATTATCTCTCAGCTTGGGACATGTATTTGCTGCTGTTGATGCTTCCCTCACTCCATCAGGTAACGTTTCAGCAGAATTTGGAAGCGAAGGACGTTGTACCAACTTGGAATTTGGCCTTAGCTTTCTCCTTCTCTTCGTCTTGGGTTCTGCCATGATTGCTGTTTGGCTAGAACCACTTGATGCCTCACCTGATTTGTCAGCTTTCCACAACCCATCACGTGATGTTGTTCACTCACTTTTAAGTCTTTAATTTTATAAAACGCAAGAAAAAAGAAAAAAAAAACACTAGCGGAGGCCCGGAGTCGAACCCACAACCTTGGCTTGTCAACCGCGCACACTATCACTTGGGCTAATTGG
Organism: Volucella inflata; assembly: GCA_928272305.1. Classification (NCBI taxonomy): domain Eukaryota; kingdom Metazoa; phylum Arthropoda; class Insecta; order Diptera; family Syrphidae; genus Volucella; species Volucella inflata. The sequence continues at coordinate 60,241,220 of OV743716.1, forward strand.
AGCCCTATGACCAATATGTTAAATATTGTTTCTATTGTTTTTTTATTTGTAATTATCACTACTCAAACAAAAGCCGAAAACGTCTAAGCTCTACGGAGGTCTATGAACGACTGACTTTTTACCAATCTAGCTAAATTCGGTTCAATATTGGTGAGTTGCAGCCTTAAATCTCCGCGTTCGTTAATTTTCAAACAGTTTCTTTGTTTTGTCAAAATGTTTGTAACCACCCTGAAGCCTTTTTCGACTAGGTATGATGATGGAAAAGCGATAAGATATTTTTCAACAATGTTCCACAGTGCAGGATACTTTGTTTAACGTTGCGTTGCAACCAGAACTTCTGATAGCCTTGGTTGAAATTCTGCTTTAGCTCCTCGTCTGTGCCGATGGTAATCAACTCTTCTTGGATTATCACATTCGCTTCTTCCATGGCTATGATATTGTACGGATTTATTATCCATTGAGGAATTTGTAAATTTAAGAGATCCTCTAACCTTGAGTGAAATATGATAGAATAAAATCGTCTTAAAGCATTTCTGGTAATTTTGCCAAATGCGGAAACTGTGAATATTCTTTTCTGCTTAAATTTTGTTTATAATGGCTGAGTTTACCCGCAAAGGCCAATATTATTAATTTTGTTTTAATCAAATTGAGAACGTCACCCTGCAGATGTTAATTACATAACTTTGTTGAACATAGCAAAGATATCAGTCAAGTAATAGATATCTGTTTTACAATTGTACAGATTTTCTTTCAAATTCGAATCTTTTTCTTGTGAAAACTCCAACACATATTCAAAAATAGCTGAAAATGCTGCTAAGCAAGGGCTACTTGGTAGCCAGCGAACTTCAGTGTGTGGAAGTAACCGAGTAAAGACTTCGCCGTTTCCCTCATATATCTTAACAAATAACCGAGAGTTAAAAGAACTGCTTCGAATCTTGTTGACAGCATTAAAAACATATTGTAAGGGCTGATGCAATCTAGGACTCTGATTTTTTGTTACTAAATGTTGTCTGTGAATCACGCAGTGAATGACCAGTACCACAGGCAGTTGTCGCTTTTACCTGGGCTTAAAAACTAGCAATGTTCTGCCATGGAATTGCTTTGTCGATAAAAAAAACATTCCATGGCCTAAAATATCGATTCTCCTCTAGAATCAGTCTCTAAGTATGTAGCAAAAAGCAGTTCTTGGCACATATTTTCATCTTTAATATATTGACCATATCCTAACAACAAAGCTTCATTGCCGGGTCATGTAGAAAAGTATAAATGTTTTCCACGTCGCGACCCATCTCTATTCTATTCAGAAACGTCTATTCGTCTCTGAACGGTGTTATTGCTCAAAGGAATTCTCTTAATAATATTCTGTGTGGGCTTGTGAAATACATTGTTGAGGACCTCCGCAATGGCTGGTAAAATAGGCTGCTCCCCAATTGTGTGGGGTTTCCCCGAATTCGCCATTAACAAAGATATATTATAGGACGCTCGTAAGCCATCGACATCTTGCATAGATGATGACGCAAACATCGATCTTATGGATGGCCTTTTCTCTAGTTTTCCTTTAAGCGCTTGAAAGAAGGACAATGGCTTACTTTTTTTGTCAGCATGTACTCTCGATAAGTGGTCCTCCATTTTTGAAGGCTTCATGGCATCGTTACAGGTATCACATCAAACATGCATTGGTCAGCACACGCGCCGGCAAAGCTGAAACATCAAGATAGCTAAGTCAGCACACGCGCTAGCAACCTGTGAACTGCAGCGGATACGGATCGAATATCCGACTGCAACATATTTGCTTAGTCATTATAAATTCCATAACCCATTCCCACAAATTTGTAATACATTTTCCCACCATAAATTCAATAAATAGAACCAAATGTTAAAATTGTAATTAGATTTAAGTTGGCAATAAAGCGAGACACTTGTCTCAGAAATAAATTTTTTTATTTAATTTATTAAAAGAATTTATAACTGGCGCCCGAGCAGGGACACGCGTTTAATAACCGTAAGAACATTAATACGTGTGTCGATAACATAAGAACCAGAAAAGAGTGAAAAATCCTTCGTGTTTTAATACCCGTTAGATCATTCGAACGCGTTGCGAAAGGTTTAATGTTGAAACCTTATATAATAGACAGTCACTCGTGTTTTAATACCCGTAAGATCATTCGAACGTGAAGTGAAAGGATTTATGAAGAAACCTTAAAAACGGACAGTCCTAAGCGTTTAAATACCCGTGAGAACATTAAAACGTGATTTTAAAGTTAAAACTTTATAAGGACAGAACTCTTTCGCGAGTGTTTATACATACAAATTAATGTCGCGACAATACTCGCAAAAACAGAATTAAAGACAGTGTCAAGTGATTGTTTCGAGTACCACTAGTAGACTATAAAAGGTCAAAAAGGAAAATATACCGAACATCCGGACAGCGCTGGATCTTGCCAACAAGTCTCAATAAAGAAGATGCTGATTTTACTCATGTGAGTACAAAATTAAATACATAATATTCAATTAGTTAAACTACTTACCAATATTAAAAACCCTTTTTAATTTGAAACAATTGAATAAATCGAATTTAATTAAGTAACAATATCAATATCAAAAACCCCTTTTTCACTTCAAACACCAAGAAATTGAATTAAATTAAAGCAATAGTTTAAAATATACACTAATAATGGAAGCGATTCACTCCGCGATTACTCAGTTAACCGGTGCACTTAACGCACAAATTGAATTAGTTAAGAAAATAGATTCAAGGCTTTCGACATTAGAAGCAAAAATCACAAGTGATCCTGTATCACCTCAAACCCTTCAACCACCCCTCACTGAAAGCGACCTGAAGGAAATAAGCAAACTTCCAGATTGCGTCAGAGAATTGCAAATCTTTGACGGCAATCCAGTACAGTACCTTTCATGGATACATACTGTAGAAAACATACTTAAGGATTACGAAATAGTCCGACAAAAACCGATTTATAGGTCTATACTACAAAGTATAAGACAAAAGATCAGAGGACATGCCGATACAGCCCTAATATCCTATAATATATTTGATGAGGACTGGGCATCGATAAAAAGGTGTTTATCTCTACACTATGCCGACAAAAGAGATATTAGGACACTAGAGCATCAACTAAGCAATATGTCCCAAAGAAGTTCGACCTTAGATGAATTTTATGCTAGTGTAAACCACCAGCTATCTCTCATCATCAACAAAATTAAATCTGAAGACTATTCAGCCGAAACTATAAGAGCACTGACCGAAAATTATAGAAACCGCGCACTAGATGTGTTTGTAAGAGGACTAAATGGTGATCTTAGCAAAATGCTGATTATACAGAAACCGCAAACCTTACCAGAAGCCTACACCTCTTGCTTGGAGATACAGAACTTAAATTTTAGAAATGTAACCATTCATAAGAAAAACGTAACTAATACCATCTCAGCTCCTACAAATCAAATTTTTACAAGCCAACAAGAGCATAGGAAGCATCATCTACCTCCAAGGTCGCTTCCCATACAACAAATGATAAAGGCTTTTAACATACAGCAGAATAACCAACATCAACGAAACAATCCTCCTCCACCAAGACCCCCTAAGCCATTGGAGCAAATGGAAATTGACAGGTCAATCCAAACGAAGCAAGTTGACTATTCAAATAGGCCGGCAAATCAAGGACAGAATTTCCAATCTAAGCGACCAAATGGTTCAGAAAACTTCCGTCTCAAGCAACAAAGGCTATTTAACACAGTCACGCAAGCAGAAGACCCTCAAAATAATGATAACGAAGAGTTGGACGATAGTTCCCAAAATTATGCTGCAGAAATGGAAGCTTATTTGCAGTACCTCCAAGAATATAATCATGAAACAGAAGAAGAAGAACCGACCACCGAAGCAAATTTTATGACAGATGCCTCTCTAGCATTCCATACCTAGAGTATAGAACCAAAGAAGGCAACATCCTAAAATTTCTTGTGGACACAGGAGCGAATAAAAATTTTATTTGCCCCGCATTAGGCGAAAATTCTATTCCCGTAAAAAAACCTTTCAAAATTCGATCTGCAGGCGGTGAAGTGACAATAGAACGCAAGGTGAATGGTAAATTCTTTAAAAGTGTTGGTAACAACACAGATTTAGAATTCTTTATTCTACCTGGCTTGAGATCTTTCGATGGTATAATCGGCGATGATGCATTAAAAGAATTAGAAGCCGTTATAGACAGAAAGAATAATTTACTCACCATAAAACCTAATATAAAATTAAAACTGAAAGAAAAACAATCCACTCAAGTTTACAATATAGAAATTAGAGATAATCATTTGACTGAAAAAACTAAGAAGGTTCTCCAATCCGTGATGAAGAAATATAGCAAAATATTTGGTCCGATTAATGATCAAGAAGTGATTGAGACAAGCGTAAGAGCAGAAATAAAAACAAACACGAGCGAACCTATATATACAAAATCATATCCTTACCCTATAAATTTACGGAGCGAAGTAGAGAGACAAATTAAAAAGTTGCTAGAAGACGGCATTATAAGACCATCTAAAAGCCCCTATAATTCGCCTCTATGGATAGTCCCCAAAAAACCGGACGCTTCAGGGGAAAAGAAATACCGTATAGTCATTGATTATAAACGTCTAAATGCAGTTACAGTCCCAGACACATATCCGATCCCAGATATTTCAAATACAATAGCCAGTCTAGGAAAATCCAAATTCTTTTCGACTCTAGACCTGACCTCAGGGTTCCATCAAATAAGAATGAAAACTTCAGACATACCAAAAACAGCATTCTCTACAATGAATGGCAAGTATGAATTTACAAGACTTCCATTCGGATTGAAAAATGCACCCGCAATTTTTCAAAGAACAATAGACGATGTCTTACGTGAGGAAATAGGAAAAATTTGCTTTGTGTATATCGATGACATTGTTATATTGGGCGAAACAGAAGAAGAAAATATAAAAAACATTGAAACGATATTTGCAAAACTAGAAAAAGCCAACCTTAGAGTAAACCTTAGCAAAACAGAATTCCTAAAAGAAGAAACTGAATTCTTGGGCTACCTCATAACGAGGGAAGGAATTAAACCTGATCCTAAGAAAATTCAAGCAATCCGTAATATTAAACCCCCAGACAATCTTAAAGAGTTAAAAGGATTCCTTGGCCTCGCCTCTTATTACAGAAGATTTATAAAGGACTTCGCAAAAATTGCAAAGCCCCTTACAAATCTAACGAGGGGAGAGAGCGCTCAGATTAAAGCCTCCCAATCAAAAAAAGTCCAGATTAAACTCAATCCCGATGAGATGAAAGCATTTAATAACCTTAAAGAACTTCTAACATCATCTGAAGTACTAATTTTTCCTGATTTCGACAAACCCTTTGTTTTAACAACTGATGCCTCAAATACGGCAATTGGCGCTGTGTTATCTCAAGGCGAAATTGGAAAAGACAGGCCAATTACTTATGTCTCTAGGTCGCTCAGTAAAACTGAGGAAAACTACGCTACAAACGAAAAAGAAATGCTAGCGATAGTTTGGGCCCTAGAAAACCTAAGGAATTACTTATATGGAGCTAAGAAAATAAAAATACTAACCGACCACCAGCCTCTAACATTCGCTTTAAGTACGAGAAACTAAAGAGGTGGAAAGCCAGAATAGAGGAGTATAATTATGAGCTTATTTATAAGCCAGGAAGAACAAACCTTGTGGCTGATGCATTGTCGAGACTGAAGACAGAATTAAACAGTTTAACCTCTTCAAGTGCAGCAACAATGCACAGTGCAGAAGAAGATAGCTCAGAATTGATCCCATACTGCGAAGCTCCACTAAACGTCTTCAAAAATCAGTTGGTCTTTAAAATAGGGAAAGAACTATACGCTCTCGAAGAACCCCATCCGAGTTATTATCGCCACTACATAGGTTTAAAGGAAATAAACAAGGAAAACTTACTGCAAACGTTAAAGGAGAAACTTAACCCCAACATTCTAAATGGAATTGCTATTCCCGAAGAATACGTACAATTATTACAGGATATATATAAAGGAAATTTCAGGAAATATAAAATTCGACTAACACAAAGGATCGTAGAAGATTTGGCAAATGAAGACAATCAATTCAGAGTCATTCAACAAGAGCATAGTAGAGCCCATCGAAATTTCAAAGAAAATAAGGATCAAATTTTAGAAAAATACTATTTTCCGCATATGAGTAAACTTATAAAAAAATATACCAAAAGTTGCGAAACTTGCAATCTAAACAAATACGACCGCCACCCTCTTAAACCTGAGTACCAAGAAACCCCCACTCCCACATATCCTTCAGAAATAATACACATCGACCTCTTCGAAATAGATCATGAAAAATATATAACCTGCATAGACAAATTCACTAAGTTCACGAAATTTTTCCGTATAAAGGAGAAATCAGCCCTATACTTAAGAAGCAAACTAATTAAAGTATTACATTATTTCACAGTGCCAAAAATCGTAGTTATGGATAATGAAAGCGGATTTATTAGCCCGATCGTCTCAAACTATATCAAAACTCTAGGAGTTAAAATATATCTAACGCCTTCTCAGAAAAGCGAAGTGAATGGCACAATCGAACGAGTACATTCAACCATACTTGAGATGATTAGGTGCTTGCGCACTGAGTATCCAGACTTTTCCACAAAAGAGCTCATAAACATTGCAGTCGACCGTTACAACAATTCTATCCATTCCGTCACAAAGAAAAAGCCAAGCGATACTTTTTTAGGCAAAATTCAAAGGATAAATTATAAAAATTTAATGGATTTTCAGGAAAAAGTAAACGAAGATTTAACAGAACTGATTCGTAAGAATCAAAGGAAAAGGTTAAGAAGAACGAATCGGACTAGAACCAAACCTCGATCTTATCAAGAAGGTGAAACCGTTTATGCTGCTATTAAACGACGAGATGGAAAGAGGAAACCTCTGTTTAAAAAGGAAAAAGTTCAGAAAGATAATCGGGTCACAATCACAACAGAAACTGGAAAAAGAATCCATAAAACACAGATCAAAAACATAGAACAGTCACGATAATTCTCTTCTTTTTATTCTAGGTCAATAGGATTGGCTTCAGCAACCCTTAATATATTTGAGTACAATACACCACTTATAACAATAAAACATGGCAACGGTAAAATAATTAACGGAAATTTACAAATGGTCCACTTGATAAATCTCACATCATACACCGAAATAGTTAGCGCCTCTATCCCCACAATCGAACAGATGGACAAAAGCAGTATACTCAAGCCTCAAATTCTCTATCAACTACATCAAATTCAAGAATCCCTAAAAAAGCTAGATGGCAAAAAAGCAAGAGCAACCAGGTCAATAAATTGGTTAGGCTCTGCATGGAAATGGATTGCCGGAACCCCAGATGCTTCCGACTGGGATAGTCTTTTAAAAACACAAAATGTAATTATTGAAAACAATAATAACCAATACCAAATTAATAATCGCTTAACAGAAGTAACTCAAGGAATTTTGGAAAACTACAATAGAATCATTCAACGAATCGATAACACAAATATAGATAAATTTGAACAAATGATATACAACAAATTAAGCATAATAAAAGAAGAAGTTAATGAAATTGTTACAGCCATTCAATTAGCTAAAAAGGGAATAATAAATACAAACCTTTTGGACAAATCTGAAATCGAGAATATTATTGCACAAATGGAAACTCTACCATATAATAATGAAATCGAAGCTATTGAGTATGCAGAACCAATGGTGCTTCAGAAAAATTCAATTCTGCTTTACGCCATTTCTTTACCAAAAACAAGACTAACCGAATTTAACCATATTCTTGTTAGACCTTCGATCAAAGATAACAAGCGAATATATCTAGAAACAAACGAAATTTTAATCAATCATGAAGAACTATTTGGAATCAAAGGACAGTGCATACGAATGCGAGATACATTAATATGCAACAGTAACCAGCTTCAAAAACTATCTTCAACCCACTGTATAAGTCAGCTGCTTAAGGGAATTAGCGCAAAATGCGATTACCAGTTTCACAACAAAGAAGTCATTGAACTCATCAATGAAAATTCCATATTCCTAACCAACTTCCACGGGATCATCAAACATCAAGAAGAAACCAGGACTTTAAATGGAACGTTTTTGTTGCAGCTCAATAACGACTCAGTATTTATCAACGATAAAGAGTATACAAACCAAGAAGTTACCACATACCAGATTCTGCCTCCGATCCTCCAAGCTAACTTGACAGTTAGAGAAATAAAACTAGATTTAGAATATCTTCATAGTTTGCATCTTGAAAATATTAAAAAAATTCAAAAATTTGCATTAATTAATCAGTTCTCAATCGTTACAGATGTAATCATCTTTCTTGTTTTAAGTATCATCATTGTATTCATTGTTAATAGATGTAGATCCAAAAAGAAGCAAGCAGCATTTCAAATCAATTTATCATCAGCTGTTCCACAAGTGAATGACCTTCCGCAACAACCCATCAAGCTAAACCTTTGATCCACGAGACATGGACTTTTAAGGAGGGAAGAGTTATCACATCAAACATGCATTGGTCAGCACACGCGCCGGCAAAGCTGAAACATCAAGATAGCTAAGTCAGCACACGCGCTAGCAACCTGTGAACTGCAGCGGATACGGATCGAATATCCGACTGCAACATATTTGCTTAGTCATTATAAATTCCATAACCCATTCCCACAAATTTGTAATACATTTTCCCACCATAAATTCAATAAATAGAACCAAATGTTAAAATTGTAATTAGATTTAAGTTGGCAATAAAGCGAGACACTTGTCTCAGAAATAAATTTTTTTATTTAATTTATTAAAAGAATTTATAACTTTACTGTATACTTTTTCACACAGGAGACACATCGGCAAGTATTGATTTGATAGAGATGAAATTAATCTAAACTTCAAGTAGTCCAAACTGTATTGTCTGCCATCATATAACTGAAAATTTATAATTTTAGGTAACAACTTTTCTAAAGTAATTTCAAAAAATATTTATATTTTGACATTTTATTAAAACGTTTTTTTGGTACATACCCTGTTACTTTCTCATAAACTGCAGAAATGTGTGGTTACGCTATTAAAGCTCAGATTTTGTAAACTTTTTTTCAATCACTTTATTTTACTTCACTTTATTTAGCTTGAAATCACTTTGTAATCTCTTCAAATAAATCAGTAAATGAGTGTATTATCATTGATATTCAAGTTCCAACGGATTTCAAAACGCAAGTGAACTTTTAGCGTAAGTACAAGCTTAGTTTGGACTTGAACTAGATCATGATTTCATACAGCCACAGATATCTAGCAGAAAAACTATAGGCCATCATTTGTTTATGGCATGGATCCTTTTTTTATTTTTTAAAACTGCAACCTTACACTTTCTGTTACTAAAAGTTTGTGTCTAAAAATAGCGTTATATTTCTACATTTCACTGGAACCAGTAACCAAACATAATTTGAAGCGTTAACTAGCTTAATTTCAAACGCCCGCCTTAAAGCTTAAGCTGGTCCGAGTATGCGCTTTTAATGAATAGCACTAGCTTGCGCTTATATTATTCGCTGGCTATATGACCAAAGCCTCTCTCGTCCCATGATTATTAAGCCAAATCCAAGCATTTTCAGCAATTTGATACAATTTTTGCAATAAATTCCACCAAAGAAATGAAATATGACTGAAATATGCTAGGCTTAAGTAAGGATGTTTTGACAAAACTCTATTGAAATATACCGGTGTCACTGGAAATGGGAAACAGTGAAGCTGACCATCTTCCTAGCCACCTTATTTATATCTTGTGGATGGCGTTTCCTAACAAAAAAAAGTAGATCTTACTTTTATAATTAATTGGGTTTGATGTTTTCCTTGTGTTCACCAAATTGAGTGGTACAGAATGGATTGCTTAGCCAGAGTTGTCATAATTATACTCGGCTGAACTCACGTTGATGGTATCGCTGGTAAGGTTTATCTGATGGACAATCTTTCCACTTATCTATCCACTGTGATGGTATGTACTGTGCATTTAGCAGATCCACAGGAAAACATGGTGAGAAGAGTATAACGTTTTAAAAACAGGTCAGTTTTATGAGACTAAGGCAGATCCACAGGGAAACATGGTGAGTAGAGTATAACGTTTTTAAAACAGGTCAGTTTTATGAGGCTAAGAAAATCCAAAAAACATAAATTATGAATTAAGTTATTATATTTGCAAAGTCATTGTGTTTTGATGAAACTGAAAAAAATTCGCAAAAATAATTGGGAGGAATTAGTTATATGACCCGAATGAGGATAAATACAGAGATAAGAGTTACTGGAAAAACGAATATTAACAATTTATTGGGGTGCGAAATTGGAAAACATCCGAACTAGTATTGAAGAGCTTGCAACCGCTAACTTGACGGACAATTCCCCCCAGAAAGGAAGTATATTTTGCGAACAGACCCCACAAAAATGTTCCACCCCCGCCGGAAGCAACTGGTCGACCTTCGTTTGTTCCAACAAATAAAATACAAAAGGAATTACCACGTTAATACTTCTTAACAGTACTCAGACCAGTTAGACAAATATATTGTTATTCTGAATTAGGAAGTTTTTCCGTTAAAATGAGTCTTGCTTAGTGCATATACAATCTCAACACCAGAATTAACCAGGAAACGAAGACAACTTTCTTTAATCGCAAAAACGGTATTCTAAATTCTAAACATTGTTTCCGCCCACTTAATTCATCGATATATACGTCTTAGACTAACGAGCAAACAAGCTCCTCGTTCTTTATGGACCAAAGATTATTTCTTTTTGTGCAACTAAAAATTAGAAGCTGCTTGAAATACACTAGAAGTCAAAATACACTAAAATTTAAGCCTCACTATTAAAATGTTGGAGGCTTATTTGCTTATATTCAGTAGCTAGTAGCTAAAAAGTTGAGATTTTGTAAGCAACAAGGATTTCCGTACTGTTTAAAAGCTCTTGATAAGTAGAGATTAGTTACTAGAGTATGATATTTCTAAATTTAGAAGAAAACAATTAACTTTTGTTTGTCTTGATGTCGAAAAGCCGTTGAAAATGTGTTTCAAAGGTAAGGTGCAAATGAATCGGAAAGAGAATAGACAACAACATCAAGAACACCAAAATAGTTTGAAAATGTTTCTGTGCACTAGACATTTAGACAATTTTTTTAATGATCATAACGACCATTTAAATACGCAGTGGTTGCAACGCAAAGTTAATCGGCAAGTAGGGAAGAACAAGCATTTTTCAACCAAATTAACGACATTAACGCAATCCTATAGCTGTACTTATAAGTAGTACTATTACAAGAGATTTAGGTAAGAAAACATATTCACTTTTAAAGTACATACATACACACATACATGAAATCTCCTAAAAATACCATCGTTACTTTCTGAAAGTGAAGTAATACCAAATAAATTCACTAATCCAAAGTGAAATAAGGCCAAATTAACTTGACCACAGTGTAATCGGCTCAAGGGTCAAACTGTCCTCTTTTTTATTACAAATTGCTTTCCCGTTTGACATTAATTGAAAATTGTAAAAATTTGCTTAGAGAAAACTACCCTTAGCGGAGCGACGAAGTCGCGTCAGTGGGTTAACCCGGCGGGGAAAAGGGTGAAACCCATTTACCGAGCGAAGCGAGCCACCCACCACAGAAATTTGGTTCAATTCAAGTTTGAGGTAGGTGGCTCGCTTCGCTTGCTACAGTATTGAACCCTTTTCCCCGCTGGGTTTAGGCGCTCCCGCCACTTCATCGCTCCGCTAAGGGTAAGTCAATAACCGTCAGGCAGGCGCCTATAAGTTAGATTTCTCTTAACAATTCATAGTGCGGAAATTGGTTCATGCCGGGTAAGCAAAATTAAAAACAATGCAAAGTAAAACTAAGCCAAATTGGTCTTATTTCGCATGGACTTGTCGCACGGCACCCTTGTAAATGGCTCCTCACTTCTTTTTTGTACCAACTTGTACAGTTTTCAGCTTTTGGTTTTTGATATAATTTGAATCTTCAACAACTATGTCCCCGGAGATAAATTTGAGAAGGGGACCCAAGTCCGTTTAACAAATCTCTTTAATGTCTAATTATAAGTTACACTATCAATAATTTTCTCTCAAAACCTTTGTTTTGTTATTTGGATAGAGTATAGTAATTGTTACATTTTTCTTGAAAAGATCGAATGATTAAGCACTAACATGCATGTTATTTTTGAAGTCTTCTACAAGTAAATAGTTTTACTTTGTGGATGAAGTTGTTTAAATTGTCGAAGGGGTAATATACTTCGATTCTTAGGTATGTTATTAGTTAGCTGAGGTGAAGCAAAAGATATTCGATAAGAAAAAAGGAAACCGAAAAAAGTTTGAAGGCAGTATTCCGAAGTTGTTACCACAGTTTGGTGGTGACAGAAACTAATCTTGCAATAACTCGTTTTAAAACAAGGAATTACAAAATCCTTTAAGGAAAACTTATGAAAAACATAATTCACAAATATTGGAAACTTACATTAGTTTCTTCTAAAATTCATTGGACTAATTTCCGGTTAAATTCTTATTATTTGATGCTTGTACGACAACGTATATTTGATAAAAAAAAAGATTTTATGCGTAGTAGCAATGGCAGCTTCCAGTTGTACTTCTTCTACTTTGCACGTTTCACCTTTTCTTTTCCCGATGTCAATTTTGCATGCTCAATCAGAATACTATGGCAGCTCTTAGCCATTTAGCCGATTCCATATTTCAGCCGGTTTGACCGCTAGGGCGATACCTACATCGATTACGTAATGACCCCCTGATTACATCGTTTGTTATCAGGGTTGTCAACAGAAGTGGTTACTAATATTGTAATGTATAATATGAAGGTGTTAATATTTATTCAACAATTACTTTTGATAGCACTTTAAACCACTTTAAATATAATGATTATACTACCGCGTATACATTCAAGTGTCCTGACTATTTAACCCTCCTAATATTATAAAATGTTGATAGCGGTTATATATTTTGTCCGTTCGAAATGAAATTCAAATAAAACCTTAAAATTTGATAAAATTTGATAAAATTTTTATATCAATGTATTGTTTGGTTCTTGCCATTATGAATAGAATATAACATCATTAAAATGGTCTCCAATGTAATTTTCGATGACTTTGCGACGCAATAATTCGGCAATATGTTCATATATGTTTTCAAAACGCCAAGAGTAGGGAATTGTGCGCATGAAGATGATCTTTTGCATAGCCTTATAAAAAAAAATTTAACGGCGACAAATCACAAGATCTTGGTGGCCAGTAGGAGGTGTAACCCTTCCAGAAAATTTTTCTTCCAGCAAACCCAAACGGGGTGTAAATGCAAATCCAAATGCAAACAGCCATAATGTTCCTTGTTTTCCTCAACACTTTTACTAACGGTTTGCTACGAGACGCTCGTTCACATGCCGGAAACTCAAGACTTCTTGCCTTAGTCTGTCTTCAACAACAGTAGATGTCGCAGTTTTTCATTCCTTTATTGTCCGGCCCATCCCATTGCATTTCTTGGATGGCTAGGCAGCAGTCTAGGGCCTACTCTAGTTGTTCGGATGCTCGTGGCCTTTTAAGGGAACTAACATTCCACATGTTTGTCCAAAGCTCGTTGTACTTAATTTGTTTGCATGGGTTGGCAACAGTAGATCCGTCCGCAACCGAGGCTTGTTGTTGCTTCGTAACTTTTGTATTTTTTCCATGGCCGGGCAGTTACCCCGGCGGCAAAACCCTCAACTTGGAGCGCCAGTAATAACATAACATGATGGTTGTGGGGTGGTGGTTAACACTTTTTAAGTAAATTAAGAAAGTTACAGGTCACGATTAGTTCTACAGTCATTACGAATAAATAGTTTCTGTCTGATTAAATTAAGCAGCAATTTTTTTAATTTCCCTGTTAGATATAAAAGGTTTTGTTGTACATCGTAGTTTAAAAGGTAAATTATTAGAAAGTTTTGGTACCACTACGGTATAAAAATTTAAAAATTAAAAAAGTATATGAGTATTAGGTATGTGGCGGGGGGTTAAGACACATCAAGCGGAGTGCTCTGGCAATGCCGAGCACCAACTGACAGCAATATGACAGCAGGATACCAGATACCAGAATGGAGAAAGAAGCCGCCAATAACACCACGAGCTTTTCCTTTGTTCGCCATTCCAATATAACCACAACGAGACAGCGGTTCATAGTTTTCCTCGTTACCAATTAATAAGCTTTTGAATAAACTATCTTTTTAAATAAATTTCGGTTTTTTCTATTATTGCGACTAAAGTGGTGACTCCAACGTGATGTCCTCCGATGAACAGGAAAACCACATCGAGGAGCAGGTCGCGGTGACGTATCCGCAAACTTCTACGCTCGCCTCCAAATGCCACCTTTTGTAGAGTCCGACGTAGACAATTGGTTTTTTGCTTCAGGGCATCAGAAATCGCTCAGGATAAACGTAAATTCGATACTGTTTGCTATTAATTACCCCTCGCTCGCATTGCCGAGCTCTGACAAATAATCGACGCCGCTCCAGAAAAATATGATTATATTAGTAAAAACGACTTCGACGCGTTCTCCTCGAAATGCCCCTTTGCGACAAGAAACCGAGCCAACTCGGTGATCAGGTATTTCTGGACTTACGGGCTTCAGGTTTACCCCCATCAGTAGACGCGGTGACCATTATGGTGAAAGGCTCCGCGGCCGACACAGTAATGGAGAACGTCGAGCTCAGCCAACTTAGTGCAGTATTACCCGTCACTCAGTTAGCGCGGGAAGTCTCCAAACTCTTAACGCAGCAGCGCCAACAACGATCATATCGACCACGTACTAGAAGGCCATGGCGACATGATCAGCCTCGAGGGCATTGCATCGAACAATTCGACGATTGTTGGTTCCACTGCAATTTGGACAACAGGGCAACCACTATCGGTCCACCAAACCACTTTCGTCGATTGCCAGCCACATAGCCTTCGCAATAGCAATCATGACTTCACTGGACGCCCGTGGACGCTGTGGCAGAACGTCAAAGCGCCTCAGCCTCCATCAATCGACTATGTTTACGTGAACATAACACCAATCTCTCTTCTCTAATCGATACAGGTGCTGAAGTTTCCTGCATTCCACCTTCTTCGTCCATTAAAAAGGCTCGTCCAACATCCATGCAGCTGTTTGCACTTAATGGCTCGCCTATTAATGCCTTCGGAGAGATATCTTATGAACTCAACCTTGCCCTCCGCCGCCCATTCATTTGGACGTCCATCGTTGCTGACGTCACTTCTCCAATTATAGGAGCGGATTGCCTTCAACACCACGACCTCATGGTGGACGTTAAAAGGGCCCGCCTTATTGATGCATGAACTAACTCGCTATTAAAATCGCTTTTCGCTATAACCAGAAATCAACCATCTCCGTAGCTCGTCGATCGAAATGCGCCTTTCGCTGACATCATAATGGCGTTCCCCATGGCCCATCGCTTTCTGCACGACCACGCCAATTCGCAACGCAGCCCTAACCCTTCAGCAGTTGATTCACGAGGTGCTAAGTGGAGTCGATTTCGCTTCCCGTATATGGACGATATCTGCATCGCTTCATCAAATATCGCTGAACATCGTCAATACTTAAATGAAGTGCTCAAGAGGGTCTTGAAATCACTGTGTTCAAACGACTACAAAGTAAAATCTCGCAATCGGACAGCCGGAGCTCAAATTCCTTGGTCATCTCATTACCACCGAAGGCTAAGTTCCTCTTCCATCACGATTCGACGCAATCAAACGCATTAAACGACCAGACACCGTAAAACAGCTAAAAGGGTTTATCGCAGCGATTAATTTCTATCGTTAGTTCATTCCTCATGCAGCCGCCGCTCAAATTCCGCTGTAAGTAATAATCCCAGACAATCGAAAAAACCATAAAACCTCCCTCAACTGGACACCATCTTCATTAGAAGCCTTCGCTAATTGCGGCCAACTTCTCACCCAAGCAGTGCTTCTATCGCATCCCGTACCAGAAGCAAGGTTAAGTCTTGTTACGGATGCATCAAGCTGAGCAGCACTTGCCGCTCTGCACCAAATAATCAACAACGTACCACTGGGCTGCTTTTCAAAAAACATTCTCCTCGGCGCAACAACGCTATTCTACGTACGATAGAGAAGTCACTGCAATGTAGTTGGGCATACGTTATTTTCGAGACATGTTAGATGGACGTAAATTCCACATCCAAACCAATCACAAGCCGCTCATATTTGCCTTCAAGCAACGACCAGAGAAATCCTCCCTGCGACAAACGAATTACCTGTCGTTCATCAGCGAACTTACCACCGACATCCAATATATTAGGGGAGGATAACCACGCAGCAGAGTTGTTGTCGCACATCGATGCAGTAAGCGAAAAGGAGGATCGCTACGAGAAATTTGCAAGATAGCAGAAAGACGACACAGAACCTCAGCAGATACTCGAATACACTCGATACTACTAACATTGTCTGCCTTGCCTCATCTAGACAACCTTATTGTGCGATGTGTCGCACAACCGAGTCCGATCGTTCGGACCCAGGTCGACGGGCCTCAACGCGCCTTATGACTGAAAGTTTCATCTGGCCTAACATCTGCCAAAATTACTCTAAATTCGCCAAAACATGCATTTCATGCCAGCAGACGAAAGTAAATCGTCATCGCTACGCTTCCTCCGATTAGCGCTTCGCTAACGTCAACATCGACGTTTTAGGACTATTTCCCTATTTACCCTCCGAAGGATACCGCTATCTGTTAACGGTCATCGATAGCTACACTAGATGTCCAGAAGCGTACTCAATGGTTGACATGTCCGCAGCCAATATGAGAGCCCTTTAAGATAATAGAAAGCCACGACGAATTCTTCAAGCTGGAAATTCGATTTCGACAGACTTTGAAGCCAGAATACTTAGAGACCGATCATAACGACAACGAACAGCCACCGTACTTCGCCTCAGCCTCTCAGCACCCGCACCAGCCGCCGCATTCAGATTCCTAAGTGCTACCGTTAAGTGCGGAAACCTTCTGGGGGCCTCTGTGGCGGAGGGTTAAGACACATCAAACGGAGCGCTCTGACAATGCCGAGCACCAATTGACAGCAGGATACCAGATGCCAAAAATGAAAATAGAAACCACCTGAGAAAAGCCGCCAAAAATACCACGCGCTTTTCCATTGTTCGACATTCCGATATAACCACGAAGCAGTGGTTCTTAGTTTTCCTCCTTACCAATTAATAAGGTTTTGAATAAAAGACCTTTTAAGTAAATTTCGGTTTTTTATTATTGCGACTGAAAGTATTTCACTTCTAGCCAAGAAAAAATTATTACCGCGAAGTTTGTAGGCATTGGTAGAACCAAAAGTAAATTTAATAACTTTGTAATAATAAAAATGTTTTAATGGAAGTATGTTTGCGAACCAGAAAAGACCAAAGCTATATTCATCATGGTGTTTTTTCATATGTTTATAAGAATGTATTTCAAAGGTTGTAGATTATTGAAATAAGAGCCACCCCAACACGTCAGCCCCTACTGTAACTTCGATTGCAGAAAGCCATAGTACACAGTTTCTATAAGCTTACAAGAGCAAATTTGTCGAAGTCGATAATGAAGGTTGTTGATAATTGGTATTTCCTTAATATGGACGTGGGAATACCCCAGTTCATTTTACTATCTACGTTTGATCCCAAAAATTTGTAAACTTTAACATTTTCAATAAGAAATTATCTAGAAGAACAGCTCTTGCATCATAAGTTACCATGTTTTTATCAGTACTACAAGTATGGGAACTAACATATAAACTTGTACACTCAGCACTATGAAAACGGAAATTAGGGATATAAAGATCTTGTGTGGATAATTTAAAAAAAAAAAATATTTGTTTTCTTGCTAATGACCAGTTTATGCATACAAAACAAAGCATTGGTTTGTCGTGGTTAATATCTGCAAATAAGTCCAGAACCGTATTACAGATAAATATAAGGGTGCCAGCGGCTCAAGTGGTAGATAGATGGATAGATAGATTTATTTTTACGTATAATAGTTTTCATTTGGCTTGTTACCGCACATTTTGCAATACAGGGATTCGATATTAGTTTCTAGTAATCTTAGTATCAACATCAAATTACGTGAGTTTTGAGCTTTAAAGTTTTATTACAAATATTACATAATATCGAACATTCTGGTTACGAACGATAATTAATGAAACTTCGTATCCCGTGATTATCTTTTTGTTCGCATGGATTCTGCAAACAGATTAGGTATGGGTCTTATGAATGTCTATATGATGTTTATATAGGGTCATCTAATTCATAGTCCGAGACTAAATTAGGGTCTTGGAAAAGAGATGGTCGCGGATGAGCCCTTAACGGATAAACGGCCGAACTGATTACATGGCCGCCGGGGTAACTGCCCGAGACCTTTGATGTTAAAGAAGAATTTGGGCAAGGTGAAAGGCTGTCATGTGACAGCATACGTCGATGATATTGACATAATCGAAGGAAACAAATGCTTTCACGAGTATTGAGATGGAAGCGGCGAAAATGGATTTAACGGCCAACAAAGGCAAGACTAAGTATATGCTGTCAACACTGACGTGTCGGATAGAACTTCACGTTAAGGACTTTGTCTACCTATACTTCGCTATCAATTTAAACGACGACACCAGCGCTGAGATCAAGTGAAGAATAGCTCTCTCCCGAACAACAAATGTTACCCTATATAATACCTTAATGCTCTTTAGCGCAGAGGCATGGACATTATCAAAAATGGATGAGCGTGCTCTTGGCTGCTTTGAGATGGAAATTCATCTAGTGATTTTCGGTCCCATCTGCATTGACGGTGAGTGGAGGAGGAGATGCAATGACGAACTATATGGACTGTACAGCGACATCGACCTAGACAGAAAAGTGAAGATCCAATAACTGAGATTACTGGGTCATATAGAGCAGATAGACACCAACGCTCCGGTCCGAAAAGTCTGCGAATCCGCAATTGACTGACACAGCACTCTCAAACAGTCTGGCACTATGGTGCAGAGATATATACATTATCAAAAATCGATGAGGGTGCTCTTGGTTGCTTAAAGAGAAAAATTCTTCGAGTGATCTTCAGTCCCGTCTGCATTGACAGTGAGTGGAGGAGAAGATACAACGACGAACTGTACGGACTGTACAGCAACATCAACGTAGCCGGAAAAGTGAAGATCCAATAACTGAAATTACTGGGTCATATAGAGCGGATAGACACCAACGCTCCGGTCCGAAAAGTCTTCGAATCCGCAACCGAGATAATCCGTGATACTGGGGAATCGAGTTAGCTTGAAATGCTTGTTGGCTGAGGCCCTGGTTGACCCCGAACTGTAACGCCACCTAAAGTAAGCGATTTTTTAATCGCACACTTCAAGCCGAACTGTCATCCAAGACTGCCAATCTTAAAGGAGGCTTTTCATTTTACAATATGGATAGTTTAACAATTGCTGAAAACATACTAAAAAAATAGTGATTTTATACTAGGTAAATTTCGCGCATTACGAACAGGTAATAGGGGATATAATCATCCAAATGAGCGTAATAAAGGCGAAACTTCGAAGAGACTGACTCTCTTACAGATTTCTTAACGCTTATCTATTATCAAAGTACACACTTCACAGAAAAGGTGTGTACCTTTAGTGACATTGTTAAAGAAGATCTAAATCAATAGATTTCACGGCGAGCACAGTATTTGTCTTACGGCACATTATGACGTGTTTCCATTTAGATTTTCATCTTCACCAAGTTTAACTCTAAAATTGAAGTGAGCTGATCACGAAATGGGTAGAGGATACGCTTTGATAATTTATTTTTACAAACACAACAATTCTCGTCGCCATAGCCAAATGTTAACCAAAATTTTGGCAGTGCCACATTTCACATAACACGACCCAGTTTTTGACGTTATTGAGGTTCCTGGACAAGTTAGTTTCCGTTTTGGTGATGTAAGCTGGTCACCAAGATCGCGTGAGATTCCCTAATGAGACTATACAAAAGATCGTGTATATTGCATTCCGCAAACTCTTGAAGCTTTGAAAACGAATATTCGTCCAATTGTGGTTGAGTTATTGCCTGATATCTGTCGAAATTAACCTTGAGTCTCGTCCTGCAAAAACTCCTTTGAAGAACGTTTGAATGATGTTATATTCCAATCATAATGGTAAAATTTAAGCAACATAATGAAATAAAAATTTGGTCGTAATCTAAATCATAAATAATTTCAAAAAAATCAATTACCCTGAGTAAGTCATATGACTTTATATGACTACTGTATAAGCTTTTGCGATCGATACGCTTCGAGTTTTCTGATGAGGTTATTCCTTTAATAATCCAGCTATGATTATAAAAATAATCAGCATTTATTCATTGGTAGTATTATGTAGTGATAATGCCTCTCAATACTTATGATACTCAGTTATACAGAATGAACTAACATGGGGCGGGTTTCCATTATGCCTAAGATACATAAATATATTTTTTTTTTTAGGAAATGCAAAATAAAAAAGTAATGAAATTTTTAACAATTGCTTCCAAATGGCCTAAGATACATAAATATAATTTTTTTTTTTTATGAAATGCAAAATAAAAAAGTAATGACATTTTTAACAACTTTTTTTTTGTTTTGCTTCCAAATGGCCTAAAAACATATATATAATATTTGTTTGAGAAAAAAACAAAAAATAAATGGGTTGTCAGGATCACTGTTCACTTTTTTGTGAATGAACCCATCATCTTTCGAGGTCGTATACCTTCCAGTAATCTGTGTGGATGATTGTTCCTACTTTCACGTGCTTTTTAATTAGAGACACTAGAACTTCAGTACTACGCTCATTTTCTAAACACACGTTTAGCCTCCAGTCTTCGGACCCTTATAGCACTAAGACCCATTGCCTTCCTTTGTTGAACGTCCTTCTTCCGAATTTGCTCTCGTCGATTTGAACAATCTTGCCTTCTACGCCTATCTTGGCTTCAAACGTTTCCAAAAACTGGAGTACTAATGTTTCTCGGCAATAACTATACCAGTCGGCAATCTTCCACCTTTACTGTTTCGTAGGAATATTTCCTCGCGTTAAATGCATTAAATAAAGAATCCTTGGCAAAGGCATTCGGTATTGTGGAAACCGCCTACAGCACGGCTTGCTCTGATTCCAGAACGAGACTTTGTGCATCGGAATTCCCTAATTGGATTTCCTCGCACAAAATTTTTTATAGGAATCCTATAATAATCCAGTAATAAACTGCGTGTAGCAGCAAATTCAATCGCCTGCTCGTCTTCACCTACAACTATTTTTTTCTTAATGTAAAAGAATAATTGAAAGAAAGTAAATTAATTTAAAAAAAAAACTAAACACTCAAGAGGGTATGAATACTCTTAAAATGCCGGAGCACGTGTTAAGTTTTTCGGAAAATGGGATAGAGAGAGAAAACGATCTTTGGGCTCAGTGGTTATTTCCCTCCTTGGGTGGCATCCAACACTTAATGGGGAGATTAATTATTAGTGTAAATTGACTTGTTGTTGTATTTTAGACAACCACTCATCTCACATGATTTTGGTTTCCTGAAAAAAGAGTGTATATCGGTCACGGTTGGAATTGAACAGGTAACAGGTAACTTAAAATTTATTATTTGCACTATATTTTTAACTATAATGTTATATATATGTTATGTTCACACATGAACTGCACAAACCTTGCGTCTTACTGTAAACATGCCACCAGAATTACTCAAATTACATTTTGATTTAACACCAATAAATACGATTTTCCATCTTAAATAGATTCATTAGAATAAATTTCTCTGTCTACTGTTTTTATGTTTTTACATCACCTTATACCATATTTCATAAGCATATAACATTAAATCTCTGTCACAATTCATTAAGTCTTTATTTTCAGTAATATATAATTTTCATAATAATTTTTTATTTAAAAAAAATCGCTCACAATTATGAGTTCAGTAACGTTGAAGCACACCGGAGCGGACAACGGCGTCTTGTCTTTGTCCGACAATAAGACAATTTTCATAATAATTTTTTATTTAAAAAAAATCGCTCACAATTATGAGTTCAGTAACGTTGAAGCACACCGGAGCGGACAACGGCGTCTTGTCTTTGTCCGACAATAAGACAATTTTCATAATAATTTTTTATTTAAAAAAAATCGCTCACAATTATGAGTTCAGTAACGTTGAAGCACACCGGAGCGGACAACGGCGTCTTGTCTTTGTCCGACAATAAGACAATTTTTATTTTCACACACAGAATATGTTATGCAATCACACCTACGAATTTCTGAAATCTTATTTAAAGTAGGATGTCATCGGTTGTGATTGCATAATCAACCCAAACAGGAAACTATGACTATTAGTTTTCTACCTCTGTACACATAAACCACATTATCGAAGGACTCCAGAATAGGTTTAGAATAGAATTCCGAATACTTTCTTTATAACAACATCCTTGCGTGAGAATCTTTCAAAAATCCTTCTTCCCATGAGATCTTGTTCATGCACCACAATACGTTTCCTTTGGGAATTCAAGGGTAGCAAGCCCAACGAGAATATATTTTTGTAGGTACCCAGGCTCAAACACTTTTATTTACACAGGAAATTCCCACACTTATAACTATTGTCTCCAGAAAGCACCTGTTCCTTAAGTTGGGTCTAGTATATGTATGTATAATTCTACGGATACCTCGTTACAGGTACATGTTTAGTGTTGCTATATGGAGTGAATATTTCACATTACATCTCCTTTCCTCGCTCTTTATATCAGGTATTCGCCATACTCCTCGGGAGGATACACATGCAAATGTATACATGTATTATAATAAATATATGCACAGATGTATGAGCATTGTATACAACGGATTTCGAAACCATACGAAGCTGTTCCCACACTTTCATATATGTCTGCTTTTCACACTTTCAATTTCCCTCTCTTAATGCCATAACTATTCAATATAGGTAGATGTGTGTGTGTATTTAATGAGTTGTACCTGCACGCTCTCTATATTGAAAGACGTATTATTTCAGAAATATAAATGTTGCCCGAGACATTAAGTGACTCAGAGTAAAGGTTTCTTCCGTCGGAATAACATACGTCTTATTAAAAAATGACTTAATAAAACTAATAAATACGAGTATACTTATCGTGTATTTCTCAGATTGTATTGAACTAACCCAAACATGTTCACTGATATTAAAAATTTTACACCCTGTCAACCTGTGGGTTTATCAAAAACAGTGCGAAGTTGTGATGCAAAAGAAAAATTCAGCAAACTATTTAAACCTTTATTACGACTGCTGAGAAATGTAAAGAAAAGTAATACAGGATCTTTTTCTCGCCTAAACAACGTGCATTTAAATAATTGTACAGATATGAGTTTGATTACACCCACAATGGAAATAATTTTGGAGCAAACCGATTTCACAGGTACTACCTACGAGCATTATATAACAGTTTTATGTAAGGTCACCAAAAATGAGGAATTTCTGAATGTTTCACGCAATCAGCAATCAGTTTGTTGGTGTTCACATGGATATAACTGCCAGCGCAACCATAGAGAATATAAGAATACTAACAGTTCTGTGCCAGTTCAGTACGTAAAAACAGACAATGGAACATATTTTTGGATAAATGAGCAAACGACGTTTGATCGGGATATAGATGAGGGAGTGTATTACAATTCGTTCAAACAGTCCGCACAAGCGCAGTGGGATATTCAACCGTGAATTCATAAATGTTGTTTGCTTAAAATTCAGTGATCTCATAGGTCTTCAATTGATTCATCATTGATTGCAATAAATTGTGATATTTTTAATTATACGCATAGCTATACATTGAAATACTGGATTACGATGTATACAGTATACTATTATACTCGTAAATAAAAGATATTTTTTGTGATGAAAAGTAGTTATAATAAATAAATTCATAAGTATAATCATATTAAATTTTTTTCACTAAGAAATAAAGCGAAGAAAATAAAATATTTTGAAATGAAATTCATAAGCCTATTTACATTGTAAACTAAGGTTGAAAACACACTGGAGCGGACAAACTGTCTTTTGTTGTCATATCGAACAACAATCCATTGATTCTTATGAGTCAATACACACCAAAGCGGACGGGACAAACGACATATTTTTCTGTCGATAAGTTCCATGACTGATTGTCGAAAACACATGGGTTTACATACGACCAACACACACCGAATGCAACAAACATGTTGCGAACCAGTGACAGGACATAACAGAAAGACATTTGTCGTTGCCGATACCCGGAACGTTGTTGTTGTTTTTCTGCAGTGGAGTTTATTTATTTGAGAGTATAGGTACAGAATGTGTGGCGAACTCATGTTTTGTTTTTTCTAGCACACACCAAACACGACAGAAAAGCGAAATGATTAGTTTTTTTAACATTTTTTTGTCGGGCAAAGACAGGACGTCATGTCCGCTCCGGTGTGTTTTCAGCCTAATTAAAATTTGTGGCAATTTATAAAAGAAAAGGTCATAAACACGATTCTGCTTTATTCGGACGTAGTGTCAACTAAACAGCTGTTGATTTCGGATGTTAATCGCGAATACATATTAGCCACTACATTGCTTGAAAAATAAATTTTGAATAAATAATTATTGCAAAAGCATATACTAAGTCAGTTTTAACTTCCTGGTAGGGAAGTTTTTGCATTCACATCCAAAATCGAAAATGAAAATTTTGTGATATCTTTACGTTTTAAGGTGTCCATAGTTTTAAGTTTTGAGAAAATGTGTGTATGCGCGTGGCCGACTGGGTGCTCTAAAAATAAAGTAGGCACTGAGAGATGTCAACCTGTCGATATTCTGTATTGCAACTATGTCTACACATCAATTGTGCTATTAATACCACCACGTGGTAACCGTCGGGTGCTGGTCGACTTGCTAAGCGCACTATAAACGGGACAGCGGATGAATTTCCCAGATGGAATCAACAGTGAAGAAAACTCCCGAAACAAGTGATGGCTTATAGGAGCTACTCCGACATACAGTTAGGTGCAAAAGTGAGTCACTTGAACCTAAAAATGTTGTTTATAAGGAAACAATCCAAAACAGTAAAAAATTGGTAAAAGAAGCTTATTTCTGTTTTATTATCAATAATTTATTAATTAATTCATCTTAACAAAAAGTAAAAAATATTTCATTTTAAAAAAATACAACCCAAAATGTGTTGACTCAATTATGCACCATGGTGGAAACTGGAACATAAAATGTACTTTGTACTTCGTCCAGAGTCCTTTTGCCTTCTTAATTTCCTGGATTCGCCTCGGTAGGCTTTCTGAAAGTCTCTGGCAATAATGTGTGGAAATTTTTGCCCACTGTTCTCGTGCTCTCTTCCAGAGAACGACTAGAGACGATGGCGGTGACTCATAATCCTTGGCAAGACCAGTTTTGAGGTAGGCCCAAAGATTTTCGATCGGGGTAAGATCTGGGCTTTGAGCCGGCCAGTCTAGGACTTCGAATGGCTGCATTGGAAGCCAACCCTGTACTTTCTTGGCCATGTGCTGCAGGTCTCGGTCATGCTGAAACACGACCTGACGCATAAAATATGGTATATGTCTTATAGATGCCCTGAGATGCCTTTTCAAAATGTCTAAATACATATGTTGGTCCATTGTGCCCTCTATGAGGTGCAATTCTCCAACACCAGAAGCACTCATGCAACCCCACAGCATGATAGAGCCACCTCCGTGCTTTACGGTTTGCTTCACGTGATGAGGCTTTAAAGACTCGCCTTTTCTTTTCCATGCCCAAGATCGTCCATCGGTGCAGTATCGATTAATTGTTGTTTCATCTGACCAGATCACCTTTTTCCAATCATCTTCCGACCAGTTAGCATACTTTTTTGCAAAGTTCAACCGTGCTTTGATGTTTCTTTTTTAGAGGGCTGGCTTTTTCTTTCTTTCGATGTCTACGACATCATGCTTAAGCAGTGCCCGATTGACCGTCCATCGACTCACTTGCTTCCAAGTAGCTGCCTGGAGTTCTTTGACTACTTCAGAGCTTGAAGCGACTCTTCCGAAAAGCACATACCTCACCAAAGCCCGCTCATTCTGATCAGATAGTTTCTTAGGCCTACCTCCTGGAGCGCTGACCAAGACTAGTTGACACTTTTTTCTCAACCGGGTAACGTTACGTTCCTCGGCTATCAAGCGTGTTGACTTGCCATCTTGAAGCAATTCCAGAATTCTTTTCTGTGCTTTCTTTGCTAGAGATGTCATATATAGAAACAATAATTGCATTATATTCAAAACTAGAATACAATGTAGGTTTATGTACTTTTACCTTCCAAAAGGAACCAAAAGTCGAAAGGCAAAAAAAAGAGCACTTCCACAATAAAACCAACAAAAAATTAGAAACTTGTGAGCCTTCCCTTCCTCTTGCAAGCCAAATTACGAGTACAGATGCACGTGAAGAAAATAATGGTGCAAAACTGAGTCAGCGCAAAAGTAACGGTACTTCGAAAATAAACAGACTAGCAAAGCAGACATAACAGCCATTCAAGAAATACGATGGAATGGGCCGGACAAACAGAGGATGAAAAACTGCGACATGTAATACGTCAAAGCAGCGCCTATTTGGATGCAGATTTGTTGTTGAAGGCGGACTTAGGCAAGAAGTCTTGAGTTGCCGGCATGTGAACGAGCGCCTAGTACAATCCGCATCAAGGCTAAATTTGCAAGCATTAGCCTGATATGCGCGCACGCCACAGAGGAGAATGGGGACAATGGATCCAGGAATGCCGTTTCTGATGTGCTGGGTTTCACTCGACCACTACAACGAAACCCTAGGTTTGACGACGAATGCCGGCAAGCACATGCAGCTAAGCAAAAAGCACGTAGTGTGGCATGCAAAGAATGATTAGAGCTGCTTCCGAATTCTATAAGCAAAAGAGAAAAGACGAACATGAGAAAAGAAAGAGCATAAGAAGCGCGCGGTCGAAGAAATTGAGAGACGCTACTCCAGGAATGATTTGGAAGTCTTACCAAAATGTAAAAAAGACGTGCCACGGATACGAACCCCAAACCGAAACCTGTAGAGACGAACAAAATAACATCGGAGTTGAGTCGCAGTCGATGCTGAGAATCTGGAAAGGTCATTTCTGTCATTTCCGTCTACCCGGATGAAGGGAAGATAGCAATATCTAAACTGAACTCCAACAAAGCTGCTAGAGCAGACGGGCTGAGAGCATTCACAGACTCATCTCCAAAATATGGTAGAACAAAAGTATGCCCGATGTATAGAACCTCAGCGTTGTTCGGCCGATCCTCAAGAAAGATGACCCTCTGCACTACAAAGGCATCAGCCTTCTTAACATCGCATATAAGATCTTATCTGCCGTTTTGTGTAAACGCCTGAAACCCTTCGTCAACAACATACCTACCTAGCCTCCGCTATGAATTTACACAACGACACCAGCGTAGAGATCAAACGAAGAATGACTTTTGCCAATCGCTGCTTCCTTGGTCTAAGAAGGCAATTTATAAGTAAAGCCCTATCCAGAACAACAAAATTTATGTTATATAAGACCTTAATAATCCCAGTCCAGCTCTATGGCTCAGAGTCATGGGCATTATCAAAAATGGATTAGGGTGCTCTTAGCAGCTTTGAGAGAAAAATTCTTCGGGTGATCTTCGGTCACATCTGCATTGATGGTGAGTGGAGGAGAAGATATAATGACGAACTGTACGGACGGTACAGCGACATCGACCTATCCAGAAGAGTGCACATTGTCGTTTGTGCACATGGGTCTCAAAGACATTACGCTGCGCTGTAATGTCACACGCAAATTGTAATTCTCACACATTTTCAAGTAAACAATTGTTTCAAATGACACACGCGCCAAGCGTGTATTTGTAAAATAAGTATAATTCTAGTATATAAGTTAAAATACGAAAATTAAGTTTTTTTGAGTTCTTCATCACCTACAGAAATATAGAGTTGTTATTTTCCCCCATCAAGGGTAAGGAATAGCAGATCTACATTGGTCCTTCGACAGGGAACAAACCATCAACATTTAGCGTTACCAAGGCTACTGACATTGGAACACTACAAAAAAAAGCATTTATAGCACTACCAAGCTTACTGACATTGGTATATTAAAAAAAAAACCCTTTATAGTGTTACCAAGGCTACTGACATTGGTAAATTATAACTTACAAGTGAAGTGTCGGTGGAAAATTTGTTTACAAGTCTTAAACAAAATCACGCATTATGGGCCCAGTTTCATTACAACCATGAAACTATAAGGAATTCAGTCAAACCGGACATGCCATTTGTAGAAATACATACGGCAGAGTGGAGGAGATGTATAAAAACCTAAAAGGTTTTTTAGAAAGCATAGTTCCTCCTGAAGACAGAAATATGAAATCGGCGAAAGCATCCACGTCTAAGGACATCAGCCTCCAATCGCAAAGGCTCAGAAAACCTTACGTGAAAATTGCAGCCATAATCGGTAACATGGAGGAGTCCGTATAAACTTTCGCTGGATATTCGAAGGAAGTATACGAATACCAACAAGAAACATTGTGAGAACAACTTCGGAATTTGAATGAGCTTCATGAAGAGTTTATGGCCAACGCGATGGAAAAAGACCTACAGTCAGCATATATCAAGCAATCAAAATACCTTGAAAAACAACCAATTTTGGTGGAATGGTCCCAAGTGGGTGCATCTTGATCCTTTTAGGTGGCTAAAGCAAGAGGTACATGCGGTAAAGATTCCAGAACAAAATCACGTTTTGAATCTAGTGCACACAATCAACGATATAACTGAACGATTCTCGTGCTATACCAAACAGTTAAAAGTAATTGCATACTGCATAAGATTTGCAAAAAACTGCCAAAAAGGAAGATCGAGGCGAATTGGAGATTCGAGCGTAGACGAATTGGAGGACGCCCGCAAGATGCTTATATGATCCATCCAAGCAAGAGTGTTTCCCGAAGAACTGCTATGCTAAAGAAATGGAAAACCGCTTAACCGAAAAGACGGCCGCAAGATGCTTATATGATCCATCTAAGCAAGAGTATTTCCCGAAGAACTGTTATGCTAATGAAATGGAAAACCGCTACCGAAAAAGTAAACTTCTGTCTTCGACTCCTACTTAGATAAAGACAATCTGGTTGTGGGAGGACGTCTGAAACATGCACTGATATCAGATATTGAAAAACATCCATGCATTCTGCCGTACAACGAGAGGTTTACAAAATTGTTAATTGAAAATATACACAAACTAACCTTACATGGAGACATTCGACTTATGTTATCAACCTTAGGGTAAAAATTGGGTCATTCAAGCAAAACGGATTATGAGACAGGTTATCCATAATTGTGTAAGATGTCATCGATTCAATGCACAAACTAAAACTCAATTAATTAGAATGTTACCGTATGCCCGAGTAGACCCTTTACAAATACTGGAATCGACTATGCTGGACCAATCCAGTTGTTATTTTTCAAAGGACAAGGAAATATAACTACGAAGGTTTACATCGCTATATTTGTCTGTTTGTCGACCAAGCATCTCAGCTCTGCAGCTTTCATAGCAAATGTAAGAAGTTTAACATCAAGAAGAGGTATGTGTTCATATTTCTACAGCGATAACGGAACTACGTTTATTTGCGCCGAAAAGGAACTTCAGCACCAAATAAGAATGCCACTAGACAGTCCGCAGAAGATGCATCAAGAAATCTGGTAAATTTATATTTTCCATAACTGACTGAAAAAGCGTTTTTTTACATATCTTCTTCCTTTAAAGGTATGTGGTGGGAGCCAATCTTAAGATCAACAGCTGTGAACCATTCGTTCTTTCCTAAATTAGCTAAAACTTCGTTTATCTCTGGAACTGGGTATCGGTCAGCAATTGTGATTGAATTTAGGTTTCGATAGTCTATTACAAATCTGAATTTTTTTTCCGGAAGCATCAGCCTTTTTAGGTACAGTCCACACTGTGTTCGAAAAGTTTGATTTTCGAGTTTCAGGCATAAATGATGTTCCTGAGGTAGATCTACAGGTTCTCGGATACCGAGGAGCCTAGGCAAATCACCTCTTATCCCTCGAGTGAAAGTGTCAAGGACTTTTTCCCTGTAGGTATGCATAAGTAAGCTTAAGGCTTCCCCACCGATATCCATTTAAGATATTTTATTCAGGATTAACGAGAAAAAAAAATACACTGTGGGGCTGGCAGCCCGGTATGGGCCATGGCCTAGCTTCGTAGGCAGTTTTACTTTCGGGAGTTTGCTATTGCCCGCCGAAAGGGTGATGGCGATTTGAAAAATTGTTGGTTACCCAGCCAGGAATCGAACCTAGCCTGTCTGCGTGATAGTACAATGAGCTAACTATCGCGCTATCGCCATCGGATTAACGAAAGGTGTTAATATACTTACATCCTGATAGAAGTTTTGGATTGAGGAGTTACCTTGTACCAGTGATGTCATCTGGTATTCTAATGTGCAGTGTGAGACACGTAAAGATATATTGTCCCAGTTTAATCTAGTTCTGTAGGACTCAAGAACGTGCTCCGCATGACTGACAACTGTGTTTATAATTACATTTATAATCCCGAAATATTTTGGGGATACTTAATGGGATCATAGGTCCCAAGGATTATCCCCATGCTTATACGCCATGAACTACATTCTCCCGGTTGTCCGGAGAATTCCCGAAGCCATCTAACCACGTCTGGTATTTTATCGAGCTCGGATATATTTGCTCGTTGGTCTGCGTTTATTGTTTGAACAATTCTTGCGAATTGATCGGAATTAGGGCTCATAATCGACTGGATTATGTTCCTTCCTTCAATTTATAACGTTTGGGTAACAAAAGAAGTAATGAGGGCCTGGATGGCTGGGGTTGAGACAGGTTGATTGTTAACGAGATAGGGGTTTTGGTTAGGGACCGGAGGACGAATGATATTTTAAGTATTTAATTAAACTTACAACACTAAAATTTGCATGCATGACATCCTCTCTTGTTGCGTGGTTGTGGTGCGGCTGGCGTTCAACACTTCGTGTTCCTTCTTCGGACGAGTGTTTGGCCGCCACCGACTACTAAGAGGCCCTTGTGATAGTCGTTTTTTTCATTTTCACTACACACAGGCCACAGGAGTTTCGAAAATTAAATTATTTATCAATCGGTTAGAATTATACGCGTCAAAAAACTGTTGCGAACTACCTGAAGATTTTTTTAACAATTTTTTTGGCGGCACTCAGTACTACTTGAGGACTATACCGAATCGAAACTTTCTCCTGTGGTCCCTGCTCGGACGCCAATTAAGTTTTTATAAAGTTATTTATTATTTTTTATTATTATATCAAAGCCAAACTTAAACTGATTTACATTTCAAACTTAATTCTAAAGTAAACTGCACTTATCCTATTGCATAAGCATCAGGTGTCACTCAACCTGTTATCGATTCGCAGTTCCACTGACCCAGACGCTGCGCTGACAGAAAACCAATGCTCGTGTGCATTATTTCCACGAATGCTTTTTGTGCTGATTAAGTATTGTTCCCATGGGAACATTATTTGTAAGTTTTTAGGTTTTAGCTTACACGTCGTTAACTTGCACATGGGTCTCAAATTATACAACTCTGCGCTGTAGCGTCAAAAGCAAATTGTAATTCTCACACCTTTTCGAGTAAACAATTATTTCAAATGACAAATGCGCAGTGTACAATACAATTTTTAAAAAGGAATGGTAGATATGCAACCACCAACCACAATTTCTTAATTTTCCAATTTTTAACAGTCAGGTTTAATCTGTTTTCTGACCAATTTTGGATTTACGTGTTCTAAATTCTTATAGAATGTGGAATATCAAAAACCATTGGAGGATAGCATTACAAGTTCTGTATCTCAGGAAATCTTTGGTATGACTCATTGGTCGCACTCATTTCGGCTAGTTATAGATTTATTTTCATTAAACAGTTTTTTTTTCTTTGTGTCTTAAATACATTTAACCTATTTTTCTATACATAATTAGCTCAAGAGTGACAAGGAATAATGCGGAAAGAAAAAAGGAATTATTTTAATTGTCTTATTTCATAAACAGAAATAGAGTATTAAGTTACAATTCCTCATCTACATTTACATTGCAAAGGTGAGCTTTCCTATCTGCCGGATAAACATCAGCATTTCTAACTAAGTACAATCCCAGATCCATCAAAAATGCAGATTTTCTGTAGAACTAACATAGTCAAGCTGTTGTTACTATGTGTTAATAAACGTCAACAGCGTGCAGATTAGTAACTCATTTCGATTCAGACTGCAGAAAAAGTTAGGAGATTTTATTGCTGAATAGTTTTATCTTTTTTGAACAAAATAAGAAGATTTTCTTATACATTCACACGAATAAGGAAAGAAACAATAATGACAATAGTTTTGACTTAAAGTAATCCCCTGACTTCTTCTTTTACTTTGTTATTTGATGGCTGATGTTGTCTTTTTTGCAGCACTATGTTCTTGGCTTTTATTTTTTTTTACTAAACAAATAAACGTTGTAATTTTTGTTTTTGATATTCTTTTGATATACGAGTATAGTAGTTTAAGGAACAGTAAAAAATAGTACAAACTCACTGAAATAATTTATTGTAACCTTTTTTCCTGTAAACCGAAGTGCTTTTTCTATATGTCCATAAGACCAGTCTAAATGACTGTCACAGTTATGGTGCAACTAATGCGAAAAAATTTATTTATTTCAATTTTCTGGTTCACTACTTGAATACAACATAAACATTTGGTTATTGCTCAAAAAAGGCTCGTACAAACTGATTTGTTGAAAACATTCGACCGCGGTTTGGAGTGAAAAAAAAAGATTTCTGGAAAGTATTATGAAAAACAAGAAAGCTTTTTTTGATAAATAATATTTGTTTTTACTTATTTTTCTCTTATACTCAATCCGCCAGATATCACCAAGACGCATAACATGCAAAAAAAGGATGGCTTTATGACATATCTGCTTGGTTATTTCAAGGCTGAGTGGGTTAGATTCACCCCAAATCTTTCTTTTATTAATAGTTTGAAGTTCCTCCCATACTACCGCATATTGGGTCAAAGTGCTGCTGCGATTGTTCTTTTTTCCATATCTTGACGTTTATCGCCCAACTGATTTCACAACTCGATAGTGAACATTTTTCATTCGAATAGTTAATTCAAACGAAACTCAAAATGAGGATGTTTCTGTATTATTGAAAAACCGCGCATAAAAAATATATTCAGCTTAGATCGAAAACAGTGCTTAGCTGATTTTTGTTTTGAATTTTGTTTCTTTTCCAATACACTTCAAAAGTATTCAACTCATTTTTGCTTGGCAGAAAAGAGAGGTAAACTTACTTGCCACACTTTTTTTTTTTTATCTTTACCAAAACATTTCAATTTTAACCTGTTTTTCTATCATTTTTGAATTAACTTGTCCATATTTCTAATAGAACAAGATATTCATGTACCATTGGAGAATACAACAAGTCCTATTAATTATGAGGTTCTTGGCGTATCCCATTGGTCGTACCCATTCGGGTACTTTCTCGTTCTAAAAACTTTATAAGTATAAAAGTAAATGGATGAGAATTGAATGAATATTTTGTTATGAGTACGACAAAGCTTCAAGTTCTCTTGCACGGCCTTAAACAAATACTTAGGCACTTTTTTCTATCATTAATTTTGCCCAGGTTACCGTTGCCGTTTTTGGTGGAATGCTCAGAATTGCAGTGGTGGACGTACAGACGTTGGAATGTCATATGAGGAGAAGTTTTATTAATTTGAATTTTTTGTGTCGCTGGTTATACATATTACAAGATGTGAGATGTCCTTTATCTCTATTTTTATGAATACCAAAGCTTTCAGTTTTGAATCAATGGGTAACACAAGGAATTTATTTATTTATTTTTTTATTCAGAAAAGTTCTTGTATTTACATGTAAGATTGAATCTTTTCAAATTGTGCAAGCAAGGAAAAAATACATTACAAAAGTATGGCCGAAAGCCCTGGTAGCTAGTTCTAATAAAAGAAAAACGAAAAAAAAAAAAAGAGGATATGGAGAGGACAAAGGACATAAAGCTATAGAAATTCCATCAATAAGTTTGTGGTAAGTATTTAAAAACTTTATTTGTAAATTTATTTATGTTGCTTGATCATTTGATATTCACTGGTAGACAATCCTATAGATGATTTGCATGGAAAAAGATATTTCGACTAGTTGTAAGGTACTTATATCTAGATAAAATTATTTGCAGAGTTCTTTGGTTACTCGCCAATTTTAACCTATCAAATAGTCTGGTTCTTGTGTAGTAATTATTTTGTGAAGCAGTAGTATGGTTCTTAAATTGAATAAGGCTATTAAGGAGCATCGGGTTATTGTTTAAAGTAAGTGCGTAGTGTGATCTGACCGTCTCATGCCAAAGATATATCTTGCGCAACTATTATATGCCACAGTTAGTTTTCTCTTCGACACATAGTCCAGGTCTGCGTTCATTTCGCATCCGTCAAGCAGTGTCGGCAAAATAAAAGATTTTGCCAATTTCACTTTAACAGCTATCAGAAGGTAGTTTTTTGTGGGACTTACACCACGAAGAGCGCCATACACTTTCGATACTACTTTGTTTACTTGTAAATTCCAAGTAAATGTACTAGTGAAGTAAACTCAAAGATTTTTAACCTTTTAAACATACTCTATGGGAGTGTTGCTAAGAGATTATGGGGCGAAATATTCGGTTTTCCTACCTCTATTAATGAGCATGGCTTTTGACTAAGATGGATTGAGACTAAGCTCATTTTTTATTGACCAAGAATGAATTTGCTTAAGATCATCATTAATATTGATTGGCGCCTGATTTTCTGATTTTTAAGGGATTCGGGAAACAAGGAATATATTTGTACATCATCGGCATATATATGGTGTGCGGAGGTTGTGAAACACTCGGCTATATCATTTATAAAGCATACAAAAAGGAGAGGATCTAGTATGGAACCTTGAGGGTGACTTGGAGAAATGAGGAAGTTTGGTGCCATAAGACACATATTGTTGAACTATGAAGCTATTAATTTCTTGGGTCTTACGAGTAGGTTAAACAGGGCGTGAGATAAGACACAACAATAGGCACCAAAACGGGCCCATCCCGATCCCCAGTTGGTCCTGTTGAAACCAACTCCAATTGGCAAAAACCTAAACAGTCTACCTATCAAAACATCCAATTTCTCTACAAAAGCCAAGAAGGCCTTTGAAATCCGTGCCGTCTATTTCCTCTAAGTTTTCAAACAAATATTTTCCTAAGAATTTCCTTCGGCTACGTGATATTGCCTCACACTCACACAGTATGTGTGTAGTGTCCTCAACCGCTTGTAGATCCCCGCAGAATTTACAAGTGTCTGTAGTTTTAGTTTCTTTGCGTGTTTCAGCAGGAAACAGTGTCTTGTCAGAATTCCTATTAGCTGTTACTGTCGAGAAGTGGCCATAGAGCCTTTGACAACCTATGTCCTTCCAGATTCGACCACCTTATGCTGGCGGCTTAAAGCTCTTTTCTTCGATAGTGCCCCTATAGGGGTGGTTTGACATCAGCAACCTCACTATTGTCGAGAAGCCCTCTTCTTCTTGCAAGCTCGCCCACTTGTTCATTTCCTTCTATACCGCAGTGTCCTGGCACACAGCACAGTCTCACCCGGTTCTGAATGCATAATGATTTCAGCATTGTGCGACAGCCCCTGATTGTGTCAGAGTTGATGTTGGTTGACTCCATTGCCTTAAGAGCGGCCTGGCTGTCGATGTAGATAGCGATATCTCTATCGGATACCGATCTCATCTGCATCAGCTCAACCGACCTGAGAACAGCTAGAACCTGTGACTGGAAGACACTACTAGTGTCCGGTAGCCTTATGGACACTCTTAGTTCCGGGTCCTCCGAGAAGATACCGGAACCTGTTCCTTCCTCTGTCTTCGAGCTATCTGTGAAAACTGCAATTTCGTTTGGTCTTATCACCGCAGAAAGATGTCCAATGCTGCCTTAGGGGTGGTACGGAGTGCTCCTGTAATGGCTATGGAAGCCGTTCCCTGAACCGCCGCTAAGCTATTAATTTGCACGCGGAACTTTCGAAGGAGAATTGACTATGCAGTTAATTTCATTCTGAAGAGTGGCTTACACTGTCAAACGCCTTTGAGAAGTCTAAAAAGACAATGAGGCTTAACATATTACAATCTAGTCCGGCAGGTATATATTCGCACACTTTTAGGTAAGCGGTACTGCAGCTACATTTTGCACGAAAGCCCGAAGACTTTGCTTAGAAAAGGAAGGATTGCTATGGGTCGGTATTCACATTTTGGTAATGGAAGATTTTTGGTAAGTTTCCACTTATTGGAAAAAAGGACGTTGTTAGTATAGTATTAAATATATGAGTTATGTGAGAAAGGAAAGCGGGAAGCCAACAGCTTTTGATTTGATCTTTAAGTCTGTTTGACCTACACAAATACCATCAATTCCAGAGAGTGAACAAATAACTTCTCGTTGATTTTTGAAGGAGGCAGATATGTTCTGTTGATTAAAAATATTGTGATTGCTTTGAACAAATTTCCTATTTAGTTCATTAATATTATTGTTGGAAAGTGCATCTTTTACAGAGTTAAGACTGATATCGCGAATATTACTCCCAAATTTTGAACTCGGGTCCCATGGGTTGAATTTATCTTGATAAAAAAACCTTTTTGTTTGATAGTATAAGAAGAGATACCGCGTTTCGTGCAATGGCATATTCTTTTTAAATAGTTGAGCATTTGTATCTTCTCCATCTAGAATAAAGGAGAATAACCAAGGAATGTTGGCCTTGTTAGCTTTTCTGTGTTTTAAGGGTACATGTTTATAAAATAAAATGAAGATACAATTTTGAAAATATTCTACCTGTATATTGACATTGCTTGTAGTATATATCGGCGACCAGTCCAAATTTCGAATTTAAATTTGTAATTTCATTGTTAATTAAGTCCTCATGGTGTTGCTTTGTTATTTTTGAAAGATTTTACTGCATCGGACGATTTTGCAACTTGACATCTTACGGAAATTGTGCTAAGTGTTTCTTTGTTGTCTATATAGTTGTTTCTTCCTAGTTTATGTTCTTTTATGAAAATAGATCCGGAGCTGGCAGAAGCAGAAAAAATCTCTACGATTTTTCATGCGCACGGCGTGTTGAAGAAGAGATCGATTCCTTCCTGTAAAACTTTTATTGACGTATATAGATTCGTTAGAGTTTAGCCAAACATCACGTACGCATAGCTGCCTTTTCTCTTTTTTCCGATATTGGACGATAGCTCTCAAAACAAAGTTACGGTCTTGGATTGTATTAAAATTAAATACTATGGGTGGGTCATTAGTGTTCTCACGACCTTAAGACCGGATTTCATGGCATATGCAATTGAAAATCGATTTTAAATTTTCTTCATTCAGCTGCGGAACTCCAAAGGGAATTGCGTCAACTGCTAGTTCTCTCCTCATCTTTTCATATGATCGAGTAATTCATCACCCAGGAAGGTTGATTGATTTTTGTGCATCTTAAGTTTATCCACACGTGATTGAAGTTCGTTTAGGGAGTTTCAAATTTTTGTTGAAAGCCCATTTTTGCTCAATGAGTGATATTTGGCCCTTTAGATCGCATCGTAAGTTCTTTATTTCTTCCGTAAAACGATTCATGATAGCTTCTATGTGCTTGTTGAAATGCTTTTGTAGTTCTGCAAGAGTCACAACTATTAAAGGACAAGACGATACACTCTAAGATATTGTTGGTGTGCTTGTTTGCTTTGGTGTTTCAATTGCTGTAACTTGAGGTTTTTTGTTAATTTTATTGTAAATTTTTATTATTCACTCAATGTTCTAAAGGTTTTTTGTTTATGTAGTGTATGTTTAACTTATCACTTAAGGGACACTAAAACGAAAACTTATTGATTTGCACACACTTTTATTATGTTCAACGAAGCTTAAAAGCAGATTTAAATGGCGAAGCCAAACCATAACGTCCGTCTGCTAGCCCCTCTATGAATGAAGAAAATAACGCTAAAGGTGCTTTAACTGGCAATAGCTGGTTGAGACTGGCTCAAACCGGGCTCAGCAAGCAAGGCGATGACACTGGAAAAGGAAGAAAGCTATTATTAAAATAACCATTAACGTAAATAAGCTGATATTAACGATCAAGTTACTTTTATATAGTCTTAAGGGAGTTTATTTGTTTGGTGTCAGTATTTTAATAAGTGATACTTCTTTTATTTATCCATATGTAGGTATTATTTGCAAAAATGCTATTTACTACTGGTAATATGTGGTTCCTTTTGATTGTAATGCTGATGTGCTTAATGGTAAATGCACCTTTAAAATGCAGGGTAGCGTTTTTGACGTTAACTATTAAATTGATTTAAGAACAGTACACCGGATGGCACTTTCCTTGACTTATTGGATGTGGTTGTGCATAAAAATGCAGGTTGGAGCTAAAATTCTTTGAAAAATTGAAACACTTGTTGAATTACTTGTATTTACGAGTAATATATTGTTACTTCTGCAAATATGGGTGAAATAAGAACAAAAGTATTAATGTATTTCCTGCTGTTTCTCTGCATAAGTATGGTATAAATGCTATCACAGAGTCAAAGCCACGCATGAGGCAATTTGTAGTAAAGAATAGCAAATAGCGCGGATCTATTGCTTTGGTTTAAATCCCAATTCCCATTTAATTTTGCCCGAGTTTGAATGCATACAATAGTCTGCCCGTTATATTTTCCTTATGGAAATTTACTCGCGATCCAGAGATTTTGTGGATAATTTTCCTCCCTCCCCAAAGTGCAAAACGCTGTGTAATGTATACGGAAAAAGTGGAAACAGACTGGTCTTTCTCCTTTTATTATGCGTTCGTGATTGTCTGCGATCCAGAGAAATACTGCGTGTATATGATAGCCATTGTATTGTATATGACTACTGGGTGTTTCGAGAAGACTTTTACTAATTTACTTTACTTTTTAATAAGTGCGATTTCTGCGATTAACTCTACACTTATGGCATGCTTCTATTTAATCAGCCGTGGTTCCATTGTATTAAAATAAGTGCCTCCCCAGCAAGAAATTCCATACTGCAGTTTTGATTTTAAAATACCATTATAAACCAACTTTAAAATGGGTAGTTTGCAGTACATGCTAAGGTGTTATAATTGTCTTACAACTGCATTTAAATACCTTTTCAAATATGACGTATGATCCTTCCATCTAAACTTATGGTCCAATATAATGCCTAGGTATTTGAAGCTGTCTACACGCTCAATCTAAAAGCAAGCGTCACTACAGCTTGACTGACTATCAAATGATATATTATGTCCATGTGCATCTCCTAAACAACATCGAATACAGCTTGGTAAGTGATGTATAAAGGTAACTCTCCGCATTCAACATCCTTGATATTGAATATCATAAACTTCGTTTTGTTGCTGATGATCAGTTTATGAGTCTTAAAC
Organism: Volucella inflata; assembly: GCA_928272305.1. NCBI lineage: Eukaryota > Metazoa > Arthropoda > Insecta > Diptera > Syrphidae > Volucella > Volucella inflata. The sequence goes on from OV743716.1 coordinate 60,280,814, forward strand.
TATAGTCGTAATATATCCAGGTCATAATTAACATCGGCAAATATATCAAGAAAGCTCTTATCAGAATAGGAAATGGCAGTATCATCAGCAAATGCGGTGATTCTGCCCTTAAAAGGTTCAATAAATAGCGAGTTGACATATATTCAAAATAGTATCGGGCCCAGGATTGATCCCTGAGGATCTTTACTTACTTTAGGTGGCCCTACAGTCCGGGGTGGACCTGGGCCTCAGTCAACAAGCTTCTCCAGCCAGCTCGATCCCTGGCTAGCTGCCTCCAGTTTCGCACGCTAAGTTGGCTGCGGTCCTCTTCCACTTGCGTGTGCCACCTGAGTCTTGGCCTTCCTCTACTGCGCTGTCCCTCGGGAGCGGATTCGAAGACTTTTTGGACCGGAGCATTGGTGTCCATGCGCTCCACATGACCCAGCCATCTTCACTCTTCTGGCTAGGTCCATGTCGCTGTACAGTCCATACAGTTCGTAATTCCGAGAGGGGCTTTGCTACTCAGTTGCCTTCTTAACTCAAAGAAACAGCGGTTGGCAAGAGTTATTGTTCGCTTGATCTCAGCGCTGGTGTCGTTGTCTGTATTTATAGCAGAGCCTAGGTAGACAAAGTCCTTAACTACCTCAAAGTTATATCTATCGAGGGTGCCGTTCTCCCCGAGACGTCGGTGTTGGTTGTCCTTTTTGCTTGACAGCATATACTTGGTCTTGCCCTCATTGAACTCTAAATCCATTTTCGCTGCTTCCGTCTCAATACTCGCGAAAGCGCCACTTACATCACGCTGCTTTCTCCCGATTATGCCAATATCGTCGGCGTATGCGAGTAGTTGGACGGACTTTTGAAAGATAGTTCCTCTTGTGTTTGCACGTGAGTTTTGCACTATTCTTCTCGGTGAGATCTTTACTGACCTTGATGGAGCAGCGTGCATTCTCCATCGTCATCCTGCACAGACGGACGAGTTTGACAGGGATGCCAAAACTAGACGTTGCTCTGTATAGCTCGCCTTAAAGCCGATAAATAGATGGTATGTATCGATCTGAAGCTCATGAGTTTTCTTCAAGATCTGCCGTAGTATAAATATTTGATCGATGGTGGACTTTCCTGGCCTGAAGCCACACTTATATGGACCTATCAGGTTGTTGACGAACGGCTTCAGGCGTTCCCACAATACGGCGGATAAGATCTTATATGCGATGTTAAGGAGACTGATGTCTCTGTAGTTGGCGCAGTTCAGAGGCTATCCTTTCTTGAGAATCGGACAAACAATTCTGAGGTTCCATTCATCGGGCATACTTTCGTCCGACCATGTTTTACAGATGAGTTGGTGTATGCTCCTTACCAAGTCATCGCCTGCCGCTTTGAAGAGCTTGGCAGTCAGGCCATCTGCTCCAACAGCTTTGTTGGACTAAAGCTTCGATATAGCTATCTTCACTTCATCCAAGTCGGGTGGACGGAATTGTTGGTCATCATCGTCCAAGTTGAAAGGTTGATTCTGCCTGACAGTGGTATTTGGTCCGTCATCGCCGTTATACAGTCTGCAAAAATGGTTTTTCCAAATCCTCAGCATCGACTGCGATTCTACTACGATGTTCTCTTGTTCATCTCTACAGGCTTCGGTTCGGGGTTTGTTTCCGTGGCATGTTATTTTTACCTTTTGGAAAAACTTCCGAACCTCATTCCTGGAGTAGCATCTCTTAATTTCCTCGATCGCGCGCTTCCCATGCTCTTTCTTCTTCCTCCTGAGAAGCCTCTTCCGCTCATAAAGCTCATGAGCAGCTCTGGTCTTTTTTTGAAGTGCCGCATTGCGTGCTTTTTGCTTAGCTGCATGAGCTTGCCGGCATTCATCATCGAACCAGGGGTTTCGTTGTGGTAGACGAGTGAAAGCCAGCACATCAGAAGAGGCATCTCAGATGGCGTTTTGGCGGTGTTTCACAGTGACTGATATTTGAAACACCGTTACAAGGACCTACACTAGCAAACAATTTATTAAATAAATTAGCAACTTCTTTAACACAGTTAAATTATTATTTGAAATACTTATATCTGTGTAAGATTTATTTTTGTTAAGTATTTCATTAACAACTCGCCATCCCTCTTTCGAGTTACCAAGGTTTCTTGCCAATATATTGCTAAGTATGTATTTCTACATAGCGATATTTCAATCTTGACCTCTCTACATAACTTTTGGTTATAATTCTTAAGTCTGTGATTATTCGGATGTTTATTGATATTGATAAGTAAGCAAAGTCGTCTTTTCTTTTTTATTTTATATAATAATGAGGGTGTCATCCATGGCTTAAGACACTTTACTTTGTTACTTCGTTTACATATGTTCTCACTACAATTCAATATATGAAATTGCAGCTTATTAAGGAACAAATTTAATGCAACAGAACTGTCGACGGCAGAGTAAACATCATCCCAAAATTCAAAATGTAACCTTGATCTTAAAGTGACAAAATCAATTTTTCTTATTTCATGGCATTTTTTGTTCGAGAAACCCTGCAATTAAGTTGAATGCCACTAAGGTTGTGGTCGGTTATTTTTAAGTGTAATGCAATTGTTTTACAGTCAACACAAATTTTTCTGTGAAGCCTTACAAAAAGGTGATCTAAACAAGAGCTAAATCGAGTAGGCTGATTCATAACAGACAGAAAGGTTCCCACTTTACACTTATGCAATCTGTAAATACAGATAAAATAGTAGTGAACACCAGAGACCTCGCAATTAACACTGGCTATATCAGCACTATCCAATTTATACTTAATAATTTTATGTTACTTCTATAATATACCGCGACACCGCCACCTTACAATCATATACTGATGAACAAAATCTAAGCACATTTAATTTGTCAAACGAATTTAGAAAATATTTTCTTAAAGTTCTTGACAACTTTAAGGAAAGCATGAATTTAAAATTTCTAAATGTAAAAAGTAATGATACTCGTAGAATAAAGTTTCCACCAATTTAAAATAGTTTAGTCTTTATTTAGAAATGAAACTGAAAACATGTCTGCCCACAATACTTCGTTAAATTTTAATAAGATTATGCAAATTTTGGGGAATAATCAGCACTCTCTTCTTGAGGAACATAATACAGAGATTATAGATTGTATTTATAGAACCCACTGCTCAAGATTTACTAGCAGTTATCTTTTTAATCATCAGTCAGTAAAATGGATCGAAGCCAAACGAAAAAAGATATAAGTTTCAGGGATAATTTTCCTAAGAAACTAGAATATGCTTTAAAAAGCAATCCATTTACAGTAAATTCAGAACCTAAAGAAAACCCAGCAAACATAAAATAATAAGTTAAACGAAGAAAAATGATTGAACTTGTATTATGAATAAAATATTATTAAAAAAAAAACAATGTTACAAATATATTTGTTAAATAAAATAAAATTAAAGGAAAAAAACTTTTTTTGTTTTATATTAACTGCAATTTATTAATCCAAGAATTGTGTTCACGTGAAAATCCCAATTATTTAACCAAGACTTGATTGTGTTTAGTTTCTAATACTTTTTCTATTAGAAATACATCCGGGTAATTAGTATTCAGTAATTCCATTTCGTAGAAACTACCTTGAGTTGGTTTGCCTTGAAAATCACTTAATAAATATGTTACAGGGCTAGTGATATTCACTTTTCTTATGAAGAATATTTCAGTTGTTCAATTGGGTGTATAACCTTTCTCAAAAGCATGTTTAAACTTGCTTATTCGAAATTTATTACCAACTTTATATTTTACTCTTGGAGCGATCTTAATGTTATTGTAATCCGAAGATAATAAATCTTTTCAATTTTCCTTATTAATATCAATTGGCCTCATTTTTATCGTTCTATGTATAGAATGATTATAGGTATTTAATAGATTTTTTATAAGGGGAATCCATTTATAATTGCCATCGAAACTGAACTCTAACCACATTTTTTCTTAAGTGTTTGATTAAAACATTCAATTACTGATGCTTTTTAATTGCTGTACGAGGAATAGTGGTTAATTTTATACATTTTAAATAAATTCGAATTTTTTTTATTAAAAAATTCTTTACCATCATCGGTTTGCAAATTTTTTGGAATTCTGTGAGAACTATTGTATATTTTCACCGTTGATTCAAAAGAACTGCCCATGAGTGTTTTGAGAAAGTATCAATCAATCAATTTTCTCCACTATAAGGAATCATTTCTACTAAATCTGCCTGACATAAGTCATCAAATCTCTTGATAATAACTCTCCGTCTTCTAAAATGTTTTCGTGCGGTCCTGTGTAGTTCCTGTACAACATTCCATTTACTCATTATATAAATTAATGAATAAAACTAATCCTTTTTTTACATTTTATACTCTTTTATTCAATTTTGTAATGACCCCAAGGATAGGTACTTATTCCATCGCTACATGTATATCTTTTAGTATCATTACAAATCAATGCTAACTTATTAATATTTTGAGTATATATAGTATGCGACTTACTTCTAAATATAAACATTGACTTATTAATATTTTTATTTTTAATTACGCATTTATGATAATCTCTAATACTTAACTTAAATTATTAGTTACAGTCTTTTTCATTCCCTTAGCTTTTTTTACTATTTCACCATTATCTACAGAAAATGAATACATTTTAGCTCTTAACCCAATAAACTCCAAAAATTTTTCGCAATTATTTTCATCTTTAAACATACCAGGTATTTTGCCATTTGTTAAAGGAAAATTATGAGGATTATTTGATGAATACTCAGAAGTATCAAGTCTAGATTTTTCAGGATTTATGACATCATTATAAATATCAGCATAAAAATCATCAGTTTTCAAAGAATATATAAATGAATCTGTTATCATATAATTTAATCGTACTGAATCATTAAACTTTTCTTTCATATATCCATAATGGAAGTCGTACATTAACCATTTAGAGAGTTCTAAAACCACAAATCCGAGGTAGATAGATTTGTTAATGTCATCTTTTTTCATTTCAAAAGCAGCCATATCCGGTGAGAATATGGAGCGACTATGAATATTAGGGTTTGCAGTTAGATCTCTAGCATTGTAATTCTTTCCTTCAACATCGCATCTTGTTACTATTTTCACATTTCTTCGCTTTTCTACATTTTCCATAGTCTTTCCGTAAATGCTATTATTCATAAGCTTGAAAAAGTCTTTTTGAAATTAATTTGCGGCTTTTTTTCTATATTCAGTATTAAGCGAAATATATTTACTCAACCAATTAGATTGATTAAACATTAGCACTCTATGTACTTTATTAAGAACTAAGCCGTTATTAATACAAAAAAAAAAAAACACTGTGGCGCTGGCAGCCCGATATGGGCCATGGCCTAGCTTCTTGACACTCATTTGTGTTGCTCATGTTGTCATTTTTGTCACATCTGAGCGAGGCCTCCGGTTTATCGCCGAGTCCGAACGGCACTCCTTAGAAGCTTTTTCGTAGGCAATTTTACTTTCGGGAGTTTGCGATTGCCGGCCAATACGGCGATGGCGATTTTAAAAATTGTTGGTGACCCAGCCAGGAATCGAACCCAGACTCTCTGCGTGATAGTCCTATGAGCTAACTATCGCGCCATAGCCATCGCCCTCGATGTAAATTCCTTAAAAAAATAACATATTTCGTTTTTGGGTAGAAGTTAGCTTAAGTTAATTTTGAAAATTCACTCCAGGTAGGGTTATATTCTCAGTACAAAATGGAAGATCATTGTGTTTATCGTGAATATTTAATGGATAAGTCAAATCAACTTCCAGGACATAACCAACACCATTACTTTCAATATTTAAAATGTAATCAGTAGTAAAGCTCTCAGAATTTTTCCATTAAAAATTACTATAGGGAAGCGGTTGTGACATAGCCTATCCATAAAAATTATTTGCATCTAAATATAGTACAAAAGATATTTACTGGGCCTATCTCTATTGAAATTGCTGATAAATTTGTTATTTGCTGTAGCATGGCGATGACTTCACTGACATAAACCACCCCGAATACCTTTGGAAAAGAAATTATACATATCAATATCTGTTGTATCCCAAGTTAAGCCACTGCGTTCGAATCCTACTCATGACAAGGTTTTCATTTGTGTAACTGGAACTCAGTCAGAAAAATCTGCGTGTGAAGGCATAACACTGTAGTTTAAATTTGGCTGTTGCAGTGTTTCAAGCACAAAACAAACCGTTAAAATTTATAACCTGAATCATTCCGAGTGAAGAAAAACTCTCCGTCCTATCCGGACTCCCACCCCTGAATAGTCAAAATCGAAACTAAATATATCTGAGTTTCAAACCACATACATTCCTTTCTCCTCCTTCTATCTTTCCGCCCGCGCCCAGGCAACAGTATAAGGGTATCACAAACCCCTTGAGGCGCGCGTAAATCATAAAAAAAAGATAAGCCAGGAGCTGTGTAATAATGACATGGATCTAATTCGTAAATCATATTGCATACATTACGAAAATTTTCAAATATATCAGCTAACAATAATACATCACCTTGCAGATCTTAGTTCAAATGAAGAAAGAGAAATATATTTATCTTTGTTTAATGGAATTATTTTTATTTTACCGGAAATTTTTGAGAGGTTTTGCACTAAAAGGTGGCAATCATAACCTGAAAAATTATGAAAAAATGTTGATACCCTTAATTCTAGATTGCAATTAGAATGTGCTGCACCTCTGTACGCACCAGTGAAATGACAATGATCCCTTACTCTTAATTCACCTTCCTTAAAACTATTCTTACATATATGACATACAGGTGTGGTAGTATGTGTTAAATTCTCTTGGTCCGTTAAAGTATTCATAGGTTTCGGCTTCATAACAAATTTCCTTAAAAAGATATGTTGCATCTTCTACCAACGTGTCAAAAAATATCTCTGCTGCATTTTCTCCTTAAAAGAAAAAAAGATTAGGTCTAATAAATCTTTTAAATATTTTGTTTAAACAATTTTTTTATGCACCAATTTTTCATCAAATGAGCACTTGACATAGTATGAAAACGCGCATGGAACATGTTTTTGTACGTCAGTTGTTGATTGAATTTCAGGATTTGGACTACAGATTTAGAGGAAATAGTATAGATTCAAAATCAGCATAAATACTAAATGGGACCTTCATTTCTCGTTTTTTTCTATCAAATTTAATATGATTTTTACCGTTCTGGCATTATTTTTACCACTTTGCGACATTCACTTTTGTGTTGACTTAAATGGGGTTCATTGGGAAAGCGTTGCAAACATCCATTGCAGAAATGTACGAGTATTTTATGTTCTTTCAGGATAACTTGATTGCCTAATAATCGAGAAATATGTTTGATATATACGTTTGATAATACAGGCATGTTTTTCCTTTATTGAAATTGGTAATTCAAAGTAAGAAGATCCACGAATAGGTTGATACTTATCTATGTTAATTTCAATTTTTATAAAAGACAACAAAGCCCATCCACTGTCTTTTTCTTGAAATTCTTCCAATTTTGATTTAATGTCGTCAATCACATATGTCAATTGATCCGGTAATTCATCTATTTTTAAAACGGTGCACATCTTGGCTTGCGTACTTTTAACGCTTATTATCATTTCATCAATATCTTCAGAACTTTTCATAAATTCACAAAATAGTTCCATATTAAATTTGTATGCTTTTAAAAGCTCTAACTCTCCTTCCAATAATTCCATGAGAATATGTGTATAAGCACATATCTTTTTCTATTGAATTGAACCTAAGGGGAAGAAAAGCCTTTTGGTGTTCCAGTTCGACCATAATCCTGGACCCGTATTTAGTGTTACATCTTCCAACACTTAGGATTTTATGACCTTTATCAATTTGTAAAACTTTAAGGCTTTCTAATGGTTTGCATTCACCAACAATTTATTTTGAACATAATGTTTAGTATTTAAAGATACGCGTAGACCGACGAACTAATATTTTCGTAAAAGAATAACTCTGCTTATATAGGAAAGATTTATAAGAACTTTGTCTACAAGCCACTTCACTGTCTTGAAAAAAAAAAAAAAAAACTAATCAAAAAAATTTTCACTTCACTTCTTCACGTCACTTCTATTTTATTTTTATCACCCACTCAACCACACACATTATCAACAACAAACATTCGTCGTCGTCGTCGTCGTCGTCGTCGGTACACCTCCTTTTCAACTATCAAAACCATGTTTCAATACCATTCCCCATGCTGGTTGTTGTTGTGAGCTTGGACCGGCCTATGTATTCTCATTCCACATGCTTGTTGTTGTTGTGAGCTTGAACCGGCCCATCTATACTACTATATCGGAGGCAGAATTGAATATTTGGTGGCTTTTTACTGCTGGCCCTTGTCTTAGGGGTATCAAAAACTGATCCGGTCCTCCAATTTGGAGATTGTGCCGCCGAGGTAACTACCAGGCCATTAAAAAACTACAAAAGTTCTGAAACACAAATAAAATTGGCGTTGCATCCTAGTCAACTTTTAAGGCTAAGGAGTACACTAATTATTCTACACAGTCTAGAGAAGCGCGTTTCTGATTATTTCTAATCTAATTTTCTTAAAACGTTCCTATGCTGAAATCAAACACCTGCAACCTGTAGAGAAGAACATTAGGCACCTGCAAAGCATGAGAATCAACATCTTGCTGAACTAGCACTCAAAGCATTATATGAGAATATAATTCAGTTGCAATCAAGTAGGCGGAAGTTTTTTAATTTAATTTAAGTTTTTAATTTGATTAATTTAATGAGTTCACAGGAGTCTCATATGACACACAGCGAAAAGAAATACCGAACGATAAACTTGGCAATTATAATTAACAGCTTTATATTATTTATAGAAATTAGAGATAGATTAAGTGTGTTTTTTTTTGGATCGGTGTCGAATCGGATCGGTGTTCACTCTACGTGTAAATTACACTAACAACTTGGCCTATACGCGCTAACTTAATGCTAGCTTAATAACTTAATAGGGATAGGAACAATTTTACCAGATAGATTTTTAAATAATAGCGAAGTATGTATGAGAACGTTAAAACATCTCTCAGTTATTGGGCTCTAAAAACTAAGCGCTGATACTGCTGCCAAAATTTATGTGGATTTGCTTCTTTTACTTCGTTGAGTACGCAACTCAATTGTGATATTTTGAATCAAAGTTGTCTTTGTATATCATTTAAGGAAAGTTCTTTGTGAATTATGATGGTCAAAGTTTTCTGAATATCTTAAGTGCCCGTGGTACTTGCTGCATTATTCGATATCAACAAGTGCTGAGTAGTAAGCATCGTGGGACTTGTTTAAGGAAAGATTTCGAAATGTGGAACAACGGACGAGGGACCATCTATTAACATGGTCTGATGGACTTTACTTCAAGAATATATTTTTTTTACATGTGAAGCCAATTAAGGCATATTTTCTGGCGGCACCATTGTGATAAGAATAAAATTAATCAAAGAAATTAAGCAACCACCGATAGGGAAGCGACTAATAATAATTTTGTGGGCAAACTTATTATTGTTAAGCATTTGTATAAACCAAGTAAATTTTTAATGTTAAGTTGGTAATACTAATGTTTTTTTTTAAAACCATGCATTGATAAGTGCAAGAAATACAATAGCAAAGCAGAAAGCGAGAACCAAGAGTTAAATAATAGTGAGAGTTCGGAGCATAAATATAGCTCAGATAATATTGAAAACTATGTCAATATTGAAAGATCAGTTATAGCCATGAACGAAATCACTTTATACGTTGTAATGTTATTCATCCCCATTCTAAACAGTACTTGCCTACTTACTTACTTTAGATGGCGCTACAATCCAGGATGGACCTGGGCCTCAGTCAACAAACCACTCCAACTAGCTCGTTCTGTTGCCAGCCGCCTCCTGCTTCGCACGCTAAGTTGGCTAAGGTCCTCTTCATGCGTGCGTCACCTGAGTCTCGAACTTCGTCTAGTGCGCTGTCCCTCGGGGGTAGTTTCGAAGACTTTTCGGACCAAAAAAATGGTGTTCATCTGCTCTACACGACTCAGCTATCTCAATTGTCGATGTCGCTGTACAGTTCGTCGTTGTATCGCCTCCTCCACTCACCGTCAACGCAGAAGGAGCCGAAGATCACTCAAAGAATTTTTCTCTCATAGCAGCCAAGAGCAACCTCATTCGTTTTTAATAATGTCCATGCCTCTGTGCCATATAGCAGAACTTGGAGTATTAAGCTCTTATATAGGACAGGTTTTGCTGTTCGAGAGAGGGCTTTACTAGTCAATTGCCTGCGTAACCCAAAGAAGCAGCGATTGGCTGAATTCATAGCGGAGCCTAGGTACAGAAGGTCCTTAGCTACCTCTAATATACCTGTTGAAGGTGACGTTCTGTCCGAGACGTTGGTGTTCAGTGTCCATTTTGCTTGACAGCATATACTTGGACTTGCTCTCATTAACGGCTAAGTCCATTTTCGCCGCTTCCGTCTCAATACTCGTGAAAGCGCCGCTGACATCACGCTGCTTTCTCCCGATTATGTCAATGTCGTCGGCGTATGCTAGTAGTTGAACGGACTTTTGTGTTTGCTCGTGAGTTTTGCACTTTTCTTTCAAGAATGATGTTAAGGAAATCGCATGACAGCGCATCGCCTTGTCTAAAACCTTTTTTGACATCAAAGGTCTCGGTGAGATCTTTACCGACCTTGATGGAGCAGCGTGCATTCTCCATCGTCATCCTACACTAACGGACGAGTTTGGCAGGGATGCCAAAACTAGACGTTGCTCTGTATAGCTCGCCTCAAATCCGATAAATAGATGGTATGTATCGATCTGAAGTTCATGAGTTTTCTTCAAGATCTGCCGTAGTAAAAATATTTGATCGATGGTGGACTTTCCTGGCCTAAAGCCACACTAATATGGACCTATAAGATTGTTGACGAATGGCTTGAGGCGTTCACACAATACGGCAAATAAAATCTTGTATACGATGTTAAGAAGACTGGCGCCTCTGTGGTTGGCGCAGTTCAGAAGGCCTCCTTTCTTGAATATAAGACAACAAATGCTGATGTTCCGTTTATCAGGCATACTTTCGTCTGAACATATTTTATGCCTGCAGCTTTGAAAAGCTCGGGAGTCAGCTCATCCGCAATAACAGCTCTGTTGGATTTCAGCTTAGATATTGCTGTCTTCACTTCATCCAGGTCGGATGGACGGAGTTATTGGTCTTCATCATCCTGGTTGAAAGGTTCTTTCTACCTGGCAGCGGTATTTGTTTCGTCATCGCCGTTATACAGTCTACAGAAATTATCTTCACCTTTCGGAGGTCAATGGCAAACTCCCGAAAGTAAAATTGCCTACGAAAGAGCTTCTAAGGAGTGCCGTTCGGACTCGGCGATAAACCGTAGGCCCCGCTTAGATGTGACAAAAATGAGAACATGAGCAACACAAATGAGTATCAAGAAGCTAGGCCATGGCCCATACTGGGCTGCCAGCGGCACAGTGTTTTTGTTGTTTTATATGGTCGAGTTACTCACTAACTACAATAATTCAAAAGCTATAACACATTGTGTAACAAAGAATAAAATAAAACGAATAAATTAATAAATACATATTACAATAGAAGCAAAAACAAGTGTAAACACATAGAAAAATAAAAATATATTAAAATAAATATTAATTGGAAAATAATTTGTAGAAAATTAAGAAATTTGTGAAATCGGCTTAAGTCTTACCATTAAATTATAGCCATTTAAATTGTTATATGGCATCCCCATAGAAAAGTAATAACCATTAGGTAATGTCCTTATCCCAAACTTTCTAACCTATTCCGATTTAAGAGCCTAGGATCAATAGCAGAATCCATACTTAAGCAGCAGCATTAAATGCTCGCGAGATTTTTAAACCTTTTAGGATACCTGACGCAGTTAAGGATTTACTGCGCTTTGACGGAAATCCAAGACTTTTATACGCCTTTATAAATAATGTAACACATTAGAGGCATGACGAAAAATCCCTTTGCCCAAATAATTTTACGAGCCATCAACAATAAAGTAGATGCCCAGGCAAACGAATTTTAAAATATGTATGTCACAAGCTTCAATTGGGATGAAATCAAAAACAACCTGATCCTCTATTATTCAGACAAAAGGAACAAACCTTCTATAATAAGAGACTCACATATTTTAAAGCAAAGTAGTAAAACTGTAGAAGAATTCTATAGCGAAATAGGCGAGCTGCAAACCACTCTGAACAATAAAGTTGTAATCCATTAACAAGATCACAACTTGATTTAAGGAAAAAGAGCAGCTTTTGCCGAAATATGTTTAAACTCGTTTCTATTGGGCTTAAGAGAACCAATTGGCTCCACCAAGGGCTATGAAATCGGCAACTATTGACATTGCCCTATCATACTGTATACAAAAACAAAACATGCTCTATATGAAAAACGAAATTCTTCAGCAGACTAGTGAGTCAATTTAACCGCAGTATCCCCAAAAACCCCAAAATCTTCAGCAAATTCACATTCCTAACCAAGTATACAGACCAAAATTTATTTTTCCACATAACTCTCACGAATTCCGGAGTCAAACACAGACTCCTAAACCAACTCTATTCAATTCTTCCCAAATCCAGTTTATTTCTATCAATACAAGTTAGAATTTTGCTAGATCCAAACCTAGCCCACAATCCCAAGCTCAAAAACCTCGAACTTACCACCTCCAATGAAGTTAGTTTCAAGTCAATCGCGACTTTTACAACCAAAATCCCATAAACCATCACATGTGACTACTCAAATGAGACGTAGTAACACTCCGCAATACGTTATCGAGGAAGTGCACAAAATCGACACGCAGATCTCAGAAAATCATCAACCCCCCTTATACGTACCTCTACTAGACAAACACTACCCTTACAAAAACCAGAATCCCGATAATCAAAAGCCGCCGGATATTTAGACTTAAGACCATAAAACTCTCCTTATTAAAAAACCACTAAATGTCGAACCGTATACCTCTTCTAACTCCGTTCAAATAAATAATACAATTTTAACCTTGATAGACCCCAAACAGAATGAGGCACAGAGGTCATCCTTCGCATTTTATATTTAAACTTAGAAGAAAAGAAAGGCCTCATAAAACTTTGTAAAGAATTCGAGTTTTGAAGAAGGACAAAACTTGAGCTTAACCATTAAAATAAAACACAAGATCCCTACCACATATACAAGTATATCCCTATATATACGAAAACCTACCTTTATCAATATTGTCATACAGAAGAAATTCGAAAACAAATAATTTCAGTGCTCGAACAAGGTATAATAAAAAACAGACACTTTTTCCCATGGAGCTCACCAGTTTGTATTGTGCCGCAAAAGAAAGATTCTAACCGCAAACAAAAATGGAGACTTGTGATCGAGTTGAATAAAAAAACATTTTCTAATAGATCCTATACCGAACATTACCGAGAATTTAGATATACTCGTAAATTGGGTAAGAGTCTATATTTTTCACACTGGACCAAGCCAGCCGACTCCACCAGATAGAAATGGATCCAAAAGATATAGCCGTTTTTGTAGATGGCAATCATAATGAATACCTAAGAATGCTTTTTGGCTTCAAAAACGCACATTTCAAAGAATTATAGGTAACATTCTTGAGGATTTATGTAGTATTTTTTAGTTAGACGACATCATTGCGTGCTCAACATCGTTATAAGGTCATCTTGAAAACCTTATTACGTATTCACCAAACTAAAAGAATCCAACAAAAATATAAATCAGATTTCTTAAAAAAGGTAATTGTATTTCTAGGACACATGGTATCAAACCAAGGCATTTAACCAAACCCAGATAAAATCCACGCTATCTAAGAGTTTCCACACCCGCGAACACCAAAGGTAATAAGAGCATTCCTTGGTTTATTAGGCTATTATCAAGAATTCATAAAGGACTTCGCGAAATTAGTAAAACCCTTTACTGAATGTTTAAGAAAAGACAAAAAAATAGAAAACAATGACAAATATCTCGAAGATTCCGAAATTTGTAAGATTATACTATCTAAAAACCCAATATTACAATATCCAAAACCGTTAAATCTCACTACATATGCGAACAACTTCGCTCTTGGAGCCATCTTGTGGCAATGTCCAATTGGAACGGACCGACCTATTTGCTACGCTAGTAGAACTTTAACCAAATCCGAAACCAACTATTATACAATAGAGAAAGAATTAGATAGATATTTATTTTATTTTCATAGTTAAACATTTACATTCATTTTCTATTGATCAAGCACAGCTTGCACAGAGATATGACTATTCAAATCTTACTACTGAAAGATACAGTTGGTTTTTAAAGGCTTTATCTACTGACAAATATGTTCGGAGGAAAAACTATAGGAACAAACCTCCATGTAATGGACCAAAATATATGAAATTTTTAAATTTCAGAAGCCTCATTATCACAGGAAAAATAGGTAAAATAAATAATAAATAATAAATAATAAATAATAAATAATAAATTATAAATAATAAACAATAAATAATAAATAATAAATAATAAATAATAAATAATAAATAATAAATAATAAATAATAAATAATAAATAATAAATAATAAATAATAAATAATAAATAATAAATAATAAATAATAAATAATAAATAATAAATAATAAATAATAAATAATAAATAATAAATAATAAATAATAAATAATAAATAATAAATAATAAATAATAAATAATAAATAATAAAATAATAAATAATAAATAATAAATAATAAATAATAAATAATAAATAATAAATAATAAATAATAAATAATAAATAATAAATAATAAATAATAAATAATAAATAATAAATAATAAATAATAAATAATAAATAATAAATAATAAATAATAAATAATAAATAATAAATAATAAATAATAAATAATAAATAATAAATAATAAATAATAAATAATAAATAATAAATAATAAATAATAAAATAATAAATAATAAATAATAAATAATAAATAATAAATAATAAATAATAAATAATAAATAATAAATAATAAATAATAAATAATAAATAATAAATAATAAATAATAAATAATAAATAATAAATAATAAATAATAAATAATAAATAATAAATAATAAATAATAAATAATAAATAATAAATAATAAATAATAAATAATAAATAATAAATAATAAATAATAAATAATAAATAATAAATAATAAATAATAAATAATAAATAATAAATAATAAATAATAAATAATAAATAATAAATAATAAATAATAAATAATAAATAATAAATAATAAATAATAAATAATAAATAATAAATAATAAATAATAAATAATAAATAATAAATAATAAATAATAAATAATAAATAATAAATAATAAATAATAAATAATAAATAATAAATAATAAATAATAAATAATAAATAATAAATAATAAATAATAAATAATAAATAATAAATAATAAATAATAAATAATAAATAATAAATAATAAATAATAAATAATAAATAATAAATAATAAATAATAAATAATAAATAATAAATAATAAATAATAAATAATAAATAATAAATAATAAATAATAAATAATAAATAATAAATAATAAATAATAAATAATAAATAATAAATAATAAATAATAAATAATAAATAATAAATAATAAATAATAAATAATAAATAATAAATAATAAATAATAAATAATAAATAATAAATAATAAATAATAAATAATAAATAATAAATAATAAATAATAAATAATAAATAATAAATAATAAATAATAAATAATAAATAATAAATAATAAATAATAAATAATAAATAATAAATAATAAATAATAAATAATAAATAATAAATAATAAATAATAAATAATAAATAATAAATAATAAATAATAAATAATAAATAATAAATAATAAATAATAAATAATAAATAATAAATAATAAATAATAAATAATAAATAATAAATAATAAATAATAAATAATAAATAATAAATAATAAATAATAAATAATAAATAATAAATAATAAATAATAAATAATAAATAATAAATAATAAATAATAAATAATTAATAATTAATAATAAATAATAAATAATAAATAATAATTAATTAAATAAGTTGAGGTATGTTTAAATTAATAAACGGATAGGTACGAAATGATTAACAAGTAAAGACAATATAAATAATGAAATCGATGAATATACAAATACATATGCAAAATAATAATTTAATAAATGAATACAAGTATGAAAAATGAGTAAATAAGTGGATTACCAAATAGACAAACAGAATTAATTAATGTGTCAGATAAGTAGATAACTAAAAAGTAATCAAGTTAGAGTGGTGCAAGCTCAGTAACTAGTGTATTTTCGACGAGTAGACAGTTCGTGAAAAACTTCTTATTGAGAATTTCGATTCTTCTGGCAACTTTAATACCGCCAGTTTTTTCGTGTAATATCATTTTTGAAAAGCCCCAGGGTAAATTCAACATCAATTTCAAAATTTTGTTCTGTGCTATTTGCAGTTTTTTTATGTGTGTTTTGGAACAGTTACCCCATACAGGAGAACTATAAGTAATCAAAGCTTGAAAGATTACCTTAAATATTATCATTTTGTTTTTATGATTTAGCATCGATTTCCGATTGATCAATGGATATAGCATTTTTATGGCGATGTTTAACTTATTTAAAGTATTTTTGATATGTATGCCAAAAGTTAGTTTCTGATCCAATTAAACCCCGAGAAACTTGATAGAACTAGCCCATGGTATATCGAGGTTATTAATTTTTAAGGAATTATGAGGAAAATGGCAAGGTGATTTTTTTCTTGTAAAAAAGATTGATTGACATTTATCCGCATTGATTTTTACTTCCCAATGTTCAAAATATTCATATGTTATATTGAGGCCATTTTGCAAATAATTTGCAATAACTGATCCATTTGTATGTGACGCATATAAAACTAAGTCATCAGCATACAAAGCTACGTGGCAGTTGGGAATGACAGGGAAGTCAGATGTAAATATATTAAATAGAGTTGGTGCCAGAACTGATCCTTGGGGAACACCAGCTGGCTCAACTTTAGGGGAAGAGACGGAACCGGCTAAAGGAACTGAAAAATTTCGATCGCTTAAAAAATTTTGTATAATTTTTGTAAGGTACACAGGACAACCAAAGTTAATAAGTTTGTTGATTAGACCTTCATGCCAAACAGAGTCAAAAGCTTTTTCTAAGCCTAGTAATACAAGACCAGTCGATTTTTTTCCTCCAAAGCTTTTCCCTGCAAATTCTTAATACCTGATGAGAAGTACTATGACCTGTACGGAAACCAAATTGCACATCAGGTACAATGTTGCTATTTTTTAGAAAAAGGTCCAATTTGAGTTTTATAAGTTTTTCTAATATTTTGCTGCATCCGTTGAGTAAGCTAATGGGTCTACAGCTGTAAGAATTGCGTGGGTCTTTTGCGGGCTTAAGCAAGGGAAATACTTGGGCTTTTTTCCAGTTTATGGGAAAATAACTTAATTTAAAACAAGCACTATAAATGGATTGGAGAAATTTTACTGCAAAAAAGGGGAAGATTTTTAATGGTTAAGTTATTTATGCCATCGAAGCCAGGAGATTTCTTGAGCTTCAAATTGGAAATGAGAAACTCAATATCATCTACGCTAATAAGCTAGTCAGAAGGGAATGTTGGACTTAGTCCGTTAAATGATGAGATCTCACTATCAACCAAAGATTATTTTCGAGAGGTAATATTTCGACTTACTTAGTGATTTTTTAGGAAGACGTCGGCAAGAAGCTCAGATTTTCCCGCACCATCAATAATCAATAGACCATTATCTACCAAGCTGGATATTGGGTTATGTTTTTTCCGGATTATTTTATTGATCCAGAAGGGTTTACCGTTGGCATTGAGAAAACTAAGTTTTCTAATTCAAATGCTATTCCTAAACTCTGTAATATTCAAACCAATTAACCGTGTAAGGACCTTCATTTCTCTGAAATCGTTAACCAATCGATATTTCTGCCATTTCCGTCTATAAAAGTTTCTAGTTTTATTAAAGTTGGTATAGATCGTGGAAGAATGACAGATCTTTGGCAAAGGGACTTCGTTGGAACTGCAACTAAAATGTTATTTTTGATTTTGGCCTCCAAGAAATTGATTGCTTCGTCGATATTTCTGCTACTGATTGACGATTCCAAGTTGATAGGACAGTTGTTAATAGCATTAGAGAGGCGATATCGTCGTCTAAGTATTGCACATTAAGAGTTTTGGGACAAGAGAGAATATCACAGATGACTGGGAGATGGTCAGAACTTAAAGCGTTAATGACGACAGGTGGACTTAGGATGCAAGGAATGTTAGAGATAAAGAAGTCAAGAGTAGAAGAAGTAAATCTTTCTGCAGAGGGTATGTAAGTAGGACTAGGTGGGAATATAAGTGCAAAGTTATGTGACGTCAGCAAATTTTCTAAGACGTTACTCCACGAGTTAGCCCTTTGACAGCCCCAATTGCGTTGTCTACAGTTTAAATCACCGCCGATAATGATGTGGTCATTACTGATCAAACGTCTCAAGTCATTTTTCAAACATCTAGCTTTGTAAGCATTAGATGAACCTCCGGGAAAGTCAACGAGAAAATCTTTAATTTGAAGTTATTTTCAAATGTTACTTCAATACCTATATTCTCAATTACTGTTGTATTTACCCTGGGTAGTATGGAGTTATCAATACCTATTTTTACTAATATGGAAACTCCGCCACCGGTATTGTTAGTACGATCAAGTCTATAACACTCATAATTGTACTAGCGACAAGAAAACTTTATTCTGTTACTGAGCCTAGTTTCACTTAACAAAAAAATATCAACATTAAGATTAGAGACAAAGTTAAAAAATTCAGTGCATTTTTTACGAATACCTCTTGCATTCCAACACAAAAGCTTAATCTTATTTAGTGTATTACTTGACATTGGAAAATAAATATTTACATGCAAGCTGTGCGATTACATTAAATTTCTCAAATTTGGATTTGCATTCTCCAAGTTTAGAGATCATTTCCATTGTAAGAGATGAAATTTCCTCTTGGGAGAACAGGGAGTTTTCCGCAGATGAAGAGCTTTGTGGGTTGAACATGTGGCTGTGTTGCACTTCACGTTGTGGAACTTGTGGATGCTGTGATGGTGCTTGCTAATGACGTGTCTTCGGCAGCGATGGGAAGTCATTTATGCTGATGAGGTTGAAGTTTTTGGCAGGTGAATTTGTCTGCAAGTGAGTGCGAGTAGAAACACGAGAAACTGTGGATTTTGCTGAAAGTTTTCCTCGGATTTGTAAATATTTAGTTCGGCTTTCGCATGCAGTATCAGTTGATTTATGATTGTCGCCACAGTTTGCACATTTGGAAACGGCTGTAGATGTGCAAGTACTGGTTTTATGGTTTCCCGAGCAATTGCTACGATAAGTTTTAACATGGCAATGTTGTTCTCCGTGGCCAAACATTCTGCAATTGTGGCACTGAGTTAATTTGTTTTTTGGGCGGCGCTGAAACTCCCATCTAACTTGTGTGCGAAAAATTGTTTTAACATTTTTTTTAAGATCTTGTAGACGAATAGATCCATTTTTAAAATAAACGACATAAAAATAGTTCACATATTTTTGGCTGTCTTTCTTGATTATTTTGACATCTCTACCTTTCAAACCAAGGGAAATTAGTTCATTTTTAAGGGAGATTACGGGAATCTCATCTAAACCGAAGATAACCACTTTGAATGATTTTTCATCTTTAAGGTCATGCGAGAAGAATTTACACTTTTTTTATTTTAGTCCGCTGCACGCGGTATGGAATGAGTCGATTGAATCACAAAATAATTTAATTCCAAGTGAGATTTTCCGTATGGAGTAATCGTTAACTTTCAATTCATTTAACAATTGGTGCACAAACGCACTTGTTTTGTGTAATATCTTTATAGGAGGAATTGCAATTTTTTTGGGGGGCAACTGATTGACACTCGAAGACATATTGTCTTCATTGTCCGTGTCGGGGTGGGATTCGAGAATGCTAAAAAATTTTCTCTTCGCGACATTGTAGGAGTATTGATTCTCCTATATTTATTCGTTGAGGACGAGGAGTCCTCGAATAAGTTAAAGCCGCGTTTAGCTATCTTGATTTATAGTCCGATTAGGTTAAATTAAGGCAGAACGGGGGAACGAGAGCAGATTAACACTAGGGAAGGGAAAACACAATGTTGACCGCTCAGAGGTCAAGACTGAAGAGAAAGAATTGTTAGCCATTATTTGGGCAGTAAAATATTACAGGCCCGGTCACACATTCAGAATTATAAAGTTTAGGTTTAGACGGCTGTTGAAAACGAACGCACTTAGGCCTATTGGCCACGTGGGTCTGTGATCCTCCTACTCCAGAAACCAGAAGCGTAGGAAACTTTTATTGTCTGTATTGCTTAAGTCACTTAAGTCGTTGTGGAAGAAGGCCCCTACGTGAAAATTTCTTCTTTGGGAGAGAGCAGGACATGTACAGAGGAGGTGAGGCATTGTCTCTTCATCCATGCAGCTTCTGCAAAAGTCTTTAGTAAACATGCCATGCCATGCCTTCTTGCATGTTTACATATAAGGAGGTGTCCAATGATGATACTTATAATGGCGCTAAGATGTTTTCTGTGAAGAATAACTAAGCTCATGGACGGATTCAGATCTAGCTTTGGCCAGATTTGTTTGGTGTTTTTGCCCGTCCCCTAGGACCAGGGGTCGGTTGAACCGAAAGCCAGTAACCCGTTCTGGGATGTGAGTGCTGCCGTTGGTCCATTTAGGGCCCTTCCGCCACCATCTCTTTTTAATGACCCTGACTTAGTCTCGGAAATCCTTACTGGCCTGAGCTCCAAATATGTCGGAGTAGCCCAGATATTGTTTCCACCGTTGATTCCATCTGGGGAATTCATCTGCTGTCCTGTTTAGAGTGCTGCTATTTTTGTCTGCTGGTCAGCACTCGCACTTATAAGTTTAGCAGGTCCAATCCGGATGGACATTGACCAGTACCCGGCGGATACCACGTGAAGGTATTATAAGCACAATTGATGTGTAGGAGATATTTGCAACACTGGATATCGCCAGGTTGACATATCTCAGTGTCTACCCTATTTCTACAACACACAACAGTAAAGTACTAAAAATTTTACCAGTTTTTGTTGTTGTTATTTAATTTCAGCGATTTCGACAATGGCGATAATGTGATAGTTAGCTCATCGGACTATCACGCAGAGAGTCTGGGTTCGATTGCTGCCTGGGTGACCAACAAATTTTCAAATCGCCGCCACCCTTTCGGCGGCCAATGAAAGCTCCCGAAAAAGCTTCTAAAGAGTGCCGTTCGGACTCGGCGATAAACCGTAGGCCCCGCTCAGATGTGACAAAAATGCCAACATGAGCAACACAAATGAGTGTCAAGAAACTAGGCCATGGCCCATACCGGGCTGCCAGCGCCACAGTGTTTTTTTTTCCCCCTCCAGCAATTGCTGTACAACTTTCGTAAAAATTGAGAACGTTTTCTAAAATTCCTTATAAAATAGATAATCTTTCATAGATGTCAAATATTTAAAAAGAGTCGTAGAAGCAAGAAGCAGGTAACAAAAAGTGGTGGGGATGAGAGATGTTTGTTTACAAAGGCTGGTTTTCGATTGATTTAATTTATTAAAACAATTGTTTTGCTTTTGTTCCGCAAATTTATTTTCTTGTATTCTTAGTGTTGACTTTCCTTATTTTTGATGTAATAATATTTTATGATCATGTATCGTAAGTATACATATTAAACTTTTATTATATAGATGAAATAGTATTAAATATAATATTCAAGGTTCTACATTTTTTTGTTAAGTAATGGTTAAACATTCTGCTAGCATTTAAGAAAATCGAGGAGAAGGGGTCTTAGTCCACTTTGGGATTTGATGAATAAAATAAAGAACCGCATACACCAGGAGAATGCGTTGGGCTTTCAGTATAAATGTAAGGGCGGAAAGAAAAAACGAATTTAACAGGTCTATGCACTAACCCAATAGCCCAGCTATGATCCCAGAATAGTGACAGGAAATCTTAAGTTCAGCATTTAAAAGCTGCAAGCTTTGATCGGTAAACATTTTTACCGATCCATAGTCAATAGGAATGTTGTCAATGAGGAATCAGGAAATGCTCGGATATGATTAGTTTCATAGTGGAGTAGTAAAAAATGTCTGATTTCACAAGGAATGTAGACAGGCACGTGCAGCCAAACAAGAAACATATAAAGCTGCGATACATCGAACATTAAAGAAAGAAACACCACAAGCTTCTAAAACAAACAAAAACACAAGAAGCAAGCGATAGAGGAAATGGACTACAGGAATTAGATTCTGAGTTACATCAGACAATAAAACTCACATGCCAGGACCATAGAGCCAGAATAGGAGCCTCCAAAGATCATGAACATGAAACATTCCACGGTCTTTGTAACGGCAATGAGGGTCAGAAATATCGCTTAACCTTAATCAACCATCATACTGGATGACGACAACAGAAAATTACATCCCACTGATCTAGATTAAGAAAGCTAAAATAAAGGTTCTAAAGTCTACATAAAGTTGCTGGCGCAGACTTACTATCTTCTGGGTTTATAAAGTAGCTAAGGGTGATAAGATTAAGAACATACAGCAGGCCTTCTTTTAGAAATGGCCAGAGGAAAGCATGCTACACATGAAAGAAGACCATTTGACTGTACCAACCATAGAAGAATAAGTCTCCTTAACATTGCTTCAAAATGTATTCTGCAAAGTTATTCGAGTAAAGGGGGCAGCCTTGAACAAATGCGTTTATAGATCCAATTTAAATTCATATCGCATGAATTCCTGAGTAAGTACTCTATTCTTTCTCGGAAAAGCTGTAAATTCTTCAACTTTTGTCTGCTTTGTGGCTAAAGATCACAGCCCACTATAACAACTCAACACCAACCTTAATATTTTTATAGTCGTTATGGTGTGCGAAAGCTTTAAGACTATGATGGTGACTGTATTTAAGAGTTCCACGTGCTATTACAGTTAGGCTTTTACGACTTGTTTACAGATAAAATGGTTCGAAATTCAATTTTTCTATGTATAAATTATGTAACTAAATTGTTGAAGTTGGCAAGGTTTAGATCCTGTCCTACATGACAAAAGTTTCTATACAATTGATTCAATAAATAAATATGAATAGACTTGTCAAATATTAATTTAAAGCCAACTGTTCAAAGCTGTCCTTTTCGATTTCCTTTACAAAAGTTAAAATTCCAAATTATTCCTGAGGTTACTATTTATTGAAATACAGTAATTGAATTACCAAATTCACTATCTAAGGAAAATATGCAGCTTAGAATATATACATTTCTGAGTTATAAATTATAGTATAAAATATGTCCCCCTCTCCCCTACGGGAGATTGATCCTATTATTAAAATTAATTCAGCAGAAGAAATCGATGAAGCTAAACAAATTTTAATTTATATTAAGCTTTGTTCAACTTTATTCAAATATTTAAATATGTATTGTATATAATTTTAAAAACTTAAGTGAATGCTTTTTGCTATCAACCTTCAATAGTACCACGACAGAAATACTATATATTCATAAAATAATTTCTGAATAAAATTACTAAGCTTATATTGAAAGTTTTATTGGGAAACATTGTTATATGTATACCTTAAAGATAAAAAAAACCAACAGGTTTTTCAAAACTTCAATCAACGTAATTGGACACATTTTTTCGTGTACACAGCAAAACTCATATTTGCGGAATCGGGCTAAATGTGCCGATTAAATACATGGAGACGCAGCCTCCAAAATCCAATCAAAGGATAAAATATCCTAATATGATTTTAAAGAGGAGATGTATTACGGACATACTCAGAAAGCTTGTGTTGTAGATGGAAAAAAAAATAAAAATTTTAAATTTTAATTCAATTTAGCTCAGACGCAAATTCGGCTAAACTAACAGGTCAACTTAAATAATAGGTGTTAACAATTTTATGTAATTTATAGAAGTAATGAGTAGATTGTAAGTGGATTGTTTGTTTTATTCTGTCTTTGAGTAAACAATTTAATCGTAATATTCTGAATCGGAATTTAATAAAATCATTTTACCGTTCAAAAGAGATCCATACATTTTATTTTTTACCATTTTAAGGTTACTTTGTGTATCATAAGGGTCGTATTTTTTTAATTATCTTATGAACCCATGGTGCTTGGTGCATCATTCGATATGAACAAATGCTAAGTAGCATTTAATGTTTGACTTGTTTAAGGAAAACTTCAAGAATGTAAAACTAGCGTCAAGGGCCCGACAACCAACCTGGACTGATGGACTTTACTTCAAAATAAATTATTTTTTATATTTAAGTCAATCAAGGCATACAAATTTACACAAATCTGCTCAATGTGCCAATACATTTATGTAGCATTAGTATTTCTAAGGCGTGTCATTCTAATCATCAACCACGGATTTTTAACTTGTCTAATACCTTTAGCACGAGCCCCTGTCTTTTCCATATATATTTTAATGGCGATGGAGTTTCATAACTATAGGTACATATGCATGTGCAAACATAAAAGCATATGCATGTTCCTTAATACTGATGTGCAACGATCTTGTACAAGTATGATGTTTTAAATAAATGTAAATATTAAGGTACGCACATACATAGTTTCACTTTATTAAACGGAGCAAACAGGACGTTGATATTATTAAAAATACGTCTAGACATACATTTACACGAGTATAATAACATGTGTATGTAATAAGTATTAAAAAACATATAATACCATAACCTGTTTAAAATCAACAGTCGATCAGTCCACACCTATCCTATCCTTTCATTGAAGACTTACTATTGCAACCTATAATAAAAAAGGAAACGTAGTAAACGTTTTGAAACTTAATATACATGTGTAAGTCAAGTGTGGTTTGTACTATAAGCTTTATCAATGGATTTAATTTTCAACACAATCATCATATCCTTTTGAATCCAGTGCTGTGCAAAATTTTTTTTTTTGGCCTCGTGCCTTTAAAAAGATTATACATTCATGTTCTTATTTCTTTCACATGGAATTTGGGTTGAACAACAACATCTGCTGCCACGAGTTTCTCACACTTTGTTATAGTTTACTCTCCTAAATCACCTTTTAGCAGCATAGGATGACGATGACGAAACATACGACACTCATACACATCCACCAAAAAAAAAACACAGTAGTAAGTGCATTTACCATAATTTGACGAAGGGCAGGTGGCTGCTGCCGAATAATAATGGGAACTCAGCGTGGGAAACTTACTTTGAAAATGTTTCCCACGGGTCGTGAGCTGAGAATGTAGTATGGAAGCAGCTTGTGGCACGCAGGCTGTTTGGCCCGAGGACTGAATTCATCATCCCGCCACTAACCACCATGTGCACAAGGTACTGTGTATGTTCTCGATTTGTATACCTATACACGAACAGCGTACTTATCTCTCTATACTTTTTTTACATTGACGGGAGGATGAAAGGGAATGCAGAAAGTAAATATTTCGTTCCTCTTTTCTCTTTTACATCATAAAACTATGGCGAGGATATATTATACTCCTGAATATTTCGGTGGTTGTGAGTAGTCACGTGCTTCTATATAAAGGTGGCCCAACCCTGTTACTTATCATTTTACTTTAGCAAGTGGAAGGTTAAGGAAAGTAAAAAATATACTCCACGTTACTACACGTTAATTATACGAATTTAAATTATTTTGCTAACAATATCAAAATGAACAGTGTCAAATACGAAATGTCAAAGACATATCAATACCGCAAAGTTATGAAACCAATGTTAGAACGAAAAAGACGTGCCAGGATTAATAGGTGCTTAGATGAGTTAAAAGATCTGATAGTGGAATACATGAAACACCAGAGTGGAGATACGTATTTAAAAATGGAAAAGGCCGACATTCTAGAATTGACAGTCCAACATTTGCGGAGAATTAAAAGCATCAAGTCAACGGCTTCATCCAATACAAAAGAAAGTTTTCGAACGGGATATATTCAAGCCGCGAACGAAGTTTCGCGCTGTTTAGCTTGTCTACCGAACGTAGACATCGCCCTAGGAACAAAGGTGATGACACACTTGGGATTCCGATTAAATGAATTAGCATCAGAAATCGAAATGAATGTCGGATCTCCGATTGAACCAAATACTCCGCTGAAGGTTTGCTGTGAAGCAGAAAATGTTTACGCTAAACAGTTGCCAACAATGTCTAGCCCAGTTTCTTCCGGTTACGGCAGTGACAGCGAGTGTTCAACATCATCGTTGCTATCACATTCTTCACCAGAACTGTTTCGTAAGGTAGCTTTAAGTCCAGAGACCAAAAATCGTGTCGAAATCGCTACAGTTTGGAGGCCATGGTGAAACGTGTAAACAAAATATTTGCGCAGCCAAGAGACGCTTCGATAAGCTGTATTTACATATTTATGTATAGGACTGTGCTTTAATATGTTAAAATAGTTTATAAAATTTAAGACTGTGATAGATAAAAGCTTTAAAATCTACATTTTTTACATTATTCAACGGGTTTTTTTTTTAAATATGTACGTCCAAGATATGATAAAATGTATAAGAAAAATACATAAATAAAAAATTTGCACATCTCGCATGACACAAACTTGTATGTTAAATAAATAACATATGGCAGATATATTATAATACTTGTTTTTACTAATGTTAGAATTAAAATAGTTGTTACGAAAACGCTTGCAGTAGTAGCTCTTCCGCCTAGCTTAGTGTTGCTTGAAAAGACGATAAATTGTAATCATTTTTTAATGGTTTAAATACCAAAAACTGTTTAGATGACTGAACAAGTTTATGTAGAACTCAAAATAATACATAAGTGGAACTCTCAAATTATGGAAATACAGACAGTGATGAATGGCTAACAAACTTAGCGCTTTTATTCATAAGTGAAATTTTTTTTTAAATTGCGTTAAAATTATTGATATTTAAACCTTTTTTTCTGAATGTTTATCAACCTTGTTCCACAACACCCTCAATAGCTAGACTGGTCCTCTTTCCATTTAAGTACCTTATTATTGATATTGAGCTATAGTAATGTACGAGAGGTAGGTAGGGGTGATGTCTTGTAATTTCATAATGTAACGACTAACGGCGTCATGTATCTTTGTTTAGACTTTTATGAAGTCGTCAACCTAAGTTCGATCGACATGTTAGCAAGTTTTTTTTTCACTTATCTAGCAAAAACACTTATCAAGGTTTGGGACTTTGATGTAAAAAAAAATTTTCGCACCGAGATCGCCTAAATTCCTTTCAGATGGCGCTGGCGTATGTCGAAAATGATATGCGTGGATTTAATGATGAAAAAAATCACACAATTTTATTTTATTAATATTTATTTGAAGGTTCATATATAAACAAAACTAAAAAGCACTTAAACTATCAAGACAAGAAATTATATATCGGATTGTGAAATTGTAGATTTGAACTGATTAGCACTGAAGACGAGAAAACTGTGTCGGATATCTGTAAAAGGATGTAAAATGTTACGTCGGGACACAAAGGATTCAGCAACAAAGGATATGTTATGAAGGATTTGTTTATTTAGGATTTCTTGGGAAATGATATTGTGGAAAGGGTTTTGTGGAAAGCGTTTTGTTTATTTAGGATTGAGTAAAAATTGTGCATCTGCAGTGGGATGATTGTATGTTGTCTCAGGTTTGGATCAGATTTAGGTTTGGTATGTGTCTGTGGTGGGTGTTCTCGAAATCAGTTTCTTGTTTTGGTACTGTTTTACCAACAGATGGCTTGGTGTTGTGTGAAGTTCACCACAGCTACTCCCCCCTGAGTAACTTTCAAGTGGAAGTTTAGAGGTAAGCTGTCGTTTTTTAGTCTCCGGAACAGGAACTTTTGCTGGAGCTGATGTTTGAATTCTAGTGGGAACTGGTGCTTTTGGCTGTGGCTGCCGCTGTTGTGATGATTCTGAATGCGTATGTGAAGTTTTAGTTTGTTGATAAGAGCTGCTTTGCGGTGTATTATTTGTTGCTATTGGTGTAGTATGAGTTGATGGTTGGTCAGATGTATCAGTTTTGTTGATGTATGCCGGTTTTAATCTGTCAACGTTGATATTACGTGGTGTTCCACATACATCGATTGTAAAAAGGTTGTTCGATATCCTTTCGATGACTTTGAACGGACCAGTGTACGGAGCTTGAAGTGGTTTTTTGACGTGGTCGCTTCGAATGAACCGTGCGAGCTGCTGAAAAGATCCTTGTGTACAAAAATCTTTGTCTCATTGTGGTGTGCTGTAGGCGTAGGACGAACATCTCGCATGATTTCTCGAAGTTTTAATGCGGATTCTCGTGGATTTTGTTGTTCCTCTGGTGCGATAAAAAAAATCCCCTGGTATTCGAAGCTTTGTTCCGTAGAGTAGTTCAGCTGGCGACGCTTGCAGATCTTCCGTATAGCACGTTCTCAGTCCGAGCATCACAGTGGAAAGAATTTCAGTCCATGGCTTGGAGGAACACATGAGTGCAGCTTTTAATGTTCTGTGAAACCTTTCGACGATACCGTTTGATTGCGGATGGTATGTCGTAGTGCTAACTTTTTTTGCTCCGATGAAATTGGCTAAGGGTTTGAAAAGTTGCGACCCGAATTGTGTGGCCTGATCTTTGATGATCTTTGTTGGGGTACCATAATGACAAATCCAATAGTAAGTTTTAGTTTTTTGCTTTATTTTCTTAATCACTAATTCTTACACACTAACAAAAAATGCTTAAATGCTAGCTTAAAATTACTAAACAATCTTATACTAACTTACTGGCCCTACACAGGCACTCTAAGCTACTCTAAATTCTTATATCTATATCTTTCGACTTTTTTTTTTATGATATTTATTTAAGGCTAAGAAAAACATTGTTAACAAAAACTTAGCATATTGACAATATTTTGTATTTTTTATAAAAACTTAATATCTAACTTAAAATAAACCTTAGTCTAGCTAACCTAGATACACAATACACACATATAAACACATAGACATTATACACAATAATATACATATATTAGTATATACTAATATATGTATATCTTTCTTAAATGCTAACCTAAATCTATGTAAGCTGGCCATCGCTATTTACAGAGCAAATAGATTGGTCAGCTCTGCCTCATTAGTGAGGCCGGTCTGTAATTGACAGAAACGACGACGAAACATCTTCCCCATCATTCAACCACCAGAAATGCTGGTGCTGCCGAACCAAATACTCCGCTGAAGGTTTGCTGTGAAGCAGAAAATGTTAACGCTAAACAGTTGCCAACAATGTCTAGCCCAGTTTCTTCCGGTTACGGCAGTGACAGCGGGTGTTCAACATCATCGTTGCTATCACATTCTTCACCAGAACTGTTTCGTAAGGTAGCTTTAAGTCCAGAGACCAAAAATCGTGTTGAAATCGCTACAGTTGGGAGGCCATGGTGAAACGTGTAAACAAAATATTTGCGCAGCCAAGAGACGCTTCAATATGCTGTATTTACATATTTATGTATAGGACTGTGCTTTAATATGTTAAAATAGTTTATAAAATTTAAGACTGTGATAGATAAAAGCTTTAAAATCTACATTTTTTACATTATTCAACGGGTTTTTTTTTTAAATATGTACGTCCAAGATATGATAAAATGTATAAGAAAAATACATAAATAAAAAATTTGCACATCTCGCATGACACAAACTTGTATGTTAAATAAATAACATATGGCAGATATATTATAATACTTGTTTTTACTAATGTTAGAATTAAAATAGTTGTTACGAAAACGCTTGCAGTAGTAGCTCTTCCGCCTAGCTTAGTGTTGCTTGAAAAGACGATAAATTGTAATCATTTTTTAATGGTTTAAATACCAAAAACTGTTTAGATGACTGAACAAGTTTATGTAGAACTCAAAATAATACATAAGTGGAACTCTCAAATTATGGAAATACAGACAGTGATGAATGGCTAACAAACTTAGCGCTTTTATTCATAAGTGATGTATATCTTTCTTAAATGCTAACCTAAATCTATGTAAGCTGGCCATCGCTATTTACAGAGCAAATAGATTGGTCAGCTCTGCCTCATTAGTGAGGCTGGTCTGTAATTGACGGAAACGACGACGAAACATCTTCCCCATCATTCAACCACCAGAAATGCTGGTGCTGCCGAACCACATCCCTCTTATCGCGATTCCCCACCACCCTACTGAACCTAAGGCGATCCACCCTGCCCTGTGCAACGTCTCTGTTGTAGTTGAGTCGCCTGTCCCCAGCTGTCCGAGCGACATGGAAGACTAACGGGATCGCTGACCTATCCTGGATCAACCCTATCTGATCAAAGTAGAGGAATGCTTCCGGTGGAACGAAGCCGTTAGAGCGCACACTCTCATGATAAATGTAATTGTTGTAGTAAGCCCCGGATATCAGGTTATTCGTCGAGACCATTGCTATTGCAATGTGCCTTCGAGTCAGCTTAATTACGAAGTTGTCCACTCGTATTAGGTTCGCCCTGTTGTAAAGGACCTCATTAGGATAAAAAAAATTGTACTCCGACTCTGGTGTTCTGTACAAGCGAAGACAAGCCCTCTCAAACACCCTAATCTTTTCCATTAAGCTTGCTCGTACATTGAACCACACGGGACACCCAAATACCAGCATGGGCCTGATAAGGGCGATGCGATTAGCATCGAGTTGGCTGCTATAAAACAGTCTCTTTGTGAGGGCAAAAGCGCCTTTAGCTCTATCTAGAGCAGCACCTACATTTTTGTTAAAATACAGAAACTGATCTAGCCAAATCCCAAGGTATCTGACTACATTTCGACAGGCAAGAGGCTGTCGTGTTGTCCAATGATCGAGAACTTTCGACAATTTTTTCTGGTGTCCCTAGAGGCTCCAGACAACGGCGTCCTAAAAAGAATGGTTTCCGAATTCTGAAAGTTGGTTTTCAACTTCCAGTCATCGCAAAATCGTCTTATCTTATCGAAGTCACGCTGTAAGAGAGCAATAATGACCTCGATTTTTGGACCTGTTCTGTACGCTATCAAGTCATCTGCGTACGCAATAGTATGGGGAAGTGAACCTATCAAGTCGCTTGTATAAATGTTGAATAGGATCGGCGAATTGACCGCGCCTTGCTGAAGACCATTTTTAATTTGAAATATTCCAACAGAAGTCACATCACCATTTTTCACGATGAACTGTCTGTTGGTTAGCATATTATTAAGAATGTACAAGAGTGGTTTACTGATCCCCAGACTAGCCAGCTTGTAGAAAAGACCTTCTAACCATACAGTGTCGAAAGCCTTCTCAAAGTCAACTAGGCAGGCAACAGTGCACTGTTTTTTGCCTCTATTCCATTGGATATCGGACACCAGTTTAGACGCGGCATGTGAGATAGCATGTTCTACCTTAAAACCGAATTGATTTTCCGGAACTATATGTTTGTCCTCAACCCACCTAGTCAGAGCTCTATTGATTACTTTTTCGAACACCTCACTGATATTCGGAAGGAGACTTATCGACCGGAGATTCACCGGATTGGATATATCCTTTCCCTTTTTGGGGATAGGTTGAACCACCGCCGTTTACCAATGCGGTGGATAATGTGCATTATTCATTGCATTATTAAACAGGGTGGTATAAATGTCCACCGCTTCTAGAGGAAGATGTCGAAGCACGATGTTCGGAATACCATCGGTCCCCACTGATTTCTTACTTCTGATTGTGTCGAAGATCTCATGGAGTTCTTCCTTCGAAATGAACGGGGGTAGGTCACCTTCTCTGGCAATGACATTATTTGCCATATTTTCGTCGCTGAACCGGGTGAAACCAGAGCCCTCGGATCGCCAGTTCTCTATTTCATTTCGAATATAGAAGTTGTGCACCAAGACGCGATTGTCCAGGTCATAATTAGGGCCAATGATATCATTGGCCTTGTATACTTCCTGGAAAGTCGCCCCTATGGCCTCAACCTTCTCCTGTGGATCCTCGACAACAAAGAAGTCGTCATCATCAGCGGCCTCATTTGTATCAATGCCTGCTACGAGTATTGTTAGTAATCGTTTGTTGTCTGTAGTCCGGGTTATTTTAAGACACTGAAGGTCGTTTTGATTTTTTCTCTGAAATAGTTTATTTATTTGCGGGAACATATTCGGGATGCTGGTGTTTACAGCCCGAACCTTATTGTTCCAATACAAACTTACAGCAATTCTGTAATTCTCTTTGATTAGCATTTGAATACTTTTAATCGACGACTTCAGTGTCCTAATTTCTGGGTCTTGTCTGTCTGTAAACTGTCTGTATAAGTTTTTAAGTCTTGTCAGAAGTCTACTTTTCTGTCGGTGCAGTGCGTCAATAGTAGGATTGCGGAACAGATCTTCGTTAGTCGTTTGTTTATACCGCGGTATTGTCAAGGTTGCGGAGAAGCGTGTCCATCGAGTCTTACTGTAGTTGTAAGAGTATCTCTGGACAAACTCCCCCAATTCCGCAATTTCGTTGGGAACTGTGATTTCGGTGCTAAAACCGCAATGGTCGCTATCATACACGAATGTGCACAGACAGTTAAGCGTTTGTAAATTCGTGCCTGTCAGTCGAATACGTTCGTCATACAGTAATAGATCCAAATAAGACCCGCCTCTGGGAAACGACGGGTTATCCGTCGCTTTAAGACCGAGTCTATACATGGCATCGTGCTGACCCCACCAATCGAGTAGTAGGTTCCCTCTAGTATTTGGAAAATTATTTCCCCAATCTCTGTGTCTAGCGTTGAAGTCCCCGCCGATTATAAAATAATTCTCCCCCAATTCCAGCCTCAGAAGTCGAAAAAGTGTGTCGAGCTCTGTAATGTATAAGGTGGATTGTGAAGTCCCAGATGCATAAACAGAGGCCAAGTACAGCCGCTTTCCACTGCGGAGCGGGATATATATGACGACTGCCTCTAACACCCGGAACCTGCGTAACACTCCCTTGTACACTCTGTGAAATTCTATGCCTTCTTTAATGAAGATCGCGACACCGCCTCCACGTTGGGAGTCAGGCCGGTTTCTTCTTTTAACAATATAATTATTGTACTCCAGTTCATGCTCATCGGTTAGCTTGGTTTCGCTAGCGAAAAGCACATCAGGAGTTTGGTCTTGTGGCAATTTAAACATCGCGGCTCTTCGTTCGATCCTAATCAGTGAATTAACATTCACCGCAAGGACCTTCAAAGTCTGTTCCACCATGTGCGTACCCATTACGACATGTGTTGCGTTAGACCCGGCAGCAGAGCGTAGATCTGGCAAGATCGCCAGCATGTTAGGTGCCGCTCCTGTTGTTCTCGGCATTGGCGCCGGAGAAGCAACAGCCGCTTGCCGCTGTACCGTAGCCCCTCTACCTGACACCATTTGGGCGTTGGAGATTTGGGACGTGACGGCTGGTGTTTGAAGCCTAACAGGTGAACGTTTGACCTCCACCTTCTGCTGCCGAGCCAGTTTTGCTTTTTTAATTTCGGCGAACTTAGGACAACCCCGAAAGTTTGCGGTGTGTCCCACGTTCCCACATAACACGCACGAGAGCTGCGTCCTATCGGATGCTCCGTCCCTACCCAGAGCACACTCCTCGGAACTGTGGTTCTTTGCGCACTTCACGCATCGAGGCTGCATTTGGCAGTTCGACGCGGCGTGCCCGAACCTCTGGCAGCTCGCTTCGTTCCTTTTTAATTTCTCCTAGTGAACCACCTGGTAGTCTAGTACATTGATGCTCCTTAGACTATCCAGACGGATTTCGGGACTGAGCTGCACCAGGAAGAACGGCAGACCCAGTTTCTCCCGTCTGGCTCTAGCTGTGGTAAATGGCTTTACCCCCACAAATTTGAGCCCTTCGCACTCCTTCTCTTTGAGCAGTGCCAGGATCTCTTTAGGATCAAAAGACGGTTCCAACCCCTTCAGCAGCATCGATTGCCGCTTTTCACACTTCGGTGTGAATGAGTAGTGCTCCGTCGTCGTTTCTTTTAGGAGCTCTTTCACTTTCGCATAGCCCTCCACTGTATTACAGTGGATGGCATGGCGATCATTCCCCAATCTCTTAATATTAAAATTATTACCAATGACCAACTTAC
This sequence comes from Volucella inflata, assembly GCA_928272305.1. Taxonomy (NCBI): domain Eukaryota; kingdom Metazoa; phylum Arthropoda; class Insecta; order Diptera; family Syrphidae; genus Volucella; species Volucella inflata. The sequence goes on from OV743716.1 coordinate 60,314,942, forward strand.
ACAGGTCTTTGGTAGCATTTACCTCTAATTTATATGTGTTGATAGGAGGAACCTTTTCCTTCTTTTTCTGCTGTTGTTGTTGCTGCTGCTGTTGTTTTTGTTGCTGCTGGTGTTGTTGTTGCTGCTGTTTTTTCAGCTGCTGTGGTTTCAGCTGTTGTTGTTTTTGCAGCTGCTGTTGTTTCTGCTGCTGCTGTTGTTGCTGCTGCTGCTGTTTCGTTTGCTGCAGTTGCTGTTTCTGCTGCTGGTGGTTTTGTTGTTGTTGCAGTTGTTGTTTCTCTTCTTGTTGCATTTGTTGTTGGGAGCTCTCTACTTCGGATTGCTCCCTCTGCCTACGTGCAGTTTGTTTTTGCTTAATAGCAAGCACTTTTTCTCTCAGCTTTTCTATGCTGCAGTGTATCTTTTTTATTTCCTCATCCTCATCTTCCGACTCAGATGCCGCTAGAAAGACAAAGTTGTTGTTGGCCCCCTTATACTGGATGTGCATTAACGCACCATCAGGTTGTTTTTTGTTTTGATGTGTTGCTGTTGCTGTTGCTGTTTCAGCTGTCAAAGCAGCACTTATTTTCATTTTAGTTAAGTTAGGAGTGGTTTTCAACCTCCTCCTCCTCTTGATGGCCCTCGCCTCGGTACCTCCCGTTATGGAAAGAGCGGAACGCTCTCCACCATCCATCGCGTGATTTCTTTATTACATGCACTTCTTGTTATTGTTTTTATATTTGCACAATTTGCGAAAAAAACACAAAAAAAAAAAAGTTCCATGTTAGGCCTGGGTTCGAACCCGTTGTCCCGATGCCCCCCCCCCCCGGACCGATGCCGCTACTAGCTTGCACTTATTAGCTTTAGGAGAAAACTGTAACACTATTTTTTCTAAACTGTACGAAAAACCGAAACACGTCTATCCTCAGCATAGATCTGCGAACGACTGACAAATCCAATAGTCGAACAGCGCTGTTGCCACTGTCTCTGCAGTCATGTTTTTCAGAGGGACTGCTACCGGCCATCGGCTGAATCTGTCAATGATTGTGAGGTACTCTTGGATCAAATCCAGATGAATGTTCCTGAACCTGAAGTCGGGCATCTCGATGTGGTAAGGTTGCGATCGAGTGTGTCGATGTTTCTTGGACCGTTGACATGGAATACAGCCACGAGTCCAAGTGATTGCATCCTTCTTGATGTCTGGCCACACGTATTTCACACGAAGAAGTTGTGATGTTGCCTTTCGACCTGGATGAGCTGGATTGTGGATAATGTGGAAAGCGATCTTCCTGAGTGACTGCGGCAGGTATGGACGGATCCTGGCTGATGTCACAGTATATTTTAATATTTTGCGGAAGTGTTAGTTGCTGCAGTTGTAACGACGATTCATTGTCGATCAACTCGCTCCTGGTCGTTTTCTTGAGCTTGCTGAATATCTTCAGAGCTGAGAAGCGTTGGCATGGATACAGCGTCGATGCGAAAAAGAGCATCTGCAACTACGTTTTGCTCTCCCTTCACGTGGACTCTGTCTGTGGTGAGCTGAGAGAGGAAATCCAGTTATCTTAGCTGTCTGTCGGAGGCGTTAGTAAGCTTTTTGGTAAAAGAATGTGTCAGCGGTTTGTGGTCGGTGCAAACTTTGAAAATGCGACATTCGAGGTGGTGGCGAAAATGTGTTATTACTGCAAAAATAGCGAGCAGCTCCCGATCATATGTGCTGTACCTTTTCTCAGTTTCCTGGAGAAGAATCCCATGGGTTTGGCGACGCCATCTTCCACTTGCTCCAAGGCTGCTCCAATGCTGGTTGTTGATGCATCGGTAAACAGCACGAGTTTGGATGTCGGCGATGGGAACGAAATTTGTGTTGCATTTCTTAGCGCCTGCTTCAGCTGATGAAAACTTTTTTCTGCTTCCGGAGTCCATTCTATTGGGGTTTTGTCGTGCTTTATTGAATGTTGTTTGTCATTTTCTGACATTACCAGGATGTCATCGATATACACGAAAACGAAGTCAAGACCACGGAAGATTGTGTCAATATATCGCTGAACGTCTGAGTAGCATTTTTTAAGCCAAATGGCATCACGAGGTATTTGAAAATACCCCATGGTGTGGTTATGGCGGCTTAATGTCTTCTTCGAACATGGGCACCTGGTAATACGCTCTTTCCAAATCCAAGGTGGAAAACACGGACTTCCCATGGAGCAAAGGAAAAAGGCTATGGATCAGAGGTGGTGAATACTTGTCTGGAACTGTTATTGCGTTCAGCTTCTGGTAGTCGCCACAAAGTTTCCAATCTGAATCTTTCTTCGGCACTAAGTGAATTGGACTGGCCCATGGATTACTGGATGGTCGAATTATTCCTCGATCAAGGCAGGTTTGAATCTCGGCTTTCCCTGCAGCGGCCTTAGCATTGGCCAACTTCCTGCATTTCGCAAAAACCGGATGTCCTGTCGTGATGATTCTATGGGCGAAGTCTTTCTTTTTTAGCGCAGCCGAAATATTGGTGGAAGGCTTTGTCACGCTGATGAACTCCTCTAATAGACCCTCGGGTATTCCGTGATAAACCGTCGATATATATAGAATAAACAGTCGAGGCTCCAATGGTTGTGAGGAGGGAATGTCGCCGTCAGACACAGCCCCTATTGCTGATGGCGATTACAGTTTTCCTGCAGCTTGGTTTCGAATTCGCAGGGCTTGGTGCAGTGGCGCACGAAATAAATAATCTTTGAGTTATATCGAATAAAAAAAAACTTTATTTATTTAAAAAGAACTTGATTTCACTTACAAGGTTAACAACTAACGAACGCTTAGAATGCTATCTTAAGGCTACTTATACACTATGAAATGTTTACTCAGCTTTCTCTGCATTCCCACAGGTATGCAACTGCATGTAATCAGCGGAAAAGGTCTGGGAACATTTCTGTAACTTAATATCTACTGGTTCTAATATCTTTCAAAATATTCTCGATATCTGAGTATGCTGACTTATACATAACTTCTCCGTCCTTTACTTTAAAATTCTCCTGAATTTTGTTTTTTACTTTGACATTAACAGATTGCTGTATTTTGAAAGACATAAGAATTATGGTTACTAAAACAATTAAAATTATGACAAAGCTAACATTAAGTGTATATGAAACATTTTTATGGTATTGTAGTTCTTTTATTTTATTAAGACTGTTTTCATTTTCAAATATAATTTCATCTAAAGTCATTTTATCAGTAAAATTTGTAAAATTTTTGTACATTGGATAGTAAAATCGCTCTTGGAAGCTCTCTTTTATGTTTGACAAATAATGATCTAGAATTTCTATTTTACAATTATTAAAATGTATTAACACGTTTCCAGTTATATTTAAATTTCTGTTGTCGCAATTTTGACTTATGTTTAAATTATTTGCATTCTTTATTAAAATGGTTTCTTTATCTATTAATATGATTTCAGTTTGGTTATTTCTAATTAATTTACAATTTTCTTGAAAAATACAATGTTTACTTATGCTTAATTCATTAAGATATTTAAATTCTTCATACTTATAATTGATTTTATTGTATTCTACTACCTTTTCTTTAGAACAATCGATTTCTTTTCCATTTTTGTTTGTAATCGGTACTACTCGTATTATTTTTAATGGAATCTGTTTAAATTCTTTTGGAATTTTTTTTGCAAATATAAGAGTATCATTCTTATATTTAGTAATGCCTAATTTAATATTTTTCATTTTATGCAAATCTATATTGTATTTTTGTATCTCCTCATCTGTTAAGATGTTAGGATGAATTATTTCCTGTCTTGCTGATGCTACATTATCTTGTATGTGCTCTACTTTTTCTTTTATTAGTTGTACTTTAAAAAGCTGATCAACAAATAAATTCTGTTCAATTGTTCGACTGGATACATTGTTGAGTTGTCGCAAAATTATTTCCCTGTCTTTCTTAATAATATCTTTAAGCTGTCTAAATGTTCTATTGAAACTATTATTTATTATAATTTGCTGGTTTAAATTACTAATTGAATTGCGGTTATTGACTTCTATATTTTCAAGGTGGTTTTCAATGTCTATTCTATCTTCTTCGTCTAATATACCGAAATGCCACTTTGATGCTTTTCCTACAATGTTAATTAAACCTCTTTTCTTTCTATTATCTCTCGGAATAATTGTTTTTACTATATTTGTTAAATGTATGAGTTCTGTTTTAAGTAGTTCTTTGTGTTGTACGTCAAGACTGTCTACGAGTATATTTAATGCTATGTCATTTAATAAATTTATTATGTCTTCTGGTTTGATCATGTGAATGATAATGTCTGTCTTAACGACTATGTCGACGTCATTAAGTTTGATTTGAGTAAATCCTGTTTGTTCCTTTATGTCGTATATATGTAAGAGTCCGTTAGTTGGCGTTATTAGTAGGAGTAACAATGTCCTCGTGAAGAGCTGAAAATTTTGGTTGTCGTTTAATATTAGTGGTATGAACGTTTGCTAATTTACTACGCTTAAATTTAGGTTGATGTTTATGTCTAACTGCCTTATAGTTTTTTATAAATCCTGTGGACCTCTCTTCAATGTAATCTTCGCGATTTTAGTTGGACTTTTTGATATTCTTTTCTTTTGTTGACCTTTAGTTTTGCCTTACCTTTTCAAATCTATTATTTTATATTGAACTTCGCTAGGCGTTGTTTTTATTGTGGAATGTATTCTCTCATTATAGTTTCGTATGGTCTTTGTTATTAATCTTTTGATTGATATATTTTGTTTATTTAATTCTACATTTTTCTAATATGGTGTTATGAAATCGTTCTATGTCAGAATTTCCGGTGTGACTATTTGGTTTGGTAAAATGTATTTCTACATCTTCCTCTTGTAAGAATTCTTTAATGTGGATTGATTTGAACTCATTATCAGCTATAATCTTTTTAGGTTTTCCTACTTTAGCGAAGTGATTCTCTAATTCCTCTACTATTGTAATATGGTTCCTGTCTGAAAGATAGTACGCTAATCCAAATTTTGAAAACTTGTCGATAATTGTTAGAAAACTACACTTCATTATGACAAATATATCTACATGAATTATTTCGTTAAGATCTGTTGCTGTTTCTGTTAATTGAAATTTTGTTTTTATTGGTTTTCTATCGTATTTAACCTGTTGGCATATCTCACATTGGCTTATAACTATTTGAATTATTTCTTGTGTTTAATAGCACTGTAAGTTTCCTGAATTCCTGAATGTAAACTTTCCTTCAGATGATAGAGTGATATTTGTTTTACTATTTCTACTTCTGTTTTGATATCTTGCGCTCTAAAAGAACATTTAACAAATTTAATTTGGCTATCGTCTGAAAACATTTCTCTTAACTTTTCCTGATATATATATATATATTATATTGATGATCTGGTAATTCTGAAAAAATACCAATTTTTCCTTTTTTTATAAAAATTTTAAAGATATCGGTTAATCTATCAAAGTCATATTCTGCTATGGATATTATTCGTTTTCCATGAATGGTTTCAATTTCTTGGGTTTTGTTGTTAGTTAGAATTATTTGAGTTTTGTATTTGTTCACTATTTCTTCTTTGATTGGTATGTGGTCCATGAGTTCCTCTTCTGCTGAATGAATTGTCGCATCTGAATTATTGTCTTCCATATTAAATACAAAATCGGATATTGAATCATTTTCATTACATTCAAGTGAAAAGTTGTCTGTACTATGGGATTGTTCTTCTTCTTCCTTATTGTGAGTTACGTCCTCGTTGGGTTTAATTCTACTCAGAAAATCAGCTACTCTGTTTTCTTTACCCTTCAAATATTCGATTTCGAATTGGTATTCTCCTAGCTTTAAGAGCCATCTCTGATGTCTGGGAGAAAGATCCTTACCTTTGTATTTGGCATGCAAAAATTTTATCGGTTGGTGATCTGTATAAATCTTTAATTTATTCCCATAAAGATATGGTCTAAAGTAGTTTACAGACTACATAATTGCAAGAAATTCTTTGTCCGTGGCTGAATAATTTTTTTCGTGATTATTCAGGGTTCTCGACGCGAGGCATACAGGATGTCCCTCCTGGGATAAGACTGCTCCTATTGCATAATTAGAGGCGTCTGTTGTTATACAAAATTTATTTTGAAAATTAGGATATTTTAAAATTGGATGACTGGTTATAAGAATTTTAAGCTTTTCAAAGGCTTCAATATAATTAGGGTCGTTTAGGTTAATTTTGCTATTTTGCTTCAAATTTTTGGTAATAGGCTGTGCTATTTTTGCATAGTTTTTAATAAATTTCCTGTAGTATCCTGTGATACCTAGAAAACTTTTTATTTCTTTTTGTGTTGTGGGTAGTTTTAACTTTTGAATTACCGATATTTTTTCAGGATTTGGTTTTAAACCTTCCTTTGTTAGTATGTGTCCTAAGAATTCTGTCTCCTTCTTCATAAAATTACACTTATCGATTTGTATTTTTAATTGTTTTGATTTCAATACATTGAATATATCGGTTAATGATTTGATATGCTCTTTTAATGTTGTACTAAAAATAAGTATTTCATCAAGATATACTACACAGGTTTTATTTATGTAGTCTCTCAGAATATCATTCATGAGTCTTTGGAATGTCGCTGATGAACATCTGATGAACTCATATAAACCATGAGGGGTGATAAAGGTTGTCTTTTTTCTGTCTTGTTCTTTAATTAGCACCTGATGGTACCCCTTAGCAAGATCCAACGTTGTAAAATACTGTGCCTTACCTAACTTATCCAAAATTGAATCTATGTTAGGTAATGGAAACTTGTTGTCAACTGTAACGGCATTCAGTTTCCTGTAGTCAATCACAATTCTAAATTTTTTTTTACCTGAGTTGTCCATTTTCTTAGGAACAACTATAAGGGGGCTGGAATATTTGGAATTACTTTTCCTTATAATCCCTTGATCCTCCATTTCTTGGATTTGTCTACGTACCTCTGCCTCATGTTGAGGTGGATACCTATATAATTTGGCGTTGATTTTTTGATCTGTTATTGTCACTATTTCGTGCTCAATTTCTGGGGTGCTAGTGAGTCTATCTTCCTCTTTAAAGAATAAGTTCTCAAATCTTTTCATCAGCTTTTCGACTTCTTGTCGTTCTTCTTCATTTAAATGATCAGTATTGATGTGTTTTGAATAGTTATCAAGGGGTTCAAGTGAACATACACCATTCACTGTATATGGATGATTCACAAACTTTAAACATTGATTATTTAAGTTGATGGTTCCTTCATCCAGGTTTATTAAAGTATTTAAGTTGTTTAAGAAATCCGTACCAATTATAAATTGGTACGTTCTATTAGAAAGTCTTTTTACTTTCAATCTTATTCGAGCATTAAGGGGGGCCCTTAGTTCCTCAGGTACAGGTGTATGTACCTCAAATTTTATATTATCTTTACCGGTAACTGTTGTAAAGTATATTGGTTCAATAGGAATTTTGGTAAATTCATCTAGTCTGTGGTCAATTATACTTAGAGTTGAACTCGTATCTACTAAAGCTAAATATTTGTTTTTATTAATGGTCAAATGAATTTGTGGAAGATCGTCCGAGGCTAACTCCAAAAAAAATTAGCATTATTTACTTCCGAAGTGTATTTATCATCTTTGCTTTGTTTATGGTCACTGGGACCCGGTGGTGCTGTTCTTTGTTGAGAATCATTCTGTTGGTGGCGATGTTGGCCCGAATGGTTGTTCAAATTGTCTAACTCTGGTGATTGCCTATTTTCTACATTTCCTATCTCCATGGGTTCAGGTCTATGTGAGTTTTGATTGTGTTGTCGTCTCTGGTCTGAATTATAGTGTTGTCTAGATTGTCCTGAATTATGGTATTGTCGGTTTTGTCCTGAATTTCCCTGGTCTTGATAATCTTTTTTATGATTTATTAAATTTCTAGTTCCCTGTTCTTGGTTGGCATGTCTTCGACTACTACTTCTACTTTCTTGTTTTGGGTTATTGAGTTTATTATGTTTTTGTTTCCTAAATTCATACCTAATGCATGAATCCTCAAATCTTCTTTTTCTCATAATTGAAATTTTTTCACCTAAATCTGTTTTACGAGTATCATATATTTTATCTAAGAGGACACCTTGTGTCATTTCTTTCACTGTATGTACTAGGAGGCTTTCTACACTTGTTAAGTCAATACTTCTATCTTCTTTATAATAAACCCTAAGCTCATCTGTTTTATATTTTATGTTTTGAATTTCACTAGATAATTCACTTACATTGGTAACTTTGAGATTGGTGATCCTTTTATATATTTCGGATGGCTCCACATCTGGTCTACGTATATCGAAGTTTGAGTGTTCCCTTTATTAGTTCCCAATTATCCGGTTGTGGTAGATTTATGATTGTGTTTTTTGCTTCTCCTTGTATTTTTTCGTAAAAGATTGCCTTCACCATACATTTCTTCAAGTTTTCTTCTTCGACTCCTGATAAGTAGTACTCTACACTACTTATAAATGATTTGATGGTAACTTCACCTTGTCCGGTGAACGTTGACATGTGCTTTACTTCTCTTAATGCTTTTTCTGTATTATCTCGAGATGCTGTTCTGGCTTGTAAAGCTTGGAATGCAGCGGCTAATTGTTCCAACTGTTGGTTCTTTTGTCGTAATTCGGCTGCTAATTCTTCCATTGTTGGTTCGTTCAATCCTTGTCTATTATTGTTGTAAAATCTTGTTTTGTCTTTTTTCATAAATGTTTCACACAGATTCTTTTGCACTTTTATCCTAGCTGGAGATTGTCCATAAGCGGTAAAATGCAAATTAGAACACTGTTTTTTCATAAATATTTCACACAGATTCTTTTAGACTTTTATCCTAACTGGAGATTGTCCATAAGCGGTAGAATGCAAATTAGAACACTGTTGTTTTTTATTTATTTATTTTTTTTTTCGACCTTATTTCACTAGCGTTTAATAATAACTTCACTATTTTCACGCTGTGTATTGATTCGTTATCACTGGATAATTCTTAGAATTATCCTACCGACTGCGCCAAATAAATAATCTTTGAGTTATATCGAATAAAAAAAAAATTTATTTATTTAAAAAGAACTTGATTTCACTTACAAGGTTAACAACGAACGAACGCTTAGAATGCTATCTTACGTCTACTTATACACTATGAAATGTTTACTCAGCTTTGTCTGCATTCCCACAGGTATGCAACTGCATGTGATCAGCGGAAAAAGTCTGGGAACATTTCTGTAACTTAATATCTACTGGTTCTAATATCTTTCAAAATATTCTCGATATCTGAGTATGCTGACTTATACATAACTCACGTTTGAGCCGAACCTTCTATGGTAGTAACAGAAATTGGTGCGGGAGGGACAACGGTCGGAGTTGATAATTCTCGTTTTGGAACTGGCACGGTTTCCTTGCTGCTTCAAAATTTTCAAATCAGCCAGCACATTAACGAAAGCTTCTTCGAGATGTTTTATTTGTAACCGGAGGACAGCAACTTCGGATCGCAGAGCAGAATCGTCAGATGGCGTTGGATCTCGTCGAAAAGGCGTAACTGAAACCGGCAGAACTGAACTTCCTCTGGAAACCTTTGAGTAGATGCGGTCGGCCATGTTGGCTAGTTGGTCAATGCTCATGTAATCTGACATCACGAGAAAAGGTTGCAGATCCGGTGGTAGCTTCTCGATCCACAACTCATGGATAGCGGTATCTGTCAAGGTAAGTGAGGCTTTGTCATTTATTTCCCGGAGGGAATGCCTCTGAGGATTTTCGCAAATTTTCTTTTTCGGGAATACCAAACCTAGATAAGATAATTTTCTTGACATTTTGATACTTATCATTTTCTGGTGGATCCCTGATGACATTAGTGACTTGCTGTAGGACTTGTGTCGGTAGCGCTCGCTAAAGGAACCACAAGTCCAAACAGTCCTGGTTAAATGGTGGCAGTTCGGGGCGTTGATGACTGTGCAGAATCGCTGTTAGTTTGTCATCCATGTTGTCCTGCGCTGTTTTGTTCGTCTGAGAACGGGTTTTCCTGTCGGTGGCGTCGCTGGTTTCCGAAACTGCTTTAGAAGATTCACTTCTTTCGGCTTTACGTTTAGGGCTTATGTTTTTTGAGACGGTTTTCATTAAGCCGTAATATTTATTCAATTGGAACGTCGTAATCCTTTCAGATCACGTCGGGGTCACCAATTTGTGGATTTAATGATGAAAAAGTCACACAATTTTATTTTATTAATATTTATTTGAAGGTTCATAGATAAACAAAACTAAAAAGCACTTAAACTATCAAGACAAGAAATTATATATCGGATTGTGAAATTGTAGATTTGAACTGATTAGAACTGAAGACTAGAAAACTGTGTCGGATATATGTAAAAGGATTTAAAATGTTACGTCGGGACACAGAGGATTCAGTAACAAAGGATATGTTATGAAGGATTTGTTTATTTAGGACTTGGGAAATGATATTGTGGAAAGGGTTTTGTTTATTTAGGATTGAGTAAAAATTGTGCATCTGCGGTGGGATTATTGGATGTGATGTCTCAGGTCTACGTTTGGTGTGTGTCTGTGGTAGATGGTCTCGAAATCTTTCTTGTTTTGGTACTGTTTTACCAACAGATGGCTTGGTGTTGTGTGAAGTTCACCACATATGGCACCGATTTTATTTTGAAACGACGGCGAAACAAAGTTTCATGGCACCACCCACATATATGCAGAAGCAACAAAAAGGCAACATATAAAAGTGGCAATAATAGTCGTGTTTTTTGCGAATCCGCTATCCGCTTAAATGGCAATTTGCATGTTAATTACAACAATAACATAGCGATCAACGCTAAATCGATTTATTATATTGTGGTATATATATGATTAAATCACGGATCCAGTGTTGCATAGTTTTAGGATCATACAAACTCTCCACGTTGGAGAGTTGAGTTATTACCCCAGTTTCAAACCAGAAGTTACCAGAAAGAACTAGAACCCGGCAAATGTAGTATAAATACAGGATGAGAAACTGCGGACGATAAGTTGATTTTTGGAAAGCGATGGAAAAGGACCTAAGTCTTACTAAGTGAAAAATAAGAGAGTTGAATTGTGAAATAGAAGTGAAATTGTTTGTGAATTAATTAAAAGTTGTATTTAAATAGTAATAAATAGAGTGTTTTTAGAAACAGAATAACGTTTTATCATTTCGAACCCTAGCCGAAATATTACATTGGTGTCAGAAGTGGGATAAAACTTATTCTGAGTGCTGTGAAAAAAAAGAAAATAAAAAAAAATAAAAATAAAAATGCCACGTACATTGCTGGAGCTAAGTATACCCCAGCTGAAAATGGAGCTAGAGAAGCGGAATCTCTCCGCAGCTGGAGGGAAAAGTGATTTGATTCTTCGGCTACAAGAAGCGATCGAAAAAGATGGAAAAGATCCTAAATCCATGTCGTTCGACGTAGAAGAGGAGCTTGTAAGCACAGGGGTTGACATGTCTGCCATGATGGAATTACTCCTTGGATTGAATTCTAAATTTGAAGAACAGAAGAATTCTTTAGAAGAACAAAAGAGAAGTATGGATTCTAAGTTTGAAGAACAGAAGAATTCCGCAGAATAACAAAGGAGAAGTATGGATTCTAAGTTTGAAGAACAGAAGAATTCTCTAGGAGAACAGAAGAATTCTCTAGAAGAACAGAAGAGTTCCATTATTTCCAAGACACTGTCGAAGAGTTCAAGAATTCTCTAGAAGCGAAATTCGAAATAATCGATCAAAAATTAAATATGCACGAGGCACAATTCGAGAAGGTTGAACACAATATCGAGAATCTTGCGAAAGAACTAGAGAGAGTAAAGAAACAGAAAGTCCGAGAAATTTCTACAGACAGCCCTAGAAGGAAAGAGATGCAACCGCCTGTCTTCGATGGCCAAACATCGTGGCCAATATATAGAGGACAATTTGAAGCAGCTGCCATGACCAACAACTGGGACGACGAATGCACTCACACTGGCACTGAGAGGTACAGCTGCGGAATTGCTGCAAACCATCTCAGAAGATAAACAACTCAACTACGACGCTTTGGTTAAAGCCATAGAAATGCGGTTCGGAGATGACCATATGCAACAAGTATACAGAGTCCAACTGCGCAGCAGAGTCCAGAAGAGGGGCGAAACAGTTCAGCAGTTGCAGGCCGATATCGAACGGTTGGCGCATCTATCTTATCCTAATGCCGGAGAAGACCTTATCAACGAAATGGCTGTAGAGGCATTTACCCAAGCGATTGAAGATAGGCAGTTGCAAATGGCTGTAAGAATGGCTGGAAAACGAACCCTTCCTGAGGCCCTAGCATTTGCCCTGACGATGAAAGCTGCCGACCAAGCATCTCAAGGAATCCACCGCGTGAGAGAAGTGACAGCCGTGGAATGCTCCTGCCAACGAGCAGACGTCGTGGAGTGGAACAGTGTGCGTGGAGGACAAGTCCGTTGTTGGAACTGCAACAAAATAGGACATCTGCAGCTTGAGTGCAGGTCTCCACTTAAACAACGCAGTTGTCCACAATGCGCTGCTAGGAGACGTAACGAAGAGGCATCTGGCAGGAATGACATCTATCCTGCCAGCAGCGCAACGTCAAGTCAACAGGCGGGAAACGTGTAAGAACCAACTTTGAGGGGCAGAAGTTGGTTTCTGGAATTGACGCCCCCAGGATCAAAATCCAAGTCTCCCAAACAAAACGAAGTAACAAGAGTCTTACAGTGGAAGCCCACATTGGTCAGAATAAATGCGTGGCCACCATTGACACCGGTGCCACCGCTTCCATTATAAGAAGGGATATCGCCCATGATTCATGGCTGCACAATACCAGTAGCTACTGCTTGAAAACAGCAACAGGAGCGACTGCACAGGTGTATGGAGAAGTTGTTCTTACGATCAATCTGGCAGGACTAACATTCACCCACGTATTCCTAGTGGCCGATATATGCGACGAGTGCATCATTGGAGTTGACTTTATGAAGGCGCATAATGTAGTGCTCGACATCGGAACTCAAGTACTTAAGTACAGGAACGTCGAGATTCCAATGGTGTACGGGAATGAGAATGCCGCATGCCTTAGGACAGTAGTCAACAAGGACGAGATCTTACCACCTTCCGCAGAGACACTAATTTGGGCGCAGCTGGAAGGTGATCTTGGGGGCCATCGATTCTATTTGGTTGAGCCGGAATCTAAAAATCATTATCAGAATTACGTCGTGGGAAAGATGATCGTTGAGCCGAAAGGCAAAATGGTCCCAGTAAGAATCTTGAATGTGGGAAATAAGAGCATCAAACTAAAGCAAGGACAATCGATCGGAGCGTGCGTACCGATAACTGCTGTCACCAAGTTGTCGAAGGAGAATGCTGCTATATCTTTGCCATCAAGTAGCACAGCTGAGTTCAAAAGAACTATACTCCGGCAAACCGAGCTGAACCAGGAGCAATGAGCTATGGCAGAGGAACTAATCAACGAATTTGCAGACGTATTTGCCTCGCCGGATGGCGAATATGGCTGCACACATTTGGTACAACACCGAATAGACACTGGAGATGCAAGGCCCATACGTCAACCTCCTAGGCGTTTACCATTAGCTAAGCAGACGGAGGTTGCAGAAATGGTTTCGACTATGGAAAATCAAAGGTTGATTGAAGGCTCTAAGGGTCCGTGGGCATCACCCGTTGTACTGGTCAAGAAGAAAGACGGCACCAATAGATTCTGCGTGGATTATCGCCAGCTAAATAATTTCACCAAGAAGGATAGCTACCCGTTGCCAAGGATTGACGACACACTGGACACACTATCAGGAGCGCAATGGTTCTCCACACTTGATTTGAAAAGTGGCTACTGGCAAGTACAGATCCATCCGGAGGACCGTGAGAAGACAGCCTTCACCGCAGGAAACGGGCTTTGGCAATTCGCAGTAATGCCATTCGGATTGTGCAATGCTCCGGCAACCTTTGAGCGTCTAATGGAACGCGTTTTGCTGGGACTAACATGGAAAACCTGTTTGGTCTACCTGGACGATGTCATCGTGGTCGGCAAAACTTTTCAAGAACACCGAGATAACTTAAAGGAAGTGTTCCAAAGACTACGAAGTGCACAGCTAAAGCTAAACCCGAAGAAGTGTCATCTCTTTAGGCCAGATGTCAAATACTTGGGACACATCATCTCATCCGAAGGGGTAAGGACAGACCCAGAAAAGATCGAAGCGGTGAAAAATTGGCCAGTCCCAAGAGACAAACACCAACTGAGAAGCTTTCTGGGACTCGCTACGTACTACAGGCGGTTTGTGAAGGATTTTGCTGGGATCGCAAAGAGTTTACATCAACTAACAGAAAAGGGAAAACAATTCAAATGGTCAAGTGAATGCGAAAGGAGCTTCAAAACTCTCAAACAACAACTATGTGAGGCCCCTGTACAAGTGTACCCTACTCCAAGAAAAACATTTATTGTGGATGCAGATGCCAGTAACGTCGGAATTGGAGCTGTCCTTTCGCAGATGCATGACGGGCAAGAAAGTTGTTTGCTACTTTAGTAAGGTGCTCTCTAAGCCGGAAAGGAACTACTGTGTTACCAGGCGGTAACTTCTTGCTTTGGTCTTGGCAACAAAGCATTTCCATAAGTACCTGTACGGGCAAAAATTCATTCTTCGCACAGACCATGCATCTCTGAAGTGGTTGCTGCAATTTAAAAATCCTGAAGGACAAGTCGCAAGGTGGATTGAACGACTCCAGATGTACGACTACGAGATACAGCATCGAAAGGGAAGCCTTCACTCTAATGCGGATGCTCTGTCCCGGCGACCTTGCAAATCTGATTGCAAACATTGCGCACGACAAGAAGAAAAAGATGCGGTATCCACTCAACGACTAAGAGCTGAGCCCACTGATGGTTGGAATGAAAGTGAAATGCGAAACGCCCAAAAAGAGGATCCAGATATCGAGCCAATTCTCGCCTGGAAAGAACATGAAGAAAAACCAGATTGGCAGGAAATATCCAATAAAAGTCCCGAACTAAAGGCATACTGGGCACAGTGGGACTCGCTTCAAGTTCAAGATGGTGTTTTGAGGCGAAGGTGGGAAAGCTCGGATAGAAAGTCGTTTGTGATGCAGCTCGTTGTGCCAAGGTCGAGAGTCAGTGACGTGCTAAGGGAACTGCACGATGGAATATCCAGAGGCCACTTGGGAGTGAATAAGACGTTAGAAAAGGTGCGTGAACGTTTTTATTGGGTGCACGCCAAGGACGATGTAGAAAATTGGTGCAGAAAGTGTGTCACCTGCGCCGCCAGTAAAGGCCCGAGGGTTAAAACTCACGGCAGAATGCAGCAATACAACGTTGGAGCGCCATTCGAGAGAATCGCAGTTGACATTGCAGGACCGTTTCCTGAAACCGAAAATGGAAATTGCTACATTCTTGTTGTTATGGATTACTTCAGCAAGTGGTCTGAGGCTTTTGCTATCCCTAACTAAGAAGCCAAAACCGTGGTTGAGCAGATCGTTTACAACTGGGTGAGCCTATCGGAGTGCAGTACACAACACCACAGGTCACACTCCATCGGAAATCCTTTTCGGTCGAACAGTCCGGTTACCTAGTGAATTGATGTTTGGATCAGCGCCGTCTGAAGAGAACAGAAATGAAGACGACTATGTCGCAGACCTCAGACGGATTATTAGGGACGTGCACCAAACAACCAGGGATAAGATCAAGTTAGCCAGTGACCGCATGAAGACGAGGTATGATGTCAAGGCGACCACAACGGGATTCCAGGAAGGAGATCTAGTGTGGCTATATAACCCCCATAGACGGAAAGGCGTA
This sequence comes from Volucella inflata, assembly GCA_928272305.1. Lineage (NCBI taxonomy): Eukaryota > Metazoa > Arthropoda > Insecta > Diptera > Syrphidae > Volucella > Volucella inflata. The sequence goes on from OV743716.1 coordinate 60,330,737, forward strand.
TCACCCAAATTACAGCAAGACTGGGAAGGACCATATAAAGTCGTAAAACGCATCAACGATGTTGTCTATCGCATTCAACGAGGAAGAGGCAAGATGAAAGTGGTTCATGTGGATCGAATATATCGCTATATTGGGCAGAATGTCGAAAAGTTTGTTCGGGACGAACAAGTTTAAGAGGGGGATATTGTGGTATATATGTGATTAAATCAAGGATCCAGTTTTGCATAACTTTAGTATCATACAAACTCTCCACGTTGGAGAGTTCAGTTATTACCCCAGTTTCAAACCAGAAGTTACCAGGAAGAACTAGAACCCGGCAAATGTAGTATAAATACAGGATGAGAAACTGCGGACGATAAGTTGATTTTTGGAAAGCGATGGAAAAGGACCTAAGTCTTACTAAGTGAAAGATAAGAGATTTGAATTGTGAAATAGAAGTGAAATTGTTTGTGAATTAATTAAAAGTTGTATTTAAATAGTAATAAATAGAGTGTTTTTAGAAACAGAATAACATTTTATCATTTCGAACCCTAGCCGAAATATTACAATATTAAGCGGATATAAAACAGTGCTCCCAAAACATATTATCTTCGTTTCGGATGAATTTTTCCGATAAATTAGCAAAAATGTCAACCATTCGACTACAAATTAGCAAAAATGTCAACAATTCGCCTACAAATTCTTTTTAAAACAATTTTTGTTTGTTCACCAACCGACAAATGAGCAACCACTAAGTGCCATAGAGATGTCTGTGGTACCAAGTTTTTATGATGAACTCTTAAGCGGGGATGGATCGTTTCTTTGCGAGCTTAGCTAATATGCGTGCAAAAAAACACAGCTGTTATTGTTGTAATTAACATGCAAATAACTTTTTTAGCAGATAGTGGATTTGCTAAAAACAACTAGAACTACTCGTAGAACTATTATCACTTATGATTTACGAGTATATAGATCACACAACGAAAATAAAACCGTCCAGATCATTGAAAAATTTAAGTTCTGTGTAGTGTTTATAGATTGACATTTATTTGCATGTCCATTATAATTGCACACCTGAATTTATATTTTTCTTTTCAACGCGAAGATGCCATGCAACCAGTAATTTTTTTTAAAAAAAAACTTCAAAAATATTTAATTTTATTTGTATCCTCTTTTATAAAATAAAAAACGAAATGCAATGCAGATAAGCATTGTTATCAGCTTTATTCATTTTATTGCGATTTGTAGTCGGCTGTATATATTTGTTATTTTCATGCTCATGCAAGAACACTCTCGTTTTCTTTCATTCTAGATGGTGGTTCTTTTCTTACGTACACTAAGGTTGTTCTTCGTCTAAACGACTACGACCGTTTTGTTCCCCTAAGCATTGTATATGAAACTTATAGTACTATTATCAAGCGATATTTTTGGCTATCCACTTTGACCGCCTAGGTGGCGAGCTCTCATTTCTCGCAAGCAAAGAAAGATATTATTACTCTCTGAGAATGGAGTTAAAATGACAGGATGAGTGCAAACAAAGTAAACAAAACCTGTTTTGGGTTTCTATTCCCACCAAAGAATATCTATAACAAAGAATATCTATAACAAGAAGGATCACCCCCCCGAAGAAGGCCGAAAAAATCCACCCGTTGTACAAAAATCAACAACAACGTCTCATTAGATCAAATAGCGCAGATCTATTGCTGTATTTCAAATTCCAAATCTCATTTTAAGAATGCATACGATAGTCTCCCCCGTAATTTTTTCCTCATGTAAATTTAAATACACCCTGAAACATTTTTGTGATTAGTTTTCCTCCCTCCCCAGACTGCAAAAGGCTGTGTAATGCATACGGACAAAGCGGAAACAGACTGATTGTTCTCCTTTTGCTTATGCGCTCGTGATTGGCTAACCCCAACACTTTTTACTATGAGTAAATGCGTGTAATTGATTGCCATCGTATTGTAGTTGCTCACACCGTTTTGCAATTTTTCAGATTCCAAGATGTGTTTTACTCTATTTTGTATCCTTTTCTTACTTATTGGCGGGTGTTGCTATCAACTTTTAACATAATACCAACACACACAAAGGATAACTGTACCAAGGTCACAAAAAGATAAGGAAAATATTGCGCAGTGAACATACTGTTTAATCTATATACTGTGATTCTTGTGATATACTTGTAATAATCAGGTAGGTAGGGTATAGGACAGAGGACAGGTTAGGAAGGTAAGGAGTACCAGAAGGGATTGGAGGATTATAGAGGGCGTTGGAGTTGAGAAGAGGACGGGAAACCAGGATGTGGACTGGACTGGGAAAGGAAAGGAAAGGATGTCTCCGAGTGAGGAACGTGGCATGCTTGCGAGGCACGGCTATGCTCGCCCTATGGGGCTGGTTCTTGTCCTCACTCTTTGACGGGAGCTACTACTACAAAAACATATATCATTCCGACTAAACTTGACGAACCATAACCAAACAAACAAAATAAAACGGACGGAACTTACGATGCTGAGGGGCGCTGTGGTGTTGATCAGCGCTGGCCTTTTCCCTCCCAACCTGGAAATCCGGTGGCCGTTTTTTAGGATTTCCCTTTAGAGCGGATATTGATCACCAGCTTACCTCATCTCCAGCCGAGTCCTGCTTCCTACGACACCTCCTGAAAGTTCCTTACCAAGGCATTATAGCGCCTTTAGGGTATGCTACTAAATATTAATAAAAACAAAATTACTATTTTCCTTTTTTTTATTGCCTGAATCTAGGCTGTAATGAAGATTACAAACTGATATCTATATATACTTATTAGCACAACCTGCAACTAACTAGCAGCTAAATTTTTCCTTTATGTTGCACTACCCTCGGGATAATGAAAACTACAATATTATTTTTACTTTGCTTAAAAAAAGTCTGCCTAATAAGAGGTCAAATTAGGGGTACGACTGTGGAACTTCTGTGCAAAATAAAACTACCTTTCCTTGGTACGTTGTAGCTGATATTCATATATGTATATATTTTGTTATTCCTGGAAACGGGAATGGGTGGCGACCACGATAATTTTAATCGTGATCGCCTCGTTTTCACTAAAATTAATTAATTTTTTTTTTTCTCCCTAAATGAAAAAAACTTAGTTTTCTCGTTTGTTTTTACTTAACATTCCTAGCACTTACCCTAAATATTTCCTTGTTCCTTTTATTTTCTAAGCCCGGGGCTGGTACGTTTTACTTATTTTCTAATTTTTTTTTTTTTGTATACATATGTACTTCTGCGGCCCTGGGACCTAGGGACACTTTTATTTCGTTTTGTTTTGTTTTTTTCCCCTCTTTGTTTTTCTTTTTTTGTATCCTTTTTGGCACTTTGTTATCTTATTTTCCTTTTTTTTCACCTCCTTGTTTTCAGTTTTTTTGTATCCTTTTTTGGCACTTTGTTATCCTATTTTTTTTTTTTTATATAGCTGACCCAGGGGTTACACAGGATTTCTTAAGAATCTGGATGTGTATGTGTACACGAGAGACCGAGTTACCTAACGTTCGCACACGCAATTGAAACTAGAAAAATTTACATGTGTTGAGCACATGCACACGAGAGAGAAAATTTGTAGTCTGATGTCGATCTACTGGCAGCCGAAATTTTGCCCGCAATTTAAGAAGATTCTAAAATGTGAGAAATTTTGTGTGTTGCATTCTTCTTCAGATTTTCTTCTGTCTCATTTTAGGATTCTCTTTTTTTAAACGATTTCATTTCACTTTTATGGTGAAAATTTTGAAATTCTCAGTGCAGGTGGATTTTGCTGTATATTTAGGGTTTTTTTTTTGTTCAATTAAAAGCGCGTACACACAGGCTAATTTACCAGTCCAATCTAGGATTTCGTACGAGTAGGTACCTAGTCATGTCGCTGCTATCGAAAATCAAAAATGTGAATTACATGCATTCAAATTTTCAAACATGTAATTCTACGTGCAACAAATCTTTATGCATTCAATTTTGGGGGTAAAGATACCCAATATCCATCACCTTATATATTATGTCTTAGAATATAATATATTATGTACATGAAAATGACAGCCTTTATGAGAAATTAATATTTGTATCACTTTGCGCAAATTTATCGTAAGCAACAAATGATTAATTTTACAGGAAACGTGTTGAGTATGGACAAAAACGATTTTCATTCCCTCATAGAATATTATTTTTTGAGAGGAAAAATGGCGAAGGAAACAAAAGAAAAGTTGGATAAATATTATGGGGCTAATGCTCCGTCAGATTACACCGTCAAATATTGGTTTCGAGAGTTTCGTGGTGGCCGCAACTTCACTACCGATCAAGTCCGCAGCGGCAGGCCCTCCGATGCGACTACAGAAGACAATGTCAAAAAAATACATTAAATGGTGTTAGCTGACCGGAAAGTGAAGGTGCGCTAGCTAGCAGATACCACAAAGATTAGTACTGAGCGCACACGCCATGTTTTTGGTAATGTTCTGCATATGAAAAAGTTATGCTGCCGATGGGTGCCGCGCATACTCACTGCTGACAAAAAACACGAACGCGAGAGCACTTCGATAGAGTGTTTGGACTTACTGATGCGGAATCGGGTGGACTTTTGGCGTCGATTGGTAACCGTTGATATAACCTGGATCCACTATTACACACCAGAGAACAGAATGAGTGCCCGCCAGTGGACTGAAGCCGGCACGAGTGCTCCGAAGCGGCCGAGGGAGGCTCAATGGGTCAGAAAGGTTATGGCATCGCTTTTCTGGGTTTGTCATGGTATACTCTTCATGGACTGCCTCGAAAAAGGAAAAACCATCAACAACGAGTATTACTGTGCATTATTGGAGCGATTGACGGCCGAAATCGCTGCAAAACGCCCTAAAATGAAGCGAAAAAAAATTTTGTTTTTGCAAGTCAATGCGCCGGCACATAAGAGCATCGCAACCACGGCTAAAATCAATGACTTTCACCCCACCTAGTATATAGTATGTACTAAACGTAATTTTATTAACAGAGCGTTTTCTTGAAATTTGTCTGTTGTGTCTATCATGAACAGAGTGCATTTTTCACAATTAAGTTTCTTATGCAACTTAAAAGCTGCAAACCCAGCATAAAATGTAAGTGCCACTTCTTGTAGCTTCTGTGTACATCCTTTTGATACAACTATTTAACTATTTCTGTCTTATTGGCATTAGCATCAAACTCGTCATCGGAACTATTGGTATTGTATTCGATACTGCTCAGAATATCTTTTCCCATGAAATAATCTTCTACTGGAGCTTCAGTTTTGAATTCTTCATTCTCATCACACTTAAGATCTTCGCAATCAGCTTCGTGCAATAACGACTCAGCTCCAGAATCTTTGTAACTCGAATTGTCTGGCGACTTTAAATGTTTGAAAATAATCTGCTTCAAATTACGATTAAATCTGTAGGCTGAAAGGTTCCCGGCAATTTCATCACCTTTCGGGCATCCTATGTAATAATATCTGGTTTGCTTCCAATTTATATTTAAGGGTAAAAAAGGTAAAAACCATTACTTTGGAAGCTACTGTGGTGCGTCTACCCAGCTCCCCGAAGTCAGAAAAGCCGTATACCATTCATTTTTAATGTTGTAATCACGTTCAGGTTTGATTGCCGTTTCATCAAAAATTAATCCGCACCTTTCCTCTATGCTTGACATCGTTTCTACCTTGCTCTTTAAAAGATTAATCAATTGGTTTGAAAAACCGGCCTGTAAACTTAAGGAAGAATGCAATCGATAGATTGTGCTTATAGATGGTTAACTAAATCCCGAGCTCATCATATGGGAACATAATAAAGGAAACTTATAAAACACTTCAAACACAAATATTTTTCTTCATTCGTCCAATGTGCATTTACCTTATGAAGAAGTTGCATATTTACAAAAGTTTTAACGTCGACTGGCTTATTTTGCAATTGCATGTCAACGTTTTTCTCCAAGTTATATTTCTTATCAATCTTTAATCGTTTTGGCGTATCGAAAATGTACCGATGTATGGTATTAACTATTCACTCATTATGAAAATGAGATTCGGGAGAAGAAAACTGTGAAGGAGAAATTTGCAAACTATTATTTTCAAGGCTAGGTAGAGAGAAATCTCGGTAATTATTAAGAAAAGGTGTCACCACCTCCGATTTTAATGAAATTTTAATATGTGAGAAAAGGCATTTTTCTGATAATCTTATAGTTTCAGATATATGTATATGTTTTTGAAAGTTCCCATACAACTAAGTTTCGCCTAGGAGTATGCAACCATGTTTTAATTAAAAGTATTGTAATATTTCGGCTAGGGTTCGAAATGATAAAACGTTATTCTGTTTCAAAACACTCTATTTATTATTATTTAAATACAACTTTCAATCAATTCACAAACAATTTCACTTCTATTTCACAATTCAAATCGACTTAGGTCCTTTTCCATCGCTTTCCAAAAATCAACCTATCGTCCGCAGTTTCTCATCCTGTATTTATACCTCATTTGTCGGGTCTTAGTTCTTTCTGGTAACTTCTGGTTTGAAACTGGGGTAATAACTGAACTCTCCAACGTGGAGAGTTTGTATGATCCTAAAGTTATGTAACACTGGATAATTGATTTAATCACATATATACCACAATATCCCCCCTTTAAACTTGTTCGTCCCGAACAAACTCTTCGACATTCTGCCCAATATAGTGATGTATTCGATCCATATGAACCACTTTCATCTTGCCTCTTCCTCGTTGAATGCGATAGACAACATCGTTGATGCGTTTTACGACTTTATATGGTCCTTCCCAGTCTTGCTGTAATTTGGGTGATACGCCTTTCCGTCTATGAGGGTTATATAGCCACACTAGATCTCCTTCCTGGAATCCCGTTGTGATCGCCTTGACATCATACCTCGTCTTCATGCTATCTTGATCTTATCCCTGGTTCTTTGGTGCACGTCCCTAATAATCCATCTGAGGTCTGCGACATAGTCGTCTTCATTTCTGTTCTCTTCAGACGGCGGTGATCCAAACATCAATTCACTAGGTAACCGGACTGTTCGACCGAAAAGGATTTCCGATGGAGTGTGACCTGTGGTGTTGTGTACTGCACTTCGATAGGCTAATAGAAACATTGGATTTTGCCTATCCCAATCGCATTGCTTGTCGCCAACGACCTTTGATAGGTGTTCATTCAAGGTTCTGTTAAAGCGTTTTACCATCCCGTCCGATTGTGGGTGGAGCGGTGTTGTTCTCGTCTTTTTGATACCCAGTAGCTCGCACACCCCTTGGAAAATCTTTGACTCGAAGTTGCGCCCTTGATCCGAGTGCAATTCCATCGGTACGCCGAACCTGCTCACCCAGTTGTAAACGATCTGTTCAATCACGGTTAGGGATAGCAAAAGCCTCAGGCCACTTGCTGAAGTAATCCATAACAACAAGAATGTAGCGATTTCCCTTTTCGGTTTCAGGAAACGGTCCTGCAATGTCAACTGCGATTCTCTCGAATGGCGCTCCAACGTTGTATTGCTGCATTCTACCGTGAGTTTTAACCCTCAGCCCTTTACTGGCGGCGCAGGTGACACACTTTCTGCACCAATTTTCTACATCGTCCTTGGCGTGCACCCAATAAAAACGTTCTCGCGCCTTCTCTAACGTCTTATTTACTCCCAAGTGGCCTCCGGACACTCCATCGTGCAGTTCCCTTAGCACGTCACTGACTCTCGACCTTGGCACAACGAGCTGCATCACAAATGACTTCCATCCGAGCTTTCCCACCTTCGCCTCAAGACACCATCTTGAACATGAAGCGAGTCCCACTGTGCCCAGTATGCCTTTAGTTCTGGACTTTTATTGGATATTTCCTGCCAATCTTGTTTTTCTTCGTGTTCTTTCCAAGCGAGTATTGGCTCGATATCCGGATCCTCTTTTTGGGCGTTTCGCATTTCACTTTCATTCCAACCGTCAGTGGGCTCAGCTCTTAGCCGTTGAGTGGATACCGCATCTTTTTCTTCTTGTCGTGCGCAATGTTTGCAATCAGATTTGCAAGGTCGCCGGGACAGAGCATCCGCATTAGAGTGAAGGCATCCCTTTCGATGCTGTATCTCGTAGTCGTACATCTGGAGTCGTTCAATCCACCTTGCGACTTGTCCTTCAGGATTTTTAAATTGCAGCAACCACTTCAGAGATGCGTGGTCTGTGCGAAGAATGAATTTTCGTCCGTACAGGTACTTATGGAAATGCTTTGTTGCCAAGACCAAAGCAAGAAGTTCCCGCCCGGTAACACAGTAGTTCCTTTCCGGCTTAGAGAGCAACTTACTAAAGTAGGAAACAACTTTCTCTTGCCCGTCATGCATCTGCGAAAGGACAGCTCCAATTCCGACGTTACTGGCATCTGCATCCACAATAATTGTTTTTCTTGGAGTAGGGTACGCTAGTACAGGGGCCTCACATAGTTGTTGTTTGAGAGTATTGAAGCTTCGTTCGCATTCACTTGACCATTTGAATTGTTTTCCCTTTTCTGTTAGTTGATGCAAACTCTTTGCTATCCCAGCAAAATCCTTCACAAACCGCCTGTAGTAGGTAGCGAGTCCCAGAAAGCTTCTCAGTTGGTGTTTGTCTCTTGGGACTGGCCAATTTTTCACCGCTTCGATCTTTTCTGGGTCTGTACTTACCCCTTCGGATGAGATGATGTGTCCCAAGTATTTGACATCTGGCCTGAAGAGATGACACTTCTTCGGGTTTAGCTTTAGCTGTGCACTTCGTAGTCTTTGGAACACTTCCTTTAAGTTATCTCGATGTTCTTGAAAAGTTTTGCCGATCACGATGACATCGTCCAGGTAGACCAAACAGGTTTTCCATGTTAGTCCCAGCAAAACACGTTCCATTAGACGCACAAAGGTTGCCGGAGCATTGCACAATCCGAATGGCATTACTGTGAATTGCCAAAGCCCGTTTCCTGCGGTGAAGGGTGTCTTCTCACGGTCCTCCAGATGAATCTGTACTTGTTCAAGTGTGGAGGGTAGCTATCCTTCTTGGTGACATTATTTAGCTGGCGATAATCCACGCAGAATCTATTGGTGCCGTCTTTCTTCTTGACCAGTACAACGGGTGATGCCCACGGACTCTTAGAGCATTCAATCAACCCTTGATTTTCCATAGTCGAAACCATTTCTGCAACCTCCGTCTGCTTAGCTAATGGTAAACGCCTAGGAGGTTGACGTATGGGTCTTGCATCCCCAGTGTCTATTCGGTATTGTACCAAATGTGTGCCGCCATATTCGCCATCCGGCGAGGCAAATACGTCTGCAAATTCGTTGATTAGTTCCCCTGCCATCGCTCGTTGCTCCTGGTTCAACTCGGTTTGCCTGAGTATAGTTCTTTTCAACTCGGCTGTGCTACTTGATGGCAAAGATATAGCAGCATTCTCCTTCGAAAACTTGATGACAGCAGTTATCGGTACGCACGCTCCGATCGATTGTCCTTGCTTTAGTTTGATGCTCTTATTTCCCACATTCAAGATTCTTACTGGGACCATTTTGCCTTTCGGCTCAACGAGCATCTTTCCCACGACGTAATTCTGATAATGATTTTTAGAGTCCGGCTCAATCAAATAGAATCGATGGCTCCCAAGATCACCTTCCAGCTTCGCCCAAATAAGTGTCTCTGCGGAAGGTGGTAAGATCTCGTCCTTGCTAACCACTGTCCTAAGGCATGCGGCATTCTTATTCCCGTACACCATCGGAATCTCAACGTTCCTGTACTTAAGTACTTGAGTTCCGATGTCAAGCACTATATTATGCGCCATCATAAAGTCAACACCAATGATGCACTCGTCGCATATATCGGCCACTAGGAATACGTGGGTGAATGTTAGTCCTGCCAGATTGATCGTAAAAAGCACCTCTCCATACACCTTTGTCATCCCTCCTGTTGCTGTTTTCAGACAGTAGTTACTGGTATTGTGCAACCATGAATCAGTAGCGATGTTCGTTCTTATAATGGAAGCGGTGGCACCGGTGTCAATGGTGGCCACGCATTTATTTTGGCCAATGTGGGCTTCCACTGTAAGACTCTTGTTACTTCGTTTTGTTTGGGAAACTTGGATTTTGATCTTAGGGGCGTCAATTCCAGAAACCAACTTCTGCCCCTCAAAGTTGGTCCTTACACGTATTCCCGCCTGTTAACTTGATAATACGCTGCTTGCAGTATAAATGTTTTCCCTGCCACATGCTTCTTTGTTACGCCTCCCAGCAGCGCATTGTGGACAACTGCGTTCTTTAATTGGAGCCCAGCACCGACGCTGCAGATGTCCTATTTTGTTGCAGTTCCAGCAACGGACTTGTCCTGCACGCACACTGTTCCGCTCCACAACGTCTGTTCGTTGGCATGAGCATTCCACGGTTGTCACTTCTCTCACGCGGTGGATTCCTTGAGATGCTTGGTCGGCAGCTTTCATCCTCAGGGCAAATGTTTGGATCTCAGGGAGGGTTCGCTTTCCAGCCATTCTTACAGCCATTTGCAACTGCCTATCTTCAATCGCTTGGGTAAATGCCTCTACAGCCATTTCATTGATAAGGTCTTCTCCAGCATTAGGATAAGATAAATGCGCCAACCGTTCGATATCGGCCTGCAACTGCTGAAGTGTTTCGCCCCTCTTCTGGGTCTGCTGCGCAGTTGGACTCTGTATACTTGCTGCATATGGTCATCTCCGAAGCGCATTTCTATGGCTTTAACCAAAGCGTCGTAGTTGAGTTGTTTATCTTCTGAGATGGTTTGCAGCAATTCCGCAGCTGTATCTCTCAGTGCCAGCGTGAGCGCAATCGACTTTTCTCCGTCGCCCCAGTTGTTGGTCATGGCAGCTGCTTCAAATTGTCTTCTATATATTGGCAGATGTTTGGCCATCAAAAACAGGTGGTTGCATCTCTTTCCTTCTAGGGCAGTCTGTAGAAATTTCTCGGACTTTCTGTTTCTTTACTCTCTCTAGCTCTTTCGCAAGATTCTCGATATTGTGTTCAACCTTCTCGAATTGTGCCTCGTGCATATTTAATTGTTGATCGATTATTTCGAATTTCGCTTCTAGAGAATTCTTAAACTCTTCGACAGTGTTTTTCTGTGCGGAAATAATGGAATTCTTTTGTTCTTCTAGAGAATTCTTCTGTTCTTCTAGAGAATTCTTCTGTTCTTCTAGAGAATTCTTCTGTTCTTCTAGAAAATTCTTCTGTTCTTCTAGAGAATTCTTCTGTTCTTCAAACTTGGAATCCATACTTCGCCTTTGTTCTTCTAACTTAGAATTCAATCCAAGGAGCAATTCCATCATGGCAGACATATCAACCCCTGTGCTTAAAGCTCCTCTTGTACGTCGAACGACATGGATTTAGTATCTTTTCCATCTTTTTCAATCGCTTCTTGTAGCCGAAGAATCAAATCACTTTTCCCTCCAGCTGCGGAGAGATTCCGCTTCTCTAGCTCAATTTTCAGCTGGGGTATACTTAGCTCCAGCAATGTACGTGGCATTTTTTTTTATTATTATTTTTTTTTTTTCACAGCACTCAGAATAAGTTTTATCCCATTTCTGACACCAATGTAATATTTCGGCTAGGGTTCGAAATGATAAAACGTTATTCTGTTTCAAAACACTCTATTTATTATTATTTAAATACAACTTTCAATCAATTCACAAACAATTTCACTTCTATTTCACAATTCAAATCTCTTATCTTTCACTTAGTACGACTTAGGTCCTTTGGAGAGTCCCGTGGAGAGTTTGTATGATCCTAAAGTTATGCAACACTGGATAATTGATTTAATCACATATATACCACAATGTGATGGCTGTACAATACCAGTAGCTACTGTCTGAAAACAGCAACAGGAGCGACGGCGGAGGTATATGGAGAGGTTCTTCTTACGATCAATCTGGCAGGGCTAACATTCACCCACGTATTCCTAGTGGCCGATATATGCGACGAGTGCATCATTGGAGTTGACTTTATGAAGGCGCATAATGTAGTGCTCGACATCGAAACTCAAGTACTTAAGTACAGGAACATTGAGATACCGATGGTGTACGGGAATGAGAATGCCGCATGCCTTAGGACAGTAGTCAGCAAGGACGAGATCTTACCACCTTCCGCAGAGACACTTATTTGGGCGAAGCTGGAAGGTGATCTTGGGAGCCATCGATTCTATTTGATTGAGCCGGACTCTAAAAATCATTACCAGAATTACGTCGTAGGAAAGATGCTCGTTTAGCCGAAAGGCAAAATGGTCCCAGTTAGAATATTGAATGTGGGAAATAAGAGCATTAAACTAAAGCAAGGACAATCGATCGGAGCGTGCTACCGATAACTGCTGTCACCAAGTTGTCGAAGGAAAATGCTGCTATATCTTTGCCATCAAGATGCACAGCCGAGTTGAAAAGAACTATACTCAGGCAAACCGAGCTGAACCAGGAGTAACGAGCGATGGCAGAGGAACTAATCAACGAATTTGCAGACGTATTTGCCTCGCCGGATGGCGAATATGGCGGCACACATTTGGTACAATACCGAATAGACACTGGAGATGCAAGACAAATACATCAACCTCCTAGGCGGTTAACATTAGCTAAGCAGACGGAGGTTGCAGAATTGGTTTCGACTATGGAAAATCAAGGGTTGATTGAATGCTCTAAGAGTCCGTGGGCATCACCCGTTGTACTGGTCAAGAAGAAAGACGGCACCAATAGATTCTGCGTGGATTATCGCCAGCTAAATAATGTCACCAAGAAGGATAGCTACCCGTTGCCAAGGATTGACGACACACTGGACACACTGTCAGGAGCGCAATGGTTCTCCACACTTGATTTGAAGAGTGGCTACTGGCAAGTACAGATCCATCCGGAGGACGGTGAGAAGACAGCCTTCACCGCAGGAAACGGGCTTTGGCAATTCACAGTAATGCCATTCGGATTGTGCAATGCTCCGGCAACCTTTGAGCGTCTAATGGAATGCGTTTTGCTGCGTCTAACATGGAAAACCTGTTTGGTCTACCTGGACGATGTCATCGTGGTCGGCAAAACTTTTCAAGAACATCGAGATAACTTAAAGGAGGTGTTCCAAAGACTACGAAGTGCACAGCTAAAGCTAAACCCGAAGAAGTGTCATCTCTTAAGGCCAGATGTCAAATACTTGGGACACATCATCTCATCCGAAGGGGTAAGTACAGACCCAGAAAAGATCGAAGCGGTGAAAAATTGGCCAGTCCCAAGAGACAAACACCAACTGAGAAGCTTTCTGGGACTCGCTACCTACTACAGGCGGTTTGTGAAGAATTTTGCTGGGATAGCAAAGAGTTTGCATCAACTAACAGACAAAGGAAAACAATTCAAATGGTCAAGTGAATGCGAAAGAAGCTTCAAAACTCTCAAACAACAACTATGTGAGGCCCCTGTACTAGCGTTCCCCAATCCAGGAAAAACATTTATTGTGGATGCAGATGCCAGTAACGTCGGAATTGGAGCTGTCCTTTCGCAGATGCATGACGGGCAAGAGAAAGTTGTTTCCTACTTTAGTAAGTTGCACTCTAAGCCGGAAAGGAACTACTGTGTTACCGGGCGGGAACTTCTTGCTTTGGTCTTGGCAACAAAGCATTTCCATAAGTACCTGTACGGACGAAAATTCATTCTTCGCACAGACCACGCATCTCTGAAGTGGTTGCTGCAATTTAAAAATCCTGAAGGACAAGTCGCAAGGTGGATTGAACGACTCCAGATGTACGACTACGAGATACAGCATCGAAAGAGATGCCTTCACTCTAATGCGGATGCTCTGTCCCGGCGACCTTGCAAATCTGATTGCAAACATTGCGCACGACAAGAAGAAAAAGATGCGGTATCCATTCAACGACTAAGAGCTGAGCCCACTGACGGTTGGAATGAAAGTGAAATGCGAAACGCCCAAAAAGAGGATCCGGATATCGAGCCAATACTCGCTTGGAAAGAACACGAAGAAAAACCAGATTGGCAGGAAATATCCAATAAAAGTCCAGAACTAAAGGCATACTGGGCACAGTGGGACTCGCTTCATGTTCAAGATGGTGTTTTGAGGCGATGGTGGGAAAGCTCGGATGGAAAGACGTTTGTAATGCAGCTCATTGTGCCAAGGTCGAGAGTCAGTGACGTGCTAAGGGAACTGCACGATGGAATATCCGGAGGTCACCTGGGAGTGAATAAGACGTTAGAAAAGGTGCGAGAACGTTTTTATTGGGTGCATGCCAAGGACGATGTCGAAAATTGGTGCAGAAAGTGTGTCACCTGCACCGCCAGTAAAGGCCCGAGGGTTAAAAATCAAGGCAAAATGCAGCAATACAACGTTGGAGCGCCATTCGAGAGAATCGCAGTTGACATTGCAGGACCGTTTCCTGAAACCGAAAAGGGAAATCGCTACATTCTTGTTGTTATGGATTACTTCAGCAAGTGGCCTAAGGTTTTTCTATCCCTAACCAAGAAGCCAAAACCGTGATTGAGCAGATCGTTTACAACTGGGTGAGCAGATTCGGCGTACCGATGGAATTGCACTCGGATCAAGGGCGTAACTTCGAGTCAAAGATTTTCCAAGGGGTGTGCGAGCTACTGGGGATAAAAAAGACGAGAACAACACCGCTCCACCCACAATCGGACGGGATGGTAAAACGCTTCAACAGAACCTTGAATGAACACCTATCAAAGGTCGTTGGTGACAAGCAATGCGATTGGGATAGGCAAATTCCAATGTTTCTATTAGCCTATCGATGTGCAGTACACAACACCACCAGTCACACTCCATCGGAAATCCTTTTCGGTCGAACAGTCCGGTTACCTAGTGAATTGATGTTTGGATCACCGCCGTCTGAAGAGAACAGAAATGAAGACGACTATGTCGCAGACCTCAGACGGATTATTAGGGACGTGCACCAAAGAACCAGGGATAAGATCAAGATAGCCAGTGACCGCATGAAGACGAGGTATGATGTCAAGGCGACCACAACGGGATTCCAGGAAGGAGATCTAGTGTGGCTATATAACCCTCATAGACGGAAAGGCGTATCACCCAAATTACAGCATGACTGGGAAGGACCATATAAAGTCGTAAAACGCATCAACGATGTTGTCTATCGCATTCAACGAGGAAGAGGCAAGATGAAAGTGGTTCATATGGATCGAATACATCACTATATTGGGCAGAATGTCGAAGAGTTTGTTCGGGACGAACAAGTTTAAAGGGGGGATATTGTGGTATATATGTGATTAAATCAAGGATCCAGTGTTGCATAGTTTTAAGATCATACAAACTCTCCACGTTGGAGAGTTCAGTATTTCCCCAGTTTCAAACCAGAAGTTACGAGAAAGAACTAGAACCCGACAAATGAGGTATAAATACAGGATTAGAAACTGCGGACGATAAGTTGATTTTTGGAAAGCGATGGAAAAGGACCTAAGTCTAACTAAGTGAAAAATAAGAGATTTGAATTGTGAAATAGAAGTGAAATTGTTCGTGAATTGATTGAAAGTTGTATTTAAATAATAATAAATAGAGTGTTTTGAAACAGAATAACGTTTTATCATTTCGAACCCTAGTCGAAATATCACAGTACATTGGATGCACTAGAACAGTCTGAAATGACCGCTGAAGGATGCTTTGTTTCTCTGATGTTATCAATGATTCTAAAGCAAGACTGGTCGATAGATACATCAGAGCAACTGCATACTGACATCAATGATATCGGCAGTGCATTTTAGATAGCAGTTTTCGATGTGCTTCCGTCTTTACATCTTTGCTATAAAAATGGGTTTCACAAGTGAAAATCTGTTTTTTCAATGTATTACATTGAGCATGCTTTAACCAAACATCTCTTCTAAACACACACACTCCCCCCCCCCCCAGACCCCACACTGCAGGCATAGGTGAAAGGGAAATATTATGTTTGTGTAAAATAAACAAAAAGGAATGTGCTATGTGTGTGTGTATTTTTTTGAGCATATTCCTTTCGCTTCATTTTCATTAGTCTTTTTTTTGTGCGAATCCGCTATCCACTTAAAAACAATTTGCATGTTAATTACAACAATAACATAGCGATCAACGCTAAGTCAATTTCTCCCCGCTATGTATTAAGCGAATATAAAACAGTGCTCCCAAATCATATTATCTTCGCTTCGGATGAATTTTTCTGATAAATTAGCAAAAATGTCAACCATTCGCCTACAAATTTTTTTCAAAACAATTTAGGTTTGTTCACCAACCGACAAATGAGCCACCATTAAATGCCATATAAGCTGCGTTTTTTTGTACGCATGTTTGCTAAGTTCGCAAAAAAATGATCCATCCCCGCTTAAGAGTTCATCATAAAACTTGGTAGCACAGACACCTATATGGCATTTAGTGGTGGCTCATTTGTCGGTTGATGAACAAACTTAAATTGTTTTGAAAAAAATTTGTAGGCGAATGGTTGACATTTTTGCTTATTTATCGGGAAAATTCATCCGAAACGAAGATAATATCATTTGGGAGTAGAGTAAATATTTTTTAATGCATTAAGATTTGATGATATAAAAAAAAAATATACGAGTATATATTTTGACAATTCAATTGTAGTCACGCTATTCAACAATGGCTGTGAACTACAATTTGCTGACGAAGAAGGCGCTTCTGCACATTTAGTCAGACTACCAAGGTTATTTATAGAGGCCCTTGAACAATTGGAAAATAAATTTTCTGCCAATTTCATAACAAGCTGCAGCATTGAAGCAAAATTGTACGATTTATTGAAATCGGAATTTATTTATGAATGTTGTGCCAAACAGGATAAAAAATATTTAATTACTTTGCTTACAAGGGTGAGAATATACTTTTTAATTAAGTACAACAAAGATGTTAAAATATTTGAAAACAAAAATAAACTTTTTAGCGTTGCACATTTATGAAAAAAGAAGTATTATTTTATAATTTTATTTCACAAACACCCTGTTGCTGTCAGTGTCTGTTGTTTTCAGATTCCAAGATGTGTTTTATTCTGTTTTGTATCCTTTTCTTACTTATTGGCGTGTGTTGCTATCAACTTCTAACACAATTCCAATACACACAAAGGATAACTGTACCAAGGCCACAAATAGATATGGATAATATTGGGCAGTAAACCTACTGTCTGATCTACTGTGGATAGGCCGAAGAGTTATTCAGTATCTAACTTACTCGACACAGCACGATGTTGAGTGGGGTGGTTTTGTGCATAGATTTACTGGCATGGGATTGATAAGATTAGAGCGGAAATGTGTTATGCAATGCCTTATGAGTGCATTTGGATATGGAGTATATTGAGGCAAAAGAGCGTAATATTTTTGTGGTACTCAGCGAAGGGTGTTTGGGTGTTTACTTTGGCCGCTAGAGGCACCACCATCGATTTCCTCAAGTGGTAGTTCTATTAGTCTCATAAACAATGCCCTAAGCCAAAAATCTCAACTTTTACAGTTAGTTATATTAGTTGTTTTACTTATTATGAATGTTACATATTATTCAATACTTTTTGGTATAAGAATATATAGAAATTAAACATACCTATATAATGACTTCATATTTTTTCAGTCTTTTTTAAAACAGTAGATTTTTTTGTCGATTCGACGAAGAACAACCGTCTAGGAGCAAATTAATATATCTATAATCAACAGCTATTAAATAGAAATACAATTTTTAGTTCATATCTTACGATTATTTTGCTAAATACATGTAAGTATGTATGTATTGCAAAATATTAATTTATTCGAATATAAGAAATATTTTCAAATAATATTTCATATTTTAATGTGGCAACATGGGCGCTTGACAATCGTCGACAGTTATACCAACATTTGCGAATGAAAATGTAACCTAGACAGAAATAGCTCGAACTAATTTTTGGAAATTCGAAAATTGATCCTGATCAAAAGCATGATCTTTTGTTGTTGTTGAGACGCACACAAATCAATAAAATAAATTATCATCATGAAATGGAAGCTATAGAAATATGTACTGACAGCAGACATCGAAAAAATGTGTAAGCAAATCAATATACAATAGCTGAAGAAGACAAGGATTATCAGCGAATATTTTGGAGAAAGCATTCAAGGGATGAATTAAGAGAATATAAACTGGCAACAGTTACGTATGGTATAAGTAACAGCCCTATTCCTGGCAGTCTAAAGACTGCATGAAGTCGCAAACCAATGCAAAGAGCAAGAGAAAAAAATTAGTGAAATAATTTTACGTGAATGACTTAATGACAGGTGCTAACAACGAAGAAGACGGCAAATACATAATAAGAACAGTAAGTGAATATCATCAAGATACTGATCTTTATTTACGAAAATGGTCTTCAAACAATGAACCTTTGCTTAGCGTCATAACGTTTAAAGACGAGCTCAAAATTATAACAATCAGAGAAAGCAAAACCAGAAAAACATTGGGACTTCACTGGGATTCAGTTCAAGATGAAGTCCGATTTGAAATATTATTTTACAACAGTGCTTCTAAAGATGTGTTGTCGAATATTGCGAGATTATTCGATCCTATTGGATAGTTTGTCCAGTCACAGTTAAAGCGAAAAAATTAATGCAAAGAATATGGCAAAAACTATGATTGGGGTGATGAACTTGATAAAGCTCGAATGCAGACTGGATCTTCAATAAATAAAAAGTGTTAAAATCCCAAGATTGATATTCAATGAAGAGGAGAGTCCAATAGAAATACATAGAAATACAACTTAAAATAAAAATGCTAATGGTCAAAACCAACGTGGCAAACATAAAAAATAAAAAAAAACATTTCCAAATTAAAATTGTGTGGAGCTCATTTAATGGTAAAGTTACTTAGCTAAATAAAAAAATATAATACGAAGGAGTGTAGCTGACATCAAAATTCTAATGGGTGGTATAGAATGCTTCATATTAACCAGCCGATGAAGGTTTACGTGGTATTTACTCATACAAAACAGCAATCATAAACACAGGAAAGGTCCACAGTGGCTAACGCAGTAAGAAGAGCAGTGCCCGTAACAGCAGCAGCTGGTACCATCAGCAGATGTAAAGGTTATGTCAACAATACAAAGCAAGTAACATTTTGCACTAATTTTAATCGCGCGGTTATCAAACATCATATAGGTGAAGGTGATGACTTATGTTCTTCGCTTTGTTTGGTATATACAAACCAAACAAAAATCGGCAGGATGCATCACCGTTAAACAACTTTCCAAAGCAAAAGCAAAAGTCGTCATACAACGACTTAAGATCCCATTTTGCACTGAAATATTATACATAAACTTCAAAATAAAAAAGGAACCCGATTTAAATAGCAAAATAATTCAAATGGAAACTAATCTGGATGACGAGGAAATATTAAAAGTAGGAAGAAGGCTTGGATACGCAAACTTGCTCTTGAATCATACAATAATACTGGATAAATATAAACTACATGGTGGGAACACAGTTATGGAAGCTTACATTAAAAGAAAATATTATATAATTAATATCAAACAAATATTAAGAAGATATTGCCGCAGTTGTCCAACATGTATTCGATACAACAGTTGCGGCTTAAAACAAATAATGGGAGACCTTCCAAGGCAAAGAATTTTTCTCACATTTCATTAGACAGTAGTGGACTATGCTGGCCCATATAAATGCGCATTTCAAGAGAAAGAGGTCAGAAAGCTTACAAGGGCTATATAGCAAACTTTGTATGCATGGCTACAAAAGTTATTCGTTGGAAGATTGCCCATATATATTCAGACAATGGATCAAACTTCAACGGTGCAAATCGATTTTTAGATCTAGAGCTTAAGAACACCATTAAAAATGACGAGTCAATTGCGTCAAAATTAGCGGAAGAAAAAATAGAGTGGCATTTTATCCCGCCCGCAAGTCCTCATTTTGGAGGAATTTGGGAAACCGGCGTGAAATCAGCAGCATTGATGCGTCGCAACGCTTTTTAATAGTACGGCCGTTGTTGGATTCGATGTTTGGATCGCTGAAAACGGGCGCAAAACCTTTAGCAAAAACAGAAAGAAGAATATTCAGCGTGACTTCAAAAACGTACAAGGTGAAAGATTGAGAAGAAGGATCTGAAAGAAGGTGCAGTCGTTATAATAAGAAACCGAAAATACCCAAACTTCAAGGTGACACAGTGGACGCATTGTAAAAGTCTACAAAGGTTCAGACTGAAAGGTACAAGTAACAATATTGAAGACAAAGTATCGAATCTTCTAAAGGCCGCTACAAAAATTATGTCCTCTTGAAATCTCTGAGGATGAACCCAACAGTAGCAGCCAACAACAGACACGACACCCAAATTAAGAAACAGAATTCGCTTGACACCTCACAAATGCACGGAATAAAAGGGTAGATGGTTTTATTCTTGTTATTTGTTGCATTTGGATGAACAAAAAAATCAACAACAAGCTCCAGCAAAATAACTGAAATGACAATTAAGGTCTTAGAAGAGTTCTTTGGAATCTGTCTGGACTCTAAGGAAAAATGGATGTGGCAGCGTTGAAATGGAGACGATTTAATACGATTTGGACTCATGCATAGCAGAAAACAATGCAATTTCAAGTTACATAAGTAAACTAGAAGATAAATGGTCAGAAAAGTTTTATATCAGTGAACAGTGCACTTCAATAACAGCAGGCTTAAAGAGAAGACATGAGGTATTAGCTAAAAACAACAAATCCTTAATAACAAATAAGAGGAAAAGAAGAGCCCCACTTGGATGGGTTGGTTCACTTTATCATTTATTATTCAGTATCATGGACAATTATGATAGAGAAACATTGAAGCAAAACATAAAAAATGGTTCGGACAACAAACACGAACTGGATGACTCAAACAATTAGCAAAGATCACTAGTAGATCCTACAGTTAATTTTCTGAAGAAACCGGCAGAAGAAGTGAACGATCAATTCATAAGAATAAATAAATAACAACGCATACAAGGCAGGAACGGTATTTCAATAAGCAACAATGCAACTTGATAACATGCTAAGGGAATGCAATGATGTGCAGAGGGCAGTTATAAATATACTCATTGGTGTCAATAAACGCCGCATAAATCGTTTTTTTATAAAGCTTTTCATCTACCTGGTGATCAAACAAAGAATGATCTTCGAGAAATATTTCATCAGATGAGAGCGAAGAAATTAATACTTGGCTGCCGTTTAGTTGTAATTGCGAATTAAGCGACCTTACTCAGTAGCATCGGATGTTTTTCCATTAATTTGCTTACCAATACGTCGAAGAAAAATTATAATAACACACATACTGTAATTTTGAACATGTCAGCCAGCAAGAAAAATGGATTCGACTGACTGAACCACACACATGACTGTTTAAATTATTCAACATCACAGCAGTTAATTTAAGTTGTGGCAAGCCACAGCATAAATCTGTTAACTTACCCGAACAAGGAGACTACTTACGGTGAGACCACAGTGCACTGTTAGTTACAGCAGATGATTTCTAATGTCTAAATAGTTACATCTGAAACTAACAGCCATTTCGAGGAGCAAATTATATAGATGCAACGACGAAGACGATAGATGCAGTTGCTTTAGAAAGTATAAAACCAATACAAGCAATGATAGTAAACAACCATTCATTTTTTTTTCATTTTCAATGCATTTTTATTAATTTAAATTCAGAAATTCTTACAAGCTATACAAAAAAACGCTTAAAAATTAGCTTAAATAACTTAGAAAACTATCTTATTCTAACTTACTGGCCCCATGCGGACACTCTAAGTTAAACATAATTCTTAATTTACATGTCATTCGACGTTCCGTACAGTACTTTTTTTCGTTACATTAATTTAAGCCTGAAACTAAGAAAATAATTTTATTAAATAAAAAACTTAGTAAATGGACATTTTTTTTTTGTTGTACTTAGTATAAAACTTATAAACTAAAACTGAAAGACTACTTAAAATAAATCCTAAGCCTACTTAACCTACTTAAGCTAACTTATTGTTCAAGTATAGTAAACAACCATTGAATCATTACTTACACAAGAATTATCTGATGAAGTGTTGGACTATAGAGCATGAAACAGAAAACAGGTCTTTAGATTTGACTGTTAACAGTGAGTGATATTTAATATGACATGAAGCATAACTGTTATAAAATATTAGCTCATTATGAGAACTGTATATTGATCAGAGAGTAGGTTCACTGCGCAATATTTTCCTTATCTTTTTGTGAACTTGGTACAGTTATCCTTTGTGTGCATTGGTATTATGTTAGAAGTTGATAGGAACACACGACAATAAGTAAGAAGATGATACAAAACCTGGTAAAACACACCTTGGAATCTGAAACATTGCAACAGGGTGTTTGTGAAATAAAATTAAAAATAATACTTCTTTTTTTTATAAATGTGCAATGCTAAAAAGTTTATTTTTGTTGTCAAATATTTTAACATCTTTGTTGTACTTCTTAATTAAAGAGTAAATTCTCACCCTTATAAGCAAAGTAATTAAATATTTTTTATCCCGTCTGGCACAACATTCATAAATAAATTCTAATTTCAATAATTCGTAATTTTGCTTCGATGCTATAGCTTGTTATAAAATTGGCAGACAATTTATTTTCCAATTGCACAAAGGCCTCCATAAATAAACTTGGTGGTCTGACTAAATGTGCATTATCATATTGCTTGAAGTCGATGAAAGTGAGAGAAGCACTTTCTTCGTCAGCTAATTGTACTCTCTATATTTTTGGTTGAATAGCGTGACGAAAAGAAAATTGTCAAAATTAATGACGAGTATATAAGCTGTTTTTTTGTACGAGTATCAAAAAATTTTAATGCAATAAAAAATATTTACTCTTACTTTAAGGGTTTTTTGAAAAACCCATGTTTTTTAAGGCGTAATTCATTTCATAAAACCATTATATATTTTATAAAAAATAAACCTGCCTGACGAAGATCATAAGGGGTTGAATGACATCTTTTATTTTAGAACCCAGAAACAATGCAAGATGTTTTTTTTCATCCAAAACTAAACCTCATGTAATCATTATTTTCAAAAGCAAAGGAGTCTTAAAAGCAAAATAACAAAATATCATTCCTAGCAGCGTGATTAAAAAGGATTGATTTTCTTTGTTCTAGGTATCATTATACCAATATTTCCCGCAAATAAAATAAAATAGAATCATATATATATTTAAATATTCTATATTATAATTTAAACATTCATTCTGAGTGAAGTCATTTTATTTAATAAAACACATTTGTTAATAACTGTTACAGATAAATAAATGGCTAGCTTAACTTAAAAACATATGAAAAGGTGGATTAGAAATAAATTTTTTACACTAAATATTTTTCCAGCATGTTTCTTTTTAAAAAAAACTTTTTAAAAAGTAAATTAGTCTTCTTTGAAAACCTAATAATCAAATACAATACGATGACAACAATTTACACGCATTTACTCTTAGTAAAAAGTTTTGCTGTTAGCCAATCACGAACGCATAAACAAAAAGAGAAAAACCAATCTGTGTCCACTTTGTCCGTATGGATTAAACAGGGTTCTGTAGTCTGGGGAGGGAGAAAAATTACTCACAAAAATGTTCCAGGGTGTATTTAAATTTACATGAGGAAAAAATTACGGGGAAGACTATCGTATGCATTCTTACTCAGGCAAAATTAAATGGTACTTTTACTTTACTTTTAAATTCATTTTTATTACTTCTTTCAATATTAGCTTATATTCTAGACAAAAATGCTTAAATCTAATTTCACAATGACTGTTACTTATTCTAGCTTACTGGCTCTTACCGAACTCTCTTAACTTAACAATGCCTATATATTTTGCCTTTCGGCCTTAAAACGATCTTACGACTAATGGTTTTATCTATCAATACAATCGAAATATTTCTAAGAAAAGTTCTGGAAAAAACTTAGATACTATATCATTTTTTAATTTTTGTATAAAACTTAAAGCTATGCCCTATTCTACTTAACCTACCTAAGCTACTTAGTATAACCTAAATATAATCGGGGTGGTGAGCACTCGTAGACTCTCACTCCGGGTGGTCACCATCTCGATTGCGATTTCGAGTGCCTGGCAGTCCTTAACATCGTGGGCGGTGCCAGACTTAACTGATTCCATGAACCATCAGTCACTTCTTAGAAGTGCCGCCCCATGTTAACGAGCCCGGCCTTTGCACGAGATCCCCCTAACTATCCTAAATCTAACTTAAAACTAGGAGAAGTGTGTTACCTCAGTAACGTACCGACCTAGGAAAGCATGACTACCCTCCCTACTTCCTTAAGCCACCAGAATTCAGTGAACTGTTTCGGCATCGACCCGATCCCTTTCCGCAATCGCGGGACTAAAACGGAGGAGCATTAGCGACAAACATCTATATGTTTGTCAAAATACAGATATTTATCGAGCCAGATACCAAGGTATCTAACTACGCTTCTCACCGCTAATGGCATCCCGTGTTGTCCAATGATGGCCAAGTTTCGCCAGTTATGTCTGGTATCTCTAGAAGCCCATCGCAATGGAGTCCTAAACAAGATTGTTTCTGACTTTTGGAAATTGATTTTCAATTTCCAATCATCGCAATACGCCTTAATATGATCGAAATCACGCTGCAGAAGAGCATTGATGACTTCGATTTTTGGACCTGATCTGTACGCCACTAAATCGTCTGCGTACGCTATAGAGTGATTGAGGGAACCTACTAGATCACTTGTGTAAATGTTAAACAGGATCGGAGAAATCACCGCCCCCTGTTGTAAGCCGTTTTTAATATCAAAGGTTTTGCTCGAAGTGACGTTGCCACATTTGACAACGAACTTCTTTCCCATAAGCATGTTATAAATCATATACAGCAGAGGTTTCGGCATACCCCTCGTTGTCAATTTATAGAAAAGCCCCTCTAGCCATACGGTGTCGAAAGCCTTCTCAAAGTCAACCAAGCAGGCACCCGTACACTGGTTCTTACACTTATTCCATTGTATGTCGGAGATCAGCTTTGACGCAGCATGAATAGTGTCATGCCTCGCCCTAAAACCAAACTGATTTTCCGGAATTATATTATTTTCCTCAACCCACCTTAACAGCGCTCTATTAACCACTTTCTCGAATACCTTGCTTATATTCGGAAGTAAACTGATTGACCGAAGATTAGCAGGGTTTGTTCTAACTTTATCCCTTTTCGGGACAGGGTGTACCACTGCTATTTTCCAATGTGTCGGATAATATGCATTATTCAGCGCATTGTTAAATAGCGTAGTAAAAATATCCACTGCTTCCAAGGGTAGGTGTCTTAATACGACGTTTGGAATACCGTCTACTCCTGACAACTTTTTGTTTTTCAGAGACTCGAAGATGCACAGAAGTTCATCTTTTCACACGAACAAATTCGAGGAAGCTTGCTCATTGGCGACGATGATATTTGCAGCGTTTTCTTCACTGAATACGGTAAAATCGTGATTCTCGGATCGCCAATTTTGAAGCTCGTTGCGTAAATAATAGTGACTTACGTAGGCCCTGTTATCAATGTCGTGATTACGGTGAATCGGATTGTTCACCGTATACACGGCTTCGAAAAAAGCGCCCAGCAAATCCACTTTCTCCTGTGGGTCTTCGACCACGAAAAAACCATCGCCTGAGTCGGCACTTTCTGGACTTCTACCAACCGTTAGTAGTGTCTGTCTGTTCTCTGTCGTCTGTTGAATTCGAACACATTGAATGTTGTTGTGATCTTTCCGCCTGAACAATTTATTTATCTGCGGGAACATATTCGGACTACTAGATTTTATAGCCCGAATCTTATTGCCCCAGTACAGACTTACAGCTTTACTGTAATTTTGTTTTATAAATTGTTTAAGGTTTTTGATCACTGACTTCAATGTTCTTATTTCCGGGTTTTGTCTGTCAGTAAATTGTCTGTACAGTTCCTTCAGTCTCGTGAGCAGTCTACTTTTAGATTGACGTCTGTCAGTTCTAGTCTATTGTCTATAAGAGCCAAGTCCAAAAAGGAACCAGCTGATGGAAAGGATGGAATACAACTCAAGTTTGTACTCAATCATATATTGACTCCACCAGTAGTGTAACTGGTTACCCCTAGTGTTCGGCGGATTATTTCCCCATGCCGCATGTCTAGCGTTCATATCTCCGGCCACACAGTAATAATTTTCTTCCGATTGAAGCTGAAGGCATCGAAAAAGTATTTCGAGCTCAGTTATAAATTTAATGGGATTTGGTACTTCAGGTGCGTAAAGCGACACCACATACAGTCGCCTTCGACTATGACGAGGAATGCATATGATGCAGGCTTCCAACACCCGGAACCTCAGTAAATCTCCGCTGTACATGATCTATGGCGTATGCCCTTGCGTAATAAGATACCAACTCCACCCCCTTGTAAAGAGTGAGGTCGGTCCCTTCTATATGTATTGTAGCCACTGTAGCCAATTTTGTGATTCTGGTTAAGCTTAATTTTGCTTACCAAAAGCACATCTGGCCGTTGACTTAACAACAGGTTTTGCAGATTGGTTCTCCTTTCGTTTCTGATTAGTGAGTTAACATTTAACGCAAGGATCTTTAAGTTGACCTCATTCAACGTAGCCGACATTATATCGGCGTGCCAGACTTGTCGAACAGTGTCGAATAGATGACGTCAATTCGAGCCGCTTGTTCATTTAATTGTTTTTGGAAGTGATCGATTTTTCCGTGTAGGGACAGAAGGATCGCTTTCAAATCCAAATCTGTTTCCGGCGCCTTTTCGGCTACCTTTGGCATATTTTTTGTTGTTTTTGTGGCTTTACCCGATCCAGATACCATTTGGGCAAAGGATACACTGGGTGCCACGAAATTAGAAAAAGCACGACTCTTTTGACGCTTCTCTTCTTCGATGAGCTGTTTTCGAGCCTGGACTTTCTTTTTCAACTCTTGAAACCTAGGACAACCTCTGAAAAATGCAAAAAAAAAATCTCAGGATGCCCTGAGCTCCTACAGAGTACACAGAAGAGTTGATCCCTATCCACTACTCTATCGCTACCTAAAGGACATTCTCCATATTTGTGGTCCTTATCGCACTTCACGCACCTAAATTGCATATTGCAATTAGCTGCGGCGTGCCCGAACCTCTGGCAGCACATACATTGCAGTACACGATCTGCTCTCTTTAGTTTTTCCCAACTTACAGCATGATAGTACAGGAATTTGATTTTTCGCAGACTATCGATTTTGCTGTTGGGGGCTAGTTGCACTAAGAAGAATGGTAATTTGCGGTTACCATCCCTTGCCGCGGCCGTAGTAAACGGCTTGACACCTACGAACTTGAGGTCGTCGCTTTCAAACCTTTTAAGCTCTTCTTCGAGCTCATCCGTTTTAACTGCTGGATCGATGCCTTTTAACAGCACCGACTGAAGTTTTTCACTTTTAGGGGTATACGTATAAAACTCAGTGTCAGCTTTTCCCAGGGCGTTACGTACTTTTTTATATTCTTCCTTGTTACTACACATAATAATATGCTTATTTGCACTTAATCTTTTCACATAGAAATTCTTAGTTACTAACTTACATAATCTAATACTATCATGAATTTCGAAATTACTTACATTAATTGGGGGCACTTTTTCTCTCCCCTTGTTGCCAGGATGTTGTTTTTTTTGCTGCTGCTGTTGATTTTGTTGCTGCTGTTGTTGTTGTTGCTGTGGCTGCTGTTGCTGCTGCTTAATTTGTTGTTGTTTTTGTAACTGCTGCGGTTACTGTTGTTGTTGTTGTGATTGTGTTTGACCTCTTTGCGTTTGTTTCTTTTGTTGTAATCGTTGTTCTTGTTGCTGTTGTAGTTGCTGCCGATGATTTTGTCTTGTCGGCGATTTTTGTTTTTTCTCCATCGGCATTGTTTGTATTTGCTGCTGCTGTTGTTTCTGTTGTTGCTTTTGCCGACGCAACTTTTCTCTTTTTTCCAGAAGCTCCTTTATAAGCTTGTCAAGCTGAGCCTCTTCGTCTTCTTCCTCTTCTGCAGAGGTATCCGTGTCTGACAATACTTTGAAGGAGTTCCCCTCTCCGATGTACCGGCATTCACCCCCTTCAGACTCGTACGAAAACTCCTTTCCTCCCTTCCTTTTTTTAGTTGCGGACAGGTTCGATGACACCTTGTTTTTTCTCCGCCGCTTCTCTATTTTCGAACTATCGTCCGACTTTTGCATTTCTGCTGCTGCTTTTGTTGTTGTTGCTTGCTGTTGCTGCATTTCACATGCCCATGTTGTCATGCGTTTTGTCAACGGTGCAACATGCGGGACCTCCGGCTGACCGGTATCCATCACTCCTCTGCACTTCTACCACTTTTGTTAATCAATGTTGTGATCAATTAAGTGAAAAAACGAAAAAAAGATCCAGTCGAATTTTGTACTGGACTCGAACCCAGGATCCTCCACGTCTCGAGTCAACCACTCCACATTCATTTTCAATGCATTTTTATTAATTTAAATTCAGAAATTCTTACAAGCTATACAAAAAAACGCTTAAAAATTAGCTTAAATAACTTAGAAAACTATCTTATTCAAACTTACTGGCCCCATGCGGACACTCTAAGTTAAACATAATTCTTAATCTACATGTCTTTCGACGTTCCGTACAGTACATTTTTTTTCGTTAATTAATTTAAGCCTAAAACTTAGAAAATAATTTTATTAAATAAAAAACTTAGTAAATGTATTTTTTGTTTTTTGGTTCTACTTAGAATAAAACTTATAAACTAAAACTTAAAGACTACTTAAAATAAATCTTAATCTACTTAACCTACTTAAGCTAACTTATTGTATAGTTTAAGTACTATTTCTTTTTTTTTGGTGTGGATTACCACTTTTATTAGATGTTACCCATCTCTGTTGTTTTTTAATTTTGTTTGTGTTTTTTTTTTTTATTTATTTATTTATTTTTTTTTTCAGTTTTTATAATTTTTATTTTTTTTTTTATTTTTATTTTTTTTTGTATTTTTATTATTTTTTTTTTTTTTTATAATTTTTACTCTTAAAACTACCTTAACCCTACCTACACCTATGTAAGCCGGCCACGGCTAAAAAAGATTAGGCTGACCAACTCTGCTCCCTGATGGAGCTACCCTGCACTAAAGGAGTTCGATGATGGAGCTTCCCCTTCTTTTGCAAGCCACCAAAATTGTTGGTGCTGCCGAGCAACATCCCTCATGTCGCGCCTCCCTACTGCCCTATTAAACCGGAGACGCTCCGCACTGCCGTGTGCGACGTCTCTGTCGTAGTTGAGTCACCTGTCCGCAGCTGTTCGAGCGACGTGGAAGATTAACGGCACCGCTAATCTATCCTGGATCAGACCTTGTTTATCGAGGTAGAGGAACTCTTCTGGAGGAATAAAGCCGTCAAAGCGAACTCTCTCGTGATACATGTTATTGCGGTAGTAAGCCCCAGAGATCAGGTTGTTCGACGAGGTCATTGCTCTTGCAATGTACCTTCGAATCAACTTTATAACAAAATTGTCCACTCGTATTAGGTTTGCCCTATTGTACAAGACCTCATTAGGATAGCATTTTATGTACTCAGACTCTGGTGTTCTGTACAAGCGAAGACAAGCCCTAAGACAAGCCCTAAGACAAGCCCTCTCAAACACCCGAATCTTTTCCAAAAGACTTGCTCTCACGTTGAACCACACGGGACAACCAAATGTAAGCATAGGCCGAATAAGGGCCATGTAGCAGATCACCTTTACCCTCGCATCCAGTTGTCTGCTATAAAACAGTCTCTTTGTAAAGGCAAAAGCACCTCTGGCTCTGGCCAGAGCAACATCTATATGTTTGTTAAAATACAGATATTGATCTAGCCAGATCCCAAGGTATCTGACTACATTTCGACAAACAAGTGGCTGCCCGTGTTGTCCCACGATCTGAAACTTTTGCCAATTCTTTCTGGTATCCGCAGAAGCCCCAGACAAAGGCGTCCTAAACAGAATGGTTTCCGACTTCTGAAAGTTGATCTTCAACTTCCAGTCGTCGCAGTATTGTTTAATTTTATCGAAGTCACGTTGCAAAAGAATGTTTATAACCTCAATCTTTGGACCTGATCTGTACGCGATTAAGTCGTCTGCGTACGCTATGGCATGGTGAAGTGAACCTATCAGATCGCTTGTGTAAATGTTGAAAAGGATTGGCGAGTTGACCGCACCTTGTTGCAAACCGTTTTTAATGTTGAATGTACCAGTAGAAGTCACATCGCCATTTTTCACGATGAACTGTCTATCTGTGAGCATATTGAAAAGAATATACAGCAGTGGTTTACTAATGCCCAGTCTGTCCAACTTGTAGAAGAGTCCCTCTAACCATACGGTATCGAAAGCCTTCTCCAAGTCAATCAGGCAGGCACCAGTGCACTGTTTTTTGGCTTTGTTCCATTGGACATCAGAAACCAGTTTAGACGCGGCATGAATAACATCATGCCCCGCCTTGAAACCGAATTGATTATCCGGAACTATATTTCTGTCCTCAACCCACTTAGTCTAGAGTCCTGATGACTTTTTCGAAAACCTTACTGATATTTGGAAGGAGACTGATCGACCGGAGATTCGCCGGATTGGAGGTGTCTTTATCCCTTTTGGGGATAGGATGTACCACCGCAGTTTTCCAATGCGCTGGATAATGTGCATTATTCATTGCATTGTTAAACAGGGTGGTATAAATGTCCACCGCTTCTAGTGGGAGATGTCGAAGCACAATGTTCGGTATTCCATCGGTTCCCACTGATTTCTTACTTCTTATTGTGTCGAAGATCGTTTGAAGCTCTTCCTTCGAAATGAACGGGGGTTGCTCCCTTTCATTGGCGATGACATTATTTGCCATATTATCGTCACTGAACTGGGTGAAACCCGAGTTCTCGATTCGCCAGTTCACTATTTCATTTCGAAGGTAGAAATTGTGCACAAGGACTCGATTTTCCAGGTCGTGGTTGGGACCAATGATTTCATTTGTCTTGTACACATCCTGGAAAGTCGCTCCTATAGCCTCGACCTTCTCCTGCGGATCTTCGATCACAAAGAAGTTGTCATCATCAACAGCTTCATTTGGATCTATGCCTGCTGTTGAGAGTATGCGTTCGTTGTCAGTCGTTCGGGCGATTTTTAGACATGAAAGGTCATTTTGATCTTTCCTCCGAAATATTTTATTTATTTGCGGGAACATATTCGGGTTGCTGGTGTTTACAGCCTGAATTTTGTTGTTCCAATACAAACTTACAGAAGCCCTATAATTTTCTTTTATTAATGTTTGGAGGTTTTTGATCGACGACTTTAATGTCAAAATCTCCGGGTTGTGTCTGTCAGTAAACTGTCTGTACAAGGTCTTCAGTCTTGAAAGTAGTCTACTTTTATGTCGGTGCAGTGCGTCTATAGTTGAATTGCGGAACAAGTCTTCGTTGTCAGTGTATTGATACCGAGGTATCGTTTTGTCCATTGTTCGTTTAATTGTCTCGTCCATTAGTTTTAGATACCTGTCAATCTCCTCGTTTGACAGATTTCTGTTGGACGGTGGATAGAGCGAATTCGAGGAGAGTGCTCTAGTCAGTGTCCTGGAGAAGTGTGTCCAACGAACTCTACTATAGTTGTAGGAATGCCTTTGAACATACTCATCCAATTCCGCCTTTTTGTTCGGAACGGTTATTTCGGTACTAAGACCGCAATGGTCACTGTCATACACAAAGGTGCGAAGACAGTTTACAGTTTGTTGGTTCGTACCTGTCAGTTGTATTCGTGTGGCAAAGAGTAAGAGATCCAAATAGGAGCCGTGTCTAGGAAACGACGGACTATCCGTCGCCTTTAGGCCGAGTCGGTACATCACACTGTGCTGACCCCACCAATTGAATAGCAGGTTCCCTCTAGTGTTTGGTGTATTATTTCCCCAATCGTTATGTTTGGCGTTGAAATCTCCGCCGATAATAAAATAGTTTTCCTCCAATTCCAGTCTCAGAAATCGAAAAAGTGTCTCGAGCTCTGAGATGAATAGGGTGGATTGAGTAGCCTTAGATGCATAAACTGACACCATGTATAACCGCTTTCCACTACGGAGAGGGATATACATAATGCATGCTTCTAGCACCTGAAACCTACGTACTACACGACTGTATATTCTTTTAAAACGTATACCTTTTCTTACGAAGATTGCAACGCCTCCTCCTTGTATGGAGTTGGGTCGATTTCTTCGCATGATTTTATACCTTCTGTGCCTCATTTTGTGTCTTTTGGTTAGCTTAGTTTCGCTAACCAAAAGCACATCAGGGGCTTGGTCTTTAAGCAACTTAAAAAGTGTGGCTCTTCGCTCAATCCTAATCAGTGAATTAACATTCACTGCAAGGACCTTCTGGGTTTGCTCCGCCATGTACGTACCCATTACGACTGAAGGTGCGTTAGGCTCGGCAGCAGCGCGTATATTTGATCTACCCGCGTAGCTTGCTCGGTAATTTGACGTTGCAGCTGAGCCATCTGCCCCTGGATAGAGAGCAAGATAGCTAGCATGTCATTTGCCGGTTCCGGTGCTCTAGGCGCTAAGGCCTGAGAAGCAACCTTCGCTTGCTGTGCCGTATTTCCCCTACCTGCCGCCATTTGGGCGTAGGTAACTTGGGGAGTAACGGCTGGTGTTTGTGGTAGAACAGGTGGACGCTTAACTTCCACCTTTTGCTGTCGAGCCAGATTTACTCTTTTTATGCATTGGAACTTAGGACAACCACGATAGTTTGCGGTGTGTCCCGTGCTCTTACATAAAACACAAGAGAGTTGGCTTTTTTCTGACGCTCCATCCCTACCTAGAGCGCATTCTTCAGACTTGTGGTTCTTACCGCACTTAACGCATCGAGGCTGCATTTCGCAGTTCGACGCGGCGTGCCCGAACCTTTGGCAGCGAACACATTGCAAAATGTTTTCGTGCCTTTTTTCTTTCTCCCAGTGAACCACCTGGTAGTCTAGGACATTGATACTCCTTAGACTATCCAGACGGCTTTCGGGACTGAGCTGCACCAGGAAGAACGGTAGCTTCCGTTTCTCCCTTTTGGCTCTGGCTGTGGTGAAGGGCTTGACCCCCACGAATTTAAGACCGTCGCACTCTTTCTCTTTGAGCAGTGCAAGGAGCTCCTCCGGATTAGTAGACGGTTCTAACCCCCTCAGCAGCATAGTTTGCAGCTTTTACCCCTTCGGGGTGAAGGAGAAGAACTCCGTCGTTGAATCCCTTAACAAATTCCTTATTTTATTATAGCGCTCCACTGTATTACAGTGGATCGCATGCCTATCTACACTAAGCCTCTTAATGAAAAAATTGGAGCCTATGGCCGACTTACACAGATCAATTGTCTCTTTGAGTTCCATCTTGTATGTGTTGATGGGTGGAACCCTTTGTTTCTGCTTCTGCTGCTGTTGTTGTTGGTGCTGCTGCTGCTGCTGTTGTTGTTTTTGCTGCTTTTGTTTCTGAAGCTGCTGTTGCTGTTGTTTTTGTTTCAGCTGCTGCTGTTGTTGCTGTATATTCTGGTGAGGTTGATTTTTTTGTTTTGACTGTGCTTGTTCTGCTTTTCGTATTTTTTGTTGTTGTAGAGTACGACTCTGTTGTTTTTGTTGTTTATTCTCGCTTGTTTTTGATTTTAATTGCGAGGTCAAGAGCTGTTTATGTAGCTCTTTCTCTCTTCGTGCCATCTGTTTGGCTTTAATCGACTGCACTCTTTCTTGTAGCTCTTTGGTGCTGTCGTTAAGAGCTTGAACTTCCTCCTCTTCATCCTCTGACTCGGAAGCCGCCAGAGATGCGAAGGCATTTTCTCCACCCATATAGTGGCCTTCCCCACCATCAGACACGTATGGGTAAACGTCGTCGTCTGACTCAGCTGCTGCCCTTGTTGAAGTTGTTGTCGCCTCTTCCCTTACTTTACCAGGCAGCTTTTCGGTAGAAGTATAAAGGGAAGGGCGCTTTACAAGGTTTGGAGTTGGCCTTAGCTTTCTCCTCCTCTTTGTTGTAGCTGCTGTTGTTGCTGTGTTTTTTAGTGGCATTACGGGCTGATCATCGGATGACAACATCCCACCTGATGATCCCGCTATAAGAATAGCGGACCGTTCACTCCCGCTCATCGTACGATCACGTTCTTTTGTCTTTAATTTATTATTATTATTATTTTTTTTTTTTTTAAGTTATAAAAATTAAAAAAAACTGATTTTATTTTTTGGGGAATCGAACCCACGACCCCTGCTTTATCGGTTCATCACCATTTTTTTTTTTCATTTTCAATGCATTTTTATTAATTTAACTTCAGAAATTCTTACAAGCTATACAAAAAAACGCTTAAAAATTAGCTTAAATAACTTAGAAAACTATCTTATTCTAACTAACTGGCCCCATGCGGACACTCTAAGTTAAACATAATTCTTAATCTACATGTCTTTCGACGTTCCGTACAGTACTTTTTTTTCGTTAATTAATTTAAGCCTAAAACTAAGAAAATAATTTTATTAAAAAAAAAACTTAGTAAATGTACTTTTTGTTTTTTGGTTCTACTTAGAATAAAACTTATAAACTAAAACTTAAAGACTACTTAAAATAAATCTTAATCTACTTAACCTACTTAAGCTAACTTATTGTATAGTTTAAGTACTATTTCTTTTTTTTGGTGTGGATTACCACTTTTATTAGATGTTACCCATCTCTGTTGTTTTTTAATTTTTTTTGTGTTTTTTTTTTATTTATTTTTCTTTTTTTCTGTTTTTATAATTTTTATTTTTATTTTTTTTTTATTTTTATTATTATTTTTTTATAATTTTTACTCTTAAAACTACCTTAACCCTACCTACACCTATGTAAGCCGGCCACGGCTAAAAAAGATTAGGCTGACCAACTCTGCTCCCTGATGGAGCTACCCTGCACTGGAGGAGTTCGATGATGGAGCTTCCCCTTCTTCTGCAAGCCACCAAAATTGTTGGTGCTGCCGAGCAACATCCCTCATGTCGCGACTCCCTACTGCCCTACTAAACCGGAGACGCTCCGCACTGCCGTGTGCGACGTCTCTGTCGTAGTTGAGTCGCCTGTCCGCAGCTGTTCGAGCGACGTGGAAGATTAACGGCACCGCTAATCTATCCTGGATCAGACCTTGTTTATCGAGGTAGAGGAACTCTTCTGGAGGAATAAAGCCGTCAAAGCGAACTCTCTCGTGATACATGTTATTGGGGTAGTAAGCCCCAGAGATCAGGTTGTTCGACGAGGTCATTGCTCTTGCAATGTGCCTTCGAATCAACTTAATAACAAAATTGTCCACTCGTATTAGGTTTGCCCTATTGTACAAGACCTCATTAGGATAGCATTTCATGTACTCAGACTCTGGTGTTCTGTACAAGCGAAGACAAGCCCTAAGGCAAGCCCTCTCAAACACCCGAATCTTTTCCAAAAGACTTGCTCTCACGTTGAACCACACGGGACAACCAAATGTAAGCATAGGCCGAATAAGGGCCATGCAGCAGATCACCTTTACCCTCGCATCCAGTTGTCTGCTATAAAACAGTCTCTTTGTAAGGGCAAAAGCACCTCTGGCTCTGGCCAGAGCAACATCTATATGTTTGTTAAAATACAGATATTGATCTAGCCAGATCCCAAGGTATCTGACTACATTTCGACAAACAAGTGGCTGCCCGTGTTGTCCCACGATCTGAAACTTTCGCCAATTCTTTCTGGTATCCGCAGAAGCCCCAGACAAAGGCGTCCTAAACAGAATGGTTTCCGATTTCTGAAAGTTGATCTTCAACTTCCAGTCGTCGCAGTATTGTTTAATTTTATCGAAGTCACGTTGCAAAAGAATGTTTACAACCTCAATCTTTGGACCTGATCTGTACGCGATTAAGTCGTCTGCGTACGCTATGGCATGGTGAAGTGAACCTATCAGATCGCTTGTGTAAATGTTGAAAAGGATTGGCGAGTTGACCGCACCTTGTTGCAAACCGTTTTTAATGTTGAATGTACCAGTAGAAGTCACATCGCCATTTTTCACGATGAACTGTCTATCTGTGAGCATATTGAAAAGAATATACAGCAGTGGTTTACTAATGCCCAGTCTGTCCAACTTGTAGAAGAGTCCCTCTAACCATACGGTATCGAAAGCCTTCTCCAAGTCAATCAGGCAGGCACCAGTGCACTGTTTTTTGGCTTTGTTCCATTGGACATCAGAAACCAGTTTAGACGCGGCATGAATAACATCATGCCCCGCCTTGAAACCGAATTGATTATCCGGAACTATATTTCTGTCCTCAACCCACTTAGTCTAGAGTCCTGATGACTTTTTCGAAAACCTTACTGATATTTGGAAGGAGACTGATCGACCGGAGATTCGCCGGATTGGAGGTGTCTTTATCCCTTTTGGGGATAGGATGTACCACCGCAGTTTTCCAATGCGCTGGATAATGTGCATTATTCATTGCATTGTTAAACAGGGTGGTATAAATGTCCACCGCTTCTAGTGGGAGATGTCGAAGCACAATGTTCGGTATTCCATCGGTTCCCACTGATTTCTTACTTCTTATTGTGTCGAAGATCGTTTGAAGCTCTTCCTTCGAAATGAACGGGGGTTGCTCCCTTTCATTGGCGATGACATTATTTGCCATATTATCGTCACTGAACTGGGTGAAACCCGAGTTCTCGATTCGCCAGTTCACTATTTCATTTCGAAGGTAGAAATTGTGCACAAGGACTCGATTTTCCAGGTCGTGGTTGGGACCAATGATTTCATTTGTCTTGTACACATCCTGGAAAGTCGCTCCTATAGCCTCGACCTTCTCCTGCGGATCTTCGATCACAAAGAAGTTGTCATCATCAACAGCTTCATTTGGATCTATGCCTGCTGTTGAGAGTATGCGTTCGTTGTCAGTCGTTCGGGCGATTTTTAGACATGAAAGGTCATTTTGATCTTTCCTCCGAAATATTTTATTTATTTGCGGGAACATATTCGGGTTGCTGGTGTTTACAGCCTGAATTTTGTTGTTCCAATACAAACTTACAGAAGCCCTATAATTTTCTTTTATTAATGTTTGGAGGTTTTTGATCGACGACTTTAATGTCAAAATCTCCGGGTTGTGTCTGTCAGTAAACTGTCTGTACAAGGTCTTCAGTCTTGAAAGTAGTCTACTTTTATGTCGGTGCAGTGCGTCTATAGTTGAATTGCGGAACAAGTCTTCGTTGTCAGTGTATTGATACCGAGGTATCGTTTTGTCCATTGTTCGTTTAATTGTCTCGTCCATTAGTTTTAGATACCTGTCAATCGTCCTCGTCCTCGTTTGACAGATTTCTGTTGGACGGTGGATAGAGCGAATTCGAGGAGAGTGCTCTAGACAGTGTCCTGGAGAAGTGTGTCCAACTCACTCTACTATAGTTATAGGAATGCCTTTGAACATACTCATCCAATTCCGCATTTTCGTTCGGAACGGTTATTTCGGTACTAAGACCGCAATGGTCACTGTCATACACAAAGGTGCGAAGACAGTTTACAGTTTGTTGGTTCGTACCTGTCAGTTGTATTCGTGTGTCAAAGAGTAGGAGATCCAAATAGGAGCCGTGTCTAGGAAACGACGGACTATCCGTCGCCTTTAGGCCGAGTCGGTACATCACACTGTGCTGACCCCACCAATTGAATAGCAGGTTCCCTCTAGTGTTTGGTGTATTATTTCCCCAATCGTTATGTTTGGCGTTGAAATCTCCGCCGATAATAAAATAGTTTTCCTCCAATTCCAGTCTCAGAAATCGAAAAAGTGTCTCGAGCTCTGAGATGAATAGGGTGGATTGAGTAGCCTTAGATGCATAAACTGACACCATGTATAACCACTTTCCACTACGGAGAGGGATATACATGATGCATGCTTCTAGCACCTGAAACCTACGTACTACACGACTGAATATTCTTTTAAAACGTATACCTTTTCTTACGAAGATTGCAACGCCTCCTCCTTGTATGGAGTTGGGTCGATTTCTTCGCATGATTTTATACCTTCTGTGCCTCAT
Source organism: Volucella inflata (assembly GCA_928272305.1). NCBI lineage: Eukaryota > Metazoa > Arthropoda > Insecta > Diptera > Syrphidae > Volucella > Volucella inflata. Next base: position 60,368,720 of record OV743716.1, read on the forward strand.
TTTGTGTCTTTTGGTTAGCTTAGTTTCGCTAACCAAAAGCACATCAGGGGCTTGGTCTTTAAGCAACTTAAACAGTGTGGCTCTTCGCTCAATCCTAATCAGTGAATTAACATTCACTGCAAGGACCTTCAGGGTTTGCTCCGCCATGTACGTACCCATTACGACTGAAGGTGCGTTAGGCTCGGCAGCAGCGCGTATATTTGATCTACCCGCGTAGCTTGCTCGGTAATTTGATGTTGCAGCTGAGCCATTTGCCCCTGGATAGAGAGCAAGATAGCTAGCATGTCATTTGCCGGTTCCGGTGCTCTAGGCGCTGGGGCCTGAGAAGCAGCCTTCGCTTGCTGTGCCGTTTTTCCCCTACCTGCCGCCATTTGGGCGTAGGTAACCTGCGGAGTAACGGCTGGTGTTTGTGGTAGAACAGGTGGACGCTTAACTTCCACCTTTTGCTGTCGAGCCAGATTTACTCTTTTTATGTATTGGAACTTAGGACAACCCCGATAGTTTGCGGTGTGTCCCGTGATCGGTTCACCACCACTACCATCAGGCCACTTAACACTTGCAAATTTTGTCTCTCCTGCGATATTTGAAAATTTTTAATGCACTTTTTTACTTAAAAAGAGAAGCCGAAACACATCCTTTCTCTGCGGAGATCAATGAACGACTGAGTCAACCACTCCACCACTGAGCTAAACTGCCTTTTGCTACAAGTTTGCTTATACTTTTGCTCTACAAGTTTTGCACCTTTATGCACACTACTAACAAGTCGATCATTCTCGATAAGAGCTAGGAAACGACTGCAAAATTAAATGGTATTTGGAATTTGAAACACAGCAATAGATCTGCGCTATTTGATCTAATGAGACGTTGTTGTTTGTTTTTTGTACGACGGGTGGATTTTTTCGGCCTCAGCGGAGTGATCCTTCTTGTTATAGATATTCTTTGATTATGAGTCTGTACGAGTGCATTCAGTGCCAAAAATATTGGAACAATAATAATCAAAGTATGTGTATTACAGCAGTATTACTTACTACTTCATGTTCAGCAATAATAAATTTGTACAAGTAATAAATTTAATTATAAGATTAGTGAATTTCTTAATGTTTGAATTCTGCACACCCGCTTAAAGTGAAAAATATGGGTTTGGATGATGTTAATTTTTATGCATGGACAGATTCGCAAGTGATTTTGGCGTGGCTCTCTCAACGTAGTAAACAGAAAACTTTTGTAGGGAATTGAACATCAGAGATTTTGGAAATCGTTCCTAAAAGTCGGTGGCGGTATGTTCCCTCGAAGCTTAGCCCTGCAGATTGTGCATCAAGAGGACTTCGGCCCAATCTACTGCCTTCATTCGATTTGCTTTGGAAGGGACCTAGGATTTTACGGGTCATGGATGCGATTAAGAACAAATTCATTTTAAAAAGTCCTGAAACTGATCTTGAGAAAAGGAATAATTCTATTTCGCTGGCGAATACTGGAGAACCTACAAGTAATCCAATTCTTATTCGCTACTCATCATTAACAAGGCTCAAACGAATTATTGGAATTGGAATTAAGTCGCTTATGATCTGCGAAAGAAATACGAAGGGACAGTAACTTAAAATCGTTGGATCCCTTTGTTGGTGATGATGGTATACTGAGGGTGGGGGGCAGAATCCAAAGGGTGAGGTTTGTGTTTCAACGAAAACATCCAACAATTCTACCGAAAGATTCCGATTTGACGACTTTAATTGTGGCTCATTATCAACATAAATATCTACACGCCGGGCCACATCTCATCCTGGGTGTTATAAGGAACAATTTTTGGACCCTGCATCTTAAAGGAGTTTTTGTTAAGTTTATTCGAAGGGTTGTTACGAGTCAGCGGTACAAGGCTCGGCCTTTAGATCAACAAATGGGAAACCTGCCTTGAAATTTCGAAACCTTTCACGAACACAGGGATGGATTATTCCGGGCCGTTGAACACACAATCTTGGAAGGGTCGTGGGCCGAAACATAACAAATGATATGTTAAAGTGTTATGATAAAGCCATCAGAATCAGTTCATAAATATCTAGGAGAGGAAGAAATTCATTGGGAATTCATTCCTCCACACGCGCCTCATTTCGGGGGCATTTGGGAGGCCGGCGTTAAATCGACAAAATTCCATCTCCGTCCAGTTATGGGTCAAACATCCCTGTTTCCTGTTTCCAGCAAATTTGTTTGATCTGAAAATAAAGCGGCGTTAGGTGCAGAAAGTTGTCTAATGCTGCCGTAGAGGTGGTACGGAGCACAACTGTAATAGCTATTGAAGCCGTTCCTTGAACCGCCGGTCATTTTACGTAGATCTTTTTCTTATTTGTTGGTTTTCACAATACTTGTGCTACAAATGTAAGTATGGGTCTCACCACCACCATATATAGCCAGTGCATAGACCATAGTATATTTTAAGCCCAACATTTTTCCTACCGTTTTCGCTACGTTAAGATTCCTATTCAGTTTTTTTGTCGTCCTTACACCCAGATACTTCGCGCTGTCCGAGAGTTCCTATCCGTTGAGTTTTAGGAGTTTGAATTGCAGTATCTTGTACTTTCTGGTAAAAATAATCAGTTTCGTTTGCAAAACATTTGACATTGAGACCACATCTCTTTGCCCATGTTCTGATCGTCTTCAGTGCAATATTTTTCGTGCACTGTTATGACCAAGTCATCTATGTATTCCGTGGCACTTATACCCATTATATTCAGATTTTTAAGGATATCATTGATAATTAGCACCCACAAGACTCACCCTTGAAGGGTTCCCCTGGATACAGACATTAAGCCCATTTTAGCTTTGTCCAATGGAATAGTTTATTACCCTTCTTGCAAGCATACTGCAAACCCAATCTGTATTGTCCTGTTCAATATTTGCGTCTGCTAGGGCTCTTTTAGTGGCGCTGCACTTCACGTTATCGAAGGCTCCTTCTACATCGAGGAAGTCTTCTTTCTTCTTCTCTCTTCTTCTTTCTATTTTCCACACCAGCTCGTGTAGGGTAGTTTCTACAGATTTATCTTTCCTATATGCATGCTGTGACTCAATCAAAAAGCTATTACTGCGTCTGTTTGTATGAATTTCTAATATACTCCCTAGGGTTTTAAGCATAAATGATGACAAACTTATTAGTCTGAAATCTTTTGCTGTTATATGCCCTGTTTGACTATTATATGTATAAAATCCTCCTTAATTTCCCTCCAAGCTATTGGAATGTATCCTATTTTTAGACTGGGTCTTAGAATTTCCATAAGTTTTTGGATTTCTACCTCCGGTGCATAATCCATGGAATACCATCCGGACCGGGTTCTTAGTACGGTTTAAAGGACTGAAATCAAGTAATATCTTAACATACTATTTATATAATGTATATGTAAGAGTTTCTACATTCGTTTACTTTTCTCTTGTTCTTTTTTTCGCTTTTGCTGAGTAGATATGACATTTGCTCTCCACAGTATATACAATATATATATAGAGGGTTTCCTTTTCGAAATCTACCTTTTCGTTTTTTTTTCCTATTTCTAACATTCCACTGGTTGTATTATACCACAAAATGTATTGTTTTTATTTTCTTTTTTATACCCAGAATTTTGCCTGAGTAATAAATCCCATTAAAAAAATGTAAAACATATAAATTTTTATAATGCTAAGTTACTCAAGAGAATCAAAGTATTGGAATATACTCCATGTTGGTAGGGATAAGAAATCTTATGTAAACACATTTTTGCAACTTATTAATGCAATAACAACTCAACTTAATTAGAAAAGGTTTCTGTATGACTACGAATTGATTTGCAGCTGTTTATATTATGTTTCATGAATTTAAGGTAAGCTAGAATTCTATTGCTGTATTTTTTGCGAAGGAATTTTATTGCTGATAATCTGTAAAACTCTCAAAATTTTGTAAATAATTAACAAATTACGTCTTTGCAAAAATTTCGATAACTGTCGCGACATAATTTCATTCGTGGTTAAGAGTTCTAGAAACAAACCATATAGAATCTGTTTCTTGTTGCTGAGTTTTTGACCATTGTACCTATATGCCGCTTTACTTTGTTCAACAAGAAAGTATACCATATTCGTTTGTAACAAAGTAAAAATAAAAAACACAAAAAAAATATATAAATATAATGTATAATAATAAAATACAATAATAAAAAGAATTAATAAAAAACAACATTCAGTTTGTAAAAAAAATTTTTGCATAATAATAAAAAAAACAATAATAAAGAGAATAAATAAAAAAAACCCATTCAGTTAGTAAAAAGAATTCAAAAAAATATTGAACACGTGAAGCCTTGAAGTGCTTCCATACCATGTTATCTCCTGTCTATGCCTCGCGAAAATTTATTTTGTTCAACAAAGCTAATTTTTATGCAAACTTACGACAGTCAATATTTGATAAGCCGTTAAATATATAGGCAAAGTCTTTAAAGAAGGTAACCAGAGTGTCCTCTTGAGATTCAGTAGAAATTGTGCTTGACGATTACTTGTTTTAGTCTGACCTTACTTTGTCCTGGATTTTTCTTTTGTTATATACGGATATAAAATTGAATGTATTATACCGTTACAGAATACGAACCAACTTTAGTTACTAAATATACTAATAAACTAAATAAATGTACCAGTAGGTACACATTGCAAGAGTGGTAATCAGTGATTCACTGTAACCAACTTATAACTGCTCACTGTTTTACATACATACATACAAAAAATTGGTGGATGAGAGCTAGTTATTTATTGTGTAATATGATCCACTTTTGAGCGGTTTACCCTATTTCGCGTTCTATAGAACAACATTCTAAAAACGTTAGATGCACAAGAGAAAATATAGCTTTACGACTTATTTAAGAAGCCTAAGCTATCGAAGGTAAGATATTTGGTCTCAACAGTAATGAGCGAATAATAGAAAATGGAAATACTATAAAATATAAATCTAGATTGATCGCAAAAGGATTTGCACAGAAGCAAAACTTTGATTTGACTAATAAATATTCACCGAAAGCTAAACAACCTTAAGAATCTGTTTAGCATTTGTCAACCAATACAATTTATTGCTCTATCAGATAGACGTAGTCAGTATTTCTCAACGAAGACTTACATGAAGATGTGTATACAAAGCAACTAGAAGGATTTATTAATGGTAATTTAGTTTTAAATAAATCTTTTATGGTTTAAAGCAGGCATCCAGAATGTGGGATGGACGTTTTCACAATTTCATTATCACATTGTTAAGAGATCAGATCATTGTTTATACATCCATGAAGATAAAATAGGAATGATGATATTGTTGTTGTACGTTGACGACTTAATTATTGCGGCCAAGGATTTCAAAAGTATTCAATATGTATAAGAGCGATTACCTGAGGAATTCGAAATGAATTATATGGGTGAGCCCACATATTTTCTGGGCTTAAAGATGGACAGTTATAGAAAGGCAGGTACATTGAAATAAAGCCAAAAGCAATATTTGATCAACTTAATTCAACAATTTGAAATGGGAAGTAGCAGGATATAGAAACGTCAATGAAAAAAGTAAATGTAATTGAAAGCAAATACTGGCATATGCAGACTAAATCAAATCAACTTCAAAGCAACGAAGGTGATGAACGCGGGAATTATTTAAAAGCTACATTAAAACAACACCTGAGCTGGAGTTAGTATACAAACGAGATAATGATGTGCCACCATAAATGATCGAGTGTCAATATCTAGATATATATACAAAGTTTTCAGAAACGAAAATTAGTAGCAATTTCATCAACTGAGGCCGAATTTGTGGCGCTAAGTAAAGCAGAATGCGAGGCATTGTGGATTCAACAATTGCTTACTGAACTTAAAATTCCAAACGTAACTCCATTTACAATCTGTGAGGACAATCAAGAATGCATCAATATAACCAAACAAGCGAGAGAACAAAAACAAAAGAAAAACATGTTATTCTAGAAGTAGTCCATAAAGGCAAAATAATAATTTCTTTTATTCCGTCAGGTCTCCAGCAAGCCGACATGTTCGGTCAACTCGTCATTAATTACACCCCGTTAATTTACTAGGCGTTTCCTTGGTGGTACTGTGCATCTTATTATTAATCACGTATTCAACTTGGGACAACTTTAATGACCAATCTGCATGCAGGACTGGTGCAGTTCACGCGTTCAACCTTACCATTGGCTTGGGGCGAAACCACTGCTCCTTTCACATGATCAACATTGCATTCCTTAATGAAGTTTTTGATCTCTTACTTACTAATTTTAAGTGGCGCTACAGTCCGGGGTGGACTTGGGCCTTAGTCATTCAGTTTTTGAACTCACGGGATGTAAAACAAGATTCCCGATCTGAAATTATGTGTCGAGGACGACTGTAATAGTTAAAATATTTATCCAATGCACAGCAAACCTTCTTAGTGCTAGCTGATTTTATTGGATAGAGTCTAACAAATTTTGTTAATCCACAACAACTAGAACATGCTTTCGAGTAGATGCAATAGACGGCAGGGGGGTAAAGTGATCAATGTGAAGCGTGTCAAATGGGATTGTTGTTTTTGGAATATTATACAAAGTATGCTCGTTAGAACGAGCTGGTATTGTATATATAATGCATTTAATGAAATTTTGTATAAAAAGTTCAATTTTATGCTTCATATTGTCGATACAAACTAAACTTTGTATATTACATAGTAATGTTAGATACCTATATACTTATCTTATATAAATTAAATATTTTTAAATTAAAATATTCAAAAAAAATTATTTTATTACGATCAGTGGAAGACTGACAGCAATTCTTTATTGTCAAAACCAAACTTAAAACAATTCTAGTTCTCTACATCTATTTATAATATTCTATTTAAGTCATTGCTCAGGTGCAGATGCATTGTCAGCAGTTTCGTATTGAAATGTTTCCCATGGATCTGGTACCGGCATGTGTATGGTGTTTGGTGACGACAGTACGATTTCGTGCACTTGTTAACGTGGGAAAATGATGAAAATTCAGAATTTGGAAATTTAGAGTGTTTCAATGTTTGCAACGTTAACTCTTCCCTCCTTAAATTCAAGTATACTCACTCGTTATTTTGTGAAATGGTGGTAATTGGCTTATACCAATTTTTAAGATTGATGATGCTTGCTTTGAACTTCCTGCAAGGGATTCTGTTGCTGATGGCTTGTCTTGGTTTACCACGGTGGGCTTAGGCTGAATACCCCCGTCAACTACCATCGTAGTGTAGTGGAATTAAGTTTAAGTGATGCGTAATTTTCGATTACAACTGTAAATGGCATCCATTTCATAGATCTGTATATGTGTATTAACAGAACATAGTTGTTTACACTAAAGACCATCCGATGGACTGACTGTACCGAAAACTCTCCACTTGTACTAACTGCAGTCATACTATCAAGTGTACAAATCTATTTATGATTGACTCAATAAAGTAGTTGTTTGCTAACACTCAATAGAGAAGGACCGAACTTTTATTTGAAACTGCCGTCTAAGCTTTCCTACAATTCTCAGAAGTGGGATAACGTGTTACATAGTTTACCGAAATAGTAACCGCTGTGAAAACCGCAATATTATTTTTATTTCATTAAACTGTTTTACCGTGTCCTCAATAACTTGCAACCAAATGTATCAAGAGTGGGCAACTTCGAACGTTAGAGTTGCAGATAACGGGCACTAAGGCGGAGCTAAAGTTTCGATTAAACGAAGCAGCGCAGGAACTTCTGGAAAAAGACCTTTGGAAATTAGTAAACGAAGCCTCGATGTGGAATAACCATCACGTGTCTGAGGTAGAAAGTAACCCAGAGGCCATAGAAGAAGAACGTTTGGACGAAGAACTAGCAAGGCTGAGGAGGATTGCGCAGAAGAAAGAAGAGATATCCAAACTGAGACAGCGACTTCGTGATCTACAGGTGGACGACATTCTTTCGAAAGTGAGACCTTCCACTTCTTGCAACTTGCAACTTCAAAGAGCCAAGTTTGTATACTGCAAGAGACTTTTGGCAGGTACAGCTAGACTGTTTGTTATAACGATTAATCCGAAAAGTTGGTTTGAACTTAAAAGCACATTGAAAAGTGAATTTTGTAAAATTGTGACCAAATCTGAGGTGTTTAGTGAACTTCGTGATCGAAAAAAAAAGTCGTGATGAAACTATGCAGCAATATTTGTTACACATGAAGGAAATTGCATCACGTGGTGAAGTCGATGAGGAAGATTCAATCCAATTCATAATAAAAGGAATACCTGACTTGGAAATCAATAAAACAATTCATTGTAGTGCAAATAATCTAACGGAATTGAAAATAGCTTTGCGAAAATATGAAAAGCAAAAGCAAAACGCATGTCAGTATAATGTAGACAAAGCAGGCAAAGGTGTAACTGGGTCAAAACTCAAACGAAACCCGAAGGCAACAGATGCAAAGTCCAAAAAACCTCGGATTTTAAAAGATTTCACATGTTTTTAATGTAAAAAACCTGGCCATATATCAACTGCATGTGCAATGTGAAGTGTTTCAAACACCTATCTGGGACTTATTGGTTCCCCAATATGAAAGATAAGATCAAGGCTAACATAAGCAAATGTTTGAAATGTATTTACTTTTCATCTCAATCTGTTAAGCAAGAGGGGTCTCTGCATTCGATCCCTAAAGGGAATGTTCCTTTGGATTTACTCCATGTCGATCATCTTGGCCCTATGCAAAATTCCAAGCTAAAGAAAAAATATATATTTCTAATAGTGGACGGTTTTACTAAGTTTACTAAACTTTTTCCTGTAAAAATAACGCAAACTAAAGAAGCAGTAGAGTGCTTGAAATCATTTTTTAAAAATTATTCAAGGCCGAATAAGGTTCTTTCCGATTGTGGAACATGTCAAGGGAATTTTCAGATTTTATGCAGGAATACGTTGTCAAACACATAAAAAACACACATTCACCTCAGTCAAATGGACAGGCTGAGCGTGTTAATCGCATGCTCATTCCCATGCTTTCAAAAGAATGCGATGCATCTACGAATAGTTGTTGGGATAAATATTTGCCTAAAATAGAATTCGCAATTAATAATACTGTAAATAGGAGTACTGGGTTTACACCAAGTGTTCTTCTGTTTGGTCGAAATCAAAAGGGTGAGCTCTCTGATCGTGTTAGACAATTTCATGTAAATACCTTAGGAGAAAAACAGGCTATCCTAGTAGATGTAAGGAATAGGGCAGAAAATAATATGGAGAAGGTTCAGGAGAAAAATAAGGTTTACTACGATAATTGTCACAAAAAGCCTAAAACATATCGAGAAGGCGAATACGTGATGATCAAGAACGTTGTTACCACCCCTGGAGTAAACAAAAAGCTCCTTGCGAAGTTTCGCGGCCCATATGAAGTAAGAAAAGTTTTACCCAATGACAAAAACGTCATTGCATAAGGCCTGCAACTAACTCGATTGCTGTACAAGGGTATATCATCACCCAGCAACATGAGACCTTAAAATGTAACACTGGAACAACCATTGGAAGACGCAAAATTTGACCGGAGAATATATAGAGTAATTTGATTCATCGGACAACGTTTAATTTTTTTGGTTTTTTTGATTTTTATATTAAATGACATTTAAAAATATATGCCTTTACCTACTTTCCTACAAAATGAATTTATGCTTTACTTTTAAATTTTGATTGTGTACTTTTATTAAAAATTAATTATTTTCATTTCAAAATGAATTTAAATTTTAATTTTACTTTTGGTTGTATACTTTATCATGAACGAATTACTTATGTTTCAAAATGAATTTAAATTTTACTTTAACTTTTAATTATATATTTCTATCACACATAAATTTGTCTTATTAATGTAAATTTGGTTAAACGGGAATGAAAATGTAATCGGATCGATTACTCTATCAGGATGGTCGAACTGTAGTGGAATTAAGTTTGCGTAATTTTTCGATTACCACTGTAAATGGCATGCATTTCATAGATCTGTATATGTGTATTAACAGAACATAGTTGTTTACACTAAAGACCATCCGATGGACTGATTGTACCGAAAACTCTTCATTTGTACCAACCGGAGTCATACTATGAAGTGTACAAATCAATTTATGATTGACTCAATAAAGTAGTTGTTTGTTAACACTCAACAAAGAAGGACCGAACTTTTATTTGAAACCGCCGTCTAAGCTTACCTACAGTAGTTTTCACAGGATTTTGTTGGTAGGTTGCAAATGCTTTTACAGTCATCACTACTATAAGTTCGTAATGTAGCTCGTTCGACTCTCCGCTTCGATTAATTTTATCTGGTTTGTATTATTGAGATGCAATTCTTTCATGGCTTGAAGTGTTAGCACTTCTTCAAAGGTTCTAAAATCTGGCTGTACGATTGGAGGAAGTGGTTTCGCGCTGTACTATTCATTAGATATGTAGGTTTGACTGTTAACTGTTATCGTTGCATTATGGTATTGGATGATGAAAGTGCCCAATAGGTTCATCATTTCACTATTAATCAGGTTGGTACCATTGAACTGGTTCAGCAGTTACGTTCCGGGAAAAATTTCTTCTGCAATCGAAATATGTTGATTGGAAATTTGTGTGTAGTTTGAGGGAGCAAATTAGGAATACATGTTATGCCACTTAGATCTAGAATATGGTTTTTGTTACATATCGTTAGCTTACTACTAGAAGTACATTTTTCTCTTATTCGATACACTCTATTTTGACATTGCAAAAGGTTTTCAAATAATATCTTGGTAACAAAATTTTCCTCTCTTTACGGGTTTCATTACTATTGTTTTACCTGATTCAAACTCTATGTTTGGTATACTTATAACATAAAGTAGTGTGGTATCACTTGAGCCAATTTTTATATCAACAAATTCTATTGCTTCTTCTACATTTAAGTATGGAAATTATTTTTATCAAAAAGTTGTTTAATCAAATTTATTTCGTTACTAGGTAATATAAAAGAGTTTATTACACCGGCTTTTGCCCAGTGTATGGCGTATTCAATATTAATTACCTCTTTCTTAATTAAATCCAATTTATACTCGTACTTAATATTAGTAATTACTATTCCATCTTTAAATTCTTCGTTTGTTTTATACATTTGCAAAATTCTATTCGTGACATTTGTTATTTCATAAATTCTACCGATTGTTGACTTATTAATTACGATTTGTTTATTATTGTTTTCTAGAATTCCATTAATTTTGAGTATAAGTATAAGGAAGTCATCATGGTCGGGAGTACCCGCTATCCATTTCCATGTCCTTCCGAATAAATTAAATGATCTTTTAACTTTTGTTCTGGGTTTTAAACGATTTTTAGTTTTAGGACTTTGGTGGATTCGTGGTAAAGGAAAGGATACATAGGATGATGTTTGTCAACACCGCTTTCAACCTTGCGTACCAAATCATGAAGGGCTTGTTCGTAGGATTCCAAATCGATAGTGTGAATTAGCTTCAACGTCCCAGTTTGCAGTTTGGAGGTTCTGGTAGTTAGCGTGATAACATTGGAATTGGAGTAGTCTAAGATTTGTATCTCCGCATAGTTTGTAATTACGAGGGATCTAGAATTGGGGAACCAATTTTTATATTATTCTTATGAACAATTTTACCTGATTGTGTTAGGATAGTTGTTGATTTACTCGTATCTTCTTTTAATATTTCTTTCCGATATCTCGGAGATAATTTTGTCCCTAAACGCTTATTGATTCTAACGTAAACAACTTCACCTGGGTTATAGTTTTTTATTGGATGCCTCTTTTTATTATGCCTTTTAATATCCTCGCATTGTTTGTGTTTAATTTCTAAATGTTCTCACGCCTTACCTGATCATATTTGTCAGGGTCTGTGAAGACAGTTCTACCTAAGAATACTTCGATTTGCCTTTTGTAAATAGATGAATGTATAGAATAATTATATTCGTAAACCGAGCGATCTAGCAATTCCGTGAAAGATCTGTGAAAATGATCTGTCTTTAAGCATCGCATTATTTCAGATAACGTAGAATGAAACCTTTATACTTGGCCGTTTACTGAACTTCTGTATGGTGGAGTTTTGTAAATTTCTATGCCCAACTGGTCCTGTAACATGTGACAAATAGAAGCTGAATTAAATGACTTCTCGTTGTCGAAAACAATAATTTTGGGGACACCAGCAGCTGTCTTAGCGGTTCCCTTATATCCTCTATAGACTTTGATTTTAAAATTTGTACTTGAACGTACTTAGAAAACTCATCCAGGGCTGTAAGGATCAACTTTCTGTCCATTGAATATATGTCTACGTGTAGTATTTGACTTGGGTTCTGAGGTATGTGAGTTGCTTGTAGTTCTGGCCTGTTGGGATGCCGGTCGTACTTTTGTTCTCTGCAAACTCCACATTGTTTGACTAATTTTTGTACCCGCGCCTTCATGCGTGGAAAGTAAAATCGTTGGAGCAATTGTATTCCGTTTTCTTTGCTATTACGATGAGCTCTTTTGTGTTCTTTGAGGATCTCTTCCTCCTGCTCATTTTCATTAACTAGATCTGTAACTTGGGACTGGGTGAACCTTACTTTGTATGTTTTAACATGTTGGATGAATATCTCCTGAATCCGTCCCATGAACGCTTCTGAGGTGTAAAGACCATTTATTACCCTCGAGTCCACGCATTTCTTAAGAATGGATGTTAAATCTGCGTTGGTGTACTGTTTTTGTGTAAATATGTGCTTGTGGAATGTGGGGAAAGGAATTTTAAATTCATAGTTGGTGTCATTACCTGTCAGTACCATTATCTGATTTTTGAAGACGTTTATGGGGGACTCAACAGCTGGGATTAGTTCTTGTGCCGAACTTTCATCGCTGTTTTGGGTCGGAGTCATTGAGTTGATTTCGGATACTTGAGGCGATCGAGAGAACGCATCAGCCACAACGTTGCTTTTTCCAGGCTTGCACCTGAGCTCATAATTATATTCCTCGAGAATCGCTTTCCAGCGTTTCATCTTGGAATTGGTGTTCTTATTACTAAGAGCGTACGTCAATGGCTGGTGGTCAGTGTAAATTTTTACGTGTGCAGTTCCGTATAATCGCAAGCATTTCCTTCTCATTTGCCGCGTAGTTCTCCTCCGCCTTACTTAAGGTTCTGGAAATGAAGTTTATGGGTTTTTCGTCCTGTGATAACACAGCACCAAGGACAAAATAAGACGCATCAGTTGTAAGTTCAAAATCCCTTTTAAAATTTGGATAGGGCGAGAATTAGGTCTTTGGAGGTTAGGGTTCTCTTAATTTTTTCAAAAGCTTCAGTCGCGTCGGATGGCAGAGGAATTAGTTTCTTTCTAGACTCAGTCATGGACAGTCGTCCTTCCTCCCCTCTCAAAAGGGATGTCGAGCTTTGCATAATCTTTCACAAAGCGACGATAACACCCTGAGAGACCAAGGAATGATCGAAGATCCCTGAGGGTTTTCGGAGTTGGGGAGTTGACAATCGCTTCGACTTTGACAGGGTTGATTCTTATTCCCGCTGATGATACAATAAACCCAAGAAACTCGACTTGCTGTTTAAAAAAATGGCACTTGTCTAATTACACCTTCATGTTTGCTTCATTAAGCGTTTAAAATACTTCTTCTACATGATTGACATGATCGACTGAAGACAATAATGTCATCAATATAAACCCAACAGATTATGCTAATCTTATCTCGAAGTATATCGTCGAGTGCGCGTTGGAAAATAGACGGTGCGCTCTTCAGGCCGAAATGTAGCCTGGTAAGCTCGTACTTCCCGTTGTTCATTGAGAATGCAGTCTTCTCTATATCGAATTCCTTTAAAGGGATCTGGTGGAAGCCGCTTTTTAAGTCCAGTACCATAAAATACTTATTTTCCCCTAGTTCGGCGAGTACTTCATTAATCTCCGGGATCGGTTAACTATCAGCGATTGTGACTGTATTGAGTTTTCTAAAAATCTTTTACCATTCGATATTGTTTATCCCCGGCAGAATCGGGTTTTTTGCTAACAACCCATACCGGGGAGTTATACGGTGATCTGGATGGCCTGATTATACCATCTTCGAGCAGTTCATTAATTTGTTTTGTCATTTCGTTCTTAAGGGACGCAGGATAGGGATAGTATCTGGTGTAGGCCGGGGAAACCGTGCTGGTGCGTATTTCACCGACAACTTTCGTTGTATAAGTCAATTTATCATCGGGATCGGCGAACAAAGAAGGGAATTTTTGGATAATCGAATCTATTGCAATTTTTTGTGTGGCTGACATATGTTCTAATTTTACGCCTAGTGAGCTTACTGGGGGAGATTTTAATTGTCTAACTCATATTTTTACGCCCACCGACAATTCTTTTAGGCTGTCATTCCCAAGGATCCCATGAAACGACTTTAGCGTTGGAATGAGGAAGAATTTCAGTTTCACGCTCTGGCCGAATAATGTTAATAAAGTATATTGGGTAATCTTAACATCACCTGCTACAGACTTCGCAAAAAAGGGTTGATTATTGGGTTGGTTTTTCTACTAATTGGGGTTGTATGTAATTCTTACTAGAGCCAGTATCGATTAAATTTAAAATTTAGAATTTCTCCACTTTTCATTATGACCTGGAAGTAGGGCAGAGAAGAGTCGCTTAACCTAAAAAATGTAAATCGGTATGTTCTAGACATTGTTCCTGGTCACTGACTGTTCCTTCTTGGTGTTGAGCGTATTCATCCCAGGATTAGCTCTGAGCGTATTCGTCTAAGGTCTGAGCGTGGACTGAGTCTTCTGCTAATGCTTGTTGATTGTAGTTTTCGGGGTTTTCCTCAGGGGCACTGATATTGACGGCCTCTATATGGTTATGCCTCTGAGTTTTATTCGGGATGGGTGCATGTCCTGAAGGACCTGGTTGTCGCTTTCCTGCATACTTGAACGGTGGAGGTTTGTTTTGATAACAAACAGCTGATGTCCTAATTGTCGATGTTTCCATAGGCTCCGGCCTTGGTTGTGGCTTTGGCGAGGAGGGCCTCGCTGGTCCCTGATTTGGTTGAGTGTATACTGGTTAATAGTGAGTGTTGCCATATGGAGGTTGTTTTGCGTGGGTCGCACATTCCGACCATGTGGCGCTGGAGGTAAATACATTATTTGTGGATGGAAGAGTTCCCCGTGTGTTTTTGGCTGCTGATTAGGGTTATCCCTGCGAGGTGGTTGCTGAGGAGCCATGAAATTCTGATTATTGTTGGCAAAGTGGGAGCGGAAGTTCTGGTTCTCTAACTTTAGACACAGATTGAGGGCCTGAGGTAAATCGGCTAGTTCCCGAATGCCGAGGAGCCTTGGCAAGTCCCCTCTGAGACTTCGGATAAAGGTGTCTATAGCTTTATTCCTGTACGTTTTTGTGAGTAAAGACAATGATTCGGAACTAATTTCCATGCTCGAGATTTTGTTTGAGATGAGCGATAAGTGAGTATAAACTGATTGATAGAACTGTTGTATTGAGGCCTTGCTTTGAATGCGAGAGGTTATCTGGTACTCTTAGGTACCAGTGTTCCTTTTTTCTGCGTAAAGCACTTTGGAATTGCCTTCCAGTCTAACGGTGTGTTATAAGATTCTAACGCAGTATCTGCGTTTCCCACTATTTTATTCCTTATTACATTAAGGATGCTGTAGTATCTAGGCGACCCTTTAAGCGGTTTATATATTTGAAGAATCCGGTTCACGCTCTTTCTGCAAGAGCTGAATTCTCCCGGATTTTCTAAAAATCCCGCAAGCATCTCACCATGTCTGGAATTTTATCCATATCTGAGATGTTTGTTCTGTATTCTGGGTATATCCTTTGGTCACAACCGGACGAAAGTTCGGAACTGGGGTTGAGAATGGCATTAATCATGCTACGACCTTCAATTTTTAATACTTGGGAGACAATACCGGCTATTAAGGATACCAATTCGAGAGTTCCGACTACACAATGCGATTGAGGTTGAGGATCAGGATTGGGTTGTGGTTGAGATGGTTATCTTTGGGTTCAGCTGCTCTTAGCATAGTAGGTCGGATAAGAGGATTTTGGTTAGCCATGTTTTGTGGGTATGAATTAATTAAATTTAAATAAAATTTTGTGTTTAAACTTTGGTATTTAACGCCCTACTTTTTGGCTTAAATTTTACAGTATTTGATCAATTTTTAACTAATTTAAAATTTCTTTTACTTTCTAATAATAATAGTTTTGTTTTAACTTTTGTTTTCTTTCTTATAATTTTGTAGTTTATGTAAATTGTGCTTATTTAAAATTTCAATTTCTTTTCAGATACCTTGTAATCTTTTTAAATTTCCTTAAAATTAATTTATATTAATTTCACTAAATAAAACCAAACAATAAAATTAATTTTACTTACAATACAAGAAAATGACGTAAACCTAGTTGAAGTTTGGCTGACATCGCGCGGAGAGTGGCTGCTAATTCTTTTAGCTCCTTTTCCTCCGTTTCCGGCTACTAGGGAGCCTTATTTCCACTTTGCGGTGTGGACACGGGTATGTGGCACTTCTTGAGGGCCTTATTTTGTAGTTCACAACTACACTACTTGAGGACCTTTCGCTTGGTCCAGTCTACTAGTCACTCGCGATTCGGCGGTACTACTTAAGGACCTTTGTTTAGCTTAGTTCACTAATCACACGCGGTTCAGCGGTACTACTTGAGGACCCTTGCTGATTATTTTCACACGGAATATTCGTGACTTTATTTTTTTTCTAGATCGACCGAACTCGAACTTTTATACTCGGTTCCTGCTCGGGCGCCAATTAAATATTTTAAATTATAATATTTAAAAAAAAATATTTTATTACAATCAGTGGAAGACTGACCGCAATTCTTTTTTGTCAAAACCAAACTTAAAACAATTCTAGTTCTCTACATCTATTTATAATATTCTATTTAAGCATTGCTCAGGTGCAGACGCATTGTCAGCAGTTTCGTATTGAAATGTTTCCCATGGATCTGGTACTGGCATGTGTAAGGTGTTGGGTGACAACAGTATGATTGCGTGCACTTGTTAACGTGGGAAAATGATGAAAATTCAGAATTTTTAACTTTGGAGTGTTTCAATGTTTGCAACGTTAACTTATATACTTATCTTAATACAATAACATATGTAAAGTACATAACTTAATAACTAATACTAATCTAACATACATACATTACCGTTTAACCCTTGTGGAACCTAACCTACTGTAGACTGAATTGTACTTTTGTAAATTTTTTTCGTAATAAAACCTCTATATTGAACGGTCATCTTTTCTTAAAATAATCCGTAACAAAAGTTATGGGCCCAGTCGTCTAAGTTTACTGACGTGAATTTAAGAAGCTAAAAGTTAATTCGTTCAAATAATAAAAGGATGAGTTCAGGGTTGTACCAGATAGAAAAACTGGATGACGAGAATTACGACGGATGAACTTTGCAAATGCGGTCTGTTTTAGGCCATAGTGAATTATGGACATATGTGTCCGGTAGAACACCTAGACCGGAATCAGACGCGACATCGATTGTTGCATGGAAATCAAAAGATGAGAAAGCATAAGCAATGATTTTACGGTGTGTAAAATCATCCCAACTTTTAGATATAAAACAGTGTAAAACATCGATTGAAGCTTGGAAAAAACTAGAGGAAATTCACCGTCCAAGTGGTCCAGCAAGAAAGGTAACATTATTTAAGTAGATACTAAACCTAAAAATGGTAAAAAAAAACCTTTGATTTCAAGTCATCTAAATAATTTTTTTAATCTGTTCGAAAAATCAACCGAAATTGATATCAATTTTTGTATTTTATTCATGCGATGAATTTTATTAATAAACTATTTCGTATGTATCCGGGCTGGGCAAAATTCCAGAGACAACACACCATTTTGGTTTATATATGCTATCCATTCACTATGGGGTCGAGTGTTTTTAATGTCTTGTGTAGGGCAATGTGGAACAACGGACATGGGCGTTTTGTTTATGTGTAGTACTGTTTGTTTGTTTACGTTTGTTATAATGTCAGCGATTGACTATGCGTCGCAACAGTTATAGTTCTTGCCTGCGTGTTATTTGGTATTTTGTGTTTGTTTGTTGTGTAGGGTTTATTGTTCCATTTGTTTATGCCTAGTAATGTCTGTTTGTTTATATTTGTTATAATGTCAGCATTTAGGCTGACATTGTTCCAATTGGCTATGTTATGTTTGGTATAGCGTTTCCTGATATATACGAGGGCGGGTCAATAAGTCCGTGACTTTTGGATTAAAACACAGATTTTTTGATAAAAAAATAATTTTATTTTTCAACGTAGTCTCCCTTGAGCTCTATACACTTTGTCCAACGCTTCTCCAATTTTTTTATCCCTTCCAAAAAAAAATGATTTGTCGAGGTCCTCAAAATAGGCCTTTGTTTGCGAGATGACTTCATCATTGGAGTCAAATCTTTTTCCACCAAGCCATTTCTTCAGGTTTGGGAACAAGAAGTAGTCGCTCGGAGCCAAATCTGGAGAATAGGGTGGATGAGGGAGCAATTCATAACCCAATTCATGGATTTTTGCCATGGCAACTGCACATGTGTGCACCCTTGCATTGTCTTGGTGGAAAAGAACTTTTTTCTTGGCCAAATGAGGTCGTTTTTTTTTCAAATCGTCATTGAATCGGTCCAATAAGTTGGCATAGTATTCCCTATTGATTGTTCTTCCCTTTTGAAGGTAGTCAATGTGGATTATCCCGCGTGCATCCCAAAAAACAGTCGCCATAACTTTATTGGCTGACAAACTTGGCCTTCTTTGGCGCCGATTCACCCTTAGAAACCCACTGTTTTGACTGTTGCTTGTTCTCTGGTGTGTTGTGATGGATCCATGTTTCGTCCACGGTTACAAAACGGCGCAAAAACTCCTCCATATTGCGATTAAACAACGCCAAACCTTCCTGTGAAGTTGTTACACGATTGCGTTTGTGGTCGACTGTGAGCAAACGCGGCACCCATCTTGCGGAAAGCTTTCTCATGCCCAAGTGATCATTCAAAATTGAAACCACTGAGCCATGCGAGATCCCTACGGCTTCCACAATCTCTCGCACTTTCAATCTTCGGTCGGCCAACACCATATGGTGAATTTTTTCGATTGTTTCGGGTGTAGAGACCTCAACTGGGCGTCCAGGACGTTCGGCATCTTCAGTGCTTGTACGGCCACAACGAAATTCAGTAAACTACTTTTTTACCATTGAAATCGATGGTGCAGAGTCCCCATAGTATTTATCAAGCTTAGCCTTGGTCTCGGTAATGGTTTTTTTTCGCAAGAAATAATGCTTAATAAGCACACGAAATTCACTTTTTTCCATTTTCTCCTCAAATTAGTGAGTAGTCTGATAAAAATAGCTGTCAAACACAAACTAACTGACGCAGCAAGTTTAAATTTTGACAGGAGTCAACTGACAGATGCCTGTTGACAGGAGCAGTGTTGCTGTTTCAGTAAAGAGGTCAGAAATTCAAAAAGTCACGGACTTATTGACCCGCCCTCGTATATTAAGCTTCTCGGTGTGCTGTTTGTACAAAATCTCAAAACTAATTTCACTTCGGTTAGCAAAGCCACTGAAAGTGACAATCGTATTGAGTTTAATAACAATAGTGTAGTTATCAAGACTGTTAAGGGAAATGAAATATTGCATACAAAAAAGTTGGATAGTTTGTTTGTTTTCCAAATGATGAGAGAAAACTTTTTAATATTAGTACGAAGAATAGTTGGTTTACTAAGTGGTATGAAAGGTTCGGACATTGAAACGCAAAAAGTTTTGATTTTCTGGTCAAGAAGGACATGGTTAGAGGAATTAATTTAGAAAATATCGCAAGAGAACCAATAGATTGTGAAACGTGTCTTAAGGGAAAAATGAGCTCTACACCGTTTCCCAAGTGTTCAATGTATCGCAGCAAGCACGTGTTAGAGTTGATTCATAGCGACATTTGTGGCCCAATGCGAACAAATTCAATTGGTGGGGCGAGATATTTCCCTTTGCTCATATATGACTTTAGCAGAAAGATGTTTGTCTATTTTCTGAAGAATAAAAGTGATGTGTTTCAAGCATTCAAAAGTTTTAAATTGAATTGGAAACATCAAGAAAAATAAAAACACTCAGAACAAAACAGCAAGTTTTGTAGTTTTCTGAAAGAGGAGGGGGTTTGTTGTCAACTGACCGTGCAGTATACACCACAGCAGGGGGGTAGCGAAACATGCAAATCGGACCATTGTCGAAGTGGCAAGGTGTATGCTACTCCATGCAAATGTTCTTGAATTCCTCTGGGCGGAAGCTGTTTATATACGAAACAGATGCTTGACAACAATGACATAACGCCTTATAAAGCCTGGTGGGGCAAAAAGCCAATGGTATCTCATCTCAGGATTTTCGGGTGTAAGTAGTTTATGCTTTATAAGCGCCCTGGCAAACCTGAATTTGGAGACAAGTCGACAGAATGTACAATATAATGGTGGGATATTCGTCTGAATCTAAGGCATATCGTTTGTACGAATCAAAGTCTAGAAAAATTTTCAAAAGCCGAGATGTTCAGTTTCTGGAGGATGTTGGTAAGAGTAGTTCAAATAAAAATATCAATCATCCTTTTAGACGTCGAGCCAAGACAATTAATTGTTAGTGATATTCATGGATCTCAAGCAGTCAAACCAGATTACAGCTTCAACCATGATGATTCCATTGACGTCATAATCCCTGATCCAGAATCGGGCAGTACTGAAGTGGAAGTGCTGGTGCTGTTGCTGAAGGTGGAAGTCCTGCTCCTAAGCCTGAAGATGGAAATTCTGTTGCTGGTGAGGAATATGCTGTTGTTGTTGGTGAAGATGGTGATGGCTTAAGTGATGCTGTGGGTAAGCAGGGTTGGTCTTAAGTGATGCTGTGCGTAAGCAGCGTTGGTCTTAAGTGATGCTGTGGGTAAGCGGGGTTGGTCGCAACGATTGCGCCCAAGAATGTCTTTGCAGTTAAATACATTCCCCCTGGTGGCATTGCTGCCGATATCTTGACCAAAAATCTCTTGAAAATCAAACATAACATTTTGTTCAAGGACTTAGGTCTTATAAAAATTTCTAAAGATATGTATACATAGTTTTGAAGACAAGTGTCAATACACTCTAAATTATCCACTATCACGATTCTGCGCTACATGAAAATCTACATCATCACCATCAACGACTGCAAGTTAAGGACACATGTATTTTGTATTAATTTGGGCCTCTTCTTCATTATATTCTTCGGTTGGGAATCTACGGCTTAAAGCATCAACTTGCCCCATAGAAATTCCACTACGATGCTGAATCACATAGTTGTAATTTTCCAATTCGAGGGCCCATCGGGCTTTTCGTGGGCTTACACTCTTTTTATTTTGCTTCAGTGTAAGAAGACTACAATCTGTGATTATTTTAAATGGAATACCTTCCAAATACATCTTGAAACGTCCTTATGAGTAAATGATTGCAAGTGTCTCCAGTTCGAAGCTAGGATACCTTCGCTCAGCCGCGGATATTAATTTGGAAAAATATGCAAATATGCAAATATGCAAATATGCAAATATGCAAATATGCAAATATGCAAATATGCAAATATGCAAATATGCAAATATGCAAATATGCAAATATGCGAAAAGTGCAATAGGTGAAACCTATTGTCACTTTGTCGTTTCATCAACATTGAACCAAAATCACGTATACTTGCATCACAATGAAGTTCGGTATCATGCCTCGGGTTGTAGACGGCTAACACTGGTGCACCAATGAGTCTGTCACGTAATTCGCAGAAAGCACTCATACAATCCTAAGAGAAATCGAAGACGTAATCTTTGCGTAAAAGATCTAACAATGGTCTGCCAATAATTGGGAACGATGGTGCGAACCTACGGAAGTATGAAAATAAGCCAATGCATGAATGTAGCTCCTGTTTATAGTATTGCTTGGTACTGGATAATTTTTTATGATACTAATATGAGTGACAGTCGGACGTACATCGAATGAATTTACTAAGTAACCGAGGTATTCTATTTTATAGTAAGCAAATTTGCATTTAGATAATTTTACTTCTTAACCCATTCTGCCCAAAAGTTCCTTAACTTTTTCTACATGAGATTCAAAATCAATCGATGCAATTAAAATGTCATCTTTATAAATAATTATTTTGCCTGAATCAATTAAGTCACGAAAAATGTTATAGGCGAATCTCTGAAAGTTAGCTGGTGCGCTCTTCAAACCGATGGGCATATGCAGGTACTCGAATTGCCCATGAGGTGTCACAAAAGAAGTAAATTTGATTGAGGCTTCGTGCATTTTAACTTGATTAAATCCATCTCTTAGATCAAGCATAGTATACCAACATTTCCTTGCTGTATATTCAATACAGTCCTCAATTAAAGGCAAAGGAAAGTTATCGCGAACCGTTTTTTTATTCAAAGCCGTGCAATCAATACACATACGAACTTCGCCATTCTTTTTCTTAACCAACACAACTGCTGAAGCACAAGGGGACTGGCTTGGCCTAACTATTTTCCGAGAAATAAGGTCATCGGTGATTCTCTGCACTTTAACTCGGTCTTGGACGGATAGACGACGCGGTGCGCAATAGAAAGGTGTATCGTCATTTAGTCTGATTTTCATTTGGTAATCGGACTTTCCTCGGACTAGCTTTATAGGGACTAATAAATCATTCATAGTTGATCTAATCATGCTACATTGCGTTGTATTTAATTGGGGAGAGATATCAATATCATTCTCCCACCTATCAATGTCATCAGCACATTTCCCTAATCCTCCCAATCCCGCCCAAGAATTAATGGCGTAGACATTGTTTCATCTGGAGTAACTAAAAGGGAAAAAATTTTAAATTCATTACGAAACTGCACTTTATATCAAATCATACCGTAAGTGTGTATTTTATTTTTTCCAAAGCCATAAAATCTGCATGGTGTAATTACATTTGACAAAATGATGGAAGTTGGAACTCTTGAACGTTGTATTAAACTAATTGCACAATTAATGTACTCTATTCTACACAATATCTCACACAGGCAGTAAAGTTGTTGTTGTACAACCTGTGCGAGAGCACACTACGAATGAGAGTTGAAAAAGGATTCGAAACAAATGCAACCACATACAACATGATTGATCTTTACCAAAGATTAAACTGATTGATAAAAGGAATAGTTAGAATTAAAACAAAATTAAATATCAAGTAAAAAATGAACTCTTAACACAACAATAATAAAGATACAGATACTTCTAGTTTACAAATTAAAAGTACACGTTATTTGAATCCCAAACATCCCACCCCCCCTGAACGAATTTAAGGGCATCGGTAATGCTTCTAGTTTTGTTTTCGGTCGTACTATTGTTCCACTGTTGGTGCGAATTGTTGATACCAGTACACGTCCATCTGGACCATCGTTAACAGCTTTGATGCGTCCCAGAAACCACTTAGTTGGGGGTAGATTTGGTTCTTTGATCACGACTTAATCGCCAGGCTTGCCATAAAGGGTGGGTTGCTGCCATTTGTTCCGCTCCTAAAGTGTTGTCAAATACTCTATGTGCCACCTCTTCTAAAAGCCTTGGATCATGTTTTGGATATGATTCCAGTGACTTAGCCGAATTATTGCTGTTTCATGGTGATTAGGCTCAGGAACAGCTGTCAATGGTTCACCTTTGAAGAAATGACCTGGTGTTAGAGGATTTAAATCAGTATCGAACATAGAAAATAAAGGACGAGAATTTAACACAGCTTCTACTTGACACAAAAATGTAAAAGATTTTTCAAAAGTTAATATTGATTTTCCAATGACGCGTCTTAAATGCAGCTTTACTGACTTCACGCCAGGCTCCCAAAGTCCACCGAATTGTGGTTCGGATGTAGTTATGAAGTACCATGCTATACATCTCTGGCAAGCGTGGCGCCAATGGTGTCGTTGTGTGTTTGCTGCAGAACTAATGTATGTATTTCCGTAAGGTATCGTCGAGCTCCTTGAAAATTGGTCCCGTTGTCGCTATAGCATATATGGAGCATATACCGCGACGTGCAACAAATCTATGTAAAGCAGCGATGAAGGCGTCTGTCGTAAGATCGCTTACCAGTTCCAAGTGAATTGCATATGAATAAAGCAATGTATGCCCTTAACGTTTGCGCTTTGCGACATCGAGATAATTTAATAAAACAGGGTCCAGCGTAATCACATCCGGTATTTGAAAATGGCCGAATTTGCTGAATCCGATGTGATGGTAGATCACCCATTATCTGCTAGGTGGTTTGCTTACGCTGCATAAAATACTGCTTACACTGGAGAATTATTTTGCGGATTAGATACCCATGATCCAGAATTCTTGTCGAACGAAGGCAAAGGTCTCAGATACTCCTACATGCAAATATCGTTGATGGATATTTGAAACGATCAAAGAACAAATACGACTATTTATTGGTAAAATTATGGAATGCATAATGTTGAAAGATACATGCGCATGTTTGATGCATCCACCAACACGTAGAAGTCTATCCTCATCTAAAAATGCTGAGTACCTTAACAGTTTAGATTTTGGTGATAATTGGTGTCTCGTACGCAGATACTAAATGCCACTTTCGAAGGCTCCATGTTGAACCATCTTCAAGATGATAATTTTCGCGGGACGAATCTCGGAATAGGCCAAACCATGAATGTTTCGATTTGAGCTATCAGATTTGCAATTGTGCACAAACACAAACAAATTGCAGAATGCAACAATGCGTTACAGTTTATACCACGAAGAGACCCTTTTTTAGTAGTCCCTCGAAGACAGAGTCATTTAAAAGCGTAACCAGTATCTGCTTTGGGGTAGGCTTTTCTTACTGTATAACAGATTTAGATTTCGAAATATTGGGATTTGGGCCAATGTTCCTCGGATAAAGATAGCCAGGATGGACCCGACTACCACAGACGATGAGCAGGGAGACAAGAGGGCAGAACGCCACGCGACGCACAGTCAGCCGGATTTGACGCTCTTGGTATATAACGCCACGAGTATCTTGGGGTTTTCTCCAAAATTGATGCTGAACGAATAGCAAAAAAGGTCGTCCATCGCCGGGGGTTCGAAGAAAGCGAATGTAGCACGATTTCGGAGTCGCACCATGCTAATATTCTTCCAATATTGGCCGTTACCAATGATTTCACCAACGAAAGAAGACGAGGGAACAGCAAAGTACCACAAAGTTTGAGACGAGGGACGGATACTGGTTTTAAAGAGGCCACTTTTGTTCTCGCTGCAACGATAGTGATGGTAATATTTCCCTGGGGTGATATAGCACGAGCATACATGACGGCGGCGTAGGCGAGGGTTGAGACATGCGAGAAACCGTGAAGTTCTATGCCATTACACGATTGAAAAATATGTCGCGGAACCTTTATTTCTTCAAAACACGGAAGTTGTTGGCGGTAAGAACTCCATTTTTCACAGAGCACTAAGGGGAGGAAATCGTCCCAGTCTATTTAATTGGGACAGCCACAGCTAATTCGTCGTAATTGACCCGTCGACTGCAGACGGATCCTCTGGCAGTTTCTAATTCTTGGATCTGTTTTTACAGTTGGAGCATTTCCCGACGCACTCGCTGTATTTTCAGCTGTTCTTCTAACTGATGGGCCTCGGCAAAACTTGGTTCACAAACAGCAGTTTTAACCGATGATTCAACCACATGAATGGCGGGTCTCCTAGCACCAATGACAACATCGATGATACTAGCAGCGGGAAACTCAACATCATGGTCAACATTTGCTTCAAAAGCGACAACGCCAGCTGGGCCAGCAGTAGAGAAGGTAGCGGGAAAGCAGTGGCGACAGCGGGAGCCTCCACACCATCATTAGCGGTTGTCTCGGGAGCAAAAACAGCAGTATCTTCTTGTTGTGCATCCTTCTGGTTTGCAGCTTTATGACCAGGTACAACACACTCGTTATAGAGTGGGCGGAGTTGTGATATGGAGGCATTTGCTGGAAATTCAACATTTGATTCTTGGAGTGCCTCCATAATACCTTGTCGTTTCACATGTGGAATCTTGGGTTTTGTCTTTTCTTATATATATTACCGGTCAAGACCCCACACCTGTTGCTGTAATATGACCAATTATTTTTTTTTATAATTTCTTCTTTTTACAATATTTTTTTGATTAATTATTTTTTTGCATTCTTTTCTCCATTCCCAAAAAGAACTTCCAAAAAGTGGTCATTTTTCTCTTCCTGTCTTCCGTCCAGAAAAAAAAGCACCTTTCTTGCCGACAGACGGCGCACTTTCGGAAAGAAAAATGCCCCCTGTTACTCGGCAATAGAGAACGCACACGATTAAAGAAATATTATTATTATCCATTCGATTTTTTTTATTTACCTATTGCCCTTCCGTTACTGTAATCTGAGGTCTTATGTGATGGATATCTGTACATTTTTGCGTTAACTTCTTAATCTGTCGTTGTAACAATATCACGGTCATTTCTGAAGTAATGGCTAGTTTCCTTTCTTTCTTTAAAAAGGCACATCTCAAACTGCCTTCTAATTCTTCTGTTTTTTCTAAATTCTTGTGAATTTAAATACAATTTTAATTTTAATTTTAATACTATATATCTTAAATTTGTATCGATATGTTCAAATGCTTTATTCGAAACATATTGTTTGTCATACTGCTTACCGCTTTACCTGATACCTGACTTTGACTAAAATAACCTGAATGATTCCTGTGGTGCCTCATGCTTAGGCCCTGAGTGTTCTGAGTTCCTGGTCTATTATCTTTTTTTTTTTTTTTTTTGGCAAAGGAAGATTAGGTTTATAATTCGATCTAAATTATGCTCCTTTACAGGAACTATCATGTCCTCTCTTACGGATTAAAAAATTATTTTTGAAAACAAATTTTTTTTATAAATAGTATCTAAAAATGTTTCCTGTGTCATTTCTCCAGATGTGTAATTTTTATTTTTGTAAAGCATAATTAATTCAAAAGTTTTATGAAGTAAAAAACATAAATTCAATTTCAAATTTTTTTTATTATTTTTCTGTAATGAAGTTACAATTGTGAGTTCGCTGACAAACAAGAGGACAACAGGAGTGATGATGAAGGAATTATAAGCAACATTTCTCGGCTATTCTTATGTACATCGTCCTCGATATCTTCCATCGTGTCTTCATCTGATTCGTCGTCCTCCGTTTCGTCACTCTGGCAAACCTGGAAATGGTTTCTGGTTTTCCGCAGAAGTGCTTGTACTGTTGTACAACATAGGAGTATCGACTACTTCGCTTCTTAGTTATGATTCTATAGGTTCTTAAATAATGTAACCTTAAGCCAGAATGTCTTCTACTTTGTCTTGTGCCGCTTTTTTCCTCCTCCTGTTGTAAATCTTTCTGTTTTTTTCCGTATCTTTAAATCTACTCCACTGCCCCTATTATAAGTCGCGATCGCTTTTTAATGTACGCATCGGAGAATTCTCTCAACTCGATCTTTCATCTTGCATTTTCCTACCAACAAGCAGTTCAAACGGCGTTACGCCAATTCTTCAAGAATAGAAACTGTTGATGCATTGTTGTAAGGGGTTTCCTTTAAGAGGTACTTCTTTCAGTGGGGATTTCATGAGATGACGGAAACGTCGTGTTATACTGATATAGTATTTTTGTACAGAAAAACTTAGCCATGTATAGCGTCTACAAATGATTCAGCTATACTACGAAAATCAGTTTTAGACGAGGAATATGTTTTTTATGCTTAAAGCAACTGATGGTGCATTTAATCGATCTATCGATTTCATAACTCACTATACCATCGTAAAGTTTAAAACTCAATTTTCATTATTGGATAAAACGCTACTAAGTAGACCATATCTAGCACTTAAAAACAAAAACAAAAACAAAAAAAAAACACTGTGGCGCTGGCAGCCCGGTATGGGCTATGGCCGAGCTTGAGTTTCTTGACACTCATTTGTGTTGCTCATGTTTTCATTTTTGTCACATCTGAGCGGGGCCTACGGTTTATCGCCTAGTCTGAACGGCACTCCTTAGAAGCTTTTTCTTAGGCAATTTTACTTGTATGCGATTACCGTGATGAATTGATTCGGCGCCATTCTCTATAGCTTGGCGTGAGGATCTTGGTTTAAGGTTTAAGGGGACTCAACAGTCATATCGTAATTTGAGAGAATTTCTCTTCCCTACTACTCAATCAATTCAAATGATTTTTTTTCTTATACACAGTTTTTTTGGTTTGTTCTCAAATTAAAATTAAAAAGTGACAAAAAAAACTTTTTTTTTAAATTATTGTACTTTTTTTCAAATTTCTTACTTCAGATATAAAATTTTGGAAAAAGCTCTCGTAAATTTGTATCATGCCAAACAAGTTATCAAAAATTTGTTTTTATGGATTTATTACTTTCTATGGAAACAGGAAAAATGTGTGGAATTTTGTGGTTTCGAGAACATCACAAGCACCAGAAGATGCTCTGAATTTGTTATAACTAACAATTTCGGACCCAAATTTACATACAGATAAATTCATGGGCGTAGGTATGCACAACGCATACGCTTCTGGATATTTTTCTTATTCTGTTCGATTTGGTGAAAAGAAGTTTAGATTATGTTTACTTCTGCGAATTAAGTTTTCTGCGTATTGTTTTTTTTTCCCGGTCTAAAAATGAGTGAAAAAAAACAGTGCTGACGATTAAACACAAAATGGAAATAATAGAATTGCTTGACAAATTACATTCTCTGAATAACCTAGCAAAAATTTTCGATGTCAACAAATCTACAATATCACGAATAAGTATAAACAAAGCAAAATTAAAAACCTTTCTAATGAACACCGAGTCTGGTCCTGGCAAAATAAAAAATTTAACCCATTGCGGCTCAGTGGTTCCTCTCTGGAACCACGAATACAATAATTTTTCGTAGCAGCCTGGTGCGTGAAAGCTGGAATCACCGTCGATGACAGTTCTTGCAATGGCCAAGATAAACCATGAACAGTGATTTCCACGTGATACTGGTATATAAACCTTTAGCCGGTTGTATGTTGCAGTGATTTTGAAGTGATCGGTTCATTTGAGAAACAGTGCTAATACGATTTTTATTTATTTACTGATTCTGAGTAATAAAAATTGGTAAGACATATTTCTGTAACAGTTTTGTGTAAATAATAAAACTTAAGTCGAAACCTTGTTGAACACTTTTGTTATTATTATTACTGTTGACTTTTTTTTGATGTGGTTCCGCAATGGTACCACCCGTGTTCAAGACCATTTTTCTTTATGTTTTTGGATTTTAAAAATGAATAGGAAAATTAGTTTTAGCATATTGACAAGTGGGGAATGGTTGGATTTATTGGATGAAATTCCTTTCGATGAGTGAAAAGTTACTGAAAGTGAGGACGGGAGAGAAGATGATGTTTTTGAGGAAGAAGAAGCTACAGGTCTTTCTGTAATACAAACAAGTGATAGCAATTGGGAAAGTGAAGATGAATGCCCATTGGAATCACTTATGAGTACAGTCTTACAGGTGAAGTGGACCAAAACGACTCATGGAAGCAGATGTGTTCAACCATTTGTCGAAACCGTTGACCCACAGATTCCAGATGGGATCGAATTTCCCGTGGACATGTTTCCTCTTTTCGCCGAAGCACATAGTTTTCTAGACAAATTTGTACATTATACAAAGATTTCAAACTGCCAGCACAGGCCTCATAGGAGCCGAACCTGATCTAGACCGAAAAAGAAAAAGAATTGCAGGCACTGATATTACTCCAAACAGGTACAAAGAAAATGTACCTTTAGAAGAAATACTGGACAAGGCTGTACATTTGCCAGTACATGGTAGCAAAATTAGAAGTGCTAATTGTAGTATTGGGCTCTGTCTTGAAAAGACCAAAACTGTTTTTTAAGTTTTCATGAAAAATAAATGCAATAATTTCCTAGTGGTCTCATAGTGGAACTACCTGTTTTTCGAAAAGTCAATAAAATAAAAAAATTATTTTTGAAGAATTTTTGTTCTTTAGTATTATTTTAAACTAAATATTCCATAAAAAAATTTACTTTTCCTCAAAATGTTCACTTCGTCCGCAAAGGGTTAAAAGAATCGGAGTACCCTCAAATAAAAAAAGTTATATTCAGATGGTTTGCTCAACAGAGATAGCGGAATATACCTATAACGTCTGATCTTTTAGGGGAAAAGGCAAGGCAACTGCAGGCGAAAATTCAGGAGAAGCCGGGTGATTTCCTTGCTAATAGCGGCTGGATAGCTAAATTTCGAAAGAGACACGGTATTAGGAAGCTTAAAATAAGCGGTGAAAAATTGTCAAGCAAAGTAGAGTTGGTGGAGCATCACGTAGTTTGTTTATATAAATTTTCAAATATTTGCATATTAATTATGCCGTGAAAATGTGGACTTAAAGTTGAAAGAACTGGGTCAAAAATCCAATGCGCAGTGTGCAAGGTCTACTACCAACTGGCTTGTGTGAATATACAGCAAAGTGATGTTGAATACATAAAAACAAACAATATTTCGTATCAGTGTTAATTCATGTGATCAACGTAGGCGAAAATCAATACATTCACCATCACTTACTCCCCGAAGAGAAAATTTAGTCAGCACTGCATGGAATGTATCACTCTCTTCATTGAGTACAGTCTCATCACCCAGTTTTGATAACAACATAAATATTCCTACTGGTGCTATCACACTCAATGTTCTACACAACAAAATCAGCACTCTTAAGGATGAAATCTCCGTTCCAACTCCGTTAACTCCCTGAAAGAAGATAACAAGTCACTTTCGGATAAGATAAACAAACTACAAAACATTGTAAATTCTTTGCAACAGAAACCTTTGAGTAAATGTGTTCATGTCGTAGGTGTTCCAAACGTAAACAATCAGAACGCGTTGGACTTACGGATGGCCTAGGTCTAAACATATCTCGTGATGACATAAAGTCATGCTATGTCAAGAAGATTGCCAAAAAACCATCAAATAACTCAAATCTACATGCGCTAAAGCACTGGATGTTTTGCGTATTGATTTCAAGACTTTGGAACAGAAGCAGACTGTTATCAGTAAAAAAAGAAGAAGCTTTTAACTTAATAAAAGCTAGCCTTAAAATTTTGGAGATAAACAGATTTTTATAAATTTTAATAGAGCGTTGTTATATAGAGCTAAAAAAATCAAACTTTTCTTACTTGTGGATTGATAGAGGGTCATTTTGATGAAAAAACAAGAAGACGTTAAGGTACGAAAAATTTGTTCTTTTGAAAACCTAGAAAATTTATCCTAATTTATTCTTTACTATGTTAAATATAAATAATAACGTACTCCATGATTCCCAAAGCTATATTCCAAATATTATTCCATTTTGTAAACTTGAAGATAAGATGTTAAAAAGTGTTTTTCATTCTAATAAATTACGGTTTTCGATTATTCACCAAAACATTCGAATCTTGAGAAAAAATGTTGATTTATTTCTAGCCCATCTTGGATCTCTTAATAAGAAGCCTGATCTCTCTGAGATTTGGATATTTGAACATGAACTAAAACTTTATAATATAAGGGGTTTTGTATTTCATGCTAAGTGCAATGATACAAGTTAACACGCGTAGGCAGTCACCTATCTGACGGAAATACGAGAAGGCTCAAGTATCCAGTCAGACGCATTGTATGCATTTTTCACTTGCATGCGCGAACTTGCATGAGCTTTCCCGTGGGAACCAAGGCCATTGAAGTCAATTGTATCGAGGTTAGATTTTAAGTATGAGTTTCATTGTTAGGCAGTTCTAACGAGCACCTGGTTGAATAAACAACATTTATAACGTTAAGTTTGTGTTTCATTTTAATCCAAGTTGCGCGGCTTGTTCGCGCGGATATAATTTTTTTGGAAAACTCCTTACGAATGACTTTTACTGGCGCCCGAGCAGGGACAGCCCAAAAACTCGTGTGTGAATCCTAAATAAGTAAAATGACTGAAACCCAAATCACTTAAAATTGCAAAAAATCATTTCTGTTAAATCCGATAAGTGAAGTGAATGACACCCAAATCACTTAAAATTCCAAAAAATCATTTCTGTTAAATCTGCAGTGAACGAACCCTAAAGTACCTTCAACTCCAAAAAAATTATCCTACAAAAAGAAAGTAGAAACCAATAAGTGAAGTGAACAAGTAAAGTAAAAAATTTTTGAAGAATACTCGAAGTTACAAACAGCTAAGGGAAAAATAAGAGGAATCAACCATCCTATTTTAGAAGAAAGAAGAAGAAGACCAACTAAGGATTTAAACGATGAGGGGCTGTCCTATATTCCTAGGGTTGTAGTAAGATAAATTTAAGCAAATAATTGTAAGACAAAATATGCCAAATTATTTATATATCTGATAAGACTAACATAGTCTCTTAAACCAAAAAAAAAAAGAAGAAACTCAAGCAGAGTTTATTAAACATAGCTCAAAACTATGCCTAGGGGCCAACTCTCATGAAAAAAGGGGCCGGCTTACTTAAGAATTAATTAATTTTAATCACTAGTGGTGAAGAACCTCAACCTCTAGTAGGTCGCTGCGACTTTTTACGCATTAACGACTAAAGAGGATCCATATGAGCCTTCCGAACTAAAGTAGCTACCCCGAAAGTTAATGGAGAGCGCTTAGCAGGCAACTAGGGAACCTTAAACCAACGTCATTCTTTTGACAAAACGATTTAAAATACCTTTAAGAAATAATTAATCAAACAAAAATAAAAAAAAAAAAAAAAAATTATAATATTAAGGAAAAATTATTTGCCACTTCTGTTGTTATTTTACTGTCGCGTTTTGTTATGTCTAAATTTGTTCATTTTCCGTGCTCTCAAATACTTCCTTGTTAGTCTCTATTAGAATGGATGAGATTAAGACATCCTTCACTCAGCTCACGGGAGCTATAAATTCCGTAATAGAACAGCTTAGGGCAATAGAAGGCCGCATTAGCAGAATAGAACAATTTAATCCACAAGAGTCCATTAAACACGTTAACGAACGCTTAGCTGTTATCGGCAATCGACTCCAGGTTATGGAGCAGGGAGACAGCTCCGTTCCACTTGCGGAAGTCGCGGTACAATTATGTGGGCCAACATGCGAACAAGACCTAAAGGATATTTCTATACTCCCTGATTCGGTGAAGGAATTACAAGTCTTTGATGGCAACCCAGTCCAATATGTCTCCTGGGTCTACAGCGTAGAGACAATTCTGAAGGACTATGAAATAGTCCGTAATAAGCCAATCTACCGTGCGATTTTACAACATATACGTCAAAAAATAAGAGGCAGGGCGGATTCTGCTCTTGTCTCATACAATACATTCGATAACGAGTGGATCGAGATTAAAAAAATTCTCTCGCTCCATTACGCCGACAAGAGGGATATCCGTACCCTTGAGCACCAACTCAATCAGCTCACACAGGGTGGCTCAAGAGTTGACGATTTCTATGCCGCCGTGAATCATCAATTCTCCTTGATAATCAATAAGATCAGGGCTGAAACTTACTCCACCGAAACCATGAATGCTCTGGTGGAAACATATAGAAACCGTGCCCTCGACTTGTTTGTTCGTGGGCTTAATGGAGATCTTTCAAGACTCATTATCATTCAGAAGCCAAGAACCTTGCCTGAGGCATATTCAACATGCTTAGAGATGCAAAACCTGAACTTCAGAAACAATTCTCTACATGTCAGGGCATCCAATACAATCTCTTCCCCTGTGAACTACGACTTTAGAGGTAACTCAGGATCTCATCACAATCCTGGAAACCCCAACAAGTCGTATCCTCCTAGAGATCCTGCTCATCATTCACATCATTCGGGGAGGTCAAACTCTCAGCAACCGCATCAACCCCAAAGGCCAACAGGGCCAAAGCCTCCAGTAAAAATGGAAGTAGACAATTCCACCCAATCTAGGAAGGTTAACTATATGAATTAGCCAAAATCAGCTAAGAGGGAATCGAAATGCGATAACTACCCTCGAAAACAACAGCGCCTAAATCACGTAGTGTTCACAGGTCCGGAAAACACCACGAGTGAAGAAAACCCAGAAATAGAATCCACTAAACTCCCCAATGAAGAACCTAGAGGTGAAAATTTTATGGAAGGGGCCTCGTTTCCAGCGTACCATATATAGAATATGTAACGCGAGACGGGGACGTCCTAAAATTCCTCATAGACACTGGAGCGAATAAGAACTTCATCAAACACAATTTAGTTCCGTGTCCCGACCCCGTAAGAATCCCATTTCATGTCAACAGTCCTGCCGGAAATATCCTAGTTAGAAGCAAAATCTGTGGAAGGTTCTTCCATTACTTAGGCTGCGATCTCGAGATAACATTTTTCATCCTCCCAAATCTGAAATCATTTGATGGTATAATAGGTGACGATACTCTGAAGCAGCTGAAGGCTGTAATAGATAGAGAAAAACATATGCTTACCATTGATTCGAATAAAATCATTCCTCTCAAAAACAGCACTTCTGCTGAATTAATTAGTCAAATGCTTACCTTAGGCGAAAATGTTTCCATGTCAGGAAGATCTAGGTTAGGATATCTTTTTATGAAGTTCAAAAGTCTTTTCGGTCCAGTGGGGAATGAGAAGGTGAAAACCAACGTCCGAGCGGAAATTCGTACAAACACCGACGAGCCAATCTGTTCCAAAAGTTACCCTTACCCCACTTGTATGAGGGAAGAAGTTGAGAGACAGGTAAGTGAACTCCTATCAGAGAACATCATTCGTCCATCCAACAGCCCGAATAATTCACCTATATGGGTTGTTCCGAAGAAGCCAAAGCCAAACGGAGAAAAGCAGTACAGAATGGTCATCGATTACAAGCGTCTAAACGCCGTAACAGTTCCGGATACATATCCTATCCCCGATATCAACAGCACACTTGCCAGTTTAGGTGATGCTCGATTTTTTACCACGCTAGATTTAACCTCAGGGTTTCATCAGATCCTCATGAAAGACAAGGACATCCCGAAAACAGCGTTTTCAACGATGAATGGGAAGTATGAATATCTAAGACTTCCGTTCGGCCTCAAGAATGCTCCAGTAATCTTTCAGCGCATGATAGATGATGTGCTTAAGGAGTTAATAGGTAAGATCTGTTATGTCTATATAGATGACATAATTATTTTTAGTAAAACAGAGGAAGATCATTTAAGAGACATAGAGATCGTCTTTACCAAAATCAGTGAAGCCGGGTTGAAAATCAATCTGGAAAAAACTAACTTCTTGGCTACCAGCGTCGAATTTCTTGGCTATCTTGTTACTCCCGATGGCATCCTTCCAGATCCAAAAAAGGTTAGAGCTATCGAAAAAATCCTTTCACCGACGAACTTAAAGGAACTAAAAAGCTTCCTCGGGTTGACTTCGTACTATAGGAAATTTATCCGTGATTATGCCAAATTAGCCAAACCATTGACGAATATAACTCGAGGAGAATTTGCACAAGTTCGAGCTAACCAATCGAAAAATGTTCCAATATCTCTCAATGAAGATGCAGTTCAGGCTTTCGAGACCTTAAAGGAGCTACTCACTTCTGCAGAAGTACTTGCGTTTCCGAACTTCGAGAAAAGCTTCAATTTGATCACGGATGCTTCTAATTTCGCGATCGGAGCAGTGCTGTCTCAAGGTGAGCACGGTAAGGAGAGGCCCGTCGCATATATATCTCGTTCTCTGAATCGAACAGAGGAAAATTACGCAACGAATGAGAAGGAGATGCTTGCAGTAGTCTCTCCTCTGGATAATTTGAGAAATTATCTGTATGGAGCAAAAAGGATCAAGATTTACACAGACCACCAGCCTCTTACATTCGCACTGAGTAATAGAAATCACAATGCAAAACTCAAACGCTGGAAAGCAAGGATTGAAGAGTATAACTACGAATTGATTTACACACCTGGTAAATCGAATTTCGTGGCGGATGCTCTATCACGCCTGAAGACAAAAGTTAACCATCTGCCTACTCTACCTAGTGGAGCCGGAACAGCTGGCGACATAAGCACCGAAACTGCAAGCGAGCTACAAGAAGCACTCTCGGAATCAGCCACAGATACTGCAGGTGAAGGACGAGCCTCCGGGGCAGACTCACTGACTGGTACGGCTGAAGAGGGACTTTGTGAGCTCTCAGACAGTGATACAGATTCGTGCACAGCGCACAGTGCCGACCAGGATAATTCCGACCTAATTCCACATGTAGAAGCTCCAATTAATGTGTTTAGAAACCAACTTATTTTCAGAACTGGCATAGATCTCCGTGCTCACGAGGAACCGCATCAGGGCTATCATCGTCATTATATTTCTGCCAGAACCTTTTGTCAGGACAATCTCATAGAATTGCTTAGGGAAAACTTAACCCCAAATGTAGTAAACGGGATCAAAATTCCAGAGAGCTATCTGGGGTTGCTACAAAAAGTTTACCTAGAAAACTTCGAGAAATACAAGATTCGTGTGACACAGAGAGTTGTCGAGGACATTGCTAATGAAGATCGCCAATTCCTAATTATAGAGAAAGAACACAGAAGAGCCCACCGGTCGGCAAGGGAAAACAAAGAGCGAATCCTCGAACAATTTTACTTCCCACATATGATGTCCAGAATAAAAAAACTAACTTCGTCATGCGAAATCTGTAATACTAACAAGTATGACCGACACCCCATAACTCCCACTTTACAGGAAACCCACACTCCAAAGTATCCATGTGAAATTCTTCATATGGATATAATGGAACTTCAAAATGAAAAATTCTTAACCGCAGTTGACAAGTTTTCTAAGTTTTCTAAATTTTTCCACATTAAAGATAAATCAGCCATTTACATTAGATCAAAATTGATTAAAATTTTACATTACTTCACAGTCCCACAAATTTTAGTGACGGACAATGAAAGAGGCTTCCTCAGCCCAATCGTCCTAAATTTCATTAAAACGCTAGGAATTAAATTATATTTAACCCCAACACACAGAAGCGAGGTAAATAGTCAAATAGAAAGAGTACATTCCACTATACTAGAAATTTATCGGTGCCTTAAGGCAGAGAATCAAGACTTAAAGGTTAAGGAACTTGTCTACGTAGCCGTGGATCGTTATAACAATACAATACATTCGGTCATCAAACGAAAGCCGACAGACATATTCTTTAATAGGTCCCAAAGAGTAAATTATCAGAACCTTTTGAACATCCGCTCAAAAATCAATAAGGATCTTAGGGGTATTATTAAGCGAAATATGGAAGCTAGAAATATAAGGTTAAATCTAAAGAGAGGAAAACCCAGGGAGTATCGCGAGGGGGACGTGATATATACTGCAATTAAAAGAATCAAAGGAAAAAACAAGCCCTTGTTTAAAAAAGAAATTGTGGCAAAAAATAATCGCGTTACAGTAACAACAGATAGTGGTAGGAAAATTCACAAAGCCCATCTAAAAAATGTTAATGTCCAAAAATAGAAATAGTTTGAGACTCAAAAAAAAAAAAACAAAAAAAAAAAAAGGGAATATTTCCCTATATCATAAAAAATTGCAAATTTTATTATAACAATTTTTGCACTTGTATATACTTTATGTAACACACAAACGTAACTAGAGTTAAGCTTTTATATTTGTAATAATGACCTTATCTTTAAATAAAATAACAAATTTGTATTACAGTTTAGTTTTGTTGGTTCCCTCGG
This sequence comes from Volucella inflata, assembly GCA_928272305.1. Taxonomy (NCBI): domain Eukaryota; kingdom Metazoa; phylum Arthropoda; class Insecta; order Diptera; family Syrphidae; genus Volucella; species Volucella inflata. The sequence goes on from OV743716.1 coordinate 60,406,363, forward strand.
AAGCTTTGCATATATTTTCATATAAATCGCCAATCGTGACCGTTAGAGAAGGTGATGCCTGGATGACGAATGGATACTTCAGGCTTATCCATGCTATTGACTTAAAACTTTACGACGGACTTGTACAACAAACTGAACAACTTGTTACGAAGCATGTATCGGATGAAGAAACCCGTCTGGTCTTAAACTACCACTTAAACCAGACCAAGGATCGCTTAAGAGAACTCCGGGATCCACGGGCAAGAAGAGCTAGATCCATAAATTGGATTGGGACTGCCTGGAAATGGCTGGCGGGTTCCCCTGATGCAAATGACTGGGACAAACTCTTACAAACACAGACTGACTTAGCAACGAACAATGACCATCAGTACAAAATTAACGAGAAGTTGTTTGACGCAACGCATGAGGTTATGAACAAGGTTAACAAAATGATCGACCGCTACAATAACGCCTTACAGAAGGGGCAATCTGAGAAACTTAGACATGACTTACTTGACAAAATTCTTATACTAAAAGAGGGAGTAAATGAAATTATTAGGGCCTGCCAAATGGCTAAGACAGGGATAGTGAATAGCAACATATTAGACTCTGAAGAGGTTAACACTATAATAAACGAGCTAGAAATCCTACCTTACCAAAACGTCGTAGAAGCTGTAGAATACGGCCGACCCCCCGTTTTTACAAAAGGAACTTTATTGCTGTACGTCCTATCAATTCCAAAGGTCGCACCCAAAATTTTTCATCTAGTGAACGCTCGCGCTGCAATTAATGACGGAAAACAACTTGACTTAAACTTTACGAAACTACTCATAAACTACGACGAAACGTTCGGACTAGAGGGTGACTGCCTTCATGTTGGAAATATTTCCGTATGTGAGGAAAGGGTGGTAAAGAAATTTCCAGAAGATACTTGTCTACCAAGGATCCTCAAGGGTGGTACAGCAGCTTGCGACTTTAGGGAGAATAATGCAGAGATCATTGAATTGATCGGAGAAAACACTATCTTTATTACTAACTAACTAACGGCTCTCTTTTAGATAGCAACTGCTCAATTCCTTTAGAAGGCACTTACTTGATCCAACTGGACAACGAGACAATCAGCAACAAGGATCGAACATACTCTAGTACAATTTCCAAGGGTCTACAAGCACTCCCTCCTGTCCTGGTCAACGTAACTAGCAGCAGGGTGAAAATTGATATAAATCATTTACATGACATCAGTGTTAAAAACATAAAACACATTAAATCCTTAAAAGAAAGTTTTAGTTCTTCTTTAATTACAGAAACTTGTATCATCATAGTAATCTTCATTTCAATCTGTTTGCCGTGTGGAAAGATCTACGGGAAAGCCAACATTCCAGAACTTCGTGCATCCTTTCGGCGCAAACAAGTCCCTTGCTCAGCCCAGCGTGTTACCAAGGGGGTTCAACAACCCGATGGAAATCTAAATTGCTCAACATGTTCATGTGTAGATCTGCGGGACGCAGATATTTAAAAGGGCGGCAGTTAACACGCGTAAGCAGTCACCTATCTGACGGAAATACGAGAAGGCTCAAGTATCCAGTCAGACGCATTGTATGCATTTTTCACTTGCATGCGCGAACTTGCATGAGCTTTCCCGTGGGAACCAAGGCCATTGAAGTCAATTGTATCGAGGTTAGATTTTAAGTATGAGTTTCATTGTTAGGCAGTTCTAACGAACACCTGGTTGAATAAACAACATTTATAACGTTAAGTTTGTGTTTCATTTTAATCCAAGTTGCGCGGCTTGTTCGCGAGGATATAATTTTTTTGGAAAACTCCTTACGAAGGACTTTTACTTTCAACTTCATCAAACAGTGTTTAATTGGAAAAAAATGTTACGTTGGTAATGCACGCACGGAAAGAAAATAAAGAGGCAGAAGGGTTGAGGGCATTATTCTCCAAAACGTGTTCGAGTGCGGTTGAGTGTTAAGACAATAAATAAAATTTAAAGAGAAAGGATTTTTGTGTTTGTTTTATTTTGCATGAGGGTTCATAATAAAAAATTATTTTTGTTTTCCTTTTATTTATATTAAACATAATTCTTGGCAATAAGGATTTTCACTAAAAGGCTGAATACTGGGTAGGTTACCCTATACGAGTATGTATAACCAAATATGAATTGTAAGAGGAATTTTTTTTTAATTTTTTTATGCAAAAAAAATTCGACCTAAGGGGTGAAAAAAGAGGCCAAGAATCGAGAAAATGTGTACGAATACTACGAGTCAGAGGGAGTTTCGACCAAAGAATAGAAATAACAAGAAGGATAACTCCCCCTTTGACTGAAAAAATCCACCTGTCGTACAAAAAACCAGCAGATCAAATAGCGCAGATATATTGCTTTGTTTCAAATTCCAATGGCGTGTGAATGATTGCCATTGTATTGTATTTAATTACACCCTTTTACAATTTTTCATATTCCAACATGTGTTTTTCCCTGTTTTGTATCTTTTTCTTGCTTATTAGCTCATACGAATAAAAAGTAGTAAACACAAAAATTTGTAGCATCTACTGAAACGTAAACTCTGTCCCAAAATTCTTCGTTTGGTATGAATAAAAAAAAAATTTAAACATGCAGTAGGTACTACTTTCGAAATTGGGAAATGTAGCATATACTACAATTTGACATCTGTCAAAGTGAATGGTTGTGGTTGACATTGAATTTTTGATTTTGTGGATGGATAAAATTGAATCACAAGAGTCTGAATTGGAAACCCACTACCTTCTAGATGAAGATGAACAAGACACACAAATAAATCGCGTAAGCGCCTTTTTTCTTTAGCACAAAAGATGCAAAAATGTGGAGCTGTTCTGCTGAAGAAGGGCCAAACACCAAATAAGAAATTGAAAAAGAAACTGTCCGTAAAGGACATCATCGATTTCATATTGTTGCAGAAGGGCTTTGTAATCAGTGAGCAACAAATTTACAAAAAGCTGAACAATATGAGGTCGCGCGTCAAGACAAAGACCGACCATAACAAAACTGGCAATCGGAAATACGTTTTAAATGGTAGTGAGAAAATGTTATTCGAACTCATGGGAGCTGAAGAAAACCCAACTGTGATTAAATTAAACTGTAAGTACAATATATCAACATTTCAATAAACAATTAATTTGTTATTTACAATTGTATTAGATGGAGTTGCAGTTGGTGTACCTCAAACTCAAATTGAATTTTGCAGTTCCGATGATGATCAGGCCAAACTTGAGGTTTCACAATCCGTGTTCGTATCGAAAACGCCTTCGTCTAGGAAAAGGAAGAAATTAGATGAAACCTACATTCGATAGACGACGTCCAAGACTGAGGTAGATGAAGAATTTTTGCCTTTCACAGGCAAGCACTGCAGCAAGTCAGCATCCAGTGGCATAAGCACTGCGAATTCAGAAATGAAATCATCAGAATATGAGGTTCGCTTGTTATTAAGGAGTTTAACCAATATAAACGTGTGCCAATATACATTTTGTTTATTCTTAAATGATGAGATTGACAGCAGGGAAAAAGGGTTAGGCTTGAGTGATTTGCAGCGTGTGGTCTTGATGAAACAATTGGAGGTATTTGATGGTCAGAAGGACTTTTACGAAAGATGCGGAGGATTATTAACAAAAGCAGAACATCTAATTCAAATACAGAACAAATTTTATGAGCAAGAGAAAAAGGATTGATTCATTAATTTTTTTTTAATTTTTGTACTATCAACACATTTCTACATTTCATTTAACAAGACAATTTTTTTTTTTAAATAAAATAAATAACTAAAGAATTGCAAATGTGTTTGGTTAAGCGGGATACTTGTAGTTTAGCAATTTAAATTAAATTTCAAAAAGGCACTTGATTTAAACGTTTTTTTACGAGAATTAACCTCGTTCTAACCTAACAAAAACGCAGCAATTGCATCACGGCGTTGAATACACCTTGATTTTTCGTTAGTACTGCCTGTGTTTTCACGTAAAGGCATGTTGACTACTTCGATTTCATGTTCAAAATATTGAAAATCTTTATCATGCAAAGTTTTTGCGATGTTATGCAAAACAAAGCAAGCCAAAATCATTGATGGCACTCGGTTTGTTGTCATTCGTATTTTAGATTGCAATATGGGAAACATCTTTTTCACCTAGCCGAATACACATTCAATTGCAACACGCTCCTTGGCATGAATTTTGTTGAACAAACGTTGGGCCGGTGTTGCTGTTTCGAGATATGGCGTAATTAGCTACGGTGCGATTCCGTAACCATCATCAGCTAAAAGCAAAGCACCTGCAGCATTCTCGTACATATTCTGCATTACGTTTGAGTTGCGCCAGAACAACCAACACGAGTCGTTCGCAGATCTACGCAGCGACTAAACGTGTTTCGGCTTTTCGTAAAGTATAAAAAAATTGTAATTAAGTTTTCCTGACATATATAATTAGTTGCAATCACTTTAATTGACTCGGTAGCCAAGCGGTTAGCGGCGTCGGTCAGTCGTTCATAGACCTCCGTGAGGAATAAACGTGTTTCGGCTTTCAAAGTGAAATCAAATAGTATCAGCTTTCGTAAAACGAACATTAAGAACTCTTTTTGCAAGTGTATCGGTAGCCCGGTGGTAGTGGCATTAGCCGACAGTCGTTCATAGACCTCCGTGAGGAATAAACGTGTTTCGGCTTTCAAAGTGAAATAAAATAGTTATCAGTTTTCGTAAAACGCACATCAAGAACTAGGTTTGCAAGTGCATCGGTCATTTTTTCATTTTTAATGCATTTTTATTTAATTCAATTCAGGAATTCTTACAAGCTAGACAAAAAAACGCTTAAAAATTAGCTTAAATAACTTAAAACTATCTTATTGTAACTTACTGGCCCCATTCGGGCACTCTAGGTTAAACATAATACTTAATCTATGCCTTTCGACGTTTCTTACAGTATTTTATTTTTTATTTTTTTTACATTAATTAAAACTAAAACTAAGAAAATGAATTTTATTTTAAAAACTTAGTACATCGACTTGTTTGTAATCTTATTATAAAACTTAGAGACTAACGCAAGTGCATCGGTAGCTCAGTGGTAGTGGCATTGGCCGATAAAACGGGGGTCGTGGGTTCGATTCCCGAAAAAGTTGATGACTTTTTATTTTTAAAAATAAAAATTAACACAAAATACGAGAGTGAAGTGCAATCGGACGATGAGTGATAAGGAGCGGTCCGCTATTCCAATAGCGGGACCAGCGGGTGACGTAATGTCATCAGAAGACCAGGCAGTAATATTGGCCTGTAATCCAAAAGTAATTACTAAAAGGAGGAGGAAGCTAAGACCAACTCCTAATCTTGTAAAGCGCCCTTCCCTTTCTACGTCTGCTGAAAAGCTGCCCGGTAGACCAAGGGAAGAGGTGCCAACAACATCGGCAAGGGCAGCTATTCAATATGTGTCTGACGGTGGAGAAGGCCATTATATGGGAGGAGATAACACATTCGCTTCGCTGGCGGCCTCTGAATCGGAAGACGAAGAGGATGAGGTAAATGCTCTCAATAACAGCATAAAAGAGCTACAGCTCACGGTACTGGCCATCAAAAAAAAACAAATGGCAAGAAGAGCGGAAGAAATAAAAAGCGCTCAGCAGCAGCAACAAGAAGAGGATGAACAAACAAAACACCGACAACAAAGCTCTACCCACAAGCAACAGCAGAAGGCAGAGCCAACGAAACAAAAACAAACAAACAAGCAGCAACAACAACAGCAGCCGCAGAAACAAAAACAACAGCAGCTTCAGAAACAAAAGCAGCAAAAACAACAACAACAAAAACAACAACAGCAGCAGCAACAACAACAGCAGCAGCAACAACAACAACAACAACAGCAGCAGCAACAACAACAGCAGCAGCAGCAGAAACAAAGGGTTCCACCTATCAACACATACAAGATGGAACTCAAAGAGACAATTGATCTGTGTAAGTCGGCCATAGGCTCCAATTTTTTCATTAAGAGGCTTAGTGTAGATAGGCATGCGATCCACTGTAATACAGTGGAGCGCTATAATAAAATAAAGAATTTGTTAAGGGATTCGACGACGGAGTTCTTCTCCTTCACCCCGAAGGGGGAAAAGCTGCAAACTATGCTGCTGAGGGGGTTAGAACCGTCTACTAATCCGGAGGAGCTCCTTGCACTGCTCAAAGAGAAAGAGTGCGACGGTCTTAAATTCGTGGGGGTCAAGCCCTTCACCACAGCCAGAGCCAAAAGGGAGAAACGGAAGCTACCGTTCTTCCTGGTGCAGCTCAGTCCCGAAAGCCGTCTGGATAGTCTAAGGAGTATCAATGTCCTAGACTACCAGGTGGTTCACTGGGAGAAAGAAAAAAGGCACGAAAACATTTTGCAATGTGTTCGCTGCCAAAGGTTCGGGCACGCCGCGTCGAACTGCGAAATGCAGCCTCGATGCGTTAAGTGCGGTAAGAACCACAAGTCTGAAGAATGCGCTCTAGGTAGGGATGGAGCGTCAGAAAAAAGCCAACTCTCTTGTGTTTTATGTAAGAACACGGGACACACCGCAAACTATCGTGGTTGTCCTAAGTTCCAATGCATAAAAAGAGTAAATCTGGCTCGACAGCAAAAGGTGGAAGTTAAGCGTCCACCTGTTCTACCACAAACACCAGCCGTTACTCCCCAAGTTACCTACGCCCAAATGGCGGCAGGTAGGGGAAATACGGCACAGCAAGCGAAGGTTGCTTCTCAGGCCTTAGCGCCTAGAGCACCGGAACCGGCAAATGACATGCTAGCTATCTTGCTCTCTATCCAGGGGCAGATGGCTCAGCTGCAACGTCAAATTACCGAGCAAGCTACGCGGGTAGATCAAATATACGCGCTGCTGCCGAGCCTAACGCACCTTCAGTCGTAATGGGTACGTACATGGCGGAGCAAACCCAGAAGGTCCTTGCAGTGAATGTTAATTCACTGATTAGGATTGAGCGAAGAGCCACACTTTTTAAGTTGCTTAAAGACCAAGCCCCTGATGTGCTTTTGGTAAGCGAAACTAAGCTAACCAAAAGACACAAAATGAGGCACAGAAGGTATAAAATCATGCGAAGAAATCGACCCAACTCCATACAAGGAGGAGGCGTTGCAATCTTCGTAAGAAAAGGTATACGTTTTAAAAGAATATACAGTCGTGTAGTACGCAGGTTTCAAGTGCTAGAAGCATGCATTATGTATATCCCTCTCCGTAGTGGAAAGCGGTTATACATGGTGTCAGTTTATGCATCTAAGGCTACTCAATCCACCCTATTCATCTCAGAGCTCGAGACACTTTTTCGATTTCTGAGACTGGAATTGGAGGAAAACTATTTTATTATCGGCGGAGATTTCAACGCCAAACATAACGATTGGGGAAATAATACACCAAACACTAGAGGGAACCTGCTATTCAATTGGTGGGGTCAGCACAGTGTGATGTACCGACTCGGCCTTAAGGCGACGGATAGTCCTTCGTTTCCTAGGCACGGCTCCTATTTGGATCTCCTGCTGTTTGACACACGAATACTACTGACAGGTACGAACCAACAAACTGTAAACTGTCTTCGCACTTTTGTGTATGACAGTGACCATTGCGGTCTTAGTACCGAAATAACCGTTCCGAACGAAAATGCGGAATTGGATGAGTGTGTTCAAAGGCATTCCTACAACTATAGTAGAGTGCGTTGGACACACTTCTCCAGGACACTGACTAGAGCACTCTCCTCGAATTCGCTCTATCCACCGTCCAACAGAAATCTGTCAAACGAGGAGATTGACAGGTATCTAAAACTAATGGACGAGACAATTAAACGAACAATGGACAAAACGATACCTCGGTATCAATACACTGACAACGAAGACTTGTTCCGCAATTCAACTATAGACGCACTGCACCGACATAAAAGTAGACTACTTTCAAGACTGAAGACCTTGTACAGACAGTTTACTGACAGACACAACCCGGAGATTTTGACATTAAAGTCGTCGATCAAAAACCTCCAAACATTAATAAAAGAAAATTACAGAGCTTCTGTAAGTTTGTATTGGAACAACAAAATTCAGGCTGTAAACACCAGCAACCCGAATATGTTCCCGCAAATAAATAAAATATTTCGGAGGAAAGATCAAAACGACCTTTCATATCTAAAAATCGCCCGAACGACTGACAACGAACGCATACTCTCAACAGCAGGCTTAGATCCAAATGAAGCTGTTGATGATGACAACTTCTTTGTGATCGAAGATCCGCAGGAGAAGGTCAAGGCTATAGGAGCGACTTTCCAGGATGTGTACAAGACAAATGAAATCATTGGTCCCAACCACGACCTGGAAAATCGAGTCCTTGTGCACAATTTCTACCTTCGAAATGAAATAGTGAACTGGCGAATCGAGAACTCGGGTTTCACCCAGTTCAGTGACGAGAACATGGCAAATAATGTCATCGCCAATGAAAGGGAGCAACCCCCGTTCATTTCGAAGGAAGAGCTTCAAACGATCTTCGACACAATAAGAAGTAAGAAATCAGTGGTTACCGATGGAATACCGAACATTGTGCTTCGACATCTCCCACTAGAAGCGGTGGACATTTATACCACCCTGTTTAACAATGCAATGAATAATGCACATTATCCAGCGCATTGGAAAACTGCGGTGGTACATCCTATCCCCAAAAGGGATAAAGACACCTCCAATCCGGCGAATCTCCGGTCGATCAGTCTCCTTCCAAACATCAGTAAGGTTTTCGAAAAAGTTATCAATAGAGTCCTGACTAAGTGGGTTGAGGACAGAAATATAGTTCCAGATAATCAATTCGGTTTCAAGGCGGGGCATGATGTTATTCATGCCGCGTCTAAACTGGTTTCTGATGTCCAATGGAACAAAGCCAAGAAACAGTGCACTGGTGCCTGCCTGATTGACTTGGAGAAGGCTTTCGATACCGCATGGTTAGAGGGACTCTTCTACAAGTTGGACAGACTGGGCATTAGTACACCACTGCTGTATATTCTTTTCAATATGCTCACAGATAGACAGTTCATCGTGAAAAATGGCGATGTGACTTCTACTGGTACATTCAACATTAAAAACGGTCTGCAACAAGGTGCGGTCAACTCGCCAATCCTTTTCAACATTTACACAAGCGATCTGATAGGCTCACTTCACCATGCCATAGCGTACGCAGACGACTTAATCGCGTACAGATCAGGTCCAAAGATTGAGGTTATAAACATTCTTTTGCAACGTGACTTCGATAAAATTAAACAATACTGCGACGACTGGAAGTTGAAGATCAACTTTCAGAAGTCGGAAACCATTCTGTTTAGGACGCCTTTGTCTGGGGCCTCTGCGGATACCAGAAAGAATTGGCGAAAGTTTCAGATCGTGGGACAACACGGGCAGCCACTTGTTTGTCGAAATGTAGTCAGATACCTTGGGATCTGGCTAGATCAATATCTGTATTTTAACAAACATATAGATGTTGCTCTGGCCAGAGCCAGAGGTGCTTTTGCCCTTACAAAGAGACTGTTTTATAGCAGACAACTCGATGCGAGGGTAAAGGTGATCTGCTACATGGCCCTTATTCGGCCTATGCTTACATTTGGTTGTCCCGTGTGGTTCAACGTGAGAGCAAGTCTTTTGGAAAAGATTCGGGTGTTTGAGAGGGCTTGTCTTAGGGCTTGTCTTAGGGCTTGTCTTCGCTTGTACAGAACACCAGAGTCTGAGTACATAAAATTCTATCCTAATGAGGTCTTGTACAATAGGGCGAACCTAATACGAGTGGACAATTTTGTTATTAAGTTGATTCGAAGGCACATTGCAAGAGCAATGACCTCGTCGAATAACCTGATCTCTGGGGCTTACTACCCCAATTATATGTATCACGAGAGAGTTCGCTTTGACGGCTTTAATCCTCCAGAAGCGTTCCTCTACCTCGATAAACAAGGTCTGATCCAGGATAGATTAGCGGTGCCGTTAATCTTCCACGTCGCTCGAACAGCTGCGGACAGGCGACTCAACTACGACAGAGACGTCGCACACGGCAGTGCGGAGCGTCTCCGGTTTAGTAGGGCGGTAGGGAGTCGCGACATGAGGGATGTTGCTCGGCAGCACCAACAATTTTGGTGGCTTGCAGAAGAAGGGGAAGCTCCATCATCGAACTCCTCCAGTGCAGGGTAGCTCCATTAGGGAGCAGAGTTGGTCAGCCTAATCTTTTTTAGCCGTGGCCGGCTTACATAGGTGTAGGTAGGGTTAAGGTAGTTTTAAGAGTAAAAATTATAAAAAAAAAAAAAAATAAAAATAAAAAAAAAAAAATATTAAAAAAAAAAAAAAAACTATAAAAACTAAAAAAAAAAAAAAAAACAAAACAGAGATGGGTAACCTTTTCTAAAAAAAAGTGGTAATCCAAGCCACACCAAAAAAAAAAGAAATAATACTTTAACAATAAGTTAGCTTAAGTAGGTTAAGTAGGCTTAGGATTTATTTTAAGTAGTCTTTAAGTTTTATACTAAGTACAACAAAAAAAAAAATGTCCATTTACTAAGTTTTTATTTAATAAAATTATTTTCTTAGTTTTAGGCTTAAATTAATGTAACGAAAAAAAGCACTGTACGGAACGTCGAAAGACATGTAGATTAAGAATTATGTTTAACTTAGAGTGTCCGCATGGGGCCAGTAAGTTAGAATAAGATAGTTTTCTAAGTTATTTAAGCTAATTTTTAAGCGTTTTTTTGTATAGCTTGTAAGAGTTCCTGAATTAAATTAATAAAAATGCATTTAAAATTAAAAATGAAAAAATGAAAATGTGGCATTAGCCGATAAAGCGGGAGTCGTGGGTTCGATTCCCGAAAAATTTAGTGACTTTTTTTATTTTTAAAAATAAAAATTACATTAAACACGAAAGTGAATTGAACTCAGACGATGAGTGAGACGGAGCGGTCCGCTATGCCAATAGCGGGACCAGCGGATGACGTGATGTCGTCTGATGACCAGTCAGCAATTTCGGCCCGTAATCCGAAAATAATTACCAAAAGGAGGAGGAAGCTAAGGCCAACTCCTAACCTTGTAAAGCGCCCTTCCCTACGCCTGCTGAAAAGCTGCCCGGCAGACCAGGGGAAGAGGTGCCAACAACATCGGCAAGGGCAGCTATTCAATATGTATCCGACGGTGGAGAAGGCCACTATATGGGAGGCGACAATTTATTCGCTTCGCTTGCGGCCTCTGAGTCTGATGACGAAGAGGACGAAGTGAGTGCACTCAACAACAGCATTAAAGAGCTGCAGCGGAGAGTTCTTGCCATTAAAGCAAAACAAATGGCAAGAAGGGAAAGAGAAAGTCAGCCTGCTCAACAGCAGCAGCAAGAAGTCGAACAGATAAAATAACGGGAACAACAAAAAAATCAAAACAAAACACATCAGCCCAATCCAGAGACAACAAAACACATAAAAGCAAACAAAACGCAACAACAACAACATCAGCAGCAGAAACCACAACAGCAGCAGCAGAAACAAAAGCAACAAAAACAACACCAATCGCAACAAAAACAGCATCAGCAACAACAGCAGCAGCAGAAATCGCAACAAAAACAGCATCAGCAACAGCATTTGCAATGTGTTCGTTGCCAAAGGTTCGGGCACGCCGCGTCGAACTGCGAAATGCAGCCTCGATGCGTTAAGTGCGGTAAGAACCACAAGTCTGAAGAATGCGCTCTAGGTAGGGATGGAGCGTCAGAAAAAAGCCAACTCTCTTGTGTTTTATGTAAGAACACGGGACACACCGCAAACTATCGGGGTTGTCCTAAGTTCCAATACATAAAAAGAGTAAATCTGGCTCGACAGCAAAAGGTGGAAGTTAAGCGTCCACCTGTTCTACCACAAACACCAGCCGTTACTCCCCAGGTTACCTACGCCCAAATGGCGGCAGGTAGGGGAAATACAGCATAGCAAGCGAAGGTTGCTTCTCAGGCCCCAGTGCCTAGAGCACCGGAACCGGCAAATGACATGCTAGCCATCTTGCTCTCTATCCAGGGGCAAATGGCTCAGCTGCAACGTCAAATTACCGAGCAAGCTACGCGGGTAGATCAAATATACGCGCTGCTGCCGAGCCTAACGCACCTGCAGTCGTAATGGGTACGTACATGGCGGAGCAAACCCTGAAGGTCCTTGCAGTGAATGTTAATTCACTGATTAGGATTGAGCGAAGAGCCACACTTTTTAAATTGCTTAAAGACCAAGCCCCTGATGTGCTTTTGGTTAGCGAAACTAAGCTAACCAAAAAACACAAAATGAGGCACAGAAGGTATAAAATCATGCGAAGAAATCGACCCAACTCCATACAAGGAGGAGGCGTTGCAATCTTCGTAAGAAAAGGTATACGTTTTAAAAGAATATACAGTCGTGAAGTACGCAGGTTTCAGGTGCTAGAAGCATGCATCATGTATATCCCTCTCCGTAGTGGAAAGCGGTTATACATGGTGTCAGTTTATGCATCTAAGGCTACTCAATCCACCCTATTCATCTCAGAGCTCGAGACACTTTTTCGATTTCTGAGACTGGAATTGGAGGAAAACTATTTTATTATCGGCGGAGATTTCAACGCCAAACATAACGATTGGGGAAATAATACACCAAACACTAGAGGGAACCTGCTATTCAATTGGTGGGGTCAGCACAGTGTGATGTACCGACTTGGCCTTAAGGCGACGGATAGTCCGTCGTTTCCTAGACACGGCTCCTATTTGGATCTCCTGCTGTTTGACACACGAATACAACTGACAGGTACGAACCAACAAACTGTAAACTGTCTTCGCACCTTTGTGTATGACAGTGACCATTGTGGTCTTAGTACCGAAATAACCGTTCCGAACGAAAATGCGGAATTGGATGAGTATGTTCAAAGGCATTCCTACAACTATAGTAGAGTACGTTGGACACACTTCTCCAGGACACTGACTAGAGCACTCTTCTTGAATTCGCTCTACCCACCGTCCAACAGAAATCTGTCAAACGAGGAGATTGACAGGTATCTAAAACTAATGGACGAAACAATTAAACAGACTATGGACAAAACGATACCTCGGTATCAATACACTGACAACGAAGACTTGTTCCGCAATTCAACTATAGACGCACTGCACCGACATAAAAGTAGACTACTCTCAAGACTGAAGACCTTGTACAGACAGTTTACTGACAGACACCACCCGGAGATTTTGACATTAAAGTCGTCGATCAAAAACCTCCAAACATTAATAAAAGAAAATTACAGAGCTTCTGTAAGTTTGTATTGGAACAACAAAATTCAGGCTGTAAACACCAGCAACCCGAATATGTTCCCGCAAATAAATAAAATATTTCGGAGGAAAGATCAAAACGACCTTTCATGTCTAAAAATCGCCCGAACGACTGACAACGAACGCATACTCTCAACAGCAGGCATAGATCCAAATGAAGCTGTTGATGATGACAACTTCTTTGTGATCGAAGATCCGCAGGAGAAGGTCGAGGCTATAGGAGCGACTTTCCAGGAAGTGTACAAGACAAATGACATCATTGGTCCCAACCACGACCTGGAAAATCGAGTCCTTGTGCACAATTTCTACCTTCGAAATGAAATAGTGAACTGGCGAATCGAGAACTCGGGTTTCACCCAGTTCAGTGACGAGAACATGGCAAATAATGTCATCGCCAATGAAAGGGAACAACCCCCGTTCATTTCGAAGGAAGAGCTTCAAACGATCTTCGACACAATAAGAAGTAAGAAATCAGTGGTTACCGATGGAATACCGAACATTGTGCTTCGACATCTCCCACTAGAAGCCGTGGACATTTATACCACCCTGTTTAATAATGCAATGAATAATGCACATTATCCAGCGCATTGGAAAACTGCGGTGGTACATCCCATCCCCAAAAGGGATAAAGACACTTCCAATCCGGCGAATCTCCGGTCGATCAGTCTCCTTCCAAATATCAGTAAGGTTTTCGAAAAAGTTATCAATAGAGTCCTGACAAAGTGGGTTGAGGACAAAAATATAGTTCCGGATAATCAATTCGGTTTCAAGGCGGGGCATGATGTTATTCATGCCGCGTCTAAACTGGTTTCTGATGTCCAATGGAACAAAGTCAAGAAACAGTGCACGGGTGCCTGCCTGATTGACTTGGAGAAGGCTTTCGATACCGTATGGTTAGAGGGACTCTTCTACAAGTTGGACAGACTGGGCATTAGTAAACCACTGCTGTATATTCTTTTCAATATGCTCACAGATAGACAGTTCATCGTGAAAAATGGCGATGTGACTTCTACTGGTACATTCAACATTAAAAACGGTCTGCAACAAGGTGCGGTCAATTCGCCAATCCTTTTCAACATTTACACAAGCGATCTGATAGGCTCACTTCACCATGCCATAGCGTACGCAGACGACTTAATCGCGTACAGATCAGGTCCAAAGATTGAGGTTATAAACATTCTTTTGCAACGTGACTTCGATAAAATTAAACAATATTGCGACGACTGGAAGTTGAAGATCAACTTTCAGAAGTCGGAAACCATTCTGTTTAGGACGCCTTTGTCTGGGGCCTCTGCGGATACCAGAAAGAATTGGCGAAAGTTTCAGATCGTGGGACAACACGGGCAGCCACTTGTTTGTCGAAATATAGTCAGATACCTTGGGATCTGGCTAGATCAATATCTGTATTTTAACAAACATATAGATGTTGCTTTGGCCAGAGCCAGAGGTGCTTTTGCCCTTACAAAGAGACTGTTTTATAGCAGACAACTCGATGCGAGGGTATAGGTGATCTGCTACATGGCCCTTATTCGGCCTATGCTTACATTTGGTTGTCCCGTGTGGTTCAAAGTGAGAGCAAGTCTTTTGGAAAAGATTCGGGTGTTTGAGAGGGCTTGTCTTAGGGCTTGTCTTAGGGCTTGTCTTCGCTTGTACAGAACACTAGAGTCTGAGTACATAAAATTCTATCCTAATGAGGTCTTGTACAATAGGGCAAACCTAATACGAGTGGACAATTTTGTTATTAAGTTGATTCGAAGGCACATTGCAAGAGCAATGACCTCGTCGAACAACCTGATCTCTGGGGCTTACTACCCCAATTATATGTATCACGAGAGAGTTCGCTTTGACGGCTTTATTCCTCCAGAAGCGTTCCTCTACCTCGACAAACAAGGTCTGATCCAGGATAGATTAGCGGTGCCGTTAATCTTCCACGTCGCTCGAACAGCTGCGGACAGGCGACTCAACTACGACAGAGACGTCGCACACGGCAGTGCGGAGCGTCTCCGGTTTAGTAGGGCGGTAGGGAGTCGCGACATGAGGGATGTTGCTCGGCAGCACCAACAATTTTGGTGGCTTGCAGAAGAAAGGGGAAGCTCCATTGTCGAATCTCTCCAATACTAGATAGCTTCGTTAGGAAGCAGAGCGGGTCTGCCTATTATTTAGTCATGGCCGGCTTACATAGATTTAGGTAGGATTAAGGTAGATTTAAGAACAAAAATTATAAAAAAAAAAAAAAAAATAAAAATAAATTAAAAAACAACAGAGATGGGTAACATCTTCTAATAAAAGTGGTAATCCACACAAAAAAAAAAAAAAATAGTACTTAAACAATACAATAAGTTAGCTTAAGTAGGTTAAGTAGGCTTAAGAATTATTTTTTTTTTAAGTAGTCTGTAAGTTTTATATTAAGAGAAAAACAAAAAAAAATGTCCATTTACTAAGTTTTTTATTTAATAAAATTATTTTCTTAGTTTTAGGCTTAAATTAATGTAACGAAAAAAAGTACTGTACGGAACGTCGAAAGACATGTAGATTAAGAATTATGTTTAACTTAGAGTGTCCGCATGGGGCCAGTAAGTTAGAATAAGATAGTTTTCTAAGTTATTTAAGCTAATTTTTAAGCGTTTTTTGTATAGCTTGTAAGAATTTCTGAATTTAAATTTAATAAAAATGCATTGAAAATGAAATGAAAAATGAGCGGCGTCGGTCATCAACAAATCGGGACACGAGTTCGATCCCCGGCAAAACTTGTAAGTTTTTTTTTTTTGTCTTCCTTTCAAATTGTGTAAATATAAATAATATTAAAAAAAAATCAAAAAGTGATAAAGAAATCACGTGATGGGTGGTGGAGAGCGTTCCGCTCTTCCCATGACGGGAGTAACAAAAGGTAACAATACTGTTGCCGGTGCCGTGGCAAAAGCCATCAAAAGGAGGAGGGGGGTGAAAACCACTCCTAATTTAACGAAAATAAAAATAAGTGCTGCGTTAACAGAGACAACAGTTCAGCCATCACAAGAAAACAAAAAACAAGCAGTTGATGCGTTAATGTGCATCTCTGATGAGGTCCATTATGAGGGGGGCAACAACAACTTTGCCTCTCTAGCGGCATCCGAATCGGATGATGAGGATGAATTAATAAATGACATCAACAGCAGCATACAAAAGCTGAAGGAGAAAGTGCTTGCTATTAAGCAGAAGCAAACTGCACGCAGGCAGAGGGAGCAATCAGAAGTAGAGAGCTCCCAACAAAAAAAGCAAGAAGAGCAGAAACAACAACTGCAGCAACAACAAAACCAGCGGCAGCAGAAACAACAACTGCAGCAAACAAACCAGCAGCAGCAGAAACAACAACAGCAGCTGCAAAACGAGAAACGCGGTCTGCCGTTCTTCCTAGTGCAGCTCAGTCCCGAAAGCCGTCTGGATAGTCTTAGGAGTATCAATGTCCTAGACTACCAGGTGGTTCACTGGGAGAAATTAAAAAGGAGCGAAGGCGTTATACAATGCGTTCGCTGCCAGAGGTTCGGGCACGCCGCATCGAACTGCCAAATGCAGCCTCGATGCGTGAAGTGCGCAAAGAACCACAGTTCCGAGGAGTGTGCTCTGGGTAGGGACGGAGCATCCGATAGGACGCAGCTCTCGTGCGTGTTATCTGGGAACGTGGGACACACCGCAAACTATCGGGGTTGTCCTAAGTTCGCCGACATTAAAAAAGCAAAACTGGCTCGGCAGCAGAAGGTGGAGATCAAACGTTCACCTGTTAGGCTTCAAACACCAGCCGTCACGTCCCAAATCTCCTACGCCCAAGGGGGGCTACGGCACAGCAAGCGGCTGTTGCTTCTCCGGCGCCAATGCCGAGAACAACAGAAGCTGCACCTAACATGCTGGCTATCTTGCTCGCAATCCAAGGGCAGATGGCACAGCTGCAACAGCAGGTGCAAGAACAGGCCAAGCGGGTGGACCATATCTACGCACTGCCGCCGGGCCTAACGCAACACATGTCGTAATGGCGGTGGAGGCGGTTTCGCGATCTTCATTAAAGAAGGTATAAAATTTCACAGAGTGTACAAGAGAGTGTTGCTCAGGTTCCGGGTGTTAGAGGCAGTCGTCATTTACATCCCGCTCCGCAGTGGAAAGCGGCTGTACTTGGCCTCTGTTTATGCATCTGGGACTTCACAATCCACCTTATACATTACAGAGCTCGACACACTTTTTCGACTTCTGAGGCTGGAATTGGGGGAGAATTATTTTATAATCGGCGGGGACTTCAACGCTAGACACAGAGATTGGGGAAATAATTTTCCAAATACTAGAGGGAACCTACTACTCGATTGGTGGGGTCAGCACGATGCCATGTATAGACTCGGTCTTAAAGCGACGGATAACCCGTCGTTTCCCAGAGGCGGGTCTTATTTGGATCTATTACTGTACGACGAACGTATACGTCTGACAGGTACAAATTTACAAACGCTTAACTGTCTGCGCACATTCGTGTATGACAGCGACCATTGCGGTTTTAGCACCGAAATCACAGTTCCCAACGAAATTGCGGAATTGGAGGAGTTTGTTCAAAGATACTCTTACAACTATAGTAAGACTCGATGGACACGCTTCTCCGCAACCTTAACAAGAGCACTCTCCTCGAACACGCTCCACCCACCGTCCAATAGGAATTTATCAAACGAGGAGATCGATAAGTACCTAAAACGAATGGACGAGACAATAAAACAAACTATGGACACTAAAATACCGCGGTATAAACAAACAACTAACGAAAATCTATTCCGCAATCCTACTATTGACGCACTGCACCGACAGAAAAGTAGACTTCTGACAAGATTTAAAAACTTATACAGACAGTTTACAGACAGACAAGACCCAGAGATTAGGACACTGAAGTCGTCGATAAAAATATTCAAACTTTAATTAAAGAGAATTACAGAATTGCTGTAAGTTTGTATTGGAACAACAAGGTACGGGCTGTAAACACCAGCAACCCGAATATGTTCCCGCAAATAAATAAACTTTTTCGGAGAAAAAATCAAAATGACCTTCAGTGTCTTAAAATATCCCGGACAACAGACAACGAACGGTTACTAACAATAGCAGGCATTGATACAAATGAGGCCGCTGATGATGACGACTTCTTTGTGATCGAGGATCCACAGGAGAAGGTTGAGGCCATAGGGGCGACTTTCCAGGAAGTATACAAGGCCAATGATATCATTGGCCCTAATTATGACCTGGACAATCGCGTATTGGTGCACAACTTCTATATTCGAAATGAAGTAGAGAACTGGCGATCCGAGGGCTCTGGTTTCACCCGGTTCAGCGATGAAAATATGGCAAATAATGTCATTGCCAGAGAAGGTGACCTACCCCCGTTCATTTCGAAGGGAGAACTCAATGAGATCTTCGATACAATCAGAAGTAAGAAATCAGTGAGGACCGATGGTATTCCGAACATCGTACTTCGACATCTTCCTCTAGAAGCGGTGGACATTTATACCACCCTGTTTGATAATGCAATGAATAATGCACACTATCCAGCGCAATGGAAAACGGCGGTGGTTCAACCTATCCCCAAAAGGGGAAAGGATATATCCAATCCGGCGAATCTCCGGTCGATAAGTCTCCTTCCGAATATCAGTAAGGTTTTCGAAAAAGTAATCAATAGAGCTCTGACTATGTGGGTTGAGGACAAACATATAGTTCCGGATAATCAATTCGGTTTTACGGCAGGACATGCTATCTCACATGCCGCGTCTAAACTGGTGTCCGATATCCAATGGAATAAAGCCAAAAAACAGTGTACTGGTGCCTGCCTAGTTGACTTGGAGAAGGCTTTCGACACTGTATGGTTAGGAGGTCTTTTCTACAAGTTGGCTAGGCTGGGGATCAGTAAATCACTCTTGTACATTCTTTATAATATGCTAACCAACAGACAGTTCATCGTGAAAAATGGTGATGTGACTTCTGTTGGAATATTTCAAATTAAAAATGGTCTTCAGCAAGGCGCGGTCAATTCACCGATCCTATTCAATATTTATACAAGCGACTTGATAGGTTCACTTCCCCATACTATTGCGTACGCAGACGACTTGATAGCGTACAGAACAGGTCCAAAAATCGAGGTCATTAATAGTCTCTTGCAGCGTGACTTCGATAAGATAAGACGATTTTGCGATGACTGGAAGTTGAAAATCAACTTTCAGAAGTCGGAAACCATTCTTTTTAGGACGCCGTTGTCTGGAGCCTCTAGGGATACCAAAAAAAATTGGCGAAAGTTCTCGATCACTGGACAATACGGACAGCCTCTTGCCTGTCGAAATGTAGTCAGATACCTTGGGATCTGGCTAGATCAATTTCTGTATTTTAACAAAAATGTAGATGCTGCTCTAGCCAGAGCTAAAGGCGCTTTTGCCCTCACAAAGAGACTATTTTATAGCAGCCAACTCGATGCGAGGGTAAAGATAATCTGCTACATGGCCCTTATCAGGCCCATGCTGCTATTTGGGTGTCCCGTGTGGTTCAATGTACGAGCAAGCTTAATGGAAAAGATTCGGGTGTTTGAGAGGGCTTGCCTTAGGGCTTGTCTTCGCTTGTACAGAACACCAGAGTCGGAGTACAAAAAATTTTATCCTAATGAGGTCCTTTACAACAAGGCGAAGCTAATACGAGTGGACAACTTCGTAATTAAGCTGACTCGAAGGCACATTGCAAGAGCAATGGCCTCGATGAATAACCTGATATCCGGGGCTTACTACCCCAATTACCTTTATCACGAGAGTGTGCGCTCAAACGGCTTCGTTCCACCGGAAGCATTCCTCTACTTTAATCAGATAGGGTTGATCCAGGATAGATCAGCGATCCCGTTAATCTTCCATGTCGCTCGGACAGCTGGGGACAGGCGACTCAACTACAACAGAGACGTCGCACACGGCAGGGTGGATCGTCTCAGGTTCAGTAGGGCGGTGGGGAATCGCGATAAGAGGGATGTCGTTCGGCAGCACCAGCATTTCTAGTGGTTGAATGATGGGGAAGATGTTTCGTCGTCGTTTCCGTCAATTACGGACCAGCTTCAATAATGAGGCAGAGCTGACCAATCTATTTGCTCTGTAAATAGCGATGGCCAGCTTACATAGGTTTAGGTTAGCATTTAAGAAAGATATGTATATATTAGTATATATAAAGGTATATACTAATCTATGTATATTATTGTGTATAATTTCTATGTGTTTATATGTGTGTATTGTGTATCTAGGTTAGCTAGATTAAGGTTTATTTTAAGTTAGATATTAAGTTTTTATAAAAAATACAAATTATTGTCCATATGCTAAGTTTTTGTTAACAATGTTTTTCTTAGCCTTAAGTATAGAAAATAAATATCATAAAAAAATGTAATTGAAGTCGAAAGACATAGAATTTAGAGTAGCTTAGAGTGCCTGTGTAGGGCCAGTAAGTTAGTATAAGATTGTTAAGTAATTTTAAGCTAGCATTTAAGCATTTTCTGTTAGAATGTAAGTCGTAATGATAAGTAAAATAAAATGCATTTAAAAAAAAAAAAAAAAAAAGAACAACCAACACTTGTAAACATATGCTTTCCATCGCAGGTGGCCTGTATATTAAATGACTTCAATCCTTTGCGATTACCGATTCATCGCCGTGTTCATGAGGCCGAATTATTAAAATATGTGTACAATCGACCGCTCCTATTGCATTTGGAATCAAATTGTTGATCAGCCACACATTTTTGGCTTCATTCATTTCATTTTCACTGGAGGAAAAACGAATCCATTCGCCAGCCCTAGCAACAATTTTTTGGCATACAAACCAAATGATTTTTTTGGCTGTCGTTTGATGTATCCCGATATCCTCTCCCATGTCAACCTGACGCAATTTTATACCAAATTAATTACCATCATATCATGCGAAATACATAGATTTTTCACCTGGAAACCTGGATGACCAACATACCGCGAGAACGTTCGCATTTTCTGCTAATTCGTAAGCGCGCCACCTCTTGTTTCCTCCCTGTCCGGGCCTAAAAAATGCTGTGCTAACCAATCGTCGTTTTCTTCCGTAAATCTATACATCGCTTTAAAATTATCGATGTCAACGTCACGTCTTCTTTTATATGATTTGCGGTGCCGTTCAGTAATATTCATAAACATACGAGTAGCCATGACCACATAAACCGTTTCAATTCCTAAAATCTCAAACTGATTCCCGTTAAGGTTTAAGCAAATAAGACATTTTTCTAGTAATAAACATATTTGTAGTCTGCTTTTCACTTTACTACTCGTACATCAAATGTGTAGTATATGCTACTTTTATTCATACGAAATGGCTCTAAATGAGCATGTTCGAATAAAGTTGACAACTGTAGTGTAGTAAAGACGTCTTTATTCATACCAACATACTACAAATGTAGTATTTACTACAAGAATTGTATTATTCATATGAGCTATTGGCGTGTGTTGCTATCAACTTTTAGTATTATTTCAATACACAGAAAGAAAGATAAAGAAAATATTGCGCAGTGAACCTACTGTTTAATTCATATACTGTAGTTTCGACTTAGAGGGAGTTTGACTTAGAGGGGATGTTTTTGTATACAAAATTTTAAAATTGTTCAGTTTAACAGTCTAGTCGTGCTTTTTGTCTGCTCTTTTTATAATAGTATTTCAAGTGTTAAACTCAGATTAAAGCTTAGCATATCATTTCTTGTTCCTTTTGTGGATTAAATTTCCATCTCAATTGCTCTAGCATTTGAGATAATATATCTAAACTGCTTAAATCTTAGTTTACTCTATGTTGGAAGTGTGAAGATTGTGTAAATAACCCAATTATTTTAAGAAGTAAATTATAATAATCAACTTTTATCTCATTTTGTGCCCTCTATTACCGAGCATCGGACATTCTCTTATCCGAAAGTGCGCCGTCTGTCGGCGAGCCCTTTATCCATTGCCTGACAGAGAACAGGAAGAAGAAGATCGCCATTTTATTATTATTAAAAGTTTTTTGTAAAAGGATCGAGAAACGGCAACATTAAGGAAGAATAAAATATTGCAAAAAAAGGAATAAAATGTTTTAAAAAATAAATAAAAAAATAAAAAAAAACTAATCCTATTACAGCATCAGGTGTGGGGTCTGAAACCGATTTCAAGAATACATATACACATACTATGAACCAATATGCCACGTGTAACCCGGCAAGGTCACTCCAGGAGGCAAATGTGGAATTCCCAGTAAATTCCTCCATATCTCAACTCCGCCCACTCTATAACGAGTGTTTAGTACTTGATCACCTTGAAGTTGAACAACAAGAAGATGCTACTGTTGTTGTTCTCAAGAGACCCGGTGATGAAAATATCGAAGTTCCTGCTGTTGATGCTACCGCTGTCGTTCCCGCTGCCATTTATACTGTTGTCCCCACCGCTTTCCCCACTGCTGTCCACGCTGCTGTCCACACTGCTGATATAACTGCTGATCCTGCTGTTGAGTTTCCCGCTGCCACCAACGTACCTGAATAAGATGTTGAAACTGTCATTCGTTCGTGACAGAGGTGTGAGGAGTATTTAACAACCAGCTCATGTACGAGTATCTGAATCCCAAAGTGCCGAAGTCTGTCAATTAGAAGAACAGGTGAAAATACTGCGAATGCGCCAGGAATACTCCTACTTCAAAAACAAATTCAAGAATTGGAAACGACGGATCAACTATGACGAATTAGATGTTGCTGTCCGCAAGTTTAGTGGAGATGACCATTATGATATTGTGAAGTGGTTTGTGCAGTTCGATGACTTCACCGATAACTGTGAGTACAACAAAAAGGACAAGTGTCAAGCGGTCCGTTGGTGCCTGGAAGGAACGGCGAAGCAGTACGTCGCCAATCTTGGACTGGTCCCTTATGATGAATTGAAGGCGGGACTTATCGAAACGTTTAGAAGGACAGTTACTCGTCAGGAGATATATCGTCAACTAAGAGCCCGAAATCTGAAAACCAGTGAATCGTGTTTGAGTTATGTACGAGTAGTAGCTATGCAGTCAATTGCATCCAAGTCTGACATCGAGGAGCCGGAGTTGGTGGACATAATCATTGACGGCATTCCTGATCATAGTAACAACGTCACCATCTTGCATGGAGCAGTCTCTATTAACCCGCCATTGGTGACGCAATTTTGACTTTGATCAATGGTGACGCCGGTCTCACGCACCGAGGTTTTCAACTGAAGATTTTTCGAAACGTGTTACTAATAGTTCATGTCCTTAACAATAAAACATAGATATAATAAAGATCTTTTATTTCGTTATTAAAGTTCACAAAATTGTTTAATTAGAGCATTAAAAATAATAATGTTTTTATTAATGCATTTTTTAAAATTAAGAAAAAAAAAAAAAACACATATTCATAAAGAAAAATGACGTCTTTTAGTCTTTCGACATTAGAAACTTTTACAAAATAAACAAAAATTGGTATATTTAAACCCCGTAGATCTAGTCCGAGGAAAGTCCGATCATCAAATGAAAATCCGACTAACTGATGATACACCTTTCTATTGTGCACCGCGTCGTCTATCTTTCCAAGATCGAGTTAAAGTGCAGAGAATCACCGATGACCTTATTCCTCTCAATCAAATTTACTTCTTTTGTGGCACCCCATGGGCAATTCGAGTACCTGCAGATGCCCTTCGGTTTGAAGAACGCGCCAGCTAACTTTCAGAGATTCGTCTATAACATTTTTCGTGACTTAATTGATTCAGGCAAAATAATTATTAATAAAGATGACATTTTAATTGCATCGATTGATTTTGAATTCATGTTGAGATAGTTAAAGAAGTTTTGAGCAGAATATATAAAATACGAGTATAATGGGCTTGGAAATAAAATTATCTAAAGTTACGTAGTACCGGACGGTGTGCGTCCGACTGTCACTCATATTAGTGCCATTAAAAATTATCCAGTACCAAGAAACAAGCAGGAGTTACATTCATGCATTGGCTTATTTTCGTACTTCCGCAAGTTTGTACCATGGTTCTCAATTATAGCTAGACCATTGTAAGATCTTTTACGCAAAGATAAAGTCTTTAACTTCTCTAAGAAGTTTATGAGTGCCTTCTGTGAATTGCATGACAGACTCATTGATGCACCAGTGTTAGCTGTTTACAACCCGAGCCATGATACAGAACTTCATTGTGAGGCAAGTATGCGAGGCTTTGATTCAGTGTTGATGCAACGACAAAGTGACAACAGGTTCCACCCTATTGCATATTTCTCAAAATCAACCTTGACTTCTGAGTCAAAGTATCATAGTTTGGAACTAGAGACACTTTCAATCATTTACTCTTTAAGAAGTTTCAGGATATATTTGGAAGGTATTCCATTTCAAATAATCACAGATTGTAATTGTAATTCCTTGAGTTGGAAAATTAGAATTATGTGAGTCAGCATCGTAGCGGAATTTCTATGAGGCACGCTGATGCCGTGGTTTCCCAATCGAGGAAAATATTGAAGTAGAGGCCCAAACTGATATAAAACTAAAACATATGAGTCCCCAAATTACAGTCGTTGATAGTGATGATTTAGATT
Source organism: Volucella inflata (assembly GCA_928272305.1). NCBI lineage: Eukaryota > Metazoa > Arthropoda > Insecta > Diptera > Syrphidae > Volucella > Volucella inflata. Next base: position 60,431,237 of record OV743716.1, read on the forward strand.
TTCAAATTCAGGGAGCAGAAAGTCGAGATAAGTGGATAGAAAAGATGCGAACGAGACTTGAAGCTGGTACAGTCGATAAATTTGAGTTGCATGACGGACTAGTTTTCCGTAAAGACAGTTTAGGCCATCTGCTCTTATGTGTACTAGGTGAAATTGAGGATAATGTTATTAGGATGGTTCACGAGAAAAAGGGTCACTTAATCACTGACAAGTGTTATAACAAACTCAGGGAAAGTTACTGGTTCGCTAATATGAGGCATAAAATTGAACTTTTCATAATATTCCAAAGAAGCCCATACCATTTGACACGATTCATATCAATCACTTTGGTCCCCTGCCGTCTATTGCTTCTAGTAGAAAACATATTCTAGTTGTTGTGGATGCATTTACAAAGTTTGTTCGACTCTATCCAGTCAAATCAACCAGCTCTAAAGAGGTTTGCTGTGCACTGGATAAATATTTTAACTATTACAATGGCCCCAGACGAATAATTTCAGATCGGGGAACTTGTTTTACGTCCCATGAGTTCGAAAACTCCCTTAAGGAACGCAATGTTAATCATGTTAAAATAGCAGTGGCTTCACCTCAAGCAAATGGTCAGGTTGAACGCGTAAACCGAGTACTGAAGGCAATGCTAGCCAAATTGTCTGAACCAGTCTTGCATGCAGATTGATCGTTATAGTTGTCCCGAGTGGAGTACGCGATTAATAATACGATGCATAGTACCACTAAGGAAACACCCAGCAAATTATTATTCGAAGTAAATCTGCGGGGTGTAATTAGTTTAATTAATTTAAGTAGACAAATTTGGCGGGAATGATAATCTGAATTTAGAAAGAACTAGACAAGAAGCATTGGATGCTATTGAAAGAGCGCAAGACTAATGATTCGAGTATTTCTTGAGGCATAGTCGACCGGCAAGAGAATACTCCGTTGATGATTTTGTAGAAGTGAAGCACATTGATTGTGAACCTGGTAAGAATAGGAAATTTATTGAAAAATATCGTGGCTCGTATGTTGTTCATAAGAGGTTGCCCAATGATCGATATTTAATTCGGGCTACAGAAGATTGTCAGCTGAGTCAGTTTTTAGGGTTGTTGAAGCAATTAGAATCCGAAAGTGGGTTACGCCAAAAGAATTGATTGATACTGAGATCAATAACTACCATATGCCACCCGAAACAGATTAATTATTGGAATTAGTGTATAGTTTACATTAAGGACAATCTTAATTGTCAGATTTCCCAAGATATACTCGTAATAATTAACTTTTATCTCATATTGTGTCCTCTATTTCCGAGCATCGGACATTCTTTTATCCGAAAGTGCGCCGCCTGTCGGCGAGCCCTTTATCCATTGCCTGACAGAGAACAGGAAGAAGAAGATCGCCATTTTATTATTATTAAAAGTTGTTTGTGAAAGGATCGAGACACGGGGACACTAAGGAGGAATAAAATAAAATATAAAATATAAAATATTGTAAAAATATACGACTATAGTCGTATTTTGTTATTCTCGAACTAGTACTTTCCCAAAGTACCCGTATTAAATTTTTGATAGGTGTCGCATGTATGGCAACGCATACGAGTTTCATATTTATTCGCTATTACGGTGTATTCAATTGATCGTATTTGTTTCGTATTTCACTCGCATACAAAGTTAGCTAGGACTCAGATGGAACATGGAAAAAAAGAATATGTAAGTACATGTATTTTCGGAAGTATCTAAAATTTTTTTTATGTGGTTTAATATGGGTATACCCAAGCAGAAATCGCTTCCAACACTCGTTTGATAACTCCCTTCCGCACAAAACTTGAAAAAGGCGGCCAACTTTTGAATGAATGGCACTGATGTTGAATGTACACGTCTTTTCATATAAATCTTAATTTCTTCAAGAACGTGCATAAGTGCCTCTTTCGATAATCGAAATCGAAACTGGAATTAGGTATTGTAAAACTTAATTTAACTAAATAAATTGCTGGGTGTTGTGGAAATAGGATAGGCATTGAAAGATGTCAACCTGGCAATATTCAGTATTGCAACTCTCTTCTACACATCAATTAAGCTTATAATAACTTCACGTGGTAACCGCCGGGTACTGATCAACGTCTATCCGGAATGCACCTGCTAAACTTATAAGTGCGAATGCTGACCAGCAGACAAAAATAGCAGCACTATAAACGGGACATCGGATGAATTCCCCAGATGGAATCAACGGTGGAAATAATTTCGAAAAAAATGAGACCTTTTCCGGGCTACTCCGACATATTTGGAACTCTTCCGGAAAGGATTTCCGAGACTAAGTCAGGGTTTAAGAAAAGAGATGGTGACGGAAGAGCCCTTAATGGACCAACTGAAGCACTCACATCCCAGAACGGGTTATTGGCTTTCGATCCAACTGACCCCTCGTCCTAGGTGTATCAAAATATGGAACTGGCACTCCAGGTTGAGGGTTGCGCCGCCGGGGTAACTGCACGGTCACGGAAAAATTAAAAGTTTCGAAACATAAACAAGTCGGATGAATCTACTGTTGACAACCAATGCTGCTATATACATTCTTTATTCTCCACAATTTCTTCTTCATCACTACTAAAAAATAATTCTATCGAATTCGTATTGAATTTAAACGCAGTTGAAACAAAAGTTGGACAAAATATCACCAGACAAAAAATAAAACCAAATCACCAAATAGCACGATGAAACTCTAATTCACTTAAGAAAATCCAAAGCAAATCAATTTTCTTTAAGATTGCTTTTGCGATTTGACGTTTTGACATTTGAATATCGACGCTGATATGCGTTGCTTTTTTTAAGTAGTCGTATGCATCGCATTCGAGTCGGGGAATAGAGATTTGAATTCGATACGACTTTTTATACGGGACAAATACGACAGTCGTATTCGACGTGAGAAATTGAGACATTGTGCTCAGAACATTAATTTTAGTAGTAACAGCAAAAACATAATTATCAAAAGTAATGATACCAAAACCAAATCTCATGTAATTACTCGATCTCGGTTAAAGCTTAAAGTGAATGAACCTTCACGACCATCGACTTCTCACCAGGCGATCCTCGAATTTGCTACTTCTAAACTAAAATTTATATACTTCCTATATATATATCTGATGATATATATATAAACTTCGTTCTGTGAATTTCAAACGTGGAAATCCCTCTGAATGTGCTGTCATCGTATTTTAAACAAACTTCTGGCCTGCTAGAGTTCAAGTCAGACAGTCCTGATTCGAACAAAAAAAAACTCGTCACCTGTAATAAAAATCAATCAAACGTAGTGCTTGATGATGGCCGAGTTTCACCTGTTCCTGTTACTTCTGCCGTGGCATACGTTAATGCTAAGGTGGCTAATGCTATTGTTAATGAAGTTGTTGCTGCTAATATTGTTGAAGTTGCTGTCTCGGGAAATGCTGTTGCTGTTGTTGCGGATAATGCTATTATTGATGAAGTTGCTGTTGCGGTGAATGCTGTTGCTGATGTTGCGGACAATAGTGGTGCAATTAGTGTAACTAATAACCCCGATATAAGATCTAACTATTGTAATCATTGTTCCCTTTATTATTAAAATAATTGAGGTATGAGAACAAAGCTAAAAGAGTTCTTTTTGTTTACCTGTGATTGTAATTTCGATATTCTAGTTATTTATAAAAATTGGTTGCATAAGGATATAAAAAATTAGAGATGCCACAAATATTGATTTAGCCGAATACCGAATATTCGGCGACGCTCGGCGGCCAAATGTTCGGGAAAAAAATTTTATAGGACACACGAGCATGTATGTTCGCAATACGTTACAAGTTGCAACCTGTCTCATTGCTGTGCATGCGTGCCGATAATTCCTCACTCTTTTGTTTCATTTGCGAGTGGATCCCGTCGCTACAAGCATTATTTTCTCATTATTCATTGATTGCATGACATTGTTTTACCAAAACGATAAGTTAGCACTTCCAAACAAGGAGTCTTAGTTTAGTTATACATTTAACAGTGTAGAGTGAGAGATAGTTTTCGGAAGTTGGCATTATTTATCAGGAGAAGCGCAGTCGTTTGCTACCAACAAATGCTAAATAAGTTGTTTTCATTCACCACAATTTACCGTCAATAAATTTTAAGTATAAAACTAATTCTTTTTATGAATATAATGCATATATTTTTGAGTTTCACATGCGTCTTTGTCCTTGGGGCCTTTATTTTAACTAACCTTAAATGGAAGTTCTTTGATGACGACAAAATGTGGATTCCAGTAAACACATCTAGCGACAAGGAGTCGTACGTAATTGACAGCTTATTTGGATTAAATTTGGTCCAACTAAATAAAATACTTAATGAACCTTTAAAATTGTTAGATGAAATATTTTTAGATGTTGAATTGCTTGCGGATGCATCTGAAAGTTAAGCTAACAATTGTGATTCTCACCACCAAACTTTATTACTTAAATATTGCGTCATCCAGGAACGCACTTCCAGATGTAAAAGTGTATAACTTCAGTAAAGCTAATTTTCCTGCTATTCCTGCTTTTAGCCATCATCCATGACTCTTTCAAACTGTATGTACCACCGAAGAAATCAGTGAGAAACATCTTCCCTGGTACAATAAACACCTTCTCAATCTAAAAAATGACAGAAATAGTGCTCATAAAACATTCCTTAGATCTAAATCACATGATAAAAGACTTTAATTTCAAAAGCTAAGGAATGATTTTTTCTAAAAATGGAACTGGTCCTCCTGGTTGAGGGTTGTGCCACCGGGGTAACTGCCCGACCATTTAAAAAAACAAGAAGTAACGAAGCATCAACAAGCCTCGGATATGGACGGATCTACTGTTGACAACCCATGCAAACAATTTAACGACAATGAGCTTCGTATATGCACGTGCAATGTTAGATCCCTTAATAAACCATGTGTAGCCGAACAACTAGCGGAGGCCATAGACTGCTGCAAAGCAGACATAACCACCATTCAAAAAATGCGATGGAATGGACTGGATCGAGTGTCTCTTAATCTCTTAAGAGGTCCAAGACCATTGGAAACACTGCCAAAATGCCATCAGAGACGCCGCTTCTGACGTGCTGGGTTTCACTCGTACACCGCAATGAAACCCCTGCTTCGATGATGAATGCCGGCAAGCACATGCAGCTACACAAGATGCATATAAAGCGGCGCTGCATAGAAGAACCAGAGCTGCTCATGAGCTCTATGAGCAGAAGAGGCGAGACAAACACCTGCTTCTTAGAAGGAAGAAGAAACAGCATGAGAAGCGCGCGGTCGAGGAAATTTAGGTTCGGAAGTTTTACCAAAAGGTAAAACTAACATGCCACGGAAACAAACCCCGAACCCAAGCCTGTAGAGATGAACAAGGAAACATCGTAGTAGAATCGCAGTCGATGCTGAGGATTTGGAAAGACCATTTCTGCAGACTGTATAACGGCGATGACGAACCAAATACCCCTGTCAGGCAGAACAACTGAATCAGCCTTTCAACCTGGACGATGATGATCAACAATTCCGTCCACCCGACCTGGACGAAGTGGAGATAGCTATATCCAAGCTTATGTCCAACAAAGCTGCTGGAGCGCACGGCCTGACTGCCGAGCATACACCAACTCCTCTGTAAAATATGGTCGGATGAAAGTATGCTCGATAAATGGAACCTCAGCATTGTTTGCCCGATTCTCAAGAAAGGAAACCCTCTGAATTGCGCCAACTACAGAGGCATCAGTCGCCTTAACATCGCATATAAGATCTTATCTGCCGTATTGTGTGAACGCGTGAAGCCGTTCGTCAACAACCTGATAGCTCCATATCAGTGTGGCTTCAGACCAGTAAAGTCCATCATCGACCAAATATTCACACTACGGCAGAGCTTGAAGAAGACTCATGAGCTTCAGATCGATACCCACCACCTATTCATCGATTTCAAGGCCGCGTATGACAGCATCTATAGAGACGAGCTATACAGAGCAATGTCTAGTTTCGGCATCTCTGGCAAACTCGTCCGTCTGTGCAGGATTACGATGGAAAACGCACGCTGCTCCATCAAGGTCGGTAAAGATCTCACCGAGACCTTTGATGTCCAGAAAGGATTTAGACAAGGCAATGCGCTGTCATGCGATTTTTTTAACAACGTACCTGAAAGAATAGTGCAAAACTTACGAGCAAACACGAGGCACTATCTTTCAAAAGTCCGTCCAACTACTCGCATACGCCGAAGATATTGACATAATCGGGAGAAAGCAGCGTGATGTCAGTGGCGCTTTCGCGAGTATTGATACGGAAGCGGCGAAAATGGGCTTAGCGGCCAAAGAGGGCAAGACCAAGTATATGCTGTCAAGCAAAATGGACATTCAACACCAACGTCTCGGACAGAACGTCACCCTCGACAGATATAACTTTGAGGTAGTTACGGACTTTGTCTACCTAGGCTCCGCTATAAATACAGACAAGGACACCAGCGCTGAGATCAAGCGAAAAATAACTCTTGCCAACCGCTGTTTCTTTGGGCTAAGAACGTAATTGAGCAGCAAGGCCCTCTCTCGGACAACAAAAGTCACCATTTATAAGACCTTAATAATCCCAGTCCTGCGCTATGGCGCAGAGGCATGGACATTATCAAAAATGGCTATAGGGTGTTCTTGGTTGCTTCGAGAGAAAAACTCTTCGTACAGCGACATCGACCTAACCAGAAGAGTGAAGATCCAAAGACTGAGATGGCTGGGTCATGTAGAGCGCATGGACACCAATGCTCCGGTCCGAAAAGTCTTCGAATCCGCTCCCGATGGACAGCGCAGTAGAGGAAGGACAAGACTAAGGTGCCACACGCAAGCGGAAGCGGACCTCAGCCAACTAAGTGGTGAAACTGGGGGCAGAGATCGAGCTGGCTGGAGAACCTTGTTGTAGCGCCAGTAAGTAAGTAAGTAAGGAATGATTTTGAAACTCTTCAGAAATGTATGTACAACAGATACAGATCAAATGCAATAGTAACATGTTTTGGGTTTATTTGAACTCTAAGAGGAAGCCCTAAGGTTTTCCTACTTGCATGAAATTTAAAAGTCTAGAATCCAAAATTTAAGAAGATTACCTGGAATTGTTTGCAAGTTATTTTTGAATTTGTTTGCAGATCTAATTGCTTCGATGTCTTGATTTATTTTACTAGCATTATCCCAAATGGAATTTACATTGATTCCCTTCAACTAGAAGAATTTTATGTTTTCAATGCCCTAAATAATCTTGCAGAGAACTCATTGCATGACTCTGACTCCATTCCTAACTCACTTTTAAAGAATTGCTACTTTTTCCTTCCTCTTGCAATCTTATTTAACGCCTCTTTATATGAAGACCATTTTCTTTTAAAGAATTGCTACTTTTTCCTTCCTCTTGCAATCTTACGAGTATTTTACGCCTCTTTATATGAAGACCATTTTCTTGATATCGCATATTTCACCCATTTACAAAAATGGATTCAAAAGTGATGTTAAAAATCACAGTAGCATCTCTAAGATGCTACAAATCCCTAAATCATTTAAATCCGTAGTCAAAAACGAACTTCTTTTTTTAGTGAATACATATCACCTGAACAACATGGCTCTTTAAGTGGAAAATTTAGAAATTTAAGAATTTACAATATTAAGAAATTTTATGAAAGCCAAAACATTAAGAATAAATCTTATAATTTTGTAATAGCTAGTTACAATTTGTACAGTTTTGTTATAATTTAATTTATTTTAATTAACATTTTATTAGCTATATGTGTTACGGAATGCATTCAACATTAAGAAAACAATTTAAAAACAATTAAAGAAAAGTAGAATATGGTTTGAAGGCTAAAAGGAGAAAAAATATGAAATAATTTATAAAATAAAAAGGAATCAAATGGTTTGACATGACAGAAAATGTTTTAATTCTTTTTTAAAACTATGTATACCGCATAGTGCTCCTAAAGAGTTAGGTAGTGAATTTCAAAGACGGATGGCATAAATAAAGAACTGTCCTTCAGACATCAAGTAATTAAATCTCCGGATGATAAGATAGGTGGATCTATTTGACGCTGGAAATTGTAGGTTATTGAAGAGATAGGAAGGCTGTCGGGTTCTAAGGATATTAAAGAGGAAAACCAGAGTGCGAAATTTAATATAGTTTTCAAAAGGCATGCCTAAGACTTTTATTGAGAGATGTGACACATGATCATATCTTCTTAGTAGAGTTGTGCTAAACCGTTCCATTGCCGGAACGAACATGGAACGGATCCTTTCTTGAATGGAACTAGTTCCGTGGAACTATTTAGTTCCAACGATGTATCAGAACTAAAAGAGATTCATGTCCGCGGATTTAAGTAGTTCCACAGACATGTTCGGATAGATGGAGTGATGCATGTCCACAGAACTACGTAGTTGAAGTTGAACAGATTGAATATTGAATGACAAATACATACATGTGCAAAGAAGAAGCCGACTAACATGTATAACATGTATAACATTCGTTGATATATGCTATGGTGTATGTTGTGATCTACAACAACCTACGAGTATGGCTATACAACATGTAAACCAGACCGATCCCCTAAATTAGTTTCCAAACTGACTCACGAGCTTACAAGCAGGTAGTGATTTGTTCGAATTTTTGTATTCGGTAGATGAAAAACGAGTAAATAAATAAATAAAATGTAGGGGAATGCTAAAATTTGGGGGAAAAATTCGTGTTCGAGAGAAATTCGACTTAGGGAGTCTACTGTATAAAAAAAAAATCACATGAATGAAAAATTATGTTAATTTAAATTGTTTTATTTAGATATGCACAGATATTATATTTTTGAAAATGAATGAAAATACTTACAATTTTTCAAAACCAAAAAAAACAAGTTTTGGAATAGTTTTTAGAACAATTTATTTATAAACACATATAAAAAATTATGGGTGTGGGAAATAATTTCATTCTTCTAAAAAGTTAAATATATCCGGAAAGCAATAAATGCATATTTTCAATATAAAAGACAAATAAAAAATTAGGATAAAATAATGAAAAGTACTTTTAGCAAAATTATATATTTTCTAATTTGGGCCTTCGTAATTCTTTTATATATACTTTAAAATATATGTAAAAATTATAGGTATTTTTTTTTATAAAATCCCATTCTTTTATTTTAATTATATTTTTTACTAAAAAAGAAAATGTCCAAAATATATTTATTTTCTTCTTAATATTTAATGTTTACTTGTTATTTTCGTTTTTTATTGTAAGATAACTGTATTTAAGTATATATTTTTTAGGGCAATTTTGTTCCACTGTTTTTCTGTTTACTGCTTTTTAGGTAATCTTAAATATTTGCGTTATATTATTAAGGGTTCAACCTTTATATTTTGCATACTTTATCCAACTCGAAAATAAACTTGGTTATTTTTTTTAAATGAAACAAACTAAAAAAATTGACAAATCAAGATTTATAATAAATTATACAACAAAAAAGGCAATAATGATGCACGAGTGCCAACCTTTGTATCAATTCATATTAATCCATTTGGTTGAAAAAGTTCCTCTTTATAAAAAGAAATATCCATTGCCTGGAATAATAGAATCATTTGATATGCATTTTACCATGTTACGGTTTTATTCGTTTTCTTTTTTATTTATATTAGTTTTTAATTTTAGTTCCAATCTAACTACTTATTTTATATCACAGTTTGTTCACTTCATTTTTCAACTTACCATTTTTCGATTTTCTTGATACATTGAAATACATACTAGATATGTATTTTTTAAGTTCAATAAATTTAACTCTACTATAGGAGTAAATAAAATCAAAAAAAAAAATTAACAATTCAAGAATGAATGTTTGGTTTTTTTTTTGCACCTAGATTTTTAAAACAAAATATACGCCAAAATTTGTTAATCTATCATGTGTTATGAGCTCACTAGAATAAAACTTTGTATTAATCATTTTAAATAAGAAAATATAAAGTAGAAATGAGCATATGTATTACACCTCAAAAAATCATAGGTGTTCTTTAAAGTAAATTAAATTGATTTTATTCATTGGTTGTGCGTGTTTTACGCATACATATGTATATTTTGTAGTTATATATGTAAGCTTTAACTTCATCATATCGAAATATACTATTATTTTTTGAAAAGACAACAAATTATATACCAACTTTTATCTATTCTTGTTAATTTAAAAAAAGAAAGAAAGATCCAAAAATTAAACTAGTATAATAGCAAATTTATTTTAAGAGATCAATTCACCAAAAAAAAAATTAAGTAGGAAATGCAAAATTTTTTACTTTCCGCATTAGCAGTAATAACTATGCAAATACATTGGAAAATTCAAGGTGCAGATTTACGAGTAGTAAACAGTTAGACTAGAAGAACGTATTTCGGCGTCACGTCAGTCGGCAATTATAGGTATAAAAGGCAGTGTTATTTTGGACTTGTTTCAGCTAAAGCAATCCTATTTTATAATAAATTTCCACATAATATGTGTATATACATATATGTCTTAAATCAAATTTGGTACATATATCAACGTGCATATGTTCTATCTATCTATAATATATTCCATTGGCAAATTGGATATTTAAAGGATTTAAATCGTCGTTTATCTACTGATATATGCAAATATATAAACGCAATTCTGGGTAGGTGTCATGTATTTTGAAACGACCAGGAATTTTCGACGATTTTCGATATCGGTGTCATGTAATTTTGTTTCAACTTCAATTCAGTCGTCAACCTAAATTCGATCGACTTGTTGGAAAGTTTTTTTTTTCAGTTACCTAGCAAAAACGTTTTTCAAAGTTTACGGCTTTGGTGTAAAAATGTTATTTTGCACGGTAAACAGCGTTGTGACTGGCAAATGGCGCTGGCGTGGATCGAAGATGTTACATGATACCGATTGGATTTTCAAACGACTTTTAATTTTGTTACGACTTGAAGTCGAAACAAAGTTACATGACACCAGCCGTTATATTAAACAAATTTTTATACACTTATTATATATCTTTAAAATCAAATCGAATATATCGACGTATGTGCTACTCGTATCTACATTTTGTAGGCTGTTTTTCTATTAACTTACAGAATTTTTATGAAATTAACAATAAAAACTAAACATTGATGTATTTTATTTATTTAACCTTGAATTCAAATAAGGCATTATATCTACGTATGTATGTAAAAGTATTATATACAATATACACACACTGATGCAGAATAATGTAAACAGAAATAACATTCATATTTCATTTATAAATAATCCATGGACATTAACTTTAATATTTTTTTGTTTCGTGTTTTGCACCTGCATTGTATTTGCCCATTTTGTTTGATTGTGAATGTATATTTCAATTCAATTATTTATCTTCTTATTAAAACCGTTTTTTCTTTTCCTTTCTTAAAAAAAGAGATGCCATTTTTTTCTATTTAGTTTAAATATTACCCTTTTAGTCGTTCTTTATTTTATTACAAAATTCGGTAGATAACGATCACTGTCAATTTCGTACCGTAATCGGTAAGATTAAAAGTAATTCGAGTAAAGTGTGAACGATAATTTATACAGGGTGAGTTTTTTAACTTGAGACATCCAAATTACTCGAAAAATACGCGATATCGCGAAAAATGTTTCAGACAAAAGTCACAAGGTTCTGAAGGGGACATAAGATGGTGTCCACGAGTTTGAACTTGAGCCCCATGTTCAAGGTCAAACGAATGTCACTTTTGATTTTTTAATTGGAACCCCTATTGTTTTGACAGCTTCGTAATCTGCGTGAAAATTTACAATTCTTTCAGATGAAACACTTTCAAAAATGCGTTCTTTTCCCGTCAGAGGGCGCCATAAAACTTAAGACATCAAAATTACTCGAAAAGTACGAAATATCGCGAAAAATGTTTCAGATAAAAGTCACAAGGTTCTGAAGGGGACATAAGATGGTGACCACGAGTTTGACCTTGGGACCCATTTTCAAGGTCAAACGAAGGTCACTTTTGATTTCTCAAATAATAATTCCTTATTAAATTATTTATTTAAATGTACTTTTAAGAAAAAAATATTGGATACTTTCCATTAGATATTTTTTTCTATAAGATATTTTCCAAATTTTCAATAGTTTTATTTTTTAATTATGATTCTTTTAACCGGTGATAATTTTTTCAAAAGAAAAATAAAAGTATACTTCTCCCACCTCAATCAAAACTACAATAAATAGATGTGGCGGCGCCATATATATATATACCCTAAGAATCTTATTGTAACCTTCATAAATATTTTATAAACTACGTAAAACTTGCGCCCTAATAATAACATATGATCATTGTCAGTATCTTTTAAATGTTTAAGTTGACTATCCCAAATGTTTTAATTTTTTATTGTATATTTTAAAGAGTTTGGAAAGCAAAAGAAAGCAAAAGAAAGAAATGATTTTGGATATGTTCAAATAACAGCAAAGTTCATTTTTGTTTAAAGCACCCTTAGTTAAAGAAATCTCTTGATAAATTTTTAATTATATGCAAACGTTCAGGAAAACAGTTGAAAAAATTTTTGTGCAGAGTAAAAAACAAAATATTGGGTAATCATGCCAACATATTACCAAACCAATTCTAGCTTTTGCTAAGCCGTAAAAACAAAAAACTTACTTTCTAATTGACTAAAGGACATGAAGTCAGGACGTCGCTATGCAAAAGCAAGTAACGCTTATGTATACTGTTTTATTTCGTTTTTGATTGCATAACTGACGATATATATATATACGATATAATTATAATGATCAAAATAATTAACGGAACAGTTACTAAATTAATAACTGTTAATTTGATACATAGCTTCGATATTGCAGTATAAGAAATTTGAGAACATCATCAAATTTGTGGCGGTTGATTTCTGGTTAATAATAGCTTATCGCATTTTCTTAATTTAACTCGAGGGGTACCTCAAGGATCAATTCTGGCTCCCTTCTTATTTTCCCTATATATAAATGGGATACCAGATCTAGTCGCGTACTCCTCAACACACACATATGCCGATGATGTCCAAATTTATCGAAGCTGCAGGTTAGGTCTCATTGAAAATCATTGGCTTGAAACTAATCAGGATCTTAAACGCATTTTCGACTGGTCTTTGCAAAATGGGTTGACACTCAACCCTAGTAACTTCAAATGCCTGGTTATATCAAGAACGAAACTGGACCTGTCATATTTCCCACAAATCACTTTAAACAACTCCCCCGGTGATTTTGTGGATACATCAAGGAATTTGGGCATTATATTTAATAGATTTCTAACATAGAACGAACACATTAACACCATCGTGGGGAAGGCTTATGGCGTTTTACGTACCCTTTGGCCATCTCAACCAATTACACCACTGGGTACACGAATTATATTGGTAAAATCACTATTAATTCCAATACTTGCGCATGGGTATGAATTATATGGTAATTGTGATTCAATATGCACACGAAAATTACAAGTAGCCTTTAACAGTGCCATTCGATATATACATGGGCTAAGAAGTAGAGTTGAGTCGTTCCGGACCTACATAGTTCCTGGAACTATGTCCGTTGTCGGAACTAGTTCCAACCGTTCCGCATACTCCACCTAAACATGTTCGATAGTTCCGACATGTCCGATAGTTCTGACATGTCCGATAATCCGATAGTTCACACACAAGAAGTTCACTTCGCAAAATCTTTATTTTGTTTTGTTTGACACTGCATACTTAAGGGTAGTTTTTGCTTTCGAGTATGGATGCTTGCGAGTTTGGATATAGGTACAAACGAGTTTGAGTAAATTAAGTATGATGATTTGCAAAGAGCGGGGAAAAAGTTGATCGTTTGCGAGAATATGCATACATGTAGTTTACGCATGGAAGTATTTTTGTTGGCAGGGCAATCCTGATTACTATAAAACTGTAGTAGTAGTTAATTTGATGATGTTCTTATACTGCAATATCGAAGCTATGTATTAAATTGATACGTTATATACTGACTTTTCCAAGGCTTTCATTAAAGGAAATATTCGTTTACTGCTTTTAAAACTAGAAATCTTTGGTTTTCACTCGCGAATGCTACCTTGGCTTGATTCATAACTTAGTAATAGGAAACAATGTGTTGCAATTAATGGTTTTTACTGTAGATACTTCAACGTAAAGTCGGGAGTTTACTGCTTCTAAGACTAGAAATCTTTGGTTTTCACTCGCGGATGCTAACTTGGCTTGATTCATACCTTAGTAATAGCAAACAATGTGTTGCAATTAATGGTTTTTGCTCTATATACTTCAACGTTAAGTCGGGAGTTCCTTAAGGAAATCACCTGGCACCTCTTTTGTTCCTTATTTTTATCAATGATATCGTATCTTCTTTATCTTTCTGTCGGTGCTTACTCTTTACTGACCATGTTAAAACATTTGCGAAAATCAAATCCTGTCGCGATGCTACATTGTTTCAGAATGATGCATTTTTCATATTGTTCTGCGAAAACCAGCTTCTACTAAATCTTGCTAAGTGTAAGCAGATTACTTTTTCTAAAAGTACTTTTCCGATAAAAACTCAAAACTTTTTTGACAATGTTCCCTTAACTATATGCAAATCAGTCAAAGACTTAGGTGTTATTTTTGAAGATCAACTTAACTTTGAATTGCATTTTAACCAAATGATTCGTAATGGGATTAATTAAAAGAAGAAGTAAAGGGTTCTCAGATCTATAAGATAAGATCTATATCTTTAAAATCAAATCAAATATATCGACGTATGTGCTACTCGTATCTACATTTTGTAGGCAAATTGTGTTTTTAATGGACTTTTTTATGGCTGTTTTTCTATTAACTTACAGAATTTTTATGAAATTAACAATAAAAACTAAACATTGATGTATTTTATTTATTTAACCTTGAATTCAAATAAGGCATTATATCTACGTATGTATGTAAAAGTATTATATACAATATACACACACTGATGCAGAATAATGTAAACAGAAATAACATTCATATTTCATTTATAAATAATCCATGGACATTAATTTTAATATTTTTTTGTTCCGTGTTTTGCACCTGCATTGTATTTGCCCATTTTGTTTGATTGTGAATGTATATTTCAATTCAATTATTTATCTTCTTATTAAAACCGTTTTTTCTTTTCCTTTCTTAAAAAAAGAGATGCCATTTTTTTCTATTTAGTTTAAATATTACCCTTTTAGTCGTTCTTTATTTTATTACAAAATTCGGTAGATAACGATCACTGTCAATTTCGTACCGTAATCGGTAAGATTAAAAGTAATTCGAGTAAAGTGTGAACGATAATTTATACAGGGTGAGTTTTTTAACTTGAGACATCCAAATTACTCGAAAAATACGCGATATCGCGAAAAATGTTTCAGACAAAAGTCACAAGGTTCTGAAGGGGACATAAGATGGTGTCCACGAGTTTGAACTTGAGCCCCATGTTCAAGGTCAAACGAATGTCACTTTTGATTTTTTAATGGGAACCCCTATTGTTTTGACAGCTTCGTAATCTGCGTGAAAATTTACAATTCTTTCAGATGAAACACTTTCAAAAATGCGTTCTTTTCCCGTCAGAGGGCGCCATAAAACTTAAGACATCAAAATTACTCGAAAAGTACGAAATATCGCGAAAAATGTTTCAGATAAAAGTCACAAGGTTCTGAAGGGGACATAAGATGGTGACCACGAGTTTGACCTTGGGACCCATTTTCAAGGTCAAACGAAGGTCACTTTTGATTTCTCAAATAATAATTCCTTATTAAATTATTTATTTAAATGTACTTTTAAGAAAAAAATATTGGATACTTTCCATTAGATATTTTTTTCTATAAGATATTTTCCAAATTTTCAATAGTTTTATTTTTTAATTATGATTCTTTTAACCGGTGATAATTTTTTCAAAAGAAAAATAAAAGTATACTTCTCCCACCTCAATCAAAACTACAATAAATAGATGTGGCGGCGCCATATATATATATACCCTAAGAATCTTATTGTAATCTTCATAAATATTTTATAAACTACGTAAAACTTGCGCCCTAATAATAACATATGATCATTGTCAGTATCTTTTAAATGTTTAAGTTGACTATCCCAAATGTTTTAATTTTTTATTGTATATTTTAAAGAGTTTGGAAAGCAAAAGAAAGCAAAAGAAAGAAATGATTTTGGATATGTTCAAATAACAGCAAAGTTCATTTTTGTTTAAAGCACCCTTAGTTAAAGAAATCTCTTGATAAATTTTTAATTATATGCAAACGTTCAGGAAAACAGTTGAAAAAATTTTTGTGCAGAGTAAAAAACAAAATATTGGGTAATCATGCCAACATATTACCAAACCAATTCTAGCTTTTGCTAAGCCGTAAAAACAAAAAACTTACTTTCTAATTGACTAAAGGACATGAAGTCAGGACGTCGCTATGCAAAAGCAAGTAACGCTTATGTATACTGTTTTATTTCGTTTTTGATTGCATAACTGACGATATATATATATACGATATAATTATAATGATCAAAATAATTAACGGAACAGTTACTAAATTAATAACTGTTAATTTGATACATAGCTTCGATATTGCAGTATAAGAAATTTGAGAACATCATCAAATTTGTGGCGGTTGATTTCTGGTTAATAATAGCTTATCGCATTTTCTTAATTTAACTCGAGGGGTACCTCAAGGATCAATTCTGGCTCCCTTCTTATTTTCCCTATATATAAATGGGATACCAGATCTAGTCGCGTACTCCTCAACACACACATATGCCGATGATGTCCAAATTTATCGAAGCTGCAGGTTAGGTCTCATTGAAAATCATTGGCTTGAAACTAATCAGGATCTTAAACGCATTTTCGACTGGTCTTTGCAAAATGGGTTGACACTCAACCCTAGTAACTTCAAATGCCTGGTTATATCAAGAACGAAACTGGACCTGTCATATTTCCCACAAATCACTTTAAACAACTCCCCCGGTGATTTTGTGGATACATCAAGGAATTTGGGCATTATATTTAATAGATTTCTAACATAGAACGACCACATTAACACCATCGTGGGGAAGGCTTATGGCGTTTTACGTACCCTTTGGACATCTCAACCAATTACACCACTGGGTACACGAATTATATTGGTAAAATCACTATTAATTCCAATACTTGCGCATGGGTATGAATTATATGGTAATTGTGATTCAATATGCACACGAAAATTACAAGTAGCCTTTAACAGTGCCATTCGATATATACATGGGCTAAGAAGTAGAGTTGAGTCGTTCCGGACCTACATAGTTCCTGGAACTATGTCCGTTGTCGGAACTAGTTCCAACCGTTCCGCATACTCCACCTAAACATGTTCGATAGTTCCGACATGTCCGATAGTTCTGACATGTCCGATAATCCGATAGTTCACACACAAGAAGTTCACTTCGCAAAATCTTTATTTTGTTTTGTTTGACACTGCATACTTAAGGGTAGTTTTTGCTTTCGAGTATGGATGCTTGCGAGTTTGGATATAGGTACAAACGAGTTTGAGTAAATTAAGTATGATGATTTGCAAAGAGCGGGGAAAAAGTTGATCGTTTGCGAGAATATGCATACATGTAGTTTACGCATGGAAGTATTTTTGTTGGCAGGGCAATCCTGATTACTATAAAACTGTAGTAGTAGTTAATTTGATGATGTTCTTATACTGCAATATCGAAGCTATGTATTAAATTGATACGTTATATACTGACTTTTCCAAGGCTTTCATTAAAGGAAATATTCGTTTACTGCTTTTAAAACTAGAAATCTTTGGTTTTCACTCGCGAATGCTACCTTGGCTTGATTCATAACTTAGTAATAGGAAACAATGTGTTGCAATTAATGGTTTTTACTGTAGATACTTCAACGTAAAGTCGGGAGTTTACTGCTTCTAAGACTAGAAATCTTTGGTTTTCACTCGCGGATGCTAACTTGGCTTGATTCATACCTTAGTAATAGCAAACAATGTGTTGCAATTAATGGTTTTTGCTCTATATACTTCAACGTTAAGTCGGGAGTTCCTTAAGGAAATCACCTGGGACCTCTTTTGTTCCTTATTTTTATCAATGATATCGTATCTTCTTTATCTTTCTGTCGGTGCTTACTCTTTACTGACCATGTTAAAACATTTGCGAAAATCAAATCCTGTCGCGATGCTACATTGTTTCAGAATGATGCATTTTTCATATGGTTCTGCGAAAACCAGCTTCTACTAAATCTTGCTAAGTGTAAGCAGATTACTTTTTCTAAAAGTACTTTTCCGATAAAAACTCAAAACTTTTTTGACAATGTTCCCTTAACTATATGCAAATCAGTCAAAGACTTAGGTGTTATTTTTGAAGATCAACTTAACTTTGAATTGCATTTTAACCAAATGATTCGTAATGGGATTAATTAAAAGAAGAAGTAAAGGGTTCTCAGATCTATAAGCTTTGAAACGGCTATTCATTTCATACTGTGTGGTTATCGTAAGTCCCCACTATAATATCTATATTCTAAGAATTAAAAGGGTGCAGAAATCATTCACTCGTTATATGTTGCGAAAATTTAATTGGGAAGGATCCCTAACTTCATACAGGCAAAGATGTCTTCTCATTGACTTAAAACCATTATCTGTAAGAAGAAGGCTTCAAGAAATCCGCTTTGTAAAAGATATTCTTAACGATAAAATTATATTCCCCGAAATCCTCATGAACTTCCGTTTTTATGTTCCAGAGCGCCCTTTACGCGATCGCCCCTTATTGCAAATAACTTTACACAGAACAGTGTGTGGGCAAAATGAGCCAATAAATAGATGCAGAAAATCATATAATAGCGTTTTCAATTTAATCGATTTATCTCAATCTAGAAATGTTGTTAAACAAAAATTCCTTGGAATTATTCTACAATGTTAATTTAAGTTATACATAAGTTATATTAGCGTAGTCTGTAAGAATTTTGTATTCGGTAGATGAAATAAATAAATAAATAAAATATAGGGGAATGCTAAAATTTGGCGAAAAAATTCGACTTAGGTAGTCCACTGTATAAAAAAAAATCACATGAATGAAAAATTATGTTAATTTAAATTGTTTTATTTAGATATGCACAGATATTATATTTTTGAAAATGAATGAAAATATTTTAAATTTTTCAAAACCAAAAAAAACAAGTTTTGGAATAGTTTTTAGAATAATTTATTTTTAAACACATATAAAAAATTATGGATGTGGGAAATAATTTCAGTCTTCTAAAAAGTTAAATATATTCGGAAAGTAATAAAACAATAAATGCATATTTTCAATATAAGAGACAAATAAAAAATTAGGATAAAATAATGAAAAGTACTTTTAGCAAAATTATATATTTTCTAATCTTGGCCTTCGTAATTCTTTTATATATACTTTAAAATATATG
The DNA here is from genome assembly GCA_928272305.1 of Volucella inflata. Lineage (NCBI taxonomy): Eukaryota > Metazoa > Arthropoda > Insecta > Diptera > Syrphidae > Volucella > Volucella inflata. The sequence goes on from OV743716.1 coordinate 60,450,649, forward strand.
TAAAAACTATAGGTATTTTTTTTTATAAAATCCCATTCTTTAATTTTTATTATATTTTTTACTAAAAAAGAAAATGTCCAAAATATATGTATTTTCTTCTTAATATTTAATGTTTACTTGTTATTTTCGTTTTTTATTGTAAGATAACTGTATTTAAGTATATTTTTTTTAGGGCAATTTTGTTCCACTGTTTTTCTGTTTACTGCTTTTTAAGTAATCTTAAATATTTGCGTAATATTATTAAGGGTTCAACCTTTATATTTTGCATACTTTATCCAACTCGAAAATAAACTTGGTTATTTTTTTTAAATGAAACAAACTAAAAAAATTGACAAATCAAGATTTATAATAAATTATACAACAAAAAAGGCAATAATGATGCACGAGTGCCAACCTTTGTATCAATTCATGTTAATCCATTTGGTTGAAAAAGTTCCTCTTTATAAAAAGAAATATCCATTGCCTGGAATAATAGAATCATTTGATATGCATTTTACAGTGATGCAGTATGACACCCCCATACTGTGGTCATGCAGTAAGAGAGTGATCCAATGCTTGAAAATTGAAAAGCAAAGCTTCCCTAAAACTAAGTTGCCAGTTATTGAAAATCATGACTTTGTCATTATTTTTTTCCCCTTAATATCTTCGACACATTGTTTGGAACACCCTGTATATAGGCGTGATATTTTAAAGCCAGTACTATCTTTAATTTTGAACAAAACACATAAAATGAAATTTCATTTTAATAGCCATTTCTTTGTGTTCAATCAAGGAAATACATTCTAATTGCAGAAATACAACTTCAGGTATTTACCCACCACTGCTGTTTATTGTTGTTTGTTTGTCAGTTTCAATTAGACTTAACGTATCTCCAAAGAAAATAATCATGAGATTCAAAGGATCCTAAAGGCCAATTTACAGATTGTTGAAAAGCTTATTAGAATTGCTCGATGAGAATTGAAGACAAAAAGACACCCCCGATGTTCAGCAGATAGAAGAGAAGTGATAGCATAAGAAGTTCGGTGTTTGATTAAAAATCAATAAATTTTTAAAAACTTTGGCAAACAAGCATCGTTGCTAAAAGTATTTAAATATTCAACACACCCCCTCAACTTCAGCAACCCTCACCTTAATCAAATTCATATATTAAAATTTCATATCCAAACTCTTTAAAGCAATAATAATAAAAATTCATGTTTTGAAATTTCATACCCAAACTCTTAAAGCAGTAATAATGAGCTGGTGCCATCGTTGACTTTGTAAGTGCCATGCTCTTTAAGTTTCTGTTCAAGTTTAAAATTTCACTGGTGGCCCGATTGCTTTAATCTATAGATAGCCTTCTTAACTTTACAAACCTAGTTTTGGTTTTCTGAAATAATGAAACCTGTCGGCTGCTCCATCAGTATTTCCGCCTGTAAATCCCCATTCAGATATGCAGTAGACACTTCAATGTGATGTAGGTCCAAGTTCGTTTCTGCAGATAAAGCATACAAAAGTTCCATAGAGCTAGGCTTTGATACAGCTATGCGTTGAAAGCTTGTAAAAGCGTTATTGCTACCATTAATAACCCATGCTGAGGTTGTCTACTGCAACATTGATTCCCTATGTCATAATTAATTGCAAGTAGCCTTTAACGATGCGGTGCGTTAAGGCATTCGTAGATATGACCATATTTTACGTGAATACATCAACGCCGGGAATTATATACTCTTTACCATCAAACATGAAGTCTATAATAATGTAGAGATCCGCTAGATAGATGAAATAAATTAATAAAAGAAACAGCCTTAGTTGATTTACAAAACTATGTTAAATAAGGAATAAAAGAAAAATCTCTTCTGAGCCAAAAATACCCTTGTACAGTATATCGAGATATGTGCAGACATTTTTTTTTTGTTTTTTTTTTTTTGACATTGGAAGTGTGACCATATGTAACTCAAGAAAACGTAAACGCGTTCAACTGAACAAATAAATCACTCCAAATTTAAAAGTGCAATGCTGCTACATTTTGCCTCTTTAACACACCTGCTATAAGCCTATCTCCTGTTTCTGCTTTCCCCTTTTTCGATCAATTCCTTTCTCCTTATTTCCCACTCTTCTTAGTCCCTTAATCTCTAAGCTTTTCAAGTCTTGTTTTTAATAAATAGATCAAACTCCCCCTTCATGTCCGCCTTCCATATATGAGCATCGATTGATTTCTCCATTTCGATAAAAAAGCTGACTTTTTTTCAGCTATTCTCATCGAAAATTCGTCACTGTGGCAGGACGTTCGGCATCAGTTGTTGCAGGGGTTGTACTTTGCAAGGTTTTAGATATCCTTTCGTAAAATCTTCTACACAGTCAAGGAACTCAATCCGAATAGCTGCAAATGGCCACGAATGGACAAATCACAGTAATCATTTATATTAACGGATCCGCACGTACACTACGCATAGGGGTAGCTTAACAGTGAACTTCGAAATCTGCCATGAACTTCTGTTGGTGAGAAATTTCAGTTTTACAGATAAATCGGGTTTCAAAGGTAGAAGTATCTACCAGATTTACTTTAAATCTCTCATCGTTTAAACCTGCAATAGAATAGCAAGGCAGTTAGAATATTACTTTTAAATACTACATTGAAGCAACACACTACATTGGAGAAGTAGAACACAAAGTTAAAAACTATAATACTCGTACTTTCTTACAATTCAGCTAGTGATCAAATGCGTGACTGTGCTTGTGCTGCAATAATTTTGTCAATAAAATTACTTGTTTTAGACAACCATGCGAGATTTTGCAATCGCTAACTAAAAAAAAAATTAAAATAGTTGTCACAGCATTTGGATATACGAATACAAAAATAACCAGTTCCTCATCAATACGGGGGCTGATGTCTCTGTCATCCCTCCATTAAAGAGAAAGCAGCAACCGTCTGATGATTTAAAACTAAAGGGTGATTCTTTCAGAGGCCCTTTCTTTAAAAATAAAAAACAATCCAGAAATTCAATTTAATCGGGTAATCTTTAGTACCATACAAATGAACAGTTGATTCTTAGAGAGTATGTCCTTCAAATATTATCCATAACTGCGGCTTACAGGGTCCATTCAGAAGTTCCGATTATCGATTACGTATTCGAGCATTACGAGTGGTGGTTGCCTATTGATTAGAATAAAATTGGCCTCCGAATCCTCAAAAGAAGCCGGTTTATTCATGTAGAATGGACTTTACGTAGACCTAAAAGAAAATATCTTGAGGTGTGATGTCACATCAATTAGGCGGTCAATTCATCGGTCCAATGTCATGGTCTTACGGGCTGTGTGGTAAGTGGCACCGTCCTGTTGGATTCAAATGTAGTCATAATCACGAACTTTTAGTACATGCCGCGGTTACGGAACGCATTTACAGTGACGTTTCGGACGCCCTCAGTTTTGAAGAGATATGGAGCGATGATTCCACCAGACAAAAAACCACACCAAACCACTGGATGTAAATGTGACTGCAGCGTATCAAGAAGCAGGCCACATAACAGAATAATAATAACACAAATAAAGAACAAATGATTCACGGTGCCAGTGACGTAATGTAAAACAAATGTAAAAGAAACACTTCTGAGACCATTGCTTATTTGAACTGTGGAGTCATGTTTCTTGCTACGTTACACTTTCGGTTGCCAGAAAAGTCACAGTATGTAAACATGTGACCATGCCAAATTTGTATAAATACTCGAACAACATCGTGCCCTATCGACGGCAAAACACCTAGTTTTTAATTTAAAACCTACAACATATTACATGGCGATCCTGTCAGTTTCTACAAAGGACTGAATCGGCAGCTAAGTCCCATTTTTTTCCAAAAATCTTTTTGGCATTTCGATGCCTAAACATTGGCATTGGGAAACCCTGCCTGGAGAATATCATTAATGTCGAAAGAAGGGTTCGACCAGGTATCTGAGAAGTGGGCAACCTTTCTGACTATAGAAAAGTCACAACAAAAACAAAGCGGCCAGCAGAACCAGACCAGCCAGCCAGCAGAACCAGTAGACTACAAGGAGACATGAATAAAAAACAAGCAGCCAAGGTACGAATTGGACCAACACCTATAGCAATCGACCAGTATAGAAAACGAACAACAGGAGACAATGGCAGAAGAGCAACAGGAAACCAAAACAAAAGTAGACAAGAGGTGGCAAACAAAACGCTCACCGGAAGGCAAGAGCCTTGTTATATAAGGAATTAAACCTTGCCACCACACAGGAGAAGAAGAAGCTGAAACTACAGATAAAGGCAATAAGAGAAGAAGGACTGATGAAGAACAACCAGACCCATCAACATTATAATCATAAGACTAATTTTTATATAAAAAAATAAAAACAATATCTGTCATATTAAAATGGGGTACGAGCAATCAAAGATTGAGAAGCCAAACGCTAATGTGATTAATACTTGTTTTTAAAAATCTATTTGGCTCACAACAAGTATTTGAAAAAGAAATACGAGTATTAAAATAACATAACAAAGGTATAGAAAAAAAAAAACAAAAAGAAAAAAATATATATAAACTTAAAAAGAAAAATTTAACTTTTATATTCTTGGTAATAAATTTTCTGGCATTTTATAAAATAATAGAGCCAAATGACAATAACTTATGGAAAAGTGGAGTGAAATAGAACAAGAATCAGAGAATCACAAAGCAGAGGTAGAAAGATCATACAAGTGTATTAATAAAAATACACACATTACAAAAGAGACGGTAACAAAAACACCTAGGAAGCATATAAGATAGCTTAAATAATATAGCACACATTTTACAAGGAGCATACGAACATTTAAAGCCAATACATAAGACACAAGGAAAATAAATGTTTGTCCTAGCTAGAGACAAGCTCATAGCAGGTCTAGCTAAGCATGATCTGGAAGCAGTTGTGCCACCTACTTTCTACAAAGATATACAGATAGACTTTACTTCATTTACGACAAATCCAGTAGAAAACAAGTTGATTAGCAGGAACCAAAACTTTTACACTCCAATATATCTCTCTCAAAATTAGACTTTATAAAAATAGTTTCGTCAACTCTACCTGAGTTCGACGGGAGGATAGAAAATAGGGCAAGTTTCATAGACGCTATAGGGATATTAGATCAGATTGAGGAAACTCATGAAGATTTGGCCATTTCTATAATAAAAACAAAGCTCAAAACATCAGGCAGGAATAAGATCGCCAATGAACAAACATTGCAACAAATAAAAAATACCCTTATAAGTAAAGTTGAAGGGAAATCAGTAGAGGTATTGACTGCAAAGATAAACATACAGCAAAAAAGTAAGACAGCAAATCAGTACACCGGTGAAATCGAAAAACTTATGAAGGGCATATATATCGGACGGACTATCTTCAGAACTAGCATCTTAATATGCAGCACAGACTGCCGTAAAGGCAATAACGAAAAATTGCGCTGTAGACAGTGCAAAATTGATCATGCAAGCAAGTACGTTCACACCGATGAACGAAGCTATATCTAGACTCACAAAAAGTTGAACAGAGGCTACTAGTAATCAAAAATTGATACTACAAATAAAGCAGCATCATTGTTATTATCGTGGAAACTGTCGCAGACGTTTTGAAGGTAATAGCTGAGGCTGTTATACTAATTCCAACTTCAATACAGCCCATGGTAATAACTATAAAAGAAGTCAATTCAATAATTCGCGACAGAACCGTGCAAATAATCAACGAAATATAAGATAGCGCAATGGACAGCAGGAAAACGACCCAACTCCACCACAAGACCAAAAATAAATAGTGCAAGTAAAAATATATTTAATCTGCATTTAAGGCGTTACGTTTTTTCCAAATCTACAGAATAATTTCAATATTTCCAATATAGACACAGGAGCCGATATATTGTAATATTTCAGATAGGGTTCGAAATGATAAAACGTTATTCTGTTTTAAAACACTCTATTTATTATTATTTAAATACAACTTTCAATTAATTCACAAACAATTTCACTACTATTTCACAATTCAAATCTCTTATTTTTCACTTATTAAAACATAGCTCCTTTTCTATCGCTTTCCAAAAATCAACTTATCGTCCGCAATTTCTCATCCTGTATTTAAACCAAATTTGTCGGGTTCTAGTTCTTTCTGGTAACTTCTGGTTTGAAACTGGGGTATTAACTGAACTCTCCAATGTGGAGAGTTTGTATGATCCTAAAGTTATGCAACACTGGATACTTGATTTAATCACATATATACCACAATATCAATCTTTAAATAAGGTCAGATTTCATCAGAAGATCTCTGGAGTTCATAGCAGGTAAAGAGAACTATGTAGAGTACGCCATAGACACAGAAAGCAGCTGGAACTATTAGAGTAGACACTGCAGAGAGGTCTACAAGGAGGAGTATTATCACCCTTAATGTGGAGCCTTGTTGTAGATGAACAACTGGAAAAATTAACCACCCTTGGCATAAGCTGTCAGGCGTACGCTGATGACATAGTATTTGTTGCCAGAGGAAAGTTCGAAGAAACTCTCTGCGATATTATACAACGAGGTCTGAGAGTTACCCAGGAATGGTGCCTCACGGCTGGCCTGAACATCAATGCAGCTAAGACCACGTAAGTGCCATTCACAAAGAAAATTCCAAAGACTCAAAGAAATTCGATTGTCAGGCACGACACTGATACCGGTCAATGATGTGAAGTATCTGGGACTACATCTAGACAGCAGACTACTCTGTGAAAAACCACACTGAGCAAACTGTTAGAAAAACAACCCGTGCTCTTGTGATATGTAAGAGCCTAGCGGCAAAGTTGTCGGGCTATACCCTTAACATTCTGCGATGGATGTACATAGCGATTGTGAGACCAATGGTAACATATGGTGCAGTAGCATGGGCAAAGCGAACAAGTGTTGTTACAACGAGAGAATCCCTCAAGAAGGTGCAAAGACTGGCGTGCCTATGCATCATCGGCGCAATGCGTACATGCCCAACTGCTGCAATGGAGGTGCTATTTTTTTTTTTACTTTATTTCATATCAAGAAACTTAAATATAAAGTAAATGTAATTCATGTTAATATTGAACTTTAAAGTTTTTGAATGAAATAGCTTTGTACAATCTGTTGTCTAATAAAAGACAAGTTAGTTACATAAAATGCAATTCATAAATCTATTGATGGGGGAAACAAAAAATGGAAATGAAAGATTCAATTACATACATTTAAAAAAAAAATAAAAATTACATACAATTTTAAAAAAGAGAAAAGAAACATAAAATATATTACATCATTGTTGTTAAAAAAGCATCTATTTCAGAATTTGAGTACCCAGAATTTTCAAAAAATATCTTCAAAACTTTGTAGCAGTACAGGTGCCTTAAAGGAAGAAGTTCGAGACATTTGAATAACTCAAAAGTGGGATTTCTGCGATTTACTCTACACAAAAGTCTTATGGCATGCTTTTGTTTAATCAGCAGTGGTTGTATTGAATTAAAATAAGTGCCTCCCCAGCAAGAAATTCTATACTGCAGTTTTGATTTTAAAATACCATTACAAACAAATTTTAAAATGGGTAGTTTGCAGTACATGCTAAGGTGGTATAATTGCCTTACAACTGCATTTAAATACCGTTTCAAATATGACGTATGGTCCTTCCAACTAAACTGATGGTCCAGTATAATACCTAGGTATTTAAAGCTGTCAACAAACTCAATTAAAAAGCAACCGTCACTACAGTTTACCTGATTATCAAATGATATATTCTGTCTATGTGCATCTCCTTAACAAGATCGAGAACAACTTGGTCAGTGATAGTATAAAGGCAACTCTTCGCATTCAATACCCTTGATATTGAATACTATAAATTTCGTTTTGTTGCTGATGATCAGTTTATGAGACCTAAACCATCGTCGAAGTATATCAAGGTCATAGTTAACATCGGCAAAAATATCAAGAAAGCTGTTATTGGAATAGGAAAGGACAGTATCATTAGCAAATACCGTGATTCTGCCCTTAAAAGGTTGAATAAAAACAGTATCGGGCCTAGGAGTGATCTCTGAGGAACACCTATATATAAATAATTATGTGAGCTAAAAACATTTTTGACCTTTACCACTTGCTTATGATTTGTTAAACAAGAGGCAAACCAGTCCTGAATGAAGCCTCTGAAATCTGCATTAAATAATTTATTTAGTAACAGAGTATGGTTCACCAAATCTATTGGTTATGTCAATAAAAAAAGTCGAAGGAATTTGAGAAGTATTCAAACTGTTATAAATTTCCCCAGATAATTTTAATAAAGCACTTTAAGTTGATCTACCGCTTCTAAAACCAAACTGAGAATCAGGATAATAAGGTAATACTACAGCTGTTTTCAGGAAAAACACCTTCTTGGATACAAAAATTAAAAATAAAACATAAAAAATCAGAAATATGAAACGCAATATTTTTTAATACAAAACTCGAAACATTATCAGAAGACGACGAATTGGATGTTAAAAGTGACATAACTATAATTTTATAGGTATAAATTTCAGGCGGTGAAAACTTATCGAAGAAAAAGCTCTCTGGTTGAATACTGCTTTGTATTAGACTGTTGTCACCGTCACTGACATTTGAAACACTGTTACAAGAACCTACACTAGCAAAAAATTTATTAAATAAATAAGCAACTTCTATAGGCTCAGACACAGTTAAATTATCATTTGAAATACTTATATCTGTGTAAGATCTATTTTTTTTAAGTACTCGTATTTTATTAACAACTCCCCATTTCTCTTTCGAGTTACCAAGATTTCTTGCCAATTTATTGCTAAAGTATGTATTTCTACATAGCGATATTTCAATCTTGACCTCTCTACATAACTTTTCGTAATAATTCTGTGATTATTCGAATGTTTATTGATAATTAAGCAAAGTCGTCTTTTCTTTTTTATTTTATTTAATAATGAGGGTGCCATCCATGGCTTGAGACTCTTTAATTTTTCACTTCGTTTACATTCAATATATGAAATTGCGGCTTATTAAGGAACAAATTAAGTGCAACAGCAGGGTCGACGGCAGAGTAAACATCATCCCAAAATTTAAAATGTAACCTTGATCTTAAAGTGGCAAAATCAATTTTTTTTATTTCAATGGCATCCAAACTTGTATGGGAATGCCTACAAAGTCTTAACAAATTGGATAAGAAAAATAGAGTATCTGCTGGATATCAGGCCATGTGGGCATCACTGGTAACGAGGGGGCGGACCCTTTAGCGAGAAAAGGGGCAGCAGAACCCTTCATAGGACCTGAACCATTTTGCGGGATAGGGGAACACACCCTACTCGAAGAATTCAGGAAATCGGAAAAGGAGAAAAGGGCTAGAACCTTTCGGGATCTCAGGGAACACCAAAGAAAGATAGAGATATCAGATGAAGTTCTCCGCAAATTCTGCGATGATTCCACTGAAACTCCAGAACACATACTGGAATCCTGCACTGGGGCACTGACCCAAAAAAGGTTTAAATATTTGGGAAAACACCAAATTCAGGAAAATTATTTACTAACCACTGATCCACTCCTCATTATCAGATTCATAAAACAAACTAGTCTGGTTGATGTGCTCTGAGTAGGTTTTTCTTGCCAAACCCAAAACATAAACACTCCAACATAATTCCAGGTGCATTAAGCTGTGAGGGGGCTCTGGAAGAGGGAGCAAAACTCTCCAGGGTATAAAAAGGGGCCACAATAGACCACAAGGTCGCAGTGTACTGCACCCTATATACTATTTGTTAGATCTCTTTTGATCTAAAGCCAAACACACGTTTTGATTGCGAGTGAAGTTTATTAAAAATTTTAGTTTCTTAAATACTACTTTACAAACAAAAATATAATACTATAGGAGTATTCTATTACGTCTGGGTATTGCGACCTAATACTGTATTTGATATTGCGAACAAAACCCATACGTCAGCAGAATATTCGGTGGGAATATAAATTTTGGTTGGTAAAATTGATTATTTAGCAGAATGGAGTGTGGGAACGGATTATATGGACAAAAGCCATCTATACATACAGTATGTATGAAAAGAAAGGAAATGGGAAAATTATAGTGAGGCTTACAAGAAAAATACTTATTAAATAAGACTAGGGTTTAAACATCCTCCCCGGCCTTGAGATCCTGAAGCTCAAAGACGTCTTGATTTGGACATCGTTGTTTCCTCGCCTTTTTTTTGTGGATGACGAAGATGATGATCAGGCTTAGTATGGCAAACAGTGACAGGTAGCTAATGGAATATTGGTGCACATCATGATAAGTGATAGGTTTCGATAGTATTTGTTTAGGTTTTAGGTCTGCAATTTCCTTTCGAATTGATGCCAGGTCTTCGTCGGCGCGGATCAGGAAGTCCGTGGTCTCATATGTTTCATGAGATATTTCTGGTATAGAGTTCCTCAAAAGCTGAGTTAAATTGAAGGCTGGCACAAACGATGAAGTAGAATTCGTCAAGTAAAAATTATGGGTATTAATCGTCATTGTCGGTTGTTTTATGACGCAATTCGAAGCTAATTTTAGTAGTCCAACTCCATTAAGTTTGGCATTCGAAATATTAGCGCCACAGACTATGGAAAGCATTTCTTCTTCCTTAAACGCAAAAATCCAGTGATTTGAGTTATGTAATTGGATCCACATTTTCCCTGGCCTTGATGTTTTCACCAGGCATCGCGCTGATAACTGCTTCTCGTGGTTAAGTAGATGAATCTCACACTGATGTTCCGTCGAGTGAGTGTTGAAGATAGGATGTCGTTGCTTACACAGGTATTTACCATTATCGGTTTGCAAGCATTCTTTATACTCATCGTGGGATAATGGAAAGTATTGGTCTCGATACGGGCTTATGGCTAGAAATGCTGTTGATGGCTCAATGAATATGAAGGCATCACTATGTTGGACTGGTAGCGGAATAAGCTTGAAGATCTGGAACACTTGACTATTTAATAGTGGTAGTTTGACGAGAAATAGAATCGCGGATGTGGTTACTCGCGTTTTAACTCTAAGTAACTCATAAAGTTTAGGTTGATTTTGCTCGTCATATCTCGGGAAAGTTAAGGTTAGCGGTATGTGCTTATGTATGTTGTCAATTTGTTTCAGTAATTGTCTTGGTGATAGAAGTAGGGAGCTAATTCTTCCTTGATGGGTATCAGTAATGGTCTCAAGTATAGCTAGTTGAGTCCGCTGGAAACTACCCATTATTTGAGATACATATATTGCAATGTAGTTAAATGTTTCTGCCTCGATTGTTGCGTAGTTAAGCTCTTTGACGGACTGATAGACTTTTGTTAATTGATTATTTACCAAAACGAATTGCTCCTTAATTGAGGACATTGATTTGTTAAGAACGTTAACGGTTGATTCCACTATCGATATTTGATTTTTATTTAGTTGAAGTAGATATTCTTCGTTTCTGTTGACTTCTTCGATTGTGTTTTCGATGTATTGTGCGTAGTCTTGATCGAGAATACCAAAAAGTTTGTTTGCAATGGTCCCAATGATATCAAAAGAAGATCTCTTTCTTCGTATTGGAACTCCATTTCTATGCTTTAGAATTTCATTCAGCCTTTCTGTTTCTAAGAGTTGGTGTTCTAGTATCTTCACCACTGCTTGACAGAAGTTGCTTCGGTTTTGTCTCATCGTCTCACACTTTTTCCTTAGCCCCTGAATGCCTTCCTTTAATCCTTGATACTCATTCCAGTAAGTTGACATATTGAAGTATAAATTAAATTAAGTTGACCCAAATCTTCAAAGTACATCCCCGGATTATTTGTGATTTTTTCAACTTCTACCAAACTTTGAGTTCCTCCTTGTTGAAATGCTGTGCCAAGGATTATCAACCCGATCATAAGAGAGGAGATATGATTAATTTTTATTTTTCGCTTTGGTTGTGGTAAGTTGAAGGCCTTCCTTTTTTCTGGCCGACTTGTTAATTTTAAGGGTTCCATAATCGTTGGAGTCTGCTGTGCTTCGGATGGTAGTGGACATATCTTGAAGATAGATCGCCTGATCACTCCATTGCATGTCTTGACGTCAACAACTCTAGTCAGCTTGTCCTGTCCTGGTATTGTTTGCAATACCCTTCCCATTCGCCATCTGAGTGGAGGTAAGTTATCATCTTTAATCAACACTAGAGATCCTGGCTTAACATCTTCTTGAGGGTGTTTCCATTTATATCGGTTTTGGATTTCTTGTAAATATTCCTTGCTGCATCTACGCCAGAATTTTCGATGTATGGATGTTACTAAATTTCATCTTCAACTGATACATATGCCTTTGTTGGCTGTTTCCTCTGATCTTGTAGTGGATATACACTGGACCCAGGAAGTCGACTCCTACCTTAGTGAATGGTCTTGAAGGTTGTACTCGCTCTGGCGGTAGATTTCCCATAATTTGCTCAATACTTCTTGGCTTTGCCTTTAAACAACGTATGCAGTTGTGTACGATTGTTTGAGCGAGTTGTTTTCCTCTCACTATCCAATAGTCTTGCCTTGCGAAAGCTAGTAATGCTTGTGGCGCTGCGTGGAGGTTTGTATAGTGCAGATGTGTCATCAATAATTTCGTAAATACATGTGAGCTGGGCAAGAGGATCTGGTGTTTTGTTTCGTATGGCAAGTTAGAAGCCTTCAATCGACCACCTACACGTACAACACCTCTATTGTCGATAAATGGAGACAATGGACTTAATCGGCTTTTCTCAGGTACTTGTCCAAATTTTTTGAGTGCTTTAATATCGTCTGAGAAAGTTTCCTGAATGTACTTGCCTATGATTATATTGGCTGTCTTTTGTTCTGGTGCGGAGATAACCGTCCCCTTTATCCGATAGGCCTTCGCTCTTTTTAAATTGCTGATGAAACGTACGATGCATGCTGTTATTCGCCTTAGAGTGGCAAACGAGTTTCGATGATTAATCTCTTCAAGAAAGTGGGTCTTCTTGCTTGTGGCTACTAAGACTGTTTTTATCACTTTTACTTCTGGAAGATGTTCGCTTTTGATTAGTTTTGATTGCACTGGCCATGTTGATAGAGATTGGTAAAGGAATGTAGGTCCCTTGAACCAAGAAACTGTTTTCAGAAATTGGTCGGGAAATACTCCCCGAGACAAAAAATCAGCTGGATTTATTTCCGTATTGATGTACTTCCATTGTCCCTTCTTGGTTTCTTCGTTTATAAACGAAATACGGTTGGCGACAAAGGCTTGTAATGGTGATTGGGTATTTATCTAAGCTAGGACGATTTGAGAGTCAGTCCAGAAAGTTGTTTTGTGGATTTCGAGTGGTATACTCGTTTTAACAAGGTTGGCGAGTTGTACCATTAATTTTGCGGCACAAAGTTCTAATCGTGGGATCGTCAGTTGTTTTATTGGTGCAACTCTACATTTTGAACAGACCAATTGCACTTTAATTTCTCCATTCTGGTTTGCTGATCTTATATATATAGCCGCTCCATACGCCCGTTGTGAGGCATCCAAAAAACAATGAAGCTGGATATCAGTTGCGGATGGCAATAATACATGCCTAGGTATTTTCAGGCTGTTTAGATGTTGAAGTTCTGTCCTGAAGTGCAGCCATTTGGTGTGTATTTCCATTGGAACTGCAGCATCCCAATCCAGTTTAGATCGCCACAATTCTTGTAAAAAGATTTTTGCCAGAATGATTACCGAGCTCACAACTCCTAAGGGGCACCTCTCCATTTAGTTTTGATAATGAATTGATCCGATGTTGGAAGCCAGGTTAGTCCAAGAGTCTTAACTGACGCTTCGGATTGATCGGATAGTATCGTTTCCACTTCACTTCCTTAGCTATTCCCTTTAGTAGTGCTGGTGTGTTTGCGCACCATTTTCGCAATGGGAATTGCCCCTGTTTGAGCAAATTAATTAACTCTGTCTTCATGTGGCATGCTTCTTGTAAGTCGTCGCTTCCAGTTAAAACATCATCCATATATATATCGCGTCTAATAATGGCAGCACCTAATGGATATTGACTCGTTGCACTTAGAGCCAAATCTTGAAGACACTTGATGGCTAAGTATGGTGCCGATTTTGTACCATAAGTAACTGTGTTTAAATGATATACTCTAATAGGTTGGCTGCGGGACTCCCTCCAAAGGATGAGCTGGAACTTCTTGCTGTCGTTGTCAACAAGTATTTGGCGATACATTTTAGAAATATCGGCGGTAAATACGTAAGTAGGAATTCTAAATCGTAATAGAATTGAAAACAAATCGTTTTGCAATGACGGGCCAGCGTGTAATACATCGTTTAGCGAAATATTTGTAGATGTTTTTGCAGATCCATCGAAAACCACCCGTAGTTTGGCTGAAGAGTGCATTCGAAGCGTGGACAAAATGCGATCGGAGCGACGATATCGAAAAAGCTCGACTGGCTCTTGAATACGAGCGTCTTAAAAAGATCGCAAAGAAAGTCCTGGCTCGAACTCGAGCGGCAGAAGCGGAAAACCTGTACCAGGAGTTAGAACAAATATCCTCACGATCGGCAGATAGAAGACAAGCTATCCAAGAAGTTCAAACGTCGTACAGTACTAAAATGCCAAATATTTTTAAGCTCGCTGCACAGAGGAGAAAAAATTCAATGGAAATAACCTCGCCGAAATACATCAAAAACGCAGACGGTCGTTTACTAACAAATGAAAAGGAAATTTGTGACCGGTGGCTTGAATACTGCAAGGAGTTGCTTAACAAACAGTTTCCACGTGATATCGTGCCGACAGCTGGTCTATTCGAGGAGGAAGTTTCGGACTTTTCAATCGAAGAAATAAGTACAGCAATTGGAAAAATGAAGCGGGGGAAAGCGGCGGGACCAGACAGCATTCCATCAGAGTTTTGGTCGAAGATGGAGGGGATCGGCAGCGTTTGGCTATCGAAACTTTTAAATAAATTAAAATGTGGACAACCTATGCCGAATCAATGGAGAAGTAGCTTCTTGGTTCCATTATACAAAGGAAAAGGCGACACTCGAGAATGCAACAACTACCGTTCAATCAAGCTTATGTCACACACAATGAAAATCGTCGAAAGAGTCTTAAACGAACGTCTTCGGCAAATAATAAAGCTCGATAATAGCCAGTGTGGATTTGTTGAAGGAAGATCGACGGTGGACGCTATCCAAAGCCTACGAATAATAATGGAAAAGCACCGAGAATCGTCTAAGGATTTACACATGGTATTTATCGACCTCGAGAAAGCATTCGATCGAGTGCCTAGGGATCTCATATGGGCCGCGCTGAGGTCTCAAAACGTACCGGAAACGTATGTTAGAATAATACAAGACATGTACGGAAACGTGAAAACTGCGGTTAAAAGCTCTGCTGGACTAACGAGAGAATTTTCAGTTAATGTCGGAGTGCATCAAGGAAGCGTACTTAGCCCTTTCCTCTTTAACGTAGTATTCGACTATCTTTTAAAAGACTGCATGCGCGAAGCAAATGTAACGCCAATTCTCTTTGCTGACGACGCAGTTATACTTAGCGATAACGTCGAAGATTTACAGAACGCCTTAGATTCATGGAGAAATGCGCTAGAGAGAAACGGGTTTAAAATAAGTCGTTCAAAAGCGGAGTATTTGACGTGCCCATTTGCGCATCCATTGCGACCTGTTCCGGATATAATGTTAGACGGAATAGTTCATCCGAAAAGCACTATCTTTAAGTACTTAGGATCAATCGTTACCATGGAAGCGAAATGTAACGACGACGTAAACCACAGAGGAGTGTGGGATGGATGAAATGGCGGGAAAATTCGGGAATATTTTGCGACCGAAAATTTCCACTTAAATTAAAGGGGAAACTCTACACCACGGTTGTTAGACCAGTTTAAAAACAAAATGACGGCAGCGGAAATGAAAATGTTAAGGATGTCTAGTGGAGTCACTAAACGCGATTGTATTAGATCTACGCGTATAAGAGGAAGTCTACATATAAAGAATTCGGTAACCGAACAGCTTGAGGCGAATAGAATAAGCTGGTATTGCCACGTTCAGAGAAGATCTGCGGAAAATCCGGTTAAAAAGGCACTATCAACTACGGTCACTCCAACTGTAAGAAAACGAGGTCGGAAAAAGAATTCCTGGATTTCTCAGATGGCAAATGCGCAACAACGCCTGGGGCTTCCCACTGAAGCGATCCAGGACCGAGCATTATGTAGACGCGTTCTGCGGTCTGCGACATTAGCCAACCCCATAAGCGGAGCAGCAGCGATGCAGTAAAAATGGGAAACTCGTTACGCATAAGTTCGTATAACGAGGAAAGGGTTAATAAAAGGATAAGAAGAAGAAGAAGAAGTTTGGTTGAACTGCTCTCCGGTCCAAAACGCAGTGGTGTGGCAAAAAATAATGTGGTCCGCTGATTAGTTCTGCTCTGCTGTTTATTTCTGTCATGTGGTTAAGGCGAATATATTCTTTCATGAACTAAATATATTGCTGCTGTAATTCTGGGTTTCTGTATAATTTTCTTTCCAAGCTAAGAAATCGTTTAGTAGCAATTTCTTTTGATTCTCCCAAGCTAGCTGGATTGTTGGCGAAAGGTAGTTTTACTATATAACGACCGTTTTCTGCCCTGCTTGTTGTGCTGATGAAGATCTCTTTACATCTCTGTTCTTGCGGAGTCAAATGTATTTCTTCAGAGGATTTCGTAGATTGTACTTGCTCTATTGTCTAGAACCTTTCTACTATCTCCTCTAACGTACTTGTTTCAGAGGTTATACCGCAAAACAGTTTTGAAGTTGATTTTTGAAGTGTAGCTTTTCCCATTACAACCCATCCAAGTAAAGTGTTTTGAAGTGCCGGCAAGTTCCGCTGAATTCTGATCTGTCCAATCGAAATAAGCTCGGGGAATAACTCTGCTCCAATTAGTAGGTCAATCTCCTGAGGCTGGTTAAATGCGTTGTCTGCAAGCTGGATATTCTTTGGTAAATTCCATTTGCTCGTATTAATAAATTGACTGGGTTGACGTGACGTTATAGTATCCAGAATGTATACTTCTAGATCCGTGCTAAGTCCAGTAATTCGGGATTGAAGGCATAGATTCACCTTCTTGTCGATTTTAAGTTGGTTGTCTCCTACACCGGAGATCTCAAGTAGTTCTTTCTTTGGTCTTAGCTTTAATTTGCTAGCTAATTTACTGGTTATGTAGCTCATCTGAGAGCCTGAGTCTAGTAGTGCCCTCGCCTTAATTGGGCTATTGGTTTTATTAAGAACGTTGACCATAGCTGTTCCTAGAAACACATAGTTTTGTTATCAATCTGTAGAGTCTGAGTTTCAGGCTTCGGTTTGAACTCGGCTATGTGAAGCAAAGTATGATGCAATGCCCTGCCTTACAATTTGAAACTGTATGCTCAAATCGTAAGCAGTTTAAACATCTTTTAAATGCTTTAACCTTTTTTAGCCTATCCGTGACTGAAAGCTGTAAAAAGGTTGGGCATTTGTAAATGGTATGGTTCGGTTGCTCGCAGAGAAATCACTTGCCATTTTCTTGCGTGGTAGTCAGAGTGACTCTGCTTGATCGTTTAGATTCACCCTTTTCTTTTGTTCCTAGTGGCTCCAGCATTTGAAAACGATTCTCTAAGAACGCAAGTAGTCCCGTTACTGTTTGAAGCTCACGTGGGTTGTCCAGCGATTGCTCATAAAGTCTATGAGTTTCCTTGTCGATCTTCGGAAGAATCAGATGAATTAGTAATGGGTCCCAATCCTGGATAGGAATGCCCAGGTTTCTGCCGTGGCCGAGTCTCCGATATTGACTGGTTGGCCTAACAGCTTATTGAGTAATGCTGCAAGTAGTAATCGCTTATTGTTGTAGCGATGTTCCAGGGTTGACCACGCCGAATTGTAGTTGTCTTCTGATACCTGAAGGTGTTGAGTTAGCTTGGCCGCTTCTCCAGACAAATTAGCCTTCAGATAGAACATTTTCTCTGCCTTACTCATCGATTGTTGATGTATAAGCTGAAGGTAGAGATCGTGAAACTCCTTCCATTGGAGATAGTTCCCGCTAAATACGGGCAGCGTTATCTCTGGTAGCTTAAGCTTGTTGAACCGCTTGGCCTCTGAAGTCGCAGCTGGTGACGTCTTGCCCAACTGTTGATCCAAATGTTCCTGTAGTTCGATAAGTCGCGATTGATATTGTTCTTCTAGTTTCTGAATGTTATCAATCGAGTAATCAAAGGTCTCTTCTTCTGCCACGATTTGGAGATGAAGACCAGAGATAATTGACCATTGCTGCGTAAGACTCCCTAGTTTTTGTTTGTAGTATGCAGCTGAACGGTCTTTCATGTTGTCATCGGTGGAGGCAAGCAAATGCTCCATTGCGCTGACTGAGGCCTTTTGCTGCCTTATCAGCTTCTTAGTGGTGTTCCCGCTTTCGATATTAGTACTGGTGTAAGTGGCCTTCTCAAGATCGGTTTGTGCTTGCAGTATAGCTGTCTTGTACTCAGTGTACACAGCCTCAACTTGTGCGTAGTACTTCCTTTCGAAGTAGCTGCTCTCCGGCCGCTCTGCACGGTATGCTTGTAACTTGATATCCCTGCTCTCGAATTCACTCCATTTGAAGTCAAGCCGCTCCAGCCGGGATTCCAAGTATGGTTTAGTCCGCCTGCTTGGTCCGTCCTTCTTAAAGTTGGAGAATAACTTTGTTATTTTCTCAGCTGCGACTGCCTGTTCCTTGATGAGGGCTTCCATTATTTTTAAATTTCTTCAGCGGAATCACGTCGGGGTCACCAAAATGTTAGATCTCTTTTGATCTAAAGTCAAACACACGTTTTGATTGCGAGTGAAATTTATTAAAAATTTTAGTTTCTTAAGTACTACTTTACAAACAAAAATGTAATACTATAGGAGTATTCTATTACGTTGCATTGCGATCTGTATTTGATATTGCGGGTGCAAACAAAACCCATACGTCAGCGGAATATTCGGTGGGAATATAAATTTTGGTTGGTAAAATTGATTATTTAGCAGAATGGAGTGTGGGAACGGATTATATGGACAAACGCCATCTATACATACAGTATGTATGAAAAGAAAGGAAATGGGAAAATTATAGTGAGGCTTACAAGAAAAATACTTATTAAATAAAACTAGGGTTTAAACACTATTATTGAAAGAAGTCAGCTTTTCCAGTATTTACAATCACTAACGCCTATGTGCCTCAACCAAAAAAAGTATAAAAAAGGAGGAAGTGGGAAGATGGGAAGATAGCAGCTGTCCTTTAAATGTTTTTTGTTCAATGTAAACGGTGAAATGTAATTCCGAAATTTCATTTCGAAGTATTGAATCAATTTGCTAGGTCGTTAAGTTCTTCTCAATTTTTTACTTTAATTCTATTTAACATTTTTGTGTTTAGTTCAAGGGTATCTAATTTAACATTAACGCAACAATCTTCGAGTTCGTTTGTATTAAATCTATCTCTCAATTCAATTTTTATTGGTTTATTTATCGTTCTTATGCTAGTACCTAGTGTGTTATAAAAGTACAATTTTCGCCTAAAGTTAATATTCCAACATTACTAAGAGTTTCTTCAGTTTTTTTCATTATTACATTTACAATTGGATTTTGTTTCTTTAGAAACAACAAATATAAATATGTTTGCTTTGATTTTGTATAACATTTCAATATCTGAATTGATTGTCTTTATGTTACAGTTATTAGCTTTGTTCCGCATGAAGACATTCATTGCACAGTTTCTAAAATCAAGAGTGTTCTTAAATGATTCAGTTTTGCAAATATAGTTTCCATTTATTCTTTACAGCTTTCCAAATTATTTTTTAAATTGTAAAATTCCTTATCTCTTCTTTTAATTAAAAATTAAAACTACACCTCTTGTTACAATTTTTGGGATTGCAATAATTTCAAATAAATCAAATTCTTCACCTGTTACAATTGGTATTTGTAATACGAGTAATACA
Source organism: Volucella inflata (assembly GCA_928272305.1). NCBI lineage: Eukaryota > Metazoa > Arthropoda > Insecta > Diptera > Syrphidae > Volucella > Volucella inflata. The sequence continues at coordinate 60,470,573 of OV743716.1, forward strand.
ATGATTTCTTGGTCCTTTACATAAGCTTTTATTTCAATTTCTTTTATAATATTTGTTTCCAGCACTTTAAATCAGGATTAGTGTCGGAAAAACAAAACAAGACCTTATCTTGGCTACTCCTAGATATTTGGACCTCAGGCCGGTAAGGATTTCCAGGACTTAGTCAGGGTCTTGGTAAGAGATGGTGGCGGACGATCCTATATGGGCCAACGGCAGCGCTCACATCCCGGAACGGGTTACTGGCTTCGGTGTAACCGATCTCTCGTCCTACGGGCATTAAAAATGGAACTGGTCCTCCAGTTGGGGGTTGTGCCGCCGGGGTAACTGCCCCGCCATTTAAAAAAAACAAGAAGTTACGAAGCATCAACAAGCCTCGGATATGGACGAATCTACTGTTGACAACCCACGCAAACGATTTAAGGACAATGAGCTTCGGATATGAACGTGGAACGTTAGACCCTTAATAGACCACGTGCAGCCGAGCAACTAGCGAAGGCCCTAGACTGCTGCAAAGCAGACATAACAGCAATTCAAGAAACGCAATGGGATGGGCCGGACAAAAAGAAGATGAAAAACTGCGAAATCTACTATACATAATATATAAAATTTTATAATTCTTTAAAAAGACGCAGGATATCCCTTGAAGCCGTATTTAATGACTCCGTTCTGAAATGCTGAAGAAGCATCACCGGAAAGTACATGCAACAAAAAGCATGTATAGGGCAGGAATATTATAGAACGAACAATTGGCATGCTGAAAGATAGATTTAGATGTTTGCTAAGGACAAGAGAGTTGCTCGATACTCCAAGGAAAGCAACACAGATAACTAATGTTTGCGCAGCTTTGCATAACATTTGTCTGTTATACAATACACTTGTGCTTGAAAATTTCGTCAATGGGCATGAGGGCGATGACCTTATAAATGCACAAAACCCAAATGAGAGTGAACATTTTCGAAACAAGGAAGCTGTTGCAATTAGAAACCGAATTCTAATATCACTGATTGAAAATTCAAATTAAATATTTATAAACTTTTTTTTAAAATTAATATCTTACTTTTTTAGAAACATATGACAGTAAAAATTAATAGAATAAAAAATACGTATTTACTTCATTTAAAAAAATAAAATAAAAAAAATTACGAATAAAGAATAACGAACCGTTTAAATACATTTAAAGCCTCTCCAACTGCAAATGTACTCGAAATTTTTTTTTCTATTTTTCACATTGTAGTTTTGATTTGATTGTAAAAATTATCTTGGGTGCTTGTTTGCTTCGTCAAAAGCGAAAGTCTCTTGTCTGCTTCTTTAGTTTTATTTTTGTTGTTTTCCTTAGATTTCTTCATATGACTAAACCGAGTTGTACTCCTATCGTCGCCTTCAATATTATGGTTTGATCCTGGGGGTTCTTCTGCTTGAATACTCTCAGCATTTTCTTTATTTTCGAAGTCTGTTAGAATAACCTGTCCAAACTCTATGCCGGGTGGATTTATGGAGGCATTCATGGAAAGCAAACCTGTAACACTTTCCTTCAAGCTGCTAAATGTGTGCAAACGGTTTGGGCCACCGCCAGTCGCCTGGGTTTCAGTCTTATTTTCAGTCTTTTTCTTTTTAATTTTGCACTTCAAATAAGCCCAAAACTATCCCAATAAATATTTTTGTAATGCTTTTCTAATAGCTAACGTAAAATAGAATAACCTTGACCCATTTATCCCAATTGCGTACGGGAGGCCGGTTAACCTCTGTTCTGAATTTTTCCCATCTGTTCTTCGCTACGAGTTTTCCACAAATTCCTTTGGCAATATCAGGATACGCTTCCATTAACGAAACCAACTTTTACATCTATTTCATATTGCTAACAACTTTTGCCCTGCAATTAAATCAATTACTATCTCTATAAGTAAAATGATAGTGGTCATACTTTGTGAGGTAAAGGAAAAAGCAAAGAAAAACTTGTTCCGCATGGTACGACCTAAACGCCTAACACACAAATATAAAGTTTCATCAAGAAACTTGACACAACTCTTATGTACTCGTAGTAGTTAAGACGTCTGTATCTCGAAATCATACACCTATTAAATTTAAAGAATATAATAACTACCATAACCGTTATGTGATCGACGTGAAATGGAATGTAGTTTCAGAAGAACTGAACGAACAAAGTAAGAAAACTTTCATTGGGCCTTAGTAACAATCAAAATAAGTATAGTGCGTGGCTACACTTGCCTGCCCATGAACGCTTCATTGGAATGGAAACAATTTTGGCAGATGCCGAACGCTAAAATCTAAAACATACGAGTATGATGTCATGACATTTAGGAATATAGTAGCTTCATCTGTCAAACTTCCGCTGTGCCCTCCAGGGAGCGTTCGTAAATGCGTAAAACTCCCCCCTTCTTGAACTGGAACTACATTGGTCGAAAGATTTTTTTTGGAAGGCCAGGAATTGCAATTGTTGCCTTTGTAGTTAGTAGGCCGAACAATGTGTACAACTTTAGCCCTAGATCGTGGCATCTTCTGAATCTTTATGGTGATATCGTTTATGATTTCCATAGCCCGGTATGGTCCATACCAATCTTATTGAAGTTTTGGGCAGACTCGTACTCTCCTTCGGGGATTGTGGAACCAAACAAAGCTTCCAACCTGCAATTTAAGAGTATTAGCTTTTAAATCATACCTGCCCTTCATTTTTTGGGCCGAGTGTCGTAGTTCTATTCTTGCTCGGTCATGAATATCTCGCAGCTGATCATGAAGCTGCTGGACAAATCTCCGGTACATCTTGAAATCCAAATCTGGCGGTGTCTCAAAAAGCAAATCCTGTGGTAGTCGCATATCATGACCAAACATTGTTGCAAAGGGCGTTTCTTTGGTTGACTTCTGAGTCGATGAACGGTAGGCCATTGCAAAGAGAGGTAGAAGGTCATCCCAGTCATCTTGCTTATATACCCATTAGGTATACCCATTGGGTATACCCATTAGTTCCATTACATTCTGCAAAACCTCCGACTTGAAGTTGCGTCCCTGGTCCGAATGTAGTTCTGCTGGCACACCATAACGGCAAAAGTCTTCGTGAACTAAAGTTTTAGCGACAGGATCTGTTGTTTGGTCAACGGGGGGAAATACTTCGAGCCATTTAGAAAAGTAGTCCATCATCACCAACACATATCTATTTCCTCGCTTGGTTGCAGGTAAAGATCCTAGAATATCGATGACTACCCGCTGAAATGATTAACCAGTCAAATAGATCTGCAGTATTCCTTTCGTTCTTTTTTATGGGCCCCGTTTTGCCGCGCAGATATCGCATGCAGTACGATAAAGTTCTACATCTTTCCTTTCTCTAACCCAGTAAAATCGGGTCCTCGGTTTTCCAAACCTCTTGTTAAATCTGAAATGTCCGCCCAGTGCGGTATCATGGTGCAATTTAATTACGTCCTGAGAGAGCGATCGGGGAATGATCGTAAGTAATCTTTCTGACTGTTGTCGTTTTGTGGGGACCCACTTCTTCAGACTCACAAACTGCACCCAAAACACTTTCAGCGCGTTACACTCATCCGAGATCTCACTCCATATGGACCTATTTCCAACTAAACTAATTCCATACACTCATACTTTAACGAAATAATGAATAAGATAAATTTGGATATGCCTGCACTCCACTGGTGGGCTGTTGATTGTCCTCGTACGGTTATTGGAATGATATTTCTATGGAAAAATTAATGAAATAGCTGTGTCCACGAAATTTGTCCGGCTATTGGAGCTGTCCTATTATAGGGACTGTTCGTAATGAGGAATTTCAATGTACATACTTTTGACATTGTGTAGAGTGAAGGTAACGTTCTTTTCCTTACCAAGCAATAGACATTATTTATATCCAATTGTGCTAACTGGCGCCGTGCCAAAAAAAAGTTTACTCATCAGCTGAAGGCATAAAAAGTAAATCCCCTTTTTTTCGTCTCTTTTATTGTCCTTTTTATTTTTAAATAACAAATGTACTTTTAAGAAAAAAATATTAGATGCTTTCCATTAGATATTTTTTTCTATTAGAAATTTTCCAAATTTTCAATAGTTTTATTTTTTAATTCTGATTCTTTTAACCGGTGATCATTTTTTCAAAAGAAAAATAAAGGTATACTTCTCTCACCTCAATCAAAACTACAATAAATAGATGTGGCGGCGCCTCTTTGTAAAATAAAAATTATATATAGCCTAAGAATCTTATTGTAATCTTCGAAAATAAAACTTGCGCCCTAATAATAACATATGACCATTGTCAGTATCTTTTAAATGTTTAAGTTGACTATCCCAAATGTTTTAATTTTTTATTGTATATTTTAAAGAGTTTTGGAAAGCAAAAGAAAGAAATGATTTTGGGTATGTTCAAATAACAGCAAAGTTCATTTTTGTTTAAAGCACCCTTAGTTAAAGAAATCTCTTGATAAATTTTTAATTATATGCAAACGTTCAGGAAAACATTTGAACAAATTTTTGTGCAGAGTAAAAAATAAAATATTGGGTAATCATGCCAACATATTACCAAACCAATTCTAGCTTTTGCTAAGCCGTAAAAACAAAAAACTTACTTTCTAATTGACTAAAGGACATGAAGTCAGGACGTCGCTATGCAAAAGCAAGTAACGCTTATGTATACTGTTTTATTAATTGTCACAATGAATGACACAACTTTTTGACTTTCGTTTTTGATTGCATAACTGACGATATATATATATACGATATAATTATAATGATCAAAATAATTAACGGAACAGTTACTTAATTAATAACTGTTAATTTGATACATAGCTTCGATATTGCAGTACAAGAAATTTGAGAACACCATCAAATTTGTGGCGGTTGATTTCTTGTTAATAATAGCTTATCTGATTTTCTTAATTTAACTCGAGGGGTACCTCAAGGATCAATTCTGGCTCCCTTCTTATTTTCCCTATATATAAATGGGATACCAGATCTAGTCGCGTACTTCTCAACACACATATATCCCGATGATGTCCAAATTTATCGAAGCTGCAGGTTAGGTCTCATTGAAAATTATTGTCTTGAAACTAATCAGGATCTTGAACGCATTTTTGACTGGTCTTTGCAAAATGGGTTGACACTCAACCCTAGTAACTTCAAATGCCTGGTTATATCAAGAACGAAACTGGACCTGTCATATTTCCCACAAATCACTTTAAACAACTTGACCGTTGATTTTGTGGATACATCAAGGAATTTGGGCATTATATTTAATAGATTTCTAACATAGAACAACCACATTAACACCATCGTAGGGAAGGCTTATGGCGTTTTACGTACCCTTTGGACATCTCAACCAATTACACCACTGGGTACACGAATTATATTGGTAAAATCACTATTAATTCCAATACTTGCGCATGGGTATGAATTATATGGTAATTGTGATTCAATATGCACATGAAAATTACAAGTAGCCTTTGACAGTGCCATTCGATATATACATGGGCTAAGAAGTAGAGTTGAGTCGTTCCGGACCTACATAGTTCCTGGAACTATGTCCGTTGTCGGAACTAGTTCCAACCGTTCCGCATACTCCACCTAAACATGTTCGATAGTTCCGCCATGTCCGATAATCCGATAGTTCACACACAAGAAGTTCACTTCGCAAAATCTTTATTTTGTTTTGATTGACACTGCATACTTAAAGGTAGTTTTTGCTCTCGAGTATGAATGCTTGCGAGTTTGGATATAGGTACAAACGAGTTTGAGTAAATTGTGTATGATGATTTGCAAAGAGCGGGGAAAAAGTTGATCGTTTGCGAGAATATGCATACATGTAGTTTACGCATGGAAGTATTTTTGTTGGCAGGGCAATCCTGATTACTATAAAACTGTAGTAGTAGTTAATTTGATGATGTTCTTATACTGCAATATCGAAGCTATGTATTAAATTGACACGTTATATACTGACTTTTCCAAGGCTTTCAATAAAGGAAATATTCGTTTACTGCTTTTAAAACTAGAAATCTTTGGTTTTCACTCGCGAATGCTACCTTGGCTTGATTCATAACTTAGTAATAGGAAACAATGTGTTGCAATTAATGGTTTTTACTCTAGATACTTCAACGTAAAGTCGGGAGTTTACTGCTTCTAAGACTAGAAATCTTTGGTTTTCACTCGCGGATGCTAACTTGACTTGATTCATACCTTAGTAATAGCAAACAATGTGTTGCAATTAATGGTTTTTACTCTATATACTTCAACGTTAAGTCGGGAGTTCCTTAAGGAAGTCACCTCGGACCTCTTTTGTTCCTTATTTTTATAAATGATATCGTATCTTCTTTATCTTTCTGTCGGTGCTTACTCTTTACTGACCATGTAAAAACATTTGCGAAAATCAAATCCTGTCGCGATGCTACATTGTTTCAGAATGATGCATTTTTCATATGGTTCTGCGAAAACCAGCTTCTACTAAATCTTGCTAAGTGTAAGCAGATTACTTTTTCTAAAAGTACTTTTCCGATAAAAACTCAAAACTTTTTTGACAATGTTCCCTTAACTATATGCAAATCAGTCAAAGACTTAGGTGTTATTTTTGAAGATCAACATTTTAACCAAATGATTCGTAATGGGATTAATTAAAAGAAGAAGTAAAGGGTTCTCAGATCCATTAGCTTTGAAACGGCTATTCATTTCATACTATGTGGTTATCGTAAGTCCCCACTATAATATCTATATTCTAAGAATTAAAAGGGTGCAGAAATCATTCACTCGGTATATGTTGCGAAAATTTAATTGGGAAGGATCCCTAACTTCATACAGGCAAAGATGTCTTCTCATTGACTTAAAACCATTATCTGTAAGAAGAAGGCTTCAAGAAATCCGCTTTGTAAAAGATATTTTTAACGATAAAATTATATTCCCCGAAATCCTCATGAACTTCCGTTTTTATGTTCCAGAGCGCCCTTTACGCGATCGCCCCTTATTGCAAATAACTTTACACAGAACAGTGTGTGGGCAAAATGAGCCAATAAATAGATGCAGAAAATCATATAATAGCGTTTTCAATTTAATCGATTTATCTCAATCTAGAAATGTTGTTAAACAAAAACTCCTTGGAATTATTCTACAATGTTAATTTAAGTTATACATAAGTTATATGAGCGTAGTCTGTAAGAATTTTGTATTCGGTAGATGAAATAAATAAATAAATAATATGTAGGGGAATGCTAAAATTTGACGAAAAAATTCGTGTTAGAGAGAAATTCGACGTAGGTAGTCCACTGTATAAAAAAAAAATCACATGAATGAAAAATTATGTTAATTTAAATTGTTTTATTTAGATATGCACAGATATTATATTTTTGAAAATGAATGAAAATACTTACAATTTTTCAAAACCAAAAAAAACAAGTTTTGGAATAGTTTTTAGAATAATTTATTAATAAACACATATAAAAAATTATGGGTGTGGGAAATAATTTCAGTCTTCTAAAAAGTTAAATATATTCGTAAAGTAATAAAACAATAAATGCATATTTTCAATATAAAAGACAAATAAAAAATTATGATAAAATAATGAAAAGTACTTTTAGCAAAATTATATATTTTCTAATCTGGGCCTTCGTAATTCTTTTTGTTATTTTTTACTAAAAAAGAAAATGTCCAAAATATATGTATTTTCTTCTTAATATTTAATGTTTACTTGTTATTTTCGTTTTTTATTGTAAGATAACTGTATTTAAGTATATTTTTTTAGGGAAATTTTGTTCCACTGTTTTTCTGTTTACTGCTTTTTAAGTAATCTTAAATATTTGCGTAATATTATTAAGGGTTCAACCTTTATATTTTGCATACTTTATCCAACTCGAAAATAAACTTGGTTATTTTTTTTAAATGAAACAAACTAAAAAAATTGACAAATCAAGATTTATAATAAATTATACAACAAAAAAGGCAATAATGATGCACGAGTGCCAACCTTTGTATCAATTCATGTTAATCCATTTGGTTGAAAAAGTTCCTCTTTATAAAAAGAAATATCCATTGCCTGGAATAATAGAATCATTTGATATGCATTTTACCATGTAACGGTTTTATTCGTTTTCTATTTTATTTATATTAGTTTTCAATTTTAGTTCCAATCTAATTACTTATTTTATATCACAGACATTTTATCACAGTTTGTTCACTTCATTTTTCAACTTACCATTTTTCGATTTTCTTGATACATTGAAATATATACTAGATATGTATTTTTTAAGTTCAATAAATTTAACTCTACTATAGGAGTAAATAAAATCAAACAAAAAAATTAATAATTCAAGAATGAATGTTTGGTTTTTTTTTTGCACCTAGATTTTTAAAACAAAATATACGCCAACATTTGTTAATCTATCATGTGTTATGAGCTCACTAGAATAAAACTTTGTATTAATCATTTTAAATAAGAAAATATAAAGTAGAAAAGAGCATATGTATTACACCTCCAAAAATCATATGTGTTCTTTAAAGTAAATTAAATTGATTTTATTCATTGGTTGTGCGTGTTTTACGCATACATATGTATATTTTGTAGTTATATATGTAAGCTTTAACTTCATCATATCGAAATATACTATTATTTTTTGAAAAGACAACAAATTATATACCAACTTTTTTCTTTTCTTGTTAATTTAAAAAAAAGAAAGAAAGATCCAAAAATTAAACTAGTATAATAGCAAATTTATTTTAAGAGATCAATTCACAAAAAAAAAAATTAAGTAGGAAATGCAAAATTTTTTACTTTCCGCATTAGCAGTAATAATTATGCAAATACATTGAAAAATTCAAGGTGCAGATTTAGTAAACAGTAAGACAAGAATAACGTATTTCGGCGTCACGTCAGTCGGCAATTATAGGTATAAAAGGCAGTGTTATTTTGGACTTGTTTCAGCTAAAGCAATCCTATTTTATAATAAATTTCCACATAATATGTGTATATACATATATGTCTTAAATCAAATTTGGTACATATATCAACGTGCATATGTTCTATCTATCTATAATATATTCCATTAGCAAATTGGATATTTAAAGGATTTAAATCGTCGTTTATCTACTGATATATGCAAATATATAAAAGCAATTCTGGGTAGGTGTCACGTATTTTGAAACGACCAGGAATTTTCGACGATTTTCGATATCGGTGTCATGTAATTTTGTTTCAACTTCAATTCAGTCGTCAACCTAAATTCGATCGACTTGTTGGAAAGTTTTTTTTTTCAGTTACCTAGCAAAAACGTTTTTCAAAGTTTGCGGCTTTGGTGTAAAAATGTTATTTTGCACGGTAAACAGCGTTGTGACTGGCAAATGGCGCTGGCGTGGATCGAAGATGTTACATGATACCGATTGGATTTTCAAACGACTTTTAATTTTGTTACGACTTGAAGTCGAAACAAAGTTACATGACACCAGCCGTTATATTAAACAAATTTTTATACACTTATTATATATCTTTAAAATCAAATCAAATATATCGACGTATGTGCTACTCGTATCTACATTTTGTAGGCAAATTGTGTTTTTAATGGACTTACTTTTATGGCTGTTTTTCTATTAACTTACAGAATTTTTATGAAATTAACAATAAAAACTAAACATTGATGTATTTTATTTATTTAACCTTGAATTCAAATAAGGCATTATATCTACGTATGTATGTAAAAGTATTATATACAATATACACACACTGATGCAGAATAATGTAAACAGAAATTACATTCATATTTCATTTATAAATAATCCATGGACATTAATTTTAACATTTTTTTGTTCCGTGTTTTGCACCTGCATTGTATTTGCCCATTTTGTTTGATTGTGAATGTATATTTCAATTCAATTATTTATCTTCTTATTAAAACCGTTTTTTCTTTTCCTCTCTTAAAACAAAAGATGCCATTTTTCTCTATTTAGTTTGAATATTACCCTTTTAGTCGTTCTTTATTTTATTACAAAATTCGGTAGATAACGATCACTGTCAATTTCGTACCGTAATCGGTAAGATTAAAAGTAATTCGAGTAAAGTGTGAACGATAATTTAAACAGGGTGAGTTTTTTAACTTGAGACATCCAAATTACTCGAAAAATACGCGATATCGCGAAAAATGTTTCAGACAAAAGTCACAAGGTTCTGAAGGGGAAGTTATAAATTCTTTTAATAAATTAAATAAAAAAATTTATTTCTGAGACAAGTGTCTCGCTTTATTGCCAACTTAAATCTAATTACAATTTTAACATTTGGTTCTATTTATTGAATTTATGGTGGGAAAATGTATTACAAATTTGTGGGAATGGGTTATGGAATTTATAATGACTAAGCAAATATGTTGCAGTCGGATATTCGATCCGTATCCGCTGCAGTTCACAGGTTGCTAGCGCGTGTGCTGACTTAGCTATCTTGATGTTTTAGCTTTGCCGGCGCGTGTGCTGACCAATGCATGTTTGATGTGATAACTCTTCCCTCCTTAAAAGTCCATGTCTCGTGGATCAAAGGTTTAGCTTGATGGGTTGTTGCGGAAGGTCATTCACTTGTGGAACAGCTGATGATAAATTGATTTGAAATGCTGCTTGCTTCTTTTTGGATCTACATCTATTAACAATGAATACAATGATGATACTTAAAACAAGAAAGATGATTACATCTGTAACGATTGAGAACTGATTAATTAATGCAAATTTTTGAATTTTTTTAATATTTTCAAGATGCAAACTATGAAGATATTCTAAATCTAGTTTTATTTCTCTAACTGTCAAGTTAGCTTGGAGGATCGGAGGCAGAATCTGGTATGTGGTAACTTCTTGGTTTGTATACTCTTTATCGTTGATAAATACTGAGTCGTTATTGAGCTGCAACAAAAACGTTCCATTTAAAGTCCTGGTTTCTTCTTGATGTTTGATGATCCCGTGGAAGTTGGTTAGGAATATGGAATTTTCATTGATGAGTTCAATGACTTCTTTGTTGTGAAACTGGTAATCGCATTTTGCGCTAATTCCCTTAAGCAGCTGACTTATACAGTGGGTTGAAGATAGTTTTTGAAGCTGGTTACTGTTGCATATTAATGTATCTCGCATTCGTATGCACTGTCCTTTGATTCCAAATAGTTCTTCATGATTGATTAAAATTTCGTTTGTTTCTAGATATATTCGCTTGTTATCTTTGATCGAAGGTCTAACAAGAATATGGTTAAATTCGGTTAGTCTTGTTTTTGGTAAAGAAATGGCGTAAAGCAGAATTGAATTTTTCTGAAGCACCATTGGTTCTGCATACTCAATAGCTTCGATTTCATTATTATATGGTAGAGTTTCCATTTGTGCAATAATATTCTCGATTTCAGATTTGTCCAAAAGGTTTGTATTTATTATTCCCTTTTTAGCTAATTGAATGGCTGTAACAATTTCATTAACTTCTTCTTTTATTATGCTTAATTTGTTGTATATCATTTGTTCAAATTTATCTATATTTGTGTTATCGATTCGTTGAATGATTCTATTGTAGTTTTCCAAAATTCCTTGAGTTACTTCTGTTAAGCGATTATTAATTTGGTATTGGTTATTATTGTTTTCAATAATTACATTTTGTGTTTTTAAAAGACTATCCCAGTCGGAAGCATCTGGGGTTCCGGCAATCCATTTCCATGCAGAGCCTAACCAATTTATTGACCTGGTTGCTCTTGCTTTTTTGCCATCTAGCTTTTTTAGGGATTCTTGAATTTGATGTAGTTGATAGAGAATTTGAGGCTTGAGTATACTGCTTTTGTCCATCTGTTCGATTGTGGGGATAGAGGCGCTAACTATTTCGGTGTATGATGTAAGATTTATCAAGTGGACCATTTTAAAATTTCCGTTAATTATTTTACCGTTGCCATGTTTTATTGTTATAAGTGGTGTATTGTACTCAAATATATTAAGGGTTGCTGAAGCCAATCCTATTGACCTAGAATAAAAAGAAGAGAATTATCGTGACTGTTCTATGTTTTTGATCTGTGTTTTATGGATTCTTTTTCCAGTTTCTGTTGTGATTGTGACCCGATTATCTTTCTGAACTTTTTCCTTTTTAAACAGAGGTTTCCTCTTTCCATCTCGTCGTTTAATAGCAGCATAAACGGTTTCACCTTCTTGATAAGCTCGAGGTTTGGTTCTAGTCCGATTCGTTCTTCTTAACCTTTTCCTTTGATTCTTACGAATCAGTTCTGTTAAATCTTCGTTTACTTTTTCCTGAAAATCCATTAAATTTTTATAATTTATCCTTTGAATTTTGCCTAAAAAAGTATCGCTTGGCTTTTTCTTTGTGACGGAATGGATAGAATTGTTGTAACGGTCGACTGCAATGTTTATGAGCTCTTTTGTGGAAAAGTCTGGATACTCAGTGCGCAAGCACCTAATCATCTCAAGTATGGTTGAATGTACTCGTTCGATTGTGCCATTCACTTCGCTTTTCTGAGAAGGCGTTAGATATATTTTAACTCCTAGAGTTTTGATATAGTTTGAGACGATCGGGCTAATAAATCCGCTTTCATTATCCATAACTACGATTTTTGGCACTGTGAAATAATGTAATACTTTAATTAGTTTGCTTCTTAAGTATAGGGCTGATTTCTCCTTTATACGGAAAAATTTCGTGAACTTAGTGAATTTGTCTATGCAGGTTATATATTTTTCATGATCTATTTCGAAGAGGTCAATGTGTATTATTTCTGAAGGATATGTGGGAGTGGGGGTTTCTTGGTACTCAGGTTTAAGAGGGTGGCGGTCGTATTTGTTTAGATTGCAAGTTTCGCAACTTTTGGTATATTTTTTTATAAGTTTACTCATATGCGGAAAATAGTATTTTTCTAAAATTTGATCCTTATTTTCTTTGAAATTTCGATGGGCTCTACTATGCTCTTGTTGAATGACTCTGAATTGATTGTCTTCATTTGCCAAATCTTCTACGATCCTTTGTGTTAGTCGAATTTTATATTTCCTGAAATTTCCTTTATATATATCCTGTAATAATTGTACGTATTCTTCGGGAATAGCAATTCCATTTAGAATGTTGGGGTTAAGTTTCTCCTTTAACGTTTGCAGTAAGTTTTCCTTGTTTATTTCCTTTAAACCTATGTAGTGGCGATAATAACTCGGATGGGGTTCTTCGAGAGCGTATAGTTCTTTCCCTATTTTAAAGACCAACTGATTTTTGAAGACGTTTAGTGGAGCTTCGCAGTATGGGATCAATTCTGAGCTATCTTCTTCTGCACTGTGCATTGTTGCTGCACTTGAAGAGGTTAAACTGTTTAATTCTGTCTTCAGTCTCGACAATGCATCAGCCACAAGGTTTGTTCTTCCTGGCTTATAAATAAGCTCATAATTATACTCCTCTATTCTGGCTTTCCACCTCTTTAGTTTTGCATTAGTGTTTCTCGTACTTAAAGCGAATGTTAGAGGCTGGTGGTCGGTTAGTATTTTTATTTTCTTAGCTCCATATAAGTAATTCCTTAGGTTTTCTAGGGCCCAAACTATCGCTAGCATTTCTTTTTCGTTTGTAGCGTAGTTTTCCTCAGTTTTAAAGAGCGACCTAGAGACATAAGTAATTGGCCTGTCTTTTCCAATTTCGCCTTGAGATAACACAGCGCCAATTGCCGTATTTGAGGCATCAGTTGTTAAAACAAAGGGTTTGTCGAAATCAGGAAAAATTAGTACTTCAGATGATGTTAGAAGTTCTTTAAGGTTATTAAATGCTTTCATCTCATCGGGATTGAGTTTAATCTGGACTTTTTTTGATTGGGAGGCTTTAATCTGAGCGTTCTCTCCCCTCGTTAGATTTGTAAGGGGCTTTGCAATTTTTGCGAAGTCCTTTATAAATCTTCTGTAATAAGAGGCGAGGCCAAGGAATCCTTTTAACTCTTTAAGATTGTCTGGGGGTTTAATATTACGGATTGCTTGAATTTTCTTAGGATCAGGTTTAATTCCTTCCCTCGTTATGAGGTAGCCCAAGAATTCAGTTTCTTCTTTTAGGAATTCTGTTTTGCTAAGGTTTACTCTAAGGTTGGCTTTTTCTAGTTTCGCAAATATCGTTTCAATGTTTTTTATATTTTCTTCTTCTGTTTCGCCCAATATAACAATGTCATCGATATACACAAAGCAAATTTTTCCTATTTCCTCACGTAAGACATCGTCTATTGTTCTTTGAAAAATTGCGGGTGCATTTTTCAATCCGAATGGAAGTCTTGTAAATTCATACTTGCCATTCATTGTAGAGAATGCTGTTTTTGGTATGTCTGAAGTTTTCATTCTTATTTGATGGAACCCTGAGGTCAGGTCTAGAGTCGAAAAGAATTTGGATTTTCCTAGACTGGCTATTGTATTTGAAATATCTGGGATCGGATATGTGTCTGGGACTGTAACTGCATTTAGACGTTTATAATCAATGACTATACGGTATTTCTTTTCCCCTGAAGCGTCCGGTTTTTTGGGGACTATCCATAGAGGCGAATTATAGGGGCTTTTAGATGGTCTTATAATGCCGTCTTCTAGCAACTTTTTAATTTGTCTCTCTACTTCGCTCCGTAAATTTATAGGGTAAGGATATGATTTTGTATATATAGGTTCGCTCGTGTTTGTTTTTATTTCTGCTCTTACGCTTGTCTCAATCACTTCTTGATCATTAATCGGACCAAATATTTTGCTATATTTCTTCATCACGGATTGGAGAACCTTCTTAGTTTTTTCAGTCAAATGATTATCTCTAATTTCTATATTGTAAACTTGAGTGGATTGTTTTTCTTTCAGTTTTAATTTTATATTAGGTTTTATGGTGAGTAAATTATTCTTTCTGTCTATAACGGCTTCTAATTCTTTTAATGCATCATCGCCGATTATACCATCGAAAGATCTCAAGCCAGGTAGAATAAAGAATTCTAAATCTGTGTTGTTACCAACACTTTTAAAGAATTTACCATTCACCTTGCGTTCTATTGTCACTTCACCGCCTGCAGATCGAATTTTGAAAGGTTTTTTTACGGGAATAGAATTTTCGCCTAATGCGGGGCAAATAAAATTTTTATTCGCTCCTGTGTCCACAAGAAATTTTAGGATGTTGCCTTCTTTGGTTCTATACTCTAGGTATGGAATGCTAGAGAGGCATCTGTCATAAAATTTGCTTCGGTGGTCGGTTCTTCTTCTTCTGTTTCATGATTATATTCTTGGAGGTACTGCAAATAAGCTTCCATTTCTGCAGCATAATTTTGGGAACTATCGTCCAACTCTTCGTTATCATTATTTTGAGGGTCTTCTGCTTGCGTGACTGTGTTAAATAGCCTTTGTTGCTTGGGACGGAAGTTTTCTGAACCATTTGGTCGCTTAGATTGGAAATTCTGTCCTTGATTTGCCGGCCTATTTGAATAGTCAACTTGCTTCGTTTGGATTGACCTGTCAATTTCCATTTGCTCCAATGGCTTAGGGGGTCTTGGTGGAGGAGGATTGTTTCGTTGATGTTGGTTATTCTGCTGTATGTCAAAAGCCTTTATCATTTGTTGTATGGGAAGCGACCTTGGAGGTAGATGATGCTTCCTATGCTCTTGTTGGCTTGTAAAAATTTGATTTGTAGGAGCTGAGATGGTATTAGTTACGTTTTTCTTATGAATGGTTACATTTCTAAAATTTAAGTTCTGTATCTCCAAGCAAGATGTGTAGGCTTCTGGTAAGGTTTGCGGTTTCTGTATAATCAGCATTTTGCTAAGATCACCATTTAGTCCTCTTACAAACACATCTAGTGCGCGGTTTCTATAATTTTCGGTCAGTGCTCTTATAGTTTCGGCTGAATAGTCTTCAGATTTAATTTTGTTGATGATGAGAGATAGCTGGTGGTTTACACTAGCATAAAATTCATCTAAGGTCGAACTTCTTTGGGACATATTGCTTAGTTGATGCTCTAGTGTCCTAATATCTCTTTTGTCGGCATAGTGTAGAGATAAACACCTTTTTATCGATGCCCAGTCCTCATCAAATATATTATAGGATATTAGGGCTGTATCGGCATGTCCTCTGATCTTTTGTCTTATACTTTGTAGTATAGACCTATAAATCGGTTTTTGTCGGACTATTTCGTAATCCTTAAGTATGTTTTCTACAGTATGTATCCATGAAAGGTACTGTACTGGATTGCCGTCAAAGATTTGCAATTCTCTGACGCAATCTGGAAGTTTGCTTATTTCCTTCAGGTCGCTTTCAGTGAGGGGTGGTTGAAGGGTTTGAGGTGATACAGGATCACTTGTGATTTTTGCTTCTAATGTCGAAAGCCTTGAATCTATTTTCTTAACTAATTCAATTTGTGCGTTAAGTGCACCGGTTAACTGAGTAATCGCGGAGTGAATCGCTTCCATTATTAGTGTATATTTTAAACTATTGCTTTAATTTAATTCAATTTCTTGGTGTTTGAAGTGAAAAAGGGGTTTTTGATATTGATATTGTTACTTAATTAAATTCGATTTATTCAATTGTTTCAAATTAAAAAGGGTTTTTAATATTGGTAAGTAGTTTAACTAATTGAATATTATGTATTTAATTTTGTACTCACATGAGTAAAATCAGCATCTTCTTTATTGAGACTTGTTGGCAAGATCCAGCGCTGTCCGGATGTTCGGTATATTTTCCTTTTTGACCTTTTATAGTCTACTAGTGGTACTCGAAACAATCACTTGACACTGTCTTTAATTCTGTTTTTGCGAGTATTGTCGCGACATTAATTTGTATGTATAAACACTCGCGAAAGAGTTCTGTCCTTATAAAGTTTTAACTTTAAAATCACGTTTTAATGTTCTCACGGGTATTTAAACGCTTAGGACTGTCCGTTTTTAAGGTTTCTTCATAAATCCTTTCACTTCACGTTCGAATGATCTTACGGGTATTAAAACACGAGTGACTGTCTATTATATAAGGTTTCAACATTAAACCTTTCGCAACGCGTTCGAATGATCTAACGGGTATTAAAACACGAAGGATTTTTCACTCTTTTCTGGTTCTTATGTTATCGACACACGTATTAATGTTCTTACGGTTATTAAACGCGTGTCCCTGCTCGGGCGCCAGTTATAAATTCTTTTAATAAATTAAATAAAAAAATTTATTTCTGAGACAAGTGTCTCGCTTTATTGCCAACTTAAATCTAATTACAATTTTAACATTTGGTTCTATTTATTGAATTTATGGTGGGAAAATGTATTACAAATTTGTGGGAATGGGTTATGGAATTTATAATGACTAAGCAAATATGTTGCAGTCGGATATTCGATCCGTATCCGCTGCAGTTCACAGGTTGCTAGCGCGTGTGCTGACTTAGCTATCTTGATGTTTCAGCTTTGCCGGCGCGTGTGCTGACCAATGCATGTTTGATGTGATAACTGGGACATAAGATGGGGACCACGAGTTTGAACTTGAGCCCCATTTTCAAGGTCAAACGAATGCCACTTTTGATTTTTTAATGGGAACCCCTATTGTTTTGACAGATTCGTAATCTGCGTGAAAAATTACAATTCTTTCAGATGAAACACTTTCAAAAATGCGTTCTTTTCCCGTCAGAGGGCGCCATAAAACTTAAGACATCAAAATTACTCGAAAAGTACGAAATATCGCGAAAAATGTTTCAGATAAAAATCACAAGGTTCTGAAGGGGACATAAGATGGTGACCACGAGTTTGACCTTGGGACCCATTTTCAAGGTCAAACGAGGGTCACTTTTGATTTCTCAAATAATAATTCCTTAATAAACTATTTATTTAAATGTACTTTTAAGAAAAAAATATTAGATGCTTTCCATTAGATATTTTTTTCTATTAGAAATTTTCCAAATTTTCAATAGTTTTATTTTTTAATTATGATTCTTTTAACCGGTGATCATTTTTTCAAAAGAAAAATAAAGGTATACTTCTCTCACCTCAATCAAAACTACAATAAATAGATGTGGCGGCGCCTCTTTGTAAAATAAAAATTATATATAGCCTAAGAATCTTATTGTAATCTTCGAAAATAAAACTTGCGCCCTAATAATAACATATGACCATTGTCAGTATCTTTTAAATGTTTAAGTTGACTATCCCAAATGTTTTAATTTTTTATTGTATATTTTAAAGAGTTTTGGAAAGCAAAAGAAAGAAATGATTTTGGGTATGTTCAAATAACAGCAAAGTTCATTTTTGTTTAAAGCACCCTTAGTTAAAGAAATCTCTTGATAAATTTTTAATTATATGCAAACGTTCAGGAAAACATTTGAAAAAATTTTTGTGCAGAGTAAAAAATAAAATATTGGGTAATCATGCCAACATATTACCAAACCAATTCTAGCTTTTGCTAAGCCGTAAAAACAAAAAACTTACTTTCTAATTGACTAAAGGACATGAAGTCAGGACGTCGCTATGCAAAAGCAAGTAACGCTTATGTATACTGTTTTATTAATTGTCACAATGAATGACACAACTTTTTGACTTTCGTTTTTGATTGCATAACTGACGATATATATATATACGATATAATTATAATGATCAAAATAATTAACGGAACAGTTACTTAATTAATAACTGTTAATTTGATACATAGCTTCGATATTGCAGTACAAGAAATTTGAGAACACCATCAAATTTGTGGCGGTTGATTTCTTGTTAATAATAGCTTATCTGATTTTCTTAATTTAACTCGAGGGGTACCTCAAGGATCAATTCTGGCTCCCTTCTTATTTACCCTATATATAAATGGGATACCAGATCTAATCGCGTACTCCTCAACACACATATATCCCGATGATGTCCAAATTTATCGAAGCTGCACGTTAGGTCTCATTGAAAATTATTGTCTTGAAACTAATCAGGATCTTAAACGCATTTTTGACTGGTCTTTGCAAAATGGGTTGACACTCAACCCTAGTAACTTCAAATGCCTGGTTATATCAAGAACGAAACTGGACCTGTCATATTTCCCACAAATCACTTTAAACAACTTGACCGTTGATTTTGTGGATACATCAAGGAATTTGGGCATTATATTTAATAGATTTCTAACATAGAACAAACACATTAACACCATCGTAGGGAAGGCTTATGGCGTTTTACGTACCCTTTGGACATCTCAACCAATTACACCACTGGGTACACGAATTATATTGGTAAAATCACTATTAATTCCAATACTTGCGCATGGGTATGAATTATTTGGTAATTGTGATTCAATATGCACATGAAAATTACAAGTAGCCTTTGACAGTGCCATTCGATATATACATGGGCTAAGAAATAGAGTTGAGTCGTTCCGGACCTACATAGTTCCTGGAACTATGTCCGTTGTCGGAACTAGTTCCAACCGTTCCGCATACTCCACCTAAACATGTTCGATAGTTCCGACATGTCCGATAATCCGATAGTTCACAGACAACAAGTTCACTTCGCAAAATCTTTATTTTGTTTTGATTGACACTGCATACTTAAAGGTAGTTTTTGCTCTCGAGTATGAATGCTTGCGAGTTTGGATATAGGTACAAACGAGTTTGAGTAAATTGAGTATGATGATTTGCAAAGAGCGGGGAAAAAGTTGATCGTTTGCGAGAATATGCATACATGTAGTTTACGCATGGAAGTATTTTTGTTGGCAGGGCAATCCTGATTACTATAAAACTGTAGTAGTAGTTAATTTGATGATGTTCTTATACTGCAATATCGAAGCTATGTATTAAATTGACACGTTATATACTGACTTTTCCAAGGCTTTCAATAAAGGAAATATTCGTTTACTGCTTTTAAAACTAGAAATCTTTGGTTTTCACTTCCGAATGCTACCTTGGCTTGATTCATAACTTAGTAATAGGAAACAATGTGTTGCAATTAATGGTTTTTACTCTAGATACTTCAACGTAAAGTCGGGAGTTTACTGCTTCTAAGACTAGAAATCTTTGGTTTTCACTCGCGGATGCTAACTTGACTTTATTCATACCTTAGTAATAGCAAACAATGTGTTGCAATTAATGGTTTTTACTCTATATACTTCAACGTTAAGTCGGGAGTTCCTTAAGGAAGTCAACTCGGACCTCTTTTGTTCCTTATTTTTATAAATGATATCGTATCTTCTTTATCTTTCTGTTGGTGCTTACTCTTTACTGACCATGTTAAAACATTTGCGAAAATCAAATCCTGTCGCGATGCTACATTGTTTCAGAATGATGCATTTTTCATATGGTTCTGCGAAAACCAGCTTCTACTAAATCTTGCTAAGTGTAAGCAGATTACTTTTTCTAAAAGTACTTTTCCGATAAAAACTCAAAACTTTTTTGACAATGTTCCCTTAACTATATGCAAATCAGTCAAAGACTTAGGTGTTATTTTTGAAGATCAACATTTTAACCAAATGATTCGTAATGGGATTAATTAAAAGAAGAAGTAAAGGGTTCTCAGATCCATTAGCTTTGAAACGGCTATTCATTTCATACTATGTGGTTATCGTAAGTCCCCACTATAATATCTATATTCTAAGAATTAAAAGGGTGCAGAAATCATTCACTCGTTATATGTTGCGAAAATTTAATTGGGAAGGATCCCTAACTTCATACAGGCAAAGATGTCTTCTCATTGACTTAAAACCATTATCTGTAAGAAGAAGGCTTCAAGAAATCCGCTTTGTAAAAGATATTCTTAACGATAAAATTACGAGTATATTCCCCGAAATCCTCATGAACTTCCGTTTTTATGTTCCAGAGCGCCCTTTACGCGATCGCCCCTTATTGCAAATAACTTTACACAGAACAGTGTGTGGGCAAAATGAGCCAATAAATAGATGCAGAAAATCATATAATAGCGTTTTCAATTTAATCGATTTATCTCAATCTAGAAATGTTGTTAAACAAAAACTCCTTGGAATTATTCTACAATGTTAATTTAAGTTATACATAAGTTATATTAGCGTAGTCTGTAAGAATTTTGTATTCGGTAGATGAAATAAATAAATAAATAATATGTAGGGGAATGCTAAAATTTGACGAAAAAATTCGTGTTAGAGAGAAATTCGACGTAGGTAGTCCACTGTATAAAAAAAAAATCACATGAATGCAAAATTATGTTAATTTAAATTGTTTTATTTAGATATGCACAGATATTATATTTTTGAAAATGAATGAAAATACTTACAATTTTTCAAAACCAAAAAAAACAAGTTTTGGAATAGTTTTTAGAATAATTTATTAATAAACACATATAAAAAATTATGGGTGTGGGAAATAAATTCAGTCTTCTAAAAAGTTAAATATATTCGTAAAGTAATAAAACAATAAATGCATATTTTCAATATAAAAGACAAATAAAAAATTATGATAAAATAATGAAAAGTACTTTTAGCAAAATTATATATTTTCTAATCTGGGCCTTCGTAATTCTTTTTGTTATTTTTTACTAAAAAAGAAAATGTCCAAAATATATGTATTTTCTTCTTAATATTTAATGTTTACTTGTTATTTTCGTTTTTTATTGTAAGATAACTGTATTTAAGTATATTTTTTTTAGGGAAATTTTGTTCCACTGTTTTTCTGTTTACTGCTTTTTAAGTAATCTTAAATATTTGCGTAAAATTATTAAGGGTTCAACCTTTATATTTTGCATACTTTATCCAACTCGAAAATAAACTTGGTTATTTTTTTTAAATGAAACAAACTAAAAAAATTGACAAATCAAGATTTATAATAAATTATACAACAAAAAAGGCAATAATGATGCACGAGTGCCAACCTTTGTATCAATTCATGTTAATCCATTTGGTTGAAAAAGTTCCTCTTTATAAAAAGAAATATCCATTGCCTGGAATAATAGAATCATTTGATATGCATTTTACCATGTAACGGTTTTATTCGTTTTCTATTTTATTTATATTAGTTTTCAATTTTAGTTCCAATCTAATTACTTATTTTATATCACAGACATTTTATCACAGTTTGTTCACTTCATTTTTCAACTTACCATTTTTCGATTTTCTTGATACATTGAAATATATACTAGATATGTATTTTTTAAGTTCAATAAATTTAACTCTACTATAGGAGTAAATAAAATCAAAAAAAAAAATTAATAATTCAAGAATGAATGTTTGGTTTTTTTTTTGCACCTAGATTTTTAAAACAAAATATACGCCAAAATTTGTTAATCTATCATGTGTTATGAGCTCACTAGAATAAAACTTTGTATTAATCATTTTAAATAAGAAAATATAAAGTAGAAAAGAGCATATGTATTACACCTCCAAAAATCATGTGTTCTTTAAAGTAAATTAAATTGATTTTATTCATTGGTTGTGCGTGTTTTACGCATACATATGTATATTTTGTAGTTATATATGTAAGCTTTAACTTCATCATATCGAAATATACTATTATTTTTTGAAAAGACAACAAATTATATACCAACTTTTTTCTTTTCTTGTTAATTTAAAAAAAAGAAAGAAAGATCCAAAAATTAAACTAGTATAATAGCAAATTTATTTTGAGAGATCAATTCACCAAAAAAAAAATTAAGTAGGAAATGCAAAATTTTTTACTTTCCGCATTAGCAGTAATAATTATGCAAATACATTGAAAAATTCAAGGTGCAGATTTAGTAAACAGTAAGACAAGAATAACGTATTTCGGCGTCACGTCAGTCGGCAATTATAGGTATAAAAGGCAGTGTTATTTTGGACTTGTTTCAGCTAAAGCAATCCTATTTTATAATAAATTTCCACATAATATGTGTATATACATATATGTCTTAAATCAAATTTGGTACATATATCAACGTGCATATGTTCTATCTATCTATAATATATTCCATTGGCAAATTGGATATTTAAAGGATTTAAATCGTCGTTTATCTACTGATATATGCAAATATATAAACGCAATTCTGGGTAGGTGTCATGTATTTTGAAACGACCAGGAATTTTCGACGATTTTCGATATCGGTGTCATGTAATTTTGTTTCAACTTCAATTCAGTCGTAAACCTAAATTCGATCGACTTGTTGGAAAGTTTTTTTTTCAGTTACCTAGCAAAAACGTTTTTCAAAGTTTGCGGCTTTGGTGTAAAAATGTTATTTTGCACGGTAAACAGCGTTGTGACTGGCAGATGGCGCTGGCGTGGATCGAAGATGTTACATGATACCGATTGGATTTTCAAACGACTTTTAATTTTGTTACGACTTGAAGTCGAAACAAAGTTACATGACACCAGCCGTTATATTAAACAAATTTTTATACACTTATTATATATCTTTAAAATCAAATCAAATATATCGACGTATGTGCTACTCGTATCTACATTTTGTAGGCAAATTGTGTTTTTAATGGACTTACTTTTATGGCTGTTTTTCTATTAACTTACAGAATTTTTATGAAATTAACAATAAAAACTAAACATTGATGTATTTTATTTATTTAACCTTGAATTCAAATAAAGCATTATATCTACGTATGTATGTAAAAGTATTATATACAATATACACACACTGATGCAGAATAATGTAAACAGAAATTACATTCATATTTCATTTATAAATAATCCATGGACATTAATTTTAACATTTTTTTGTTCCGTGTTTTGCACCTGCATTGTATTTGCCCATTTTGTTTGATTGTGAATGTATATTTCAATTCAATTATTTATCTTCTTATTAAAACCGTTTTTTCTTTTCCTCTCTTAAAACAAAAGATGCCATTTTTCTCTATTTAGTTTGAATATTACCCTTTTAGTCGTTCTTTATTTTATTACAAAATTCGGTAGATAACGATCACTGTCAATTTCGTACCGTAATCGGTAAGATTAAAAGTAATTCGAGTAAAGTGTGAACGATAATTTAAACAGGGTGAGTTTTTTAACTTGAGACATCCAAGTTACTCGAAAAATACGCGATATCGCGAAAAATGTTTCAGACAAAAGTCACAAGGTTCTGAAGGGGACATAAGATGGTGACCACGAGTTTGAACTTGAGCCCCATTTTCAAGGTCAAACGAATGCTACTTTTGATTTTTTAATGGGAACCCCTATTGTTTTGACAGATTCGTAATCTGCGTGAAAAATTACAATTCTTTCAGATGAAACACTTTCAAAAATGCGTTCTTTTCCCGTCAGAGGGCGCCATAAAACTTAAGACATCAAAATTACTCGAAAAGTACGAAATATCGCGAAAAATGTTTCAGATAAAAATCACAAGGTTCTGAAGGGGACATAAGATGGTGACCACGAGTTTGACCTTGGGACCCATTTTCAAGGTCAAACGAGGGTCACTTTTGATTTCTCAAATAATAATTCCTTAATAAACTATTTATTTAAATGTACTTTTAAGAAAAAAATATTAGATGCTTTCCATTAGATATTTTTTTCTATTAGAAATTTTCCAAATTTTCAATAGTTTTATTTTTTAATTATGATTCTTTTAACCGGTGATCATTTTTTCAAAAGAAAAATAAAGGTATACTTCTCTCACCTCAATCAAAACTACAATAAATAGATGTGGCGGCGTCTCTTTGTAAAATAAAAATTATATATAGCCTAAGAATCTTATTGTAATCTTCGAAAATATTTTATAAACTACGTAAAACTTGCGCCCTAATAATAACATATGACCATTGTCAGTATCTTTTAAATGTTTAAGTTGACTATCCCAAATGTTTTAATTTTTTATTGTATATTTTAAAGAGTTTTGGAAAGCAAAAGAAAGAAATGATTTTGGGTATGTTCAAATAACAGCAAAGTTCATTTTTGTTTAAAGCACCCTTAGTTAAAGAAATCTCTTGATAAATTTTTAATTATATGCAAACGTTCAGGAAAACATTTGAAAAAATTTTTGTGCAGAGTAAAAAATAAAATATTGGGTAATCATGCCAACATATTACCAAACCAATTCTAGCTTTTGCTAAGCCGTAAAAACAAAAAACTTACTTTCTAATTGACTAAAGGACATGAAGTCAGGACGTCGCTATGCAAAAGCAAGTAACGCTTATGTATACTGTTTTATTAATTGTCACAATGAATGACACAACTTTTTGACTTTCGTTTTTGATTGCATAACTGACGATATATATATATACGATATAATTATAATGATCAAAATAATTAACGGAACAGTTACTTAATTAATAACTGTTAATTTGATACATAGCTTCGATATTGCAGTACAAGAAATTTGAGAACACCATCAAATTTGTGGCGGTTGATTTCTTGTTAATAAGAGCTTATCTGATTTTCTTAATTTAACTCGAGGGGTACCTCAAGGATCAATTCTGGCTCCCTTCTTATTTTCCCTATATATAAATGGGATACCAGATCTAATCGCGTACTCCTCAACACACATATATCCCGATGATGTCCAAATTTATCGAAGCTGCAGGTTAGGTCTCATTGAAAATTATTGTCTTGAAACTAATCAGGATCTTAAACGCATTTTTGACTGGTCTTTGCAAAATGGGTTGACACTCAACCCTAGTAACTTCAAATGCCTGGTTATATCAAGAACGAAACTGGACCTGTCATATTTCCCACAAATCACTTTAAACAACTTGACCGTTGATTTTGTGGATACATCAAGGAATTTGGGCATTATATTTAATAGATTTCTAACATAGAACAACCACATTAACACCATCGTAGGGAAGGCTTATGGCGTTTTACGTACCCTTTGGACATCTCAACCAATTACACCACTGGGTACACGAATTATATTGGTAAAATCACTATTAATTCCAATACTTGCGCATGGGTATGAATTATATGGTAATTGTGATTCAATATGCACATGAAAATTACAAGTAGCCTTTGACAGTGCCATTCGATATATACATGGGCTAAGAAATAGAGTTGAGTCGTTCCGGACCTACATAGTTCCTGGAACTATGTCCGTTGTCGGAACTAGTTCCAACCGTTCCGCATACTCCACCTAAACATGTTCGATAGTTCCGACATGTCCGATAATCCGATAGTTCACACACAAGAAGTTCACTTCGCAAAATCTTTATTTTGTTTTGATTGACACTGCATACTTAAAGGTAGTTTTTGCTCTCGAGTATGAATGCTTGCGAGTTTGGATATAGGTACAAACGAGTTTGAGTAAATTGAGTATGATGATTTGCAAAGAGCGGGGAAAAAGTTGATCGTTTGCGAGAATATGCATACATGTAGTTTACGCATGGAAGTATTTTTGTTGGCAGGGCAATCCTGATTACTATAAAACTGTAGTCGTAGTTAATTTGATGATGTTCTTATACTGCAATATCGAAGCTATGTATTAAATTGACACGTTATATACTGACTTTTCCAAGGCTTTCAATAAAGGAAATATTCGTTTACTGCTTTTAAAACTAGAAATCTTTGGTTTTCACTCGCGAATGCTACCTTGGCTTGATTCATAACTTAGTAATAGGAAACAATGTGTTGCAATTAATGGTTTTTACTCTAGATACTTCAACGTAAAGTCGGGAGTTTACTGCTTCTAAGACTAGAAATCTTTGGTTTTCACTCGCGGATGCTAACTTGACTTTATTCATACCTTAGTAATAGCAAACAATGTGTTGCAATTAATGGTTTTTACTCTATATACTTCAACGTTAAGTCGGGAGTTCCTTAAGGAAGTCACCTCGGACCTCTTTTGTTCCTTATTTTTATAAATGATATCGTATCTTCTTTATCTTTCTGTCGGTGCTTACTCTTTACTGACCATGTAAAAACATTTGCGAAAATCAAATCCTGTCGCGATGCTACATTGTTTCAGAATGATGCATTTTTCATATGGTTCTGCGAAAACCAGCTTCTACTAAATCTTGCTAAGTGTAAGCAGATTACTTTTTCTAAAAGTACTTTTCCGATAAAAACTCAAAACTTTTTTGACAATGTTCCCTTAACTATTGCAAATCAGTCAAAGACTTAGGTGTTATTTTTGAAGATCAACATTTTAACCAAATGATTCGTAATGGGATTAATTAAAAGAAGAAGTAAAGCGTTCTCAGATCCATTAGCTTTGAAACGGCTATTCATTTCATACTATGTGGTTATCGTAAGTCCCCACTATAATATCTATATTCTAAGAATTAAAAGGGTGCAGAAATCATTCACTCGTTATATGTTGCGAAAATTTAATTGGGAAGGATCCCTAACTTCATACAGGCAAAGATGTCTTCTCATTGACTTAAAACCATTATCTGTAAGAAGAAGGCTTCAAGAAATCCGCTTTGTAAAAGATATTCTTAACGATAAAATTACGAGTATATTCCCCGAAATCCTCATGAACTTCCGTTTTTATGTTCCAGAGCGCCCTTTACGCGATCGCCCCTTATTGCAAATAACTTTACACAGAACAGTGTGTGGGCAAAATGAGCCAATAAATAGATGCAGAAAATCATATAATAGCGTTTTCAATTTAATCGATTTATCTCAATCTAGAAATGTTGTTAAACAAAAACTCCTTGGAATTATTCTACAATGTTAATTTAAGTTATACATAAGTTATATTAGCGTAGTCTGTAAGAATTTTGTATTCGGTAGATGAAATAAATAAATAAATAATATGTAGGGGAATGCTAAAATTTGACGAAAAAATTCGTGTTAGAGAGAAATTCGACGTAGGTAGTCCACTGTATAAAAAAAAATCACATGAATGCAAAATTATGTTAATTTAAATTGTTTTATTTAGATATGCACAGATATTATATTTTTGAAAATGAATGAAAATACTTACAATTTTTCAAAACCAAAAAAAACAAGTTTTGGAATAGTGTTTAGAATAATTTATTTATAAACACATATAAAAAATTATGGGTGTGGGAAATAATTTCAGTCTTCTAAAAAGTTAAATATATTCGGAAAGTAATAAAACAATAAATGCATATTTTCAATATAAAAGACAAATAAAAAATTATGATAAAATAATGAAAAGTACTTTTAGCAAAATTATATATTTTCTAATCTGGGCCTTCGTAATTCTTTTTGTTATTTTTTACTAAAAAAGAAAATGTCCAAAATATATGTATTTTCTTCTTAATATTTAATGTTTACTTGTTATTTTCGTTTTTTATTGTAAGATAACTGTATTTAAGTATATTTTTTTTAGGGAAATTTTGTTCCACTGTTTTTCTGTTTACTGCTTTTTAAGTAATCTTAAATATTTGCGTAATATTATTAAGGGTTCAACCTTTATATTTTGCATACTTTATCCAACTCGAAAATAAACTTGGTTATTTTTTTTAAATGAAACAAACTAAAAAAATTGACAAATCAAGATTTATAATAAATTATACAACAAAAAAGGCAATAATGATGCACGAGTGCCAACCTTTGTATCAATTCATGTTAATCCATTTGGTTGAAAAAGTTCCTCTTTATAAAAAGAAATATCCATTGCCTGGAATAATAGAATCATTTGATATACATTTTACCATGTAACGGTTTTATTCGTTTTCTATTTTATTTATATTAGTTTTCAATTTTAGTTCCAATCTAATTACTTATTTTATATCACAGACATTTTATCACAGTTTGTTCACTTCATTTTTCAACTTACCATTTTTCGATTTTCTTGATACATTGAAATATATACTAGATATGTATTTTTTAAGTTCAATAAATTTAACTCTACTATAGGAGTAAATAAAATCAAAAAAAAAAAATTAATAATTCAAGAATGAATGTTTGGTTTTTTTTTTGCACCTAGATTTTTAAAACAAAATATACGCCAAAATTTGTTAATCTATCATGTGTTATGAGCTCACTAGAATAAAACTTTGTATTAATCATTTTAAATAAGAAAATATAAAGTAGAAAAGAGCATATGTATTACACCTCCAAAACTCATGTGTTCTTTAAAGTAAATTAAATTGATTTTATTCATTGGTTGTGCGTGTTTTACGCATACATATGTATATTTTGTAGTTATATATGTAAGCTTTAACTTCATCATATCGAAATATACTATTATTTTTTGAAAAGACAACAAATTATATACCAACTTTTTTCTTTTCTTGTTAATTTAAAAAAAAGAAAGAAAGATCCAAAAATTAAACTAGTATAATAGCAAATTTATTTTGAGAGATCAATTCACCAAAAAAAAAATTAAGTAGGAAATGCAAAATTTTTTACTTTCCGCATTAACAGTAATAATTATGCAAATACATTGAAAAATTCAAGGTGCAGATTTAGTAAACAGTAAGACAAGAATAACGTATTTCGGCGTCACGTCAGTCGGCAATTATAGGTATAAAAGGCAGTGTTATTTTGGACTTGTTTCAGCTAAAGCAATCCTATTTTATAATAAATTTCCACATAATATGTGTATATACATATATGTCTTAAATCAAATTTGGTACATATATCAACGTGCATATGTTCTATCTATCTATAATATATTCCATTGGCAAATTGGATATTTAAAGGATTTAAATCGTCGTTTATCTACTGATATATGCAAATATATAAACGCAATTCTGGGTAGGTGTCATGTATTTTGAAACGACCAGGAATTTTCGACGATTTTCGATATCGGTGTCATGTGATTTTGTTTCAACTTCAATTCAGTCGTCAACCTAAATTCGATCGACTTGTTGGAAAGTTTTTTTTTTCAGTTACCTAG